>CM061064.1:162990474-163590474 GCA_030762895.1 Sophora flavescens | reverse complement strand
ACCTTGGATAGCAAGTGACAAAAGGGAATGGCCTTTCCCTTCTCCCTGTGAGAGATATAATCTCTAAATCTTCCAAAAAGGATATGTGGAAGATTGATTTTGGTCTCTGTTATAAGATTGCATAAACAAAACTTGTGCAGTACAGATAGGTTATCCTTAGACCCAATTTTGTGAAGACCCGTCTTGTTCAACATCTGATGAAGGATTCTAATCTCATCCTTCATCTCCACGGTCTTTCATGAATGAGTCCTAACCTTGTCAGGCCTCATCAGAAGAGAAGCAATGACCTCTTGTCCACCCAGGTCTTGCTCCCAAGTATCAGTAATGATTAATCCCTCTTGGGCACAATTGATAGCTTCGGAGATGGTTTTCTCAGACACCACCACTCTCCTACCCAGCACAATAGCATACACCTCAGTATCTGTAACTTGAGTGTTTCTCCAGAAAGCCCTAATCAAGTTGGGGCACATAGAAATCTTCTCCACGAAGAGACTATCCCAACCAGCAGCGTTGATGTACTTGCTTACATCAACATTATACTCTTTCAGAATCCCGAACTCAAAGTGGTATTCAATACCAATGTTCATCTTAGTGACATAATAAGTTGAAGAAGAAGCCATTGTTGAAGATTGAGAGTTAGGGTTTGGAGACAGGGGAAACACAGTACTCGAATATTCAAAGAGAAGAGGTTGTGAAAGGTTTTTCAGAGGGAAAAGATATTACTTAAAAAGGTTTCGAATGTGAAGAGTTTTCCTAAAGAAAATAATTAAAAAAACGTGTGAAAGGACATGTAATGAGTACTGATGCGGCGCATGTTTTTGAAACTGTAAAAAGGCTATTGATGGGATTGATGAAAATAATTGATAGCATAGACGAGTCTGATAATACCATGTAGACAGTCAATGGACGCGATGCCTACTGGACGCGTATGTAACATATATTGGACGCACTTTTAGCAATAGACGTGCATGCGATAGACGCGGCAAACTTTAAAAGCGCAATCAATCCACACAAATCATATTAAGATGTTTTCTAATAAGTATGAATCTTTCCTCAGAAAGAGGTTTAGTAAAGATATCTTCCCTTTGATGGCCAGTATCTACAAATTGTATATCAATAATACCTTTTTGCACATAATCTCTAATAAAGTGATGTCTGATCTCTATATGCTTAGCCCTTGAATGCAATATTGGATTCTTAGATAGATTTATTGCAGTTGTATTATCACACATGTGGAATACTACTTACAAACACATTGCAATCTTCCAATTGATGTTTGATCCATAGAAGTTGTGAGCAGCAACTAGCATCTGAAATATACTCAGCTTCAACAGTTGATAAGGCAATAGTACTTTGCCTTTTGCTTGACCATGAGACTATATTAGCTCCAATGAAGTGGCATCCTCCACGGGTACTTTTTCTTTCAATTCCATCTCCAGTATAGTCAGCATCACAAAAGTCAACTAATCTATAATCACCATTTTTCTTAAAGCACAAACCCATATTAGTAGTACCTTTTAAATATTTAAATATTCTTTTAACTGCTGATAAATGAGATTCTCTAGGATCAGATTGAAATCGAGCACATAAACATACACTGAACATTATGTCAGATCTAGACGCAGTGAGATATAAGAGAGATCCTATCATTCCTCTATATACCTTTTGGTCTACCTTTTTATCTTTATCATCTTTGTTCAATATGGATGTCGGATGCATAGGGGTTTTCATCAGTTTGCGATCATCCATCTTGAATTTCTTTAACAATTCCTTTGTGTACTTAGTCTGATGGATGTACACCTCGTCCACTATTTGTTTAACTTGAAGTCCAAGGAAGAACTTAAGTTTTCCCATCATGCTCATTTCAAACTCTTTCTGCATAAGCTTAGAGAATTCTTTGCATAGATATTCATTAGTCGCACCAAAGATTATGTCATCAAAATATATTTGAACAACAATAAAATTGGACTTACTGGATTTTCTGAATAAGGTTGTATCAACCTTTCCTCTACTAAATCCATTGTCCATTAAGAATGAACTTAACCTTTCATACTAATCTCTAGGAGCTTGTTTAAGGCCATCTAAAGCTTTATTTAGCTTATATACGTGTTCAGGTTGGGTTTCACATTCAAAATCAGGAGGTTGTATAACATACATTTCCTCACTAATAACACCATTTAGAAAAAGCACTTTTTACATCCATTTGATATAGCATTATACTATGATGTGCAGCAAATGATAATAAGATACGAATAGCTTCTAGTCTAGCAACTGGTGCAAAAGTTTCAGTATAATATATACCTTCTTCCTGTGAATAACCTTGTGCAACAAGTCTAGCTTTATTTCTTATCACCTTACCATTTTCATCAAGCTTGTTTATGTAAACCCATTAGGTTCCAATAACTGATTTTTCTTTTGGTAAAGGCACAAGAGTCCATACTTCACTTCTTTCAAACTGATTCAGTTCTTCCTGCATTGCTAGAATCCAGCCCTCGTCCAGTAGAGCCTCAACTACTGTCTTTGGTTCTAACTCAGATTAGTGTAGAATCATCTTGCTCTCTAAATGTAGATCTGGTTCTTAGCCTATCATTAGGATTCCCAATGATTTGATCTTGCGGATGATAATTCTTGAAGTACCAAGATCTCTGAACATTTTCCCGTTGAGAAGTTGAAATTTCTAACTCATTTTGTTGAGGATTGTCCACTTGTTCATCAGGTTTGACGTTTGCTTGATTTTCAGAATCTATCAGATTCAAATCTGCAATAGCTTCATCAAGCTCTGATAATTTCTTATCAAGCTGTTTGTCATCAAATTTAACATGTATACATTCTTCTACTACTAAGGTTCTAGAATTATAAACTCTAAACCCTTTGGACGACTCAGAATACCATAACAGAAATCCATTATCTACTTTAGAATCAAACTTACAAAGTTGATCTTTAGTATTTAATATATAACATTTACAACCAAATGGATGAAAGTAAGATATATTAGGTTTTCATCCTTTCGATAATTCATAAGGAGTCTTATTCAAGATTGGTCTAATGTATATTTTGTTCTAAATGTAGCAGGCAGTATTAACAGCTTCAGCCCAGAAGTATCTAGGGATAGAGTTATCATTTAGCATTGTTCTAGCCATCTCTTGAAGAGATCTGTTCTTTCTCTCTACCACACCATTTTGATGTGGTGTTCTATGTATTGAGAAGTTGTGAAGGATACCACTTTCTTCACAGAACTTCTGGAATAGCTCATTTTCAAACTCTCCCCCATGGTCACTTCTGATTGAAGTGATACACGTGCCTTTTTCATTCTGTACACATTTGTAGAATACAGAGAAGACCTTGTGTGACTCATCCTTGTGAGCTAGGAACATAACCCATGTCCATCTAGCGTAGTCGTCTACTATGACTAGAACGTAATTCTTTCCACTGATAGAGGTAGTTATTATTGGTCCAAACAGATCAAGGTGTAGCAGCTCTAGTGGTCTATTGGTACTAACAATATTCTTAGATTCAAAAGAACCTTTGACTTGTTTTCCCTTTTGACATACATCACAGAGAGCATCAGATTTAAACTTAAGGTTTGGTAATCCTCTCACAAGGTTATGCTTACTTAGCTTTAAAATTAATTTCAAGCTTGCATGACCTAGCCTTTTGTGCCAAATCCATCACTCATCTTCAATGGACACTAGACATGAGACACTTTGATTTGTGAGGTCCTCCAAGTCAATCTTATACAGATTGCTTTGCCTCTTGGCAAGGAATAAGAGTGATCCATCAGTCTTCTTGACATTACACATGTTCTTGTCAAAAGAAATAGCAAACCCACTATCACATAATTGACTTATGCTTAGCAGATTGTGTTTTAAATCATTAACTAAAAGAACGTTATCAATGGAGGGAAAATGATGTTTACCAATTTTACCTACTCCAATGATCTTTCCTTTCCGATTACCTCCAAAGGTAACCCAGCCACCATCTTTATGTTTAAGGTCTTGGAACATACACCTTTCTCCCGTCATGTGACGTGAGCAATCACTGTCCAAGTACCAGGATGTGTGTTTATTTCACGTTGTTAAGCAAATCTGCAACAGGTATAATCTTATCTTTAGATACCCAGATTGACTTGGGTCTTTTTTGTTAGTAGTAATTGGACGAGCATGTTTGGAATGCTTGTGATGTATGCATCTAGATGTTATATGACCACCTTTTCCACATACTTTACAGTAAGTGTTGGACGAGCTCACTCTAGTTTTAACATGCAGTGTTTGAGCTTTTGAGGTTCTATTATGTGTATATGGTTTTGAATTTTTATGAGATGCTTCATGCTTCTCTTTGTCATAAACCAAGGCTAGACTTATCATAAAGTGACCTAAAGTACCTTAAAATTATACTTAGTTTATCTGAGCCGCTACAAATTTAGACAGTGTCTGTCAGATATGCCACATCTTGTTTCAGTTTTGCAACTTCACAAGAAACATTGGGCTCATACTTAAGTTTATCAGTTATACTGACATTCTCAGATTTAAGGTTATTATTTTCATTTACAAGACTTAGTTTTACCTGCAAACCCTATCATATTCTTTAAATAGTTTTGAAAATCTCTTTTTGAGATTTCTATACTTATGAGACAGAATTGATGAGTGTGTAATAATTCATAAAATGCATATTGAAGAATGGATGGGTCAGAATTCATTACCTAAGCATCAGTGTATTCACTTTTTGATGATATATCAGCAATGAGACAGATATTTGCCTCTTCATCAGCTTCATTTTCATCATCAAATGAAGATAGATCCAGATCCTCCCAAGTAGCCATCAAGCCCTTATTCTTTTTGAAGAACAACTTTTTGTCCTTCAAATCTGGGCAGACAGCTTTGAAGTGTCTAGGCTTCTTGCATTCAAAGCACAGAGGTGGACCTTTTTCTTTGGAATCTGATTTCTCCTTAAGGAACTTTTTGTTGAACTGCTTCCTTCTGAAACAACCTTTCTTTCTCCACATATGTTGAATCTTTCTGGAGATGAAAGAGAGTTCATCCTCATTAGATCCTTCATCACAGTCAGAAGGATCTGATTCATCTGAGGATTCTTCAGCATTAAGAACTTTGGATGAGCTAGCCTTCTTTGCCTTTAGGGCCACGGACTTTCCTTTTCTGGAACTTTATTCTTCAATGAGCTCAAGCTCATGAACATTCAAAGATCCAAGAAGTTCCTCGAAAGTGAGAGTATTGAGGTTCTTTTCTTCTTGAATAGCAGTGACTTTAGGTCTCCACTGTTTATGTAAGCTCCTCAAAATCTTTCTGACATGATCTCTGCTCTCATATGTTTTTCCAAGAGATCTAAGACTGCTGGTGATGGTTTGGAATCTTCCAAACATTTGATCTATGGTTTCATGTTCAGTCATTTTAAATAGTTCATACTGATGAACCAGCAAGCTTATCTTTGACTCATTGACTTGGGATGACCCTTCAAGAGCTAGGGCAAGAGTATCCCATATTTCCTTAGCAGTGTTACAGCTATGGACTTTATCATGCTCAGATTTGGTGATAGCACACGTCAAATAGCGCTAAGCTTTCAGATTGAGTTGACGTTGAGTTTTCTTCTCTTGAGTCCATTGAGCTCTAGGAATAGCAGCTCCAACATCACCTCTTGGCTCGGTATAGCCAGTTTCAATCAGCTCCTAGATATCCACATTTTGTGCATCAAGAAAAGCCATCATTCTCTTTTTCCAGTAGTCATAATCACTACCACCAAAGAAATGAGGTATGTTGCTTGTTTGTCCTTATGTATCCATGCCTGTTGGATCGTACCACCTCAGCACTTGTTAGATGCTCAACCCTTTCGAGGCTGAGCTCTGATACCAAATGAAGTTGACACGGGAAAACACAAGAAAGGGGGGGTTGAATTGTGTTTCTTAACAATTTTTCAAAAAGGAGCATTTTTTTTCAAACCTTTTGCAAACAAAACAATAAAAGAAACACACAAACACAAAAACTTTTTTAAAGAGTTAACAAACTCGGATTCAAAATCCCATAGTTAGTATAACTAAAAACTGTAAAAGGTAAGGGTTAGAAGATTCACACAAGTGTCCAGGTTCACTCTCTACCAACCAAGAGCTACGTCCAGTCCCTTCTACCTGAAGGTTTTTCTCCACTATTTTCCAAAATAGATTACAAGTATTCAACACCTCTTCAGGCTACAAGTATTCTTTTCTACCAAGCCTCTTCAGGCTCTAACTCTAACAAAGGGATTAACATATTTGATCTAAGAACTCACTATGTGTGAAGATTTGAAAGTTTAAGATCAGTAAGGTTTACAAGTAAACTTGGTTAACAAATTCAACAGTGTTTTTGCATTATTGATATCAGAGCTTGTACCATACTTCTCTATGAGGTATTTGCAGTATTTATAGATGGAGAACTTTACTTTCTCCAACGGTCTTCAAGATATATCCGTTTAGAGATAGCATTTAATGCTGATATCCGTTGAGACTGATAGCTTGATATGCTTCATAAAGAGGTGATCTTGTTTATCAGAGGAATGCTCAAAGTAGAGTTGTCACTTCCCTGTTGTACCAAAGGTTGCTTTTTGACTTTCCTTCTTTGTACTTGATTTGAACTTTACAGCAATGTAGATGACAGGGTACAAAGGTTTATGTTCTCAATGGTACTATGTTTCTATTCTCAAGAACAAAGAGTTAACAATATAAGCATCAAGGATAAAGAGACATATATTCTCTTGAATTAAATAAACAATCATTTGAAATAAATACGTTTAAGCTTAGACGGGTTCACTTTTAAAAACTAGTGGACGCGCAGGTCTTTGGACGTGCAAGATTAACTCATCAGTAAGACGAGCGCGTCTACTGATACTGCGTTTATAAGCAATTGTCTAGCTCCAAGTCTTTGGACTCGCTATACTCAATAGCTCGTCTGCTGACGTGGTGCCTAGTAAGACTACTCGTCTATTATCAAGTCTTTGGACTTGTTGATTTTATGAAGATTATTTTAAAGGCTCGTCTACTTGACTTTTCGTAGACTTAGATACTCGTCTACCTTAGCCAAAATAAGACACCGTCTAACAAAATCTTAACTGACTCAGAATTTTACCATATATAGAAGACTCATCTAGAGAATCAACTAAAGAATCTGATATGATTCCATTAGCAAAACGAAGATACTCTTTTCAGATTTCTTATGTCTAGAATCATCCAAACAGCCCTGAAATCTAAAACGAACAAGTTAGATCTTTGACAATACTTTGTCACACAAATTTAATTTTTTGTTAACATCAAAACTTAAGAGATTATTTAACCCAAAACCATTTGGTTCTAACATATGAGACTATTCAGTTGAGGAATACTTATATGAATTGATTGGTACTCCCTATACTAACAAGATGCATCTTCTTTTCGGGAGCCCGTCACTTAAGAACTCCATAATTAAGCATGTTTGACTTAGAGCAATTCTGGGATGGGTGACCTCCTGCGAAGTTTTTCCAGGAAGTGTGTGAGTGAAGACAAAGTACACTGAAAAGAAACGTGTTGGTTTGCGGAGACAGTCGTCAATCCATAAAGCAACATGACCTTTGACAACATTGAAGCTACGACTTCACCAAATTAGTATGGATTTGTCGATTTTCATGAGTATTGGTAAGATTTAATTATGATAATATTTAATAAATGCGTGATTTTCCAAAACAAAAAAGCTAAATATTATTGTTGATAGTATTTGTGATCACGAGATAAAATTTGAAAAAACATTGTTGGAGTGTTTTAGAGAAGCATAAAAACATATATTAATTTATGAAAGCTGCATCATGTTATGAGAACTCTTTTTTCGTGGATAGTTTTACTGGACTACCAAATCTGAAATGCAGATTTGGTGAAGAGCTTATGCGTAATGTATGAAAATAAGTGAGAGATTGAAAATAATTATTGTAGAGGTTGGGTTGCAAAGTATGTTTGGTATTATGTGGCTTTAAGTGTTTATGATATATTTTTTGCTCTATATTTATTTTTCTTTTTCTAGCTCTCTTCGAATTTTCTCTCAGTTTTCTTTAGTTTTTCTTGGTTACTTTTCTCCAAGTTGAGATTAAGTTAAATTTGCCCCGCATTTTGTGTTGGTGGTTGAACGTGTACTTGAGTCTCCTGTGTTGATTCTTTAATGGAAGTATGTTATTATATTGTATATATTTTAATGTAATGTTTTAAATCGAGTTCTGGGTGTGACTTGTTTTCATTACAATTTGGCATTACATCATTATGTTGTATATTAATTAGTGTAATATTCAAATAATGATATTAGTAGTAAATATATGAATATATATTAGGAAGTAAAAAATAAGTTACTAGTCATGTTAAACATGATTTATAATGTGATTATATATAATCATACAAGTATGATAAATTAATGATCTTTGAAAGGTAACAAATGTAAGATGTTAAATAATTACTTTTAGATTATTTTTTTTGTTTTTGAATCATCACCATATCTGCTTTGAATTCAGATTAAATGCTGCTAAATTAATTCATATGTGAAAGCTACCATTGACTGGAGTTTGTTATTATTTTTTTCTTCTAATTTTTCTACTGCATTAGAAGGAATTTTCTAATGCAAATTGGATTTCTGATAATGACGAGGTAAGTTCCACCAGCAGGTATATATGATTTTACTCTAGGTAGAGGGTGATATTTCTTGGAAATGTGAGAAACACACTTGCATAGGATGTTCTATTATTATATGAAACTTGAATTCAGTGTACTCTAGTTAGCAGATCAAAAGGCTTAATAATTGAGAAATTTAATGGCAACATACCTCTAAAGGAAAGACCTACGACATCAGTGGCATTACGGCTCACACAAGCAGAGATTGGTGCAGCTAATAACAATGTTTATAATGGAAAGAAATTTTTTTTTACTAAAAAAAGATATTCATTCATTTAAATTGGTAAAATACATTGAAAACAACACAAATTCAACATCGCTAAAAACCAAAAAGGATGAATCTGTGAATAAACTCACATCACCCAGGTTAATAGCATAACACAATAAAATGCCTACGACATCAGTGGCATTACAGCTCACAAGCAGAGATTGGAGGAGCTAATAACAATGTTTATAATGGAAATAAATTTTTTTTTTTTTACTAAAAAAGATATTCATTCATTTAAATTGGTAAAATATATTGAAAACAACACAAATTCAACATTACTAAAAACCAAAAAGGATGAATCTGCGAACAAACTCACAGCACCCAGGTTAATAGCTAGCATAACACGACAAAATGCCTACAAATGTGTCAAGGTGGCCGGAATACCCATGCCTCCGGATCTGTAACGTTAATGCTTAAGTCTTGATTGAATCTGTAATGGATCGAAGCTTGTCTGCCAATCTGAACCAAACGAACACCGCAACAAGACGGGAAACCAAACGACGCCGCAACAAGACGACGAACAAAACACCACCGCAC
This sequence comes from Sophora flavescens, assembly GCA_030762895.1. NCBI lineage: Eukaryota > Viridiplantae > Streptophyta > Magnoliopsida > Fabales > Fabaceae > Sophora > Sophora flavescens. The sequence goes on along the minus strand of CM061064.1, from coordinate 163,581,004 downwards.
GCAGACGACGAAAACATGGAAAAACACGAAAGAAAAACCAGATCTATGTGGAAAAGCCACTTATTTAGATAAAAGGAGAGAAAAATGATGTAGAGGGGTGATTCCATGCCAAAAAATGACCCAAAACTACCCCCGTTTGGTGGACGAGGAAGAAGGAAAAGAGGAGTAGAGGGAAGGTTGAGAGAGAGAGACGGCCCAAAACCACCCCCTTAAGAAACATATATATGTGTTCGACAATGAATTAATTAAAAATGATGTAATTTCATTTTAAGTATGTAAGAAGTGAAAGAAATATATTTGATCCCCTCATTAAAGGATTACCCTAAAAAGTGGTCCTGGATTCGTCGAGGGGATGGGTCTTAAGCCTTAAGTTGAAGAAAATATGGTAGATACTCATTTGTTGGTCAAACAAAGCCATATGATTACTCATATCCATTACATTTCCATCATAATGGTGTGCGGTGATGCTTTATAATAGACACATAACCCTTGATTTGGATTGTGCTATACACAGAGGCATGCTTGATGTTAGGAGCGGAACCAAAACTTTGATTTAAGGGAGACCAAAATCAAAGAGCTTATACCTTATAAGTAACAAAAAAATTAAATACTTTAATGATATAAATGGCTATTTAAGTCTATGATGAAAATATTGAAAGTACAAATTAAAATGCAGTTTATTTTCTAACAAGTTATAAGGGAAATAAATTAGGACAAAACTTGAGTACAATTTTCAAGTGCTTGTGGTGTTATTCTCCAATAAAAATGCATAATATTTAACAATTCTTCAATAAAAATATAATATCTGTAACAATTATTACAAATGTTATTATATTTTAATGGGAAAAGTACATACGCATCCCTTTAACTTTAGCATGTTTGCAAATAGACATATTCAACTATCGATTCTTCCCAATTAATCCTCAAACTTTAATTATTAGTGAAATTAGTCCTTGTGTTAATCCAAAGATATATCACCAACAGCTATCGAATCCAATAATTTATTTTGCTTTAATTTGAACCGTTGAATACATATATTTTTTTATTAATTAAAAAATGAGGGGAAAAAACAGAGATGACTAATCGTCTTCTTCGTGTGTTTTCTTTGATGAAGTGGATACCTATCTGCACACCAGTTTCTTGTAAGATTTTTATGTACCCACAATCCGTGAGCAAAGTTAATGGCCTCACACGGGCAAGAGGCCCCACTATGCAAACTTATAAAACCTGTTTTGTGGCATGACTTAGCTTTTATGAATTCCCCTTGCAAGTCTCTTAGTACAATCCAATGTTAAAACCTTGAGCTCCTTCAAATATAGCTACGTCAACATTTGACATTGTTAGGAGGTATGCACCAAGCAGTAGCAGAGCATCGTCGTTGTGGTGGTGGCTATTCTGGCTATCTTGCCCTTACGCATGCTTCATGGTTAGCACAAGCAATGGGAACAATTCAGGATGGTGTGTGCGGGATTTGCCCTATATCCAAATCTTGTTACTCTCCCAGGTTGTAGCAGACCATGGTTGTGAACTCCTAATTTGGCACACTCCTATATAACCACGAATTCATTGGCGGTAAAATGGAGACTTCCACCTTGAGATGGTATAATATATTGTGGTACCTTGCATTTCATGAATATTTGTGGGCTTTGCATTGCAAAAATTAGAGAGACATAACTTTGTAGCTAATAATATATTCCTGCACGTGCCCAGAAGAATACCTTAGCTTTCGGACTTGCACGAGGAAGAAGAAGAAGGGGAGTAATCTCTGTCCTTTTTTAATATAAAAATTTAAAATAAAAAATAAATACAATGAACGGTTCATATTAAAGTGAAATAAATGGTAGGATTTGATCATTGTTAATAATCTAAATTTTGGTTATCAAAAGGATTAATTTCACTAATAGTTGGAGTTTGAGGACTAATCAGAAACATTAAATAGTATAAAGTGCCTATTTGTAAATGGGTTAAAGATTAAGAGGTGTATATGCACTTTTCCCTATTTTAATTGAAGTATAGTGTCATATGCACCCAAAACATTATACATAAGATCTTGTCCAATATTACTGATAGATAAAGTCATATAAAAAGTGACTTTTTAGTTGTTTTTATATAGAAAAATTACAGATATGAACATTTAAATAAACATAAAAGAAGAAAATATCAACAAAAGAATTTCTATATTTCAATATAAATAAACAATTAATAAATATAAAAATATTAAAATGAAGAAGCCATAAATTTTAATTATATATAACAATAATTATAAGGTAAAAAAAGTTAAGGGTGATCATGGCATATAGAGGCCACCCCCTGGATCGATCCCCCTCTACTTGATGTATCTATAAATGTTAATTGTGAGGTTGAGTTATAAAACTCTTAATTGACATATAGCCTATTTTTTGGGTGGTGCTAGAGAAACGTATTTGATGTATCTACATACATGAGTGAGAAGGTAGAAGCTGCCTTCTATAAAAGACTTGGGCAATATCTTTCTAAAACACTCATCATGAGAAACCCTTAAGGCACGTGAGAATGCTTTTATAATGAATATATAATTGTTATTAAATATCATGGAATTTACACAAGTTCAAAGGTAAAATACATGATGTGAGGGGTCTCAACCAAGTCCAATAAATTCAAGAGTAGTTCACTTCTTGGATAAAGTTGTTGCCCCACTTCACTATGTACTCATTCAAAGCTTTAGGATATTAGCACTTAAGCACTAATCTTTTCCTTTGCCTAGAATTATTATTACTTATTTGCCATTAGGAGAGGAATGTTGAATAATAGCATAAGGAAAAATGCTCCTATAAATAAAGTATCACATCATAGTATTTTATGATAATTGAATAAGGATTTAATTGATATACACTGACAGTGTAAAGTTTTTTTACGCTGTCAATCAATCAGAAATTAATATATCTTGATAAATGCTTGATTCTTATCTTAACCACTTTAAAAGTAATCAAATTCGTGATTTTTGATTGGTTGTTAGTGGAAAAATTTTTACACTGACAATGCTGCAAATTAATTAGACTCATTGAATATATTTTTTTGACTGATTAAAAAAGATATTCATTCATTCAAATTGAGAAAATACATCAAAAATAACACAATTCCAACATCGCTAAAAACTGAAAAGGGTGAACCTGCGAACAAACTCACAGCACCCAAGTTAATAGCATAACACGGTAAAATGCCTACAAATGTGACAAAATCAAAGTGACCGGAATACCCATGCCTCCCGATCTGTAACGTTGACGTCCAAGTCTTGATGAATATGTAATGGATCGAAGCTGATCTGGCAATCTGAACCAAACGAACACCGCAACAAGATGGAAAACCAAACGACGCTGCAACAAGACGACGAACAAAACACTGCTGTACGCAAACGACGAAAACAAGGAAAAACACAAAAGAAAAATCAGATCTATGTGAAAAATCACTTATTTAAATAAAAGGATATAAAAAACGATGTAGAGGGGTGATTCCAGGTCAAAAAATAACCCAAAATCACCCCCTTCCAATGGATGAGGAAGAAAGAAAAAGAGAAGTAGATGGAAGGTTAACTCATTGAATAATTATTAATTCAAATGATAAAATGTTCCAAATATCAATTTGCTTTAATGTCATGTCTTGTTGTCTTTGGATGTCTTGTCCATGTATCTAAGGTAATTGCTTCTTTTACCTTTAATGACTTTTCAACCTTCATTTCTTTAAAGCCATTTATTGACCTTTAAAATCTTTCATTTCTTTGGCTCATCATTACCCTCTTGATTTGCAAAGACAAAAGCTATTCATTGTTTGGATTTTCCATGTTTCAAAATGGGGAATGGAATCTGTCCAATTTATTTATGTCCAGTTATTGTGCAGTTTTAGATCTCCACCCTTACATAAAAATTTCTCCTTCTTTCCATTATTCAAAATTCTCTTACCCCTTTATTTTTCAATGGACAAGATCTCACTCCACTGCAAAGGGATCCGTTCCCTTCAAAACGGATGCCATCAATTGTTATTTGATTAAGAGGTTCCAACGGCACTCCTTGGAAATAATTGACAGGAACCTCCATCTATCTATATATATATATATATATATATATATATATATATATATATATATATCTGTGTGGGTGAGGGGTGGGGGGTGGGTGCACGGTTACGGAGAGAGTAGAGAAAAATAAAATAATAAAAATAAAAGTTTAGAACATATATATTCTGAACAATTGTATTGTGTAAACTTCATTGTTTTTGACATTAATGACATAAGTTCAAGAGTCTGTTGTGTTCGCCTCGGGAAGCAAGGTAGATTGTCATATTGCACCTTACACTACAAGAAATTAAGCGGTTACGGAGAGAGTAGAGAAAAATAAAATAATAAAAATAAGTTTAGAACAGATATATTATGAGCAATTGTATTGTGTAAACTTTATTGTTTTTGACATTAACCGCACAAGTTCAACATTCTCTTGTGTTCACCTGCCAAATTCTTGCTTTTAAGACAAGAGCTTGTCTACGATACAACTATCTTTCATACTATTTTTCCAACAAGAGTGACATGCACGCTCTATTCACATATCGCAACGATAAGAAATGAAAATTAATATTTATTAAAAAAATTAAAATAATTTTTATTTTCAACATTTTTAAAATATTTTATGTTTTTATTTTCAATTAATCTATATTTAAAAGTATTTTTGAAAATAGTACTAACATTCTCAAGAAAGATCGATGACCTTAAACCAAACAAGAGAAACAAGATTTCCAAACAACATTTCCCTGATTTTTTTTTTTTTTTTTTGATATACACTTGATGAACATTTAAAAGAGAATACTAACAAGTGTCCTTAGTAAATTGTTTAACAAACTAAGAAATGAAATTTTGTGTAGGAAATGATGAATTTAGTATTTCGAAAAATATTATACTTAATTTTTCAATACAAATTTTCTTTTTATGGATTGCTTAACCAATACCCTTAGTATACTTATTAGCAAGACCCAAATTAAAATCCTATCAAACACATGTTACATGTATAACATTTTGTAGGAGTCATCGTTTCCGAAAATCATGATTCGTGGGACTAAAATAATGTCCATCTTCAATGATTTCTTGGACAAAAATACAACATAAAAGAAATTTTTTAATGATTTCTTGTACAAAAATTACAACATATATAAAAGAAAAGGTCATGCTAGAAGTCTAGAACTACATTTCAAAATTCCCTATGTGAAATTCAATTTCTTTTGTTGATGTAGAATTTGGTGAGACCAGTTTCTTAATTATCACATGCATTTGTTTATGGATGGGCCCAAAACTAATAAATCTTGTCGAAAATTTATTAATGAAGACCACCTGTTCAGCCCCTTCTACAATTCCCAATATTTATTCTAGACTTTCGTTAATTTGTTGGTTTTCAAAAGGATGGTTCCACATCGTGTAGCTATCAATCAAATGTAGCCACATATGTTAATAGTAAAAAAATAGAACACATGACAATTAACTAGCTACATTTGATTGATGAGATGGAATATATGGTACATTAATATGGACAGGTGATCTATTCTTTCCATAGTTGTTAAGGGCTCGTTTGGTGGTCATGATAGAAGAGACAGGATAGGATAAGCTATCATATCCTGTTTGAAACTATTCTTTAGTGTGAGCCAGCAGGATATGATAAATCAATCCTGTCTCATATCATATCCTGCCCGTCTAGTTAAAATTCTATCCTGAGGGGGGGCTGGGTTAGAACTCAACAGGATAGGATAAGGTGATTTAAAGTATAATAAAGTATAAAAAAAATTATACATAAAATAATTAAAGTATAATAAATTATAATATGGTTACCGAAAAAGGTATAATAAAACATAAAATAATAAAAATATTAATAATTAATTTTAAAAATTATTATTTCTTCTCACAAGGTTAATTTCGTTACTTTATATTATTTTTAAAAACTGAAAAATAAATAAAAAATATTCTAATAATTTAACTATATGTAAAGTAAAAACTAAAAATGAATATTTAAAATTATAAAAAATTTAATTTAAGTTAAACAATATTTTAAAAATTTTAAATATTATATATAATTTTATCACAAGGACAATTTTGTCTTTTTATATAATCTTAACAAATGAAATTATAAAAAAACTAAAATCTAATAAAATATGAAAACATTTAGAACAAAAACAAAAAATTTAAAATTCATACTAAAATTACAATGCTATCCAGTTGTTTATCTGGTGAACACCAAACATCGGATAGGATAACAGCTTATCCTGCTCATATCCTATCATACCCCTATCCTGCTCCCTTATCCTATCCGCCCCTATTCTATCCTGACCACCAAACGAGCCCTTATGTCATAGAAGTGCTTTTTTTTTTTTTTAAAAACACGTCCAAACAAGTCTAATAGTATCATGCTTGAGTAATGTCTAAGAGCATCGTTATCGGTGCTCGAAGTAGGGTGTTTAAATACTTAAGCATCGATACTTAAGATTTTTAGGGCCCGTTTGGTGGTCAGGATAAGAGAGACAGGATAGGATAAGCTATCATATCCTGTCTGAAACTGTTGTTTGGTGAGCCAGCAGGATAGGATAAGTCAATCCTGTCACTTATCATATCCTGTCAATCTAGTTAAAATTCTATCCTGAGGGGAGGGCTGGGTTAGAACTCAACAGGATATGATAAGGTGATTTTTTTTTTCTGGTAACAAGTAGGATATGGTGATTTAAAGTATAATAAAATATAAAAATATATAATATATAAAATAATTAAAGTATAATAAAATAATAATTTAAAGTATAATAAAATTTAACATGATTACCAAAAAAAAGGTATAATAAAATATAAAATATTTAAAATAATAAAAATATTAATAATAAATTTTAAAATTTATTTTTATTTTATCACAATGCTAAGTTTGTTATTTTATATTATTTTTAAAAACCGTAAAATATAAAAAATTATTCTAATAATTTAACAATATGTAAAGTAAAAACAAAAAATGAATATTTAAAAATATAAAAAAATAATTTTAGTTAGACAATATTTAAAAAATTTAAAACATTATATGTAATTTTATCATAAGGATAATTTTGTTTTTTATTATAAATTTAAATAATGAAAATTATAAAAAAAAAAGTATATCTAATAAAAGATGAAAACATTTAGAATAAAAACGAAAAATTTTAAAAAATTCATACTTAAATTATAATGTTGTCCAGTTGGTTATCTGGTGGACACCAAACGTCGGATAGGATAACAGCTTATCATGCTCATATCATATCCTACTCCTATCATGTTCTCTTATCCTATCCGTCCTTATCCTATCCTGACCACCAAACAAAATTGCACCTTTCCAAAGAAATTAATAAATTTAAAGGATTTGGTCTTGACACAACTAATGAAGGAGAGAAACGTAGATCTACGTATGATAGTATGGTACCTATTTTTCAAAGGAGAATGTTAATAAGTATCTTTAAAATACTGGTTAATAAATTAACGAAAGAAAGATTTTATTAGAAAATGATATATTTAATATTTTGAAAAGATAAACACTTGATTTTCCAATGAAATCTTGCAACTTTTGAATTCCTTAACCAGTGTCCTAATGACACTCGTTAGCAAGACCCTTTTTCAAATTAGAACTAAACGGATCATGGATTTTCGTTTTGGAGAATGCTAACGAGTATCCTCATGGCACTAGTTAAAGAACTAAGAAAAGAAAGATATTATTAGAAAGTGATGTATTTAATGTTTTGAGAAGATAAACACTGGATTTTTCAATAAAATCTTGCTATTTTTGTGGTCCTTAACCAATTCCCTAAGGACACTCGTTAGCAAGACCCTTTGGTTTTTCCCAGTTGTTTTTACATACTTTCCTAATTTCTTTTTGGGTTTTGTTAAGCAGTGTCCTTTTTGATCTTTCACTGTTTCTTTTAATGCACTCTTTAAGAAATCCAAAATTAAAAGAGTTTATGAGAAAACTAAAAGCACAACTCCATCTTTGAGATTAATAAATATACACCTCCCTAAGAAATCTTGCTATTCTTGGTTCATTGATCGGTGGTTAGCATTCTCCTTTTTTTTTCTTCGCCTTTTTACTTTTTCTTTAAAAGAGGATTATCTGCAGGGCTGGTCCTGAGATTTTGGGTGTCCTGGATGAACTGAGAAAATGATGCCCTCATAATCATTTGAAGATTGTTCTTCTTGCATTTTTTGCTGCAAAATCATTAGCAATCCATTCATAATCAAGGTTTTTAAAAAAATCATTTTGATAGAAATTAAACCAAGATTATTTAGTCCACCTTGTGACATAGTAGATCTTAAATAAAATTTTAACAATTTCAATTTAGAAAAACTTCTCTCAATTGATACAACAATAACAGGGATAGTTAATATTATTCTATAAGTTATGCATTAGAAAAACAACTAAATGTCTTCAAAGAAATCAATAACTTAAAGTTTGATTTTGACTCAACTGTTTAAACCTCTCTGATGACTTTTAATTTTTCAAATAGAATTTCTCCATCAAGATCATAAAAATTATCATATTTTAGATAAGATTCAAGATGTTTGCAACATGATTTAAAGTCACCTAAGCCTTTCAATACTAAACAAAAAAACCAAAAATCCCCTCATATATGCTATACTGCCCAAATAATTCTTCCATAGGATGCTTCCTAAGCTTTTCTTCGACAAGCAAATAATTCGTTTCTTTTTTTACTGGCAAATAATTTGTTTCTTGATTCTGAAATATTGAGAAGGAGCGAAAGTCGGAGAGATTAGGAGAAAGAGAATAAGAGAATTAGGAAAAATGAAAAGTCTAAATAGGAAATATATTAAGAGTGTAACAAATTTTAAAATATACTAAAATAAAAAGATATTCTAATATACATAGATACACTTGTCATATTATTTTCTATCACTCTATTATTAATTTTTTTTGGAATATCTATATATACTAAGTAAAATTTTAGCTACTAACTCATGCCCCCAAAAAATGGGGCCTTGCGCGGTTGCCCACCTCAACCGTGCTCAGGGCCACCACTGATTTTTTTTTTTTTAAGCAAGTGATCAAGTCACCAATAAATTTATTAAAAAGAAGAAAAAAAAAAGGAAAAAATCATGGGGGGACATAAACCAAAACCCATGTAAAAAACAAAAATATGGTAAATCTAGAATTAAACTTTCAATTCCTTCTCATATTATACTTCTTAGATTTAGACATAACCACTGTGAATTTATCATCCACAACAACTCTATCATTATCTGCATATGAAAAATTATACTTCTACACGATATTTGTTCCTACCAAGATCCGACTTACCGGAATCGAGACGGAGAACGTTTAATCGAGAGTCAAGAACATGGGTTGCTTTAGATTATGGCTTGACGGAATATTGTTTTCCGGTCCTACGTATCCCAATAGGAGTCAAAGCCAGACGTAGTTCTAGGTTCAACCCTTGGCCATACGGTGATCTCAATCCCTTAATTTTGTATCCGATGGATATCAGCGAGCAAGGACTCTTCAATAGTCTATTGGTCAAGCTAGTTCCTCTAATATGCTTAAGGGAGATTCACCTAGCTTTGTTCAAAAGTGAGTCTCTTTCTTGGGTTCTCCTTTTTTATAATAGGATCCCCATATCTTTAAGAGATTTGGATTTATCTCCTTTTATCTCTTAAATCTTCTTTGAGATATGATCTCCTTAATTTGAGGGATTTATCTCTTCTAATCGGATAATGTTATTTAAGATAATATCAAGATTATTAAAGATAGATATGATCTCCTTAATTTGAGGGATTTATCTCTTCTAACCGAATAAGGTTATTTAAGATAATATCAGGATTATTAAAGATAGATATGATCTCCTTAATTTGAAGGACTGATCCCTTCTAACCGGATAAGGTTATTTAAGATAATATCAGGATTATTAAAGATAATACCGATATCTTATCCTTCAGACCTTTATGAGATCGGGTATCCAAGCTCGGTGGCCGGGTTTTACTCATCGGCCAGTACACAAGCCCCCTAAGCTATGAGCTAGTAGAAGCGTGAAATTTTTCATGACAGTAGCCGAGCTTGGCCTTTAAAAACCTTATTTGGAGAATCTAAGGTTTATGGTGTATGTTCTCTTCCCCTTTTTACCATAGTCTTAATGATCGATCTTGTACCTCGACCAATCGTTCAACCTCGGTGACCGACCTTAGAAACTTAGTTTCTTCTTTTTGCCTTTCAAGTCGGTGAGGTAAGTGGTCGAGCTTCACACTTCAGTCTATATATATCTTTTACATTGGTGAACAACTCGGGCGACCGATTTTCACGCTTCGAGTTGGCGAGCTTTACCCCTCGGCCCATATACAAGCCCCCCAAGCTTGGAGCCTTTTTGAATGCGTGGAAGCTTCTATCAAGGGACCGAGCCTAGCCGAGGCGGAGGTAGTCATCTTAGTTTTGCATTGTGACCAAAATTTTCTCGGTTCTCGAGATGAAAAGAGACATTGCCTTCGTTTTTAAGATAAGGCAAGTTTGTGACGCGTGGCCTTTGTGTCACTACCACTAAAGAGACAGAAGTGCTCGTCCACTAGAGTGACAGAAGTGCTCATCCACTAAAATGATACAAGCACTCGCCCACTAAAGTAAGGAAAGCACATGTCCACTCCAATGATACAAGTGCTCGTCCACTAAAGTGACAAAAGAGCTCATCCACACAAGTCTTTGGACTGGCTAAGTCCTTAATGAAGGGCTCGTCTACTTGGTTAAGTTCAACCAGTTACAGGAATATCCGTCCAATGACGTGGCCTCTATGTCATTACTTTCGAGGCTTGCTCTTTGGTTGCACGATTGAAGTCGTCGCAGCGTTTATTCCGATATTTTAACCACGTGTGACTCCTTCATTAGTGAGCCGAATTTGCAGAGACTTGAAGAGACGTTTCCTTTCTTCACACGACGTCCGTCATTATTACTTTCAAAAGTAACGTTAAGATTTGTTTTCTTTCGAAGCGCCGAGGTTTCTATAAGTTGGGGAGAAGTTTTCAGAGGAGCTCATTTTGCCTCTTCCCTGCTCAAACCTCTCCTCAAGCTCTTCTCCTCCCAGCTTCTGCATTTCCTTTTCTGTTCCAGGTACGTCATCATCCTTCTCCTCCATTATTTATTTCCTCCATGGAAACTTCATTCGAGGTATCCAGAATGCCTCTCCTAGGGTTCAGATCTTAGAGCCCGAAATCAATCAGATTGGGGGCTCTCCTCATCACTCCCCCTCTCCCTCTCATGGCGATGGAGGTGCCAATGGTTCTTCTTCCTCTTCTTGTGGGAGTATCTCTGCTACCCCTGACGCTATCGTTGCCCCTAAGCGCCGCAAGCGTGCTTCTAGGATGCCCAGGGTTCCTTACCCGGATATTACCATTCTTGGGTATTTCTAGGTAAAACCCGATGTTGGGGCATTTTATTCTAATTTCAGGGACTTTGAATCCCTCGAAGCCATAAAAAAATAAGGTTGCTGCCAAACGAGGCACTGTAGAGTGCCTTCCTTGTGCAGAAGGTGATCATGTTTTTCTTTGCCCCCTTCAGATGAGCCACACTTTACATTCGTATACAAGACCTTTTTTGAAAAAATTGGTGTTTCCATTCCCTTCACCCCATTCGAGTGCGAAGTCTTGAGAGCTATGAACGTTGCTCCTACCCAGCTGCACCCGAATAGTTGGGCCTTCTTGAAAGTCTTCCAAATTCTGTGTGGTCAGATAGGGATAAAGGCTACTGCTCCTAAGTTTCTTTAATTTTACCAAGTTCGGTTCGGGGACCGAGTTGGCTGGATCTCCCTGAGTGGGGTTGAGCAGAGGGGGATCATCGGGCTCTATAAGAGCTCGTATAAGTTTTTTCAAGTCGGATTTCTTCAAAGTCCAACCTACTGAGGGTAATGAGTCCTTCTTTTTTGACTCGACTGGAACTCCTAAATTTCCCTTCTACTGGCAACCCCACCCTTCCAAATTCTCTAGCTATGACCTCGGCTCTATGACCGCTCAAGAGCGATCCGATGTTGAGGCCCTGAAACATTATCCTCGGCCACTACCTTGTGGAAGGCTTTTAAAGCTTTCTACCTCTTCCATTCGGCAAGCAGAATTTGAATGTAATTAGCTTTTGTTGACAAGTGTTAATTTATCATGTAGCCTGCTTATTGTATCTGACCAATTTCCTTCTTGCAGTGATAATAGGGAAGTTCAACTACAAGGTCCTGATGAAGAAGTCGGTTAATCAGGCTGCTGGTGGATCAGTCCCGGCTTCAAATGTCAAGGGGAAGAAGAAGAAGTTTGCTGAAGCTTCTGACCTGAACACCCAAATTCCCAAAAGGGTTCGGGAAGACATTCAGTCCGAGGTCCCAACAAGAAGTTCTTCTCCCCTGCTGATGATTGAAGAAACTCCTGTTGCTGATCAGAGGTTGGGTAATGCTCCCATGGTGACCAATCTTACTTCGGACACCAAATGGTATAATGGAAACTACAACCCGGGCATCAGCTCGCTACGGGGGAATGAGTTCGACCCTGCTACCCTCATCGACAACCAAGTGTTGAAACATGTCGATTCTCGACTCTTGCTGGAGCATGGGCTTGATGAGTGTATGGAGGCGGCTACTGCCTATGCTCTCCGGATCGCCTCAATTACTTGCTTTTGGAGTCACTAGATTGCGGATAATTCCAAGAAGATGGAGGTGATTAAGGCCGATGCAGCTCGTCCCTTGAGGGTGAGGGACGAGCTGGCTCAGGCCGTGGCCAAGTGTGAGGAGTAAGCTCGGGCCTTTGGCCAGCTGAAGGCCCAAAAGGCGGAGCTGGAAAAGGATAAGGGTGTTCTTCAGGCCGAGCTGGATCTAGAAAGGGTCGAACGGCTCAATCTTCAGAAGGTCACCGAGGAACTTCAAGCCGATAAGGAGACCAATCTCGAGCTGCGGAAGTCGCTAGAGGCCGAGAAGGATGCCAATCTAATGCTCCGATCTGAGTTGGCCGAAGCCTAGGCTTCCATTATGAAAGAGCATGTCAATGGCTTCTCCCGTGCAGCGAAGCAGCTTCAGCGCTTCAACCCGAATGCTGACTTCTCCCTGGCTGACGTGGACAAGGATTTTAACAGAGATGGAATTCTAGTTCCTTTGTCCGAGCTAGAGGATGAGGAAGAGGTAACGCAAGAAGAAGAGGTTGAAGTTCAAGCAGTCGAGGAGGGAGCCGATGGTGGAGGCGAAATGGGCTTTCATGACCACTATTCTGCTATGCCTCCGAGTGCCGAGGATGACCCCAACTCTATTTTTGTTGAAATCGTTGCTCATGGGGATGCCCATGAGTAACTAAGGAAAAATGTTCCTAGGGTAATGCCCTTTTATTTTGAACTCTCATGTACTATGGGCGTCCCCTTTTTATTAATGAAATCACGTGCTTGCTCACGAGTTGCTATTCACTTAGAAAATTTTCTAAGTTTTTCATTCCTTGATTTTTCATGTCAGCTCTTGGAGCTCAATCTTGTAACTTTTTTGAGTTAGTACTTGGAGCTCGAACAACCCTTTTAAGTCTTTAGTTGTTGCCTCTTTAGGTTCGGCATCTCAACCTTAGCTCGGTCGATTTTAGCTTGGTTAACCTTTTTAGGCTATTAACTTCCTTTTGATGTTGTTTACCTTTTTAGGCTCGGCATGTCGAGCTCAACTCGGTCAATTTTAGCTCGGTCAGCCTTCTTAGGTTTTTAACTATCTTTATATGTTGTTTACCCGGTTAGGCTCGGCATTTCGACCTCAACTCGGTCGAATTTAGCTCGGTCAGCCTTTTTTAGGTTTTTAACTACCTTTAGATGTTGTTTACCTTTTTAGGCTCGGCATTTCGACTTCAACTCGGTTGATTTTAGCTCGGTCGGCCTTTTTAGGTTTGTAGTTTTTCGTAAATAAAATTTTGACCATATAACAGTATTCCTGCCTAATAGCGCAACTGAAAATGATTCTATTTATTTAATTTTCCGAGTGTGCCTCATTAAAACCTTCCTGTCCAAAACCTCGAGGGAAAAAGGCCGGGATAGGAAAAAGAGTACACCACCTATTTACATAACTTTAACTAAAATAAAATTTAAGGTGGGAAGTGTTCCATGTTCTTGGAACGACCTTTCCTGACGACTCTTCTAGCCTATAAGAACCATTTCCTAGATTTTCAACTATTTTGAATGGGCCAGACCAGTTTGTTGCGCCTCTCTGGAGTCTTTTCTCGCATCGTTTTGCAATCTCAGCACTAAGTCACCTTGCACAAATTCCCTTGGCTGTAACCTCGAGTTGTACTTCCGAGTTGCTTTTTGCTTGCATAGTTCTTCTCTGATTTTTGCCTCATCTCGGACTTCCTCAACCATGTCAAGCTCAACTCGGATTTCTTCCTCGTTCTTACTTTGGTTATGATGCTTCCTTGGGAAAGAGAGTTCGTCGAGCTCAACTGGAATCATTGCATCGGTTCCATAGGTTAGCTTGAATGGCGTTTCACCAGTTGAAGACTGTGGTGAGCAATGGCAGGCCCATAGGATGCTTGGTAACTCTTCAACCCATGCCCCTTTTGATTGGCCTAACCTTCTTTTGAGCTCGTTCAAAATGACTTTGTTAGCTGCTTCTGCTTGTCCATTTGTTTGTGGATGCTCAATTGAGGTCACTTTATGTTTAACTCCAAGGTTGGAGTAGAAATCTATAAGCTCTTTATCGGTGAATTGCTTTCCATTATCTGTGACAATTGCATAGGGGGGCCGTGCCTGCATATGATGTTTTTCCATACAAAACTCTGAACCTTTTTAGTTGTTATGGTAGCTAATGGTTCTGCCTCAATACACTTAGTGAAGTAGTCTACTCCTACCAGCAAGAACTTGACTTGACCTTTAGCAACTGGGAAAGGACCGACTATATCCATCCCCCACATAGTAAAGGGCCACAGCGAGAACATGGAATGGAGCTCTTCTCCTGGAGCTCGTGCTACATTGGCGAACTTCTAACAAGGCTCACACCTATTAGTCTAGGTAGCACAATCCAATCTCATGGTGGGCCAGTAAACCCCCGCTCGCAGGACCCGAGCTGCCAGAGATCGGCCACCTGAATGCGTTCCACAGATTCCTCGGTGCATCTCGTCCATTATGTACTCGGACTGCTCCTTTGTTATGCACTTTAGTAATGACATGGAGAATCCTCTTCGTACAGCTCTCCGTCTCGGATGGTGTAATGGCAAGATTTTAGACGAATTCTTCTTGCCTCCTTAGGGTCATTGGGAAATTTGTCAGAGGCTAAATATTCCCACATTGGTGTCATCCAGCCACGGTCATAGTGCTCGGTCATTATTACTTTGACACTTTTTATGCTTTGTTCGAGGAGATTCTCCTGAATGAAAGTTCTCAGTTGGCCAGCTTTCTTAGTGCTAGCCAACTTAGACAACAGATCTGCCTTGGAATTTTCCTCCCGAGGTATATGCCCAATAGTGAAATTATCAAATTCAGAAATTAGGCTATTAACTTTGCAGAGATATCTAGTTAGTTGGGGATCCCTTGTTCGATAATCACCCGAGACTTGTCTTGTTACAAGTTGTGAGTCACTTAGGCATTTTAATTCTTTGACTCCAACCTCTTTAGCTAGCATCAGTCATGAAATAAGGGCTTCATATTTTGCTTGGTTGTTTGAAGCAGTAAATCGAAACTTTAAGGATTGTTCCAGGATTAGATCATCAGGACCTTCGATAATTATTCCAGCTCCACTCACCTTTGAGTTAGATGAACCCTCAACGTATAGAAGCCAGGTGAAGGATCCCGACCTTGGCTTAGAAGACAGCTCGGCAATGAAGTCGGAGAGGCATTGGGCTTTCATTGGTCCCCTCGACTCATATTGCAAACCGAACTCTGACAAGTCTTCCGACCAAGCTATCATTCGTCCGGCTAGATCGGGTTTCCTGAGCACCTGCTTTATTGGACGATCTGTTTTGACTATAACTTGGTGTGACTGGAAGTAAGGTCGTAACCTCCGAGCTGCCATGATTAAGGCGAGATCTAGTTTTTCAGTTACTTGATACCGTGTTTCTGCATCTTTCAAAATTCTACTAACGTAATACACCGGCATTTGTTGTTTTTCTTCTTCCTGGATGATTACTGCGCTGATTGCGTAATCATTGACTGACTGATATAAATACAGATCTTTGCCGAGCTGTGGCCGAGTAAGGATCGGGGGAGAGGCCATAAAAAGTTTCAAGTCTCCAAAGTCCTTTTCACACTCCTCGGTCCAAGTGAACTCTTTCGGTTTTTTCAGAAGCTGAAAGAAGGGTCTTGCTTTTTCTGCAGATTTTGGGAGAAAGCGGGATAGAGAAGCTAATCGGCCAGCTAACCTTTGGATTTCTTTCACATTCTGAGGGCTTCGCATTTCAATGACAGCTTTGCACTTATCAGGATTAGCTTCAATTCCTCTATGTGTTAGCATATACCCAAAGAACTTTCCTCCTTGTACACCAAAAGAGCATTTCTCTGGATTTAACCTCATATTGTACTTTCTGAGTTGACTAAAAATTTCTTCGAGGTCGACTGAGTACTGCTTTGGGTTGTCGGACTTTACCACCATATCGTCTACATATACTTCTAGGTTCTTTCCAATATGATTGACAAAGACTTTATCCATAAGCCTTTGATACGTTGCACCATCATTTTTAAAACCGAAAGTCATTACTCGGTAGCAGTAGTTTGCCCCATCGGTCATAAATGCCGTTTTTTCTTCATTGGGTGGATACGTCCTTATCTGGTTATAACCCGAGTATGCATCCAAGAAGGACAAGACTTTGTACCCTGAAGCTTTGTCTACCAATCTGTCAATGTTGGGAAGAGGATAAGAATCCTTTGGACATGCTTTATTGAGATCGATATAGTCGGTGCACATTCTCCACTTACCATTGGCCTTTCTAACAAACACCACATTGGCTAGCCAAGTAGTGTATTTCACCTCTCTGATGAAATTTGCTTAGACCAGTTTGGCAGTCTCCCCAGCTACTGCTTGGCGCCTTTCTTTGCCAAGTTTTCTTTTTCTCTGAGCTAAAAGCTTGGCTTCGGGACATATAGATTTCTTATGGCACATAAAATTGGGGTCTATGCCAGGCATATCCGATATCTTCCAAGCAAACAAATCGGCATTCTTTCTTAAGACCACTTAAATCTGTTGTTTGAGCGAGGGGTCGAGCTGACTGCCGATTTTGGTGCACTGTTCAGCTTGGGCTCCCAATTGGAACCTTTCTAAAGACTCTGTTGGTTCAGCTCTGGACTCGTACATCTCCATCCTTGGGTCGAGTTCAAACATGATGACCGTGCTCGCTGAAGTTACTGAATTGACCGAGCTTACCACTTCTGCTTTATCATCCTCGACATTCTTTGCGATATTCTGGTTTTGGGTAACCTTTAGGCTATCCACATAGTATTGCCTGACCATCCTTTGGTCAGCTTGGACAGCGACTATATCCCCAGACTCAAGTAGGAATTTCATTGTCAGGTGTGGGGTAGAGACAATGGCTCCGAACTCATTCAACGTCGGTCTTCCAATAAGGATGTTGTACGATGTGCTGGAATCCACAATAACATAGTTGACTGATACGGACTTGGAGAGTTTTCCCTCTCCAAACGTTGTTAAGAGGTCTATATAACCTCGGGTTTTTACTTGCTCCCCGGCGAACCCTACTAGCTTGTCTTCCTGCTCTTTTATCAGCTTTTCTGGAATTTCAAGTTTCTTGAAGGTCGCCAGGTATAAAATATCAGCCGAGCTTCCCTGATCAATAAGTGTTCGTTTGATCGAAAAGTTGGCTAATTCGCCGTTATCACCATTGGGTCATCTTGATTTGGAACCAGCCTTGGAAATCATCATCTGAGAAAGTTATTGGAGGTCTCGTCCTTGTAGGTTTTCAAGACACCGTGTTTACAGATCGGATGACTTTTACATGATGCCGCCGAGCTGAACTCGTTAATCCTCTACCTACAAATCCTCCTGAGATTGTATTTATGACCCCTCTGACTCCTCATTCTGATTCTTCATTAAGAGCCCTCTGATTGTTCAACCAATCTCCATTCTGATTGTTTCCTTGTAGGTTTGCATCTCGGTTTCGATTGTCATAACCACGTCTACGTCGTCGTCGACCAGCTCGTCCACCTCCGTTATCATCTCGGTGAACGAACCGGTCAAGGCGACCTGCCTGTATCAAGTCCTCAATTTTTTCCTGGGCTGTTTTACAGTCTTCAATGGAGTGGCCATAGTTTTGATGCCATTTGCATTCTTTACTTCTGTCTGCATTGGCCAGAGTATTAGACGGTAAGGTAAGGTGAGTAACTCGGCGTTGCACACCTCCTGGAGAATGGTTGCCCGAGATCGGTTTAGCGGCGTATAAGACTGGTACCTGGCTTGCCTCTCCGAGAATCCCCTTTCACTGGTCTTTTGGGCCCTTTGTGGATTAGCCCCCTATATCTTTCTTTGCTTGGAACCGAGCTCCTGTCCTCAAAACCTCTTTCTCTCCTTTTAAATTCTACCATCTCTTCTGAGTTCATGAAACCTGTAGCTTTTTCCTGTAACTCTTCAAAATCTCTCGGTGGTTTTTGAGATAAATACTCAAAGAATGGCCCCGGCTTCAAACCGCCCATGACGGTATGAAGACAAAATTACAAGCTCATATTGGGAATTAGAATTTTTGGCACTAAAACGAGCCATATAATCTCTAAGTGATTCATTCCTTTCTTGTTTAAAATTCACCAGCGAGACCGAGTGCCTTTTATGCTTTCGGCTCGCTACGAATTATGCAGTGAACTTAGTTACAAGCACATCAAAGGAATTAATTGACCGAGGTGGTAGATTCGTAAACCAGGTTAAGGCAGGACCTTCCAAATTGGTTGGAAAAATTTTGCACATGACGACTTCCGAATCGGTCACCAGGTAAACAGAAGAAATAAAGGATTCTACGTGCTCGGTTGGGTCAGTGGAGCCATTGAATTTACCAATGTTAAGAGGCTTAAAATGTCCAGGCATGATTACCTCATCGATGTCATCCGTGAATGGCAACCTCGATCGTCGGTCCGTTACCCTTTCTTTTTGGATAGTCCTTTCTGCACGAGATTTAGCTTATGAAGCCTCTGGGTGAGGTTTGGTCTTGGATGGTCGACTCGTATCATGAGGAGAGGGTACGTAGGATGGATCCTTTTGAATACCCTCGGGTGAGGATTGCTCTTCCTCGGAAGGCGTCACCGATCTTTCTCTTTTCCGAGTTCTTAGAAGCCTTTGATTCTGAGCACGTATCTCCTCGTACTCCTTACGCAGCTGCCTTAACTGT
Organism: Sophora flavescens; assembly: GCA_030762895.1. NCBI lineage: Eukaryota > Viridiplantae > Streptophyta > Magnoliopsida > Fabales > Fabaceae > Sophora > Sophora flavescens. The sequence continues at coordinate 163,561,686 of CM061064.1, read as the reverse complement.
GCCATAACCTCTCCCAGCTGAGGGTTATCTTCATTGATGGGAGGGGAAGGGGGATTGTCATGGTTTTGGCTCGTGTTCGAAGCCTCATGATCTCCATGGTTCATGTTGTTCACCCCTCCCCTCGGTCCATTCCGAGTAGTCACCATCAAGTTTTATTATGGAACCGGGGAAAGTTTTTCCTCTGACCTACGGTGGGCGCCAAATATTCCTGCCAAGATCCGACTTACCGGAATCGAGACGAAGAACGTTTAATCGAGAGTGAAGAATGGGGGTTGTTTTAGATTATGGCTTGACAAAATATTGTTTCCCGGTCCTACGTATCCCAATGGGAATCAAAGTCAGACGTAATTCTAGGTTCAACCCTTGGCCATACGGTGATCTCAATCCCTTAATTTTGTATCCGATGGATATCAGCGAGCAAGGACTCTTAAATAGTCTCTTGGTCAAGCCGGTTCCTCTAATGCGCTTAAGGGAGATTCACCTAGCTCTGTTCAAAAGTGAGTCTCTTTCTTGGGTTCTCCTCTTTTTATAATAGGATCCCCATATCTTTAAGAGATCTAGATTTATCTCCTTTGATCTCTTAAATCTGCTTTGAGATATGATCTCCTTAATTTGAGGGATTTATCTCTTCTAACCAGATAAGGTTATTTAAGATAATATCAGGATTATTAAAGATATATATGATCTCCTTAATTTGAGGGATTTATCTCTTCTAACCGGATAAGGTTATTTAAGATAATATCAGGATTATTAAAGATAGATATGATCTCCTTAATTTGAGGGATTTATCTCTTCTAACCGGAAAAGGTTATTTAAGATAATTTCAGGATTATTAAAGATAATATCGATATCTTATCTTTCCCACCTTTATGAAATCGGGTATCCAAGCTCGTGGCCGGGTTTTACTCCTCGGCCAATACAATATTACTTACATATATGGGTAATTTTACTATTTTTTGAAGTTTAAAGTGTTTGTCAGCAACAGATATTGTTTGATGAACAAGCTAGTAGACTCGTTGCCGTTGAAGAGGCCAGTGGACAATACATGCAGGATGCATTTGGATTCTTTCTTCTGATAGATGAGTCATTATCTCTGTTATGGATTCCCATGCATGCTCGAGTCATTATGATAGGTAGAAAATACTCTGAATTCAAGGACAAAGAGGGCCTCCAGAAAGACTAGAGTAGAGAAGGGAAATTAGCTTGATAATTCATACCTCACAATAAGGAAAATTACATAATATAAGGATAAGATTGAGGTGAGTACACACCCAACGTCCACAAAGGGAAATAAAAGACAAATACAACAAAAATGACAGCAATGATAAATCTTACATAGTACTAATAGTAGCTTCTAGAATCTGCCACCTATCCTTATTTGTAACCGACATAATCCACCCATTTCTTAGGTTTTGTAATGACTCTCTTGGGCCTCCTATCTTGGCCTTCCTCTTCTGGTGCTTCATAATTACTGCAATGGGCCAATTCTTCTTGTTGGTTGGGCTGGGACATATCAATACCTTCCCCATTAAGATCAATCGTGTCCTCAAGGTTGTATAGAGCTTTCAAGTCTTCCCAATTCTCCCAAGAAGAATCATCCGGAAGCAGTCGTTTCCACTGCACCAATGCCATGCGTTGAGGTGGGTTTGTTAGTGATTTCTGATAACCGAGTATAGTGAGGGGGGTTACCAAAGGGTTGTTGTCCAAAGAGTAAGGTGGAATGTGGTCTATGCTTACAGAATAGGGACCCTTGTGAGGCTTTAAAAGTGAACAATGGAAGATATCATGAACTTTGGTATATGAAGGGAGTTCTAATTTGTAGGCTACTGCTCCAATTCTTTCTTTCACCTAGTACAGGTCATAAAATCTTTTGGACAGCTTGCGGTATTTTGCTCCAGATAGTGAGGTTTACTTATAAGGTTGAAGCTTGACATACACCCATGAGCCCACTGCATAAGAGACCTCCCGTCTATGTTTATCTGCATAACTTTTCGTGGCTTTTTGAGCTTTCAGCAGGTTCCTTATAAGGAGTTCTAGGATTTCAGTCCTAGTTGCAAGGAGTGAATCACAGGCAGCAACGGTTGAGGAACCTGAAAGGTAATCGGGAAGAGAAGGTGGTGGTTTTCCATACACAACTTTTTTTTTAATAAAAGGCTAGGCATGCAAAGGCATCACAATAGAGAAAGGCATCCTAACTAGGTTGGCACCCCAGACCCTACCAATCATCTGTAGCACACCTACAAGATATTATTAATATAAAGATAGAGATACAAAAAGAAAGCATGGGGGGACTATGCCAAGACCCATGGAGATCTATCTAAACCTGAACTGAGGTAATCCCAGTTTATCATGATAGAAATCAGTCCTTACAAAATCCGGAAAATTCTCCCACCAAGTGTAACTAGAACCAGAAGCACCAAAGGAAGCTAACTTATCAGCACACTGGTTACCCTCTCTGAAAATATGAGTGAAGATTAAATTCAATCGATCACCAATCTTCATGCAATTTCTCCATCTGACTCTGATTTTCCAAGGGACTAAAGAGTGAGATTTAGTTGAAGCAACGACCGAAGTAGAGTCGCACTCAAACCAAATGTTTTTCCAACCTTTCTTGGAGGCCAACTCAATGGCAATCATGACAGCACTAAGCTCAGCATGAAAAGCAGATGTAATACCAACATAGGAGGAGAAGCAACCAAAGGAATCCCCTAGGGAGTTTCTGAAAATGCCACCAGCACCAGCACGGCCAGGGTATCCCTTAGCAGCCCCATCAGTGTTGCACTTTAACCAACCAAAGGAGGGAGGAAACCAATCTACTTGTTTAATAGTAGGAGCTTTCGGAGCATGAGTTGCTATGGCAAAGCCATTTAGCACCTGAAACTCCGCAATTGAACTGAACATATGGCCTTTTGATAGTGAACCAGCAAAAGAGGTTTGAGCCAAGATCATAGATCAGGCTGATCTCCTACTAATGTTACCATTACTAAATCTATTTTGGTTTCTGCAAAACCATATGGACCAAATTGTGTTAAGGATCGCTGCAAGGTCCATGTCCTTCAATTGCGGGCTGCACTTATCATCACAAACTTGCAGAACATCCAAGGTCGAGGAGTAGCTAATTGAACAGTTTAACTTACTTTGCAGCCACAGCCATGTTTGGACATCAAATTGGCATTCAAAGAAAAGATGTTGGGAGGATTAATCGTGAATGCCACAAAGACAGCACATAGAAACAGACACACAGCCTCTAACTCGCAGGTTCTTGATAAGCCTTCGGCTTATCTAGTTTTATAACTAGATGGACTGTGGTTTTTGTGCAAATTATTCGAGTTCAATCTCGTTTTCGCCCAATTTTGGCCTTGTTTTATTCCTAAGTAGACTTTTACTCGTTCTAGGCAATTTTAGTAGTTTTTAGTCTATTTTGAATAGAATTACGCTTTCTGTGTCTGTTTATTGTTTCAGGTTAGAAGTGAAGCTCCGGGAGTCAAGGAAAGTCAAGAAACAGTGGAAATTGCCATTCTGAAGATACTCGCCCCGCGAATGGATGCTCGCCTCGCGAGCCTAAAGATCAGCAAAACAGCAAAAAGTCATCAATTCGGTCTCGCCCCGCGAGAGTCTTCTCGCCCCGCGAGAGTCTGAAGACCCTGGAAAACAGAGACCATCACGGCCTAGTCGTGATGAAAATCACGGCTGTGACAGATTCAGGTTTGAAGACTCGCCTCGCCAATCACAATTCGCCTCGCGATCATTCAAACTCAGGATGGAGCCAAAACTGAAATTCGCCTCGCGAATATACTATCGCCACGCAAGAGATAAGATTTGAATGCGCGCCAAAACTAATGTTCGCGTCGCGAGGATAGTCTCGCCCCGCGAGCGGGCGAGAAGCAGAACTCTATAAATAGTTGTTTCAGATCAGAGATGAGGGAGAGGAGTTTTTGGAGAGCTTTGGATCCAGATCCGAATCCTAGTTTTTTCCACTGTAGAGTAGCGTTTAGGCCAGATTTCTTTTCTCTTTGGAGCTGTGTCTCCTCTTTTCTTTTTATTTTCTCATGGTGATTATGTCCGATTGTTTGTCTATGAACATGAGGAACTAATCCCCTCGTCCGAGGGAGCAATGAAGCCACCCATGGCAGTGTAGATTCGATGTGATGTATGTCTTTCTCCCTTGTCTCAATTTATGTTTTTCAATTCTGATTTGATTGTGTTGATCATATGTGTTGCGTGATTGACTAGTTAAACGTGTTTGAGGCTGATCGGTGATTCACGTTTTAGAACTTGGATTGGAATCACTAATTGAATAATGAGCGCGATAGTGGATTTAGGAGATTAGTGCAACCTTATAGGGAACAAGAATTAATAGAATTCGAGATTAGGATTATGAGACCTAGTAAGTAATTAATTTAATCATCGAATACGTCCTATTGAGCACGAAAGTGGATATAGGAGAATTTGGGGGTCCCGGTTGACATTGTAATTGAACTTAGGGAGGAATTCAACATCACTTGGGTATGCATGTTGGGTAGGTGGATTTTTGACCTTGGACATTTTAATTTCAGATTTTTAGTTAATTATTTTATTAGATTTGTTAATTTAGATTTCAATCCTATTTTCTCTTAAATCTCAACCACCTTCTGTAACTTGACCAAACGTATCGGATTTCCCGCGGATTAGTCTAATTGGTAGCCCAATCCCTGAGTTCGACCTCGGTAATCACTTACCGTGTTTATTTTATTACTTGCGACGACCTGGTACACTTGCCGGTGACTCAACAAGTTTTTGGCGCCGTTGCCGGGGATTAGCACAACCAATTTTCCTAATTTTTAGGAAATTTGATTGATTGGTTAAGTTGATTTTATTTTTATTTTTCTGTTATTTCTTTATTATCTCTCTCTACTTCTTTGATTCCACTTGGTCTTGCCTTGTTTTGTATGCGAGGTACACGAGGGAATGCTTCCGGGTTGTGAATATTGTAATGGAGACCATGACATTTGGAGCTGTCCGTTCTACTCCTCTCAAGAATATGTGGACTCATGCCATAATTTCTATGACAGCGTGCCCCAGGACAACTATCAGAGTCAGAATCAGTATTGGGGTTCTATGAGTAGAGACCATCCGGATTTCGCTTGGAGTAATGATGGCGGTGGTCTAGCCTGGCAACCACAACCTCAACAAAATTGGCAACCACGACCTTGGGAGTTGGCTCTTGAGAGGACAATTGCGGCAATTGATAAGATGGCCCAACAACAACAACCTTGGGAGTTGAGTCTTGATAGGGTAAATGCATCATTTGAGAAGGCGAATGCGGCAGTAGAGAAGTTGGGTCAGCTCGTAGAGCAACAAAATGAGCGTCTCACAGGCACTTTCCCAGATGATACCAAGAAAAACCCTAAGGACCAATGCGAAGCCATAACAACTAGAAGCGATAGGGTGTGGGAATCTGACTGGGATGCAACTAGTTCTCAGGAATTTGAGGAAGAACCACCACATTATGAGGAAGAGCAACCTGAGGAAGAGGAGTTGAAAAGTGACATGCCCCTGAACAACCACATGTTGAGGAAGAGCAACGTGAGGAAGAGGAGTTGACAAGTAACAAGGCACCAGAGCAAGAGGAGAGAGTTCAAAATGAAGATAAAGTGGTCGAGGATTTCACCATGCTTGCCAAGCAACCTGAAATTACTGCATTAGATAACTATGTTGGCTTACATGCATGTGTGGACATTGGTAAGTTAGGCCCTCCCACTTGGCTGGCACACTTCCTCGAGAAAACACCATTTGACCCGAGAGGAAGTGAGTTCATAATTACAGAGGTCAATGGAGTTTTCACACTCAGACAAGATGGAATCATGAATAGAGTCGTATTGCTCCTACGAGGGCCACTTCACAAACCATGGGATCCGGGTGGAAGGTCTCACATGATGAGCATCTCTTGGCCCTTGTACCACAGGCTATGGGATCCAGGTGGATGCTTCTTAATAAGTCAAGCTCGGGACGTTAAACAAGCGCTACTTGGGAGGCAACCCAAGATAGGTATCCTTTGGTTTTAGTTTCTGTCATTTTCATTTATATTATAAAAAAAAGAGAAGAAAAAAAAAAAGCTTGATTCGCCACGCGAATCCACAATGGCCCCGCGAGACAGAAGCCCTGAATCTCAGAGGCTTGCTGATGCTTCTGTCTCACGTCGCGAGGTATACTTTCGCCCCGCGATTCTGGGCACATCATCTGTTGGAATTCCAGATTCGCCTCGCGAGATACTACTCGCCTCGCTATTCTGGAAAATGTAAATAACAATTTTCCAGATTCGCCTCGCGAGTTGTATCTCGCCCCGCGAATCTGTACTTAAGGTTTTAATCTGCAGGAGTTCTTCCAGGATGCTGTGCAACAAAAGGGAGCCCGTGAGACCGATTGGATGAGGAGGCAACCATGGAAACTTGATCAGGGAGCACCCTCTCCTCTCCTCATTTTCGTTTTTGTTTTTGTTTTTGTTTTTGTTTTTGTTTGTCACTCTTGAATAATTTGAGAAGATCAAGAGTTTGTGTATGAATGTGTGTCGGCAAGTTTGTTGGATTTTAATTAAATTGAGCATAGATTGATTGCATAAATTATATTGACCATCGATGATTTCCCCCTAGGTGCTGAAATTAGAAAAATTGATCCCCATGTGAAAAATTGAAAATTGAACTTTGAGAATTTTATTGTGATTACTTGATTTATGATAAGTTTGGGGTGAGGGGGTGCACACACTAGGAATTGTATCTCGGTCAAACAATTTGTAAAATGTCCAGGTGAGGATTTGAGCCTCCAACTTTGTTTTTGATTGTGTGAATCACTTTTAAGTTGCACTTTCCCGAATTTGCTTGAATCTCTTCGTGGTTTGCATGTTTATATGTTGCATCAAATGATTTAGGAAATTTTCTTTGAATAACTACTTGGCCTAAAAAGAACCATCCCTAATGCATGTTCCCTAGTTAGCCACATTGAGCCTAATTGACCTATTGTTTCTTGATGACCCTATATTATAAGCCAAAATCTAAAAAACCATGTTAACCCAATCTTAGGATTAGGAGAGCATGGAAGCGTAGCAAGAGAATGGTTGTGAGGAACTAAGTTTGGGGTGGCTACAAGGTGATGTGTCATATTGGGGGTGAGAAAAAGAAAAAAATGAAGGTTGATTAAAAAAAAATTGCCAAAAGAAAAGGGGCAAATCAGAAAAAAAAAATAGCAAGGAAAAGGCTATAGTCACCCGTGGCAAAAGGAAAAATAGAAAAAGGAATTTGAGTGGAAAATGTGTCTAATGCTAATGCTCTCTTAGTTCCTAGGGACTTAAGCCTAGTATCCTTGAATATCCTACCCTCAGCCAGGCCCCATTACAACCTTTATAAGACCTTCTGATGTTGCAAGCATGTTTTCGTGGGAACCATTTTTGAGATGAAAATCAAATTCATGGGAAGTGCTCTTGATATGTGAAATTGAGTGAAAAGTTGATAGCCTAGACGACTGTGAGCGAATGAGTGAAATTTTACATACCCTTGTGAGGAAGGCAATTGTTTGAAATTGGTGATCTTCCTTTTGTGTGTGACCCTGATCCTCAACTTAGATTAATGATTGCATGAATGATGAAGTTCTCAATTATTTAAAGTAAATGAATGTGGGGATTACGTTAATGCAAGGGGGGAATTCATTGAAGGAAAACTGTTTTGTTAAGAATGCATGAAATTTGTGCGAAGATTGATTGGTTCCTTTAGGCTTGCCAAGTCTTGAGTCCTTTTTGAGTTTTAGCTTGCTTGGGGACAAGCAAGGTTTAAGTTTGGGGTGTTTTGATAAGCCTTCGGCTTATCTAGTTTTATAACTAGATGGACTGTGGCTTTTGTGCAAATTATTCGAGTTCAATCTCGTTTTCGCCCAAATTTGGCCTTGTTTTATTCCTAAGTAGACTTTTACTCGTTCTAGGCAATTTTAGTAGTTTTTAGTCTATTTTGAATAGAATTACGCTTTCTGTGTCTGTTTATTGTTTCAGGTTAGAAGTGAAGCTCCGGGAGTCAAGGAAAGTCAAGAAACAGTGGAAATTGCCATTCTGAATATACTCGCCCCGCGAATGGATGCTCGCCTCGCGAGCCTAAAGATCAGCAAAACAGCAAAAAGTCATCAATTCTGTCTCGCCCCGTGAGAGTCTTCTCGCCCCGCGAGAGTCTGAAGACCCTGGAAGACAGAGACCATCACGGCCTAGCCGTGATGAAAATCACGGCTGTGACAGATTCGGGTTTGAAGACTCACCTCGCCAATCACAATTCGCCTCGCGATCATTCAAACTCAGGATGGAGCCAAAACTGAAATTCGCCTCGTGAATATACTATCGCCACGCGAGAGACAAGATTTGAATGCGCGCCAAAACTAATGTTCGCGTCGCGAGGATAGTCTCGCCCCGCGAGCGGGCGAGAAGCAGAACTCTATAAATAGCTGTTTCAGATCAGAGATGAGGGAGAGGAGTTTTTGGAGAGCTTTGGATCCAGATCCGAATCCTAGTTTTTTCCACTGTAGAGTAGCGTTTAGGCCAGATTTCTTTTCTCTTTGGAGCTGCGTCTCCTCTTTTCTTTTTATTTTCTCATGGTGATTATGTCCGATTGTTTGTCTATGAACATGAGGAACTAATCCCCTTGTCCGAGGGAGCAATGAAGCCACCCATGGCAGTGTAGATTCGATGTGATGTATGTCTTTCTCCCTTGTCTCAATTTATGTTTTTCAATTCTGATTTGATTGTGTTGATCATATGTGTTGCGTGATTGACTAGTTAAACGTGTTTGAGGCTGATCGGCGATTCACGTTTTAGAACTTGGATTGGAATCACTAATTGAATAATGAGCACGACAGTGGATTTAGGAGATTAGTGCAACCTTATAGGGAACAAGAATTAATAGAATTCGAGATTAGGATTATGAGACCTAGTAAGTAATTAATCCAATCATCGAATACGTCCTATTGAGCACGAAAGTGGATATAGGAGAATTTGGGGGTCCCGGTTGACATTGTAATTGAACTTAGGGAGGAATTCATCATCACTTGGGTATGCATGTTGGGTAGGTGGATTTTTGACCTTGGACATTTTAATTTCAGATTTTTAGTTAATTATTTTATTAGATTTGTTAATTTAGATTTCAATCCTATTTTCTCTTAAATCTCAACCACCTTCTGTAACTTGACCAAACGTATCGGATTTCCCGCGGATTAGTCTAATTGGTAGCCCAATCCCTGAGTTCGACCTCGGTAATTACTTACCGTGTTTATTTTATTACTTGCGACGACCCGGTACACCTGCCGGTGACTCAACAGTTCTCATCTGTAGGAAGCTTTCCATGGATCAACCTCCACATTAGGAAAGGCCTAGAAGGAGGAACTGATCCTGACCAGATCAATTTGCTCCAATGTTTGCATTGACCATGAGGATGATGGAAGTCAAAAGCCTCCTTGAAAGACATCAAAATAGAATCACTACCACACCAAACAGGTTGGTCACAGTCCACATAAAGGGGCAGCTGAGTGTTTTTGAATATGTGGAGGAGGTTCGGGACAGTATCCAAAAGAGCTTGAGGGAAGCTCGAGTGATTTTTGAAGATGAAATCACTGACAGTAGCCTGTAGGGATTTAGCAACCGAATCAGGAATGTGCAGAATATCAGCCAAGGATTTGTCCAGCCACCTATCATTCCATAAATTTATGCGTTTACCATCCCCCAGAATCCAAGTTGTATTATCCTTGATAGCAGATAAGTGATATTTTACAGCAGGGATAATGGAAGATCTGATATGATAGGTAACTGGGACATTGTTCCTAATAAATCTGGACCTTAAAAAGGATGACCACTGATTGTCCAAGTACAAAATCTCCCAGCTAAGTTTCAAAACCGTAGCCTTGCTGATAGATGCAACTGATTTAAGGCCAAGACCCCCATCACAAGTAGGAGAACAAACAGTTTTTCAAGCCACAGTAACAATTTTCCTCGTGTCAACATCACCCGACCAGACAAAGTTTCTAATCCAACCATCCACTATTTTTAACAAGGCTGCAGGCCATTGATAGACATGGAAGCTATAGGATAACATACCTGTGATGACTGAGTTGACTAGTTGGACCCTACCCATAATAGAGAGGAGAGTACCCTTCCAAGAAGATAACTTTGCTCTTATCCTATCTGCAATAGGCTTCATGTGTGCCATTCTTGGCTTACCCTTAAAGATCGGGATCCCAAGATAGGTGAAAGGAAAAGACCCAGGGCCAAAACCAAGAATTTCATAAATTGCAGCTGATCTCTAGGGGTCAATGTACTATTGTAGAATTTACATTTGTCCAACCCAAGCAATTGACCAGATATGTCCCCATACTCCTTGAAGAAGCAAATGAGAGTTCTAAGATTCCTTTTGGTTCCCTTGCAGAAGACAAGGATGTCATCTGCATACAGAAAATGGCTTGAAGTTTGGAAACCTCTAAGGCCAGACATAGGAGCTAAAAAATTATGATTGACAAGATAGGATAGGCCCCTACTCAAAACATCCTCAACGAGACAGAATAAGAGAGGAGAAAGAGGGTCACCTTGCATCACCCCTCTTTTACAAGAAAAGTAACCCACGGGCTTACCATTCACAGCAAAAGACAGCTTAGCAGATTCCAAGATAACCTTTACCCAATTGCAGAACTTACTGTCAAAACCAAAGGCAGCAAGAACATTTAGCAGAAAGTCCCAATATAAGGTGTCAAAGGCCTTTTTAATATCAAACTTCATGGCTAAGTTCCCTCCAAAAGTTCTAGAATCCAGCATATTAGAAGCTTCAGAGGCAATGCAAATGCAATCAAAGATATGCCTACCTTTTATAAAACCTCTTTGATGCTTTGATATGACCTTAGGGGCAATGTGAGATAGTCTATCAGCCAGGACCTTTGTGATGATCTTAAACTGAAAATTAGCCAAAGCAATTGGTATAAAGTTTTCAAGTCTATCAGCACCAGGAAATTTAGGAATAAGAGAAACAATGTTAGAGTTCATTCCTGGTAAAATCCAACTCTGCTTAAAGAATTGTAGTACAGAGGTGTACACATCTTCTGCGATTACATCCCAAAAGGTCTTGTAGAAAATTCCACCAAAACCATCAGGACCAGGAGCACCTGAAGCATTCATTGAAAAAATGGCAGATTTCACTTCATCCATTGAGGGCAAAGCAGTGAGCATATATTATTATCATCCGGAGAGACTATCGAAGGAATGACTTTAGAGATCCAGTCATTTGTTGTGCAGCAATTTTCAGAGGCATACAAAGAAGTATAGAAGTCAATAACATGGTTTTAAATCTGCTGCCTATCAACCAGAACCCGATCGCCCTGCGTCAACATAGTCATCTGCTTAGAAGCACTTCTGATTTTGGCTATCTTATGGAAGTAAGCCGTGTTTCTATCCCCATGACTGAACCAATCAACTTTAGCTTTTTGTTTCCAGAAGGCTTCCTCATAATTGAGGGCATGTTGAAGATCTAATTGGACCTTGACTTCGGCTTCATGGAGCTCATCCTAGTAGCCTGCAGTAGCGATTTCTTGCTGAATTTGATCTACCACAGCAAGAGATATGATAACATTTTCATGAACATTCCCAAAAACATTCCTATTCCACTCCTTAAAAGCTATCTTAAGAGATTTTAATTTCTGAAAAAGGACAGACATAGGACAGCCAGAAAACTGTTTAGACCAAACATCCTTCACAAGATTCAAACAACCCGGGTGATCAATCCACATCTGTTGGAAACGGAAAGGAGCATGGAACTTGCTTATATCTTTATCGAGGACCATAAACAGGGGGAAATGATCAGAGAACATCCTAGTCAAAGTGCCACAAGAAGAGTTGTCCCAAAAATTTATCCAAGAATCATTGCAAATGGACCTGTCAAGCCCTTTTTGAGTGCTGCCTACCAATTCTGTTGTTAGTCCAAGTCATTTCAGCACCTTTGGTTTGGAGATGCAGCAAGTTATTGCTGTTAGACCAAAGCCTAAAATCATCACATGAGATTCTAGATGGGCTCCCACCCCCTTTTTGCTCATGAGCTCCTAAAGTTGCGTTAAAGTCACCAATGAATAACCAAGGACCCGGATTTTGTCTTTGCAAATCTGTTAGATTAGACCAAAGCTGCTTTCTCTGAATATATGATGTGGAAGCATAAATAGCAGCAATAAAAACCGGCTTATTGTTAATCGGAATCGAAAAAACACAGAACTGAGAAGAAGTTGTAATAACAGAAGGGGTAAAAGACCTATCACAAACACACCATAAATTTGGAAGAAGAGGACCTCTTGAGTTAACCATAAAAGGTTGCAGACCCGTTTGATTCCAAAAGGAGTTTGGGAAGTGAGCAATTGGAATCCAAGGCTCGGCTAAGAAAATGAAGCCATGCTTGTTAGAATTACAAAGCTTTTTCAGAAACAGCCTAGTGTACAGAAGTATTATAATGAAATTCAGTCCAAGGAAGGAATTTTACCCAAAGAGAAGGTTTGTGGTGGGTGAACGACAGCAAATACTGTTCGACTGTTCTGTTCATAACTTCGGTTTGACCATCGGTTTGAGGATGGTAAGAGGAGCTCATTCTCGGGAAAGTACCACTGAGCTTGAAGAGATTAGACCAAAATCTGCTAATGAAGATTGGGTCCCTATCCGACACAATTCTCTTTGGGAAACCATGATGTTTACAAATAATTGAGACAAATAGTTCAACAACCTTGATTGCATTGAAATTGGAGTGGAGAGCACCCAAGTGGATGGCCTTGAAAAATCTATCCACCACTACTAGAATCATTGTAAAGCCTTGTGATGGTGGGAGCCCCATGATAAAATCCATAGAAATATATTCCCATATGTTGCTTTGAATCGGAAGTGGTTGAAGCAATCCACTTGGCTTTTTCGGATTATATTTTGTCTGTTGACACACCACACAATGGCCTGTGTACTCCTGAACTTCCTTGCGCATATGTTCCCAAAAGAAATTTTCTGCCAACCTCTTCATTGTTTTAGTCACTCCAGTATGGCCCCCCCATAGGAGACTCGTGAAACTCTTTCAACAATAAATCTTTAAATTTGGATGTGGGGGGTATCCTTATCTTGCCTTGGAATGTGAATAAATTTTCCACCCATTTGAACCCCGGTAATGCATCAGTATCATCCTGCCAGTGCAAGAGCATTTGATGATAATCGGTGTTGGATTGCAGATCCTTTTTGAGTTCATATAGGAAAAGAATTTTGGGAACTGAATGGTGGTGGAAGCTAGCTGTATCATGCTCATTAGAACGGGACAAAGCGTCAGCAACAATGTTGGTCTTCCCGGGTTTATACTGGATCTCATGATGATATCCCAACAATTTAGAAAGGTAGTGTTGCTGTTCCGGGGTTTGAATCACCTGAGAAAGAAACTCTTTTAAACTTTTGTGATCGGTCTAAATAACGAAGAAGTGACCAAAAATATATTAATGCCAACGCTTAACAACACTCATGATCGCATGGAGTTCCCTTATATAGGTAGATGCCCTGGACATTCTAGGACAGAACACCTTGCTGAAGTATGCAACAGGGTGATTTAGTTGTAACAAGATAGCGCCCATGGCGAACCCGGATGCATCAGATTGAACCACAAATGTTTCGAAAAAATTTGGCAAGGCTAGAATTGGGGCACTCACCATTGCTTGCTTCAAGGCATCAAAATCTCCTTGTGCTTCGGGAGACCACAGGAAACTGCCCTTCTTCAACGGATTGGTAAGTGGTTGAGCAATAGTCGCATAACCTTTGATGAATTTTAGGTAAAACCCGGAAAGTCCCAAGAATCCACGCAACCCTTTGACCGAAGAGGGTGTTGTCCAATCTGTTATAGCCTTGATTTTGGAAGGATCCGCAGCTACCTTTCCCCCTATTACAATATGGCCCAGATAAGCCACTTGAGTTTCATAGAAAGTACATTTTTGTGGTTTTAAATAGAATTGATGGTGAGTGAGAATCGAAAACACCTGAGCTAAATGTTGGATGTGCAAATCAAGAGAGGCACTGTAAACCAATATATTGTCAAAGAAGACGGCTATTGTCTTGCGCAGTAAAGGCCGGAAAATGTCATTCATGGTTGCTAGAAAGGTTATTGGGGTGTTACATAACCCGAAAGGCTACTGGGGTGTTGCATAACCTGAAAGGCATCACCCGGTATTCGTAATGCCCTTCGTGAGTGCGGAAGGCCTTTTTGTGTGTGGGTTAGGCGAAGAGGGTGTCATATTGGTGGAGAAGGTTTTGTACGGTGGGGTTGGGGTGGTTTATATTGTGAGGGTTTGTTGGGTTGGCTATTTGTGGGTCAAAGTCTCTAAGTGAGTAGAATTGGGCTGCTTGGTCACCTAATACAAGCTTCTAGAGTTGATGGTAACTAATGGGCATAGGTAGAATCCCAGTATCTCCTTTAAAATCAATTATGTCAGGCCCGAGTGAAAATTTCATGGTCAAGGATTGATAGTCCATTAAAACTGGCCCAAGTTGCTTTAGCCATTGGGCCCCCAAAACGACATCAGACCCACTCATCCCACTCATCTCCAGTAAAAATAAGTCCATAGTAAAAATAGTACCTTGGATTTCCAACTGGACACCCTTACATACCCTGGAGCATTTTAACTCTTCTCCACTACCCACTAATACTTTTAATAACGGAATGTCTAGTAAAAATAAGTCCACAGTAAAAATAGTACCTTGTATTTCCAACTGGACACCCTTACATACCCTGGAGCGTTTTTACTCTTCTCCACTACCCACTAATACTTTTAATAACGGAGTAGGGCTCTATGGCAGGCCCAATTCGGTAGCCTTTTTGGTTTGCAAAAAATTGTGAGTGCTGCCTCCATCCACAAGGACTTGGACCGGGTGCTGTTGGATGAGCCCCATGAACCGCAATGTTTCTGGGGCCCGAACTCCAGACAAGGTGTAACGCTTCCTGGGAGTGGTCGAAAAATCTAGGAGGGGGCATGTGTGTGGTTTCGGCGAAGAGGGTGTTATATTGGTTGAAAAGGTTTTGTACGGTGGGGTTGGGGTGGTTTAGTTTGTGAGGGTTTGTTGGGTTCGCTATTTGTGGGTCAAAGTCTCTAAGTGAGTAGAATTGGGCTGCTTGGTCACCTAATACAAGCTTCTGGAGTTGATGGTAACTAAGGGGCATAGGTAGAATCACAGTATCTCGTTTAAGCTCAATTATGTCAGGCCCGAGTGAAAATTTCATGGTCAAGGATTGATAGTCCATTAAAACTGGCCCAAGTTGATTTAGCCATTGGGTCCCCCAAAACGACATCAGACCTACTCATGTCTAGTAAAAATAAGTCCACAGTAAAAATAGTACCTTGGATTTCCAACTGGACACCCTTACATACACTGGAGCATTTTAACTCTTCTCCGCTACCCACTAATACTTTTAATAACGGAATGTCCGGTAAAAATAAGTCCACAGTAAAAATAGTACCTTGGATTTCCAACTGGACACCCTTACATACCCTGGAGCATTTTTACTCTTCTCCACTACCCACTAATACTTTTAATAACGGAGTTGGGCTCTATGGCAGCCCCAATTCGGTAGACTTTTGGGTTTGAAAAAAATTGTGAGTGCTGCCTCCATCCACAAGGACTTGGACCGGGTGCTTTTGGATTAGCTCCATGACCTGCAATGTTTCTGGGGCCCGAACTCCAGACAAGGTGTAACCCTTCCAAGGAGTGGTCGGAAAATCTATGAGGGGGCATGTGTGTAGGTTCGGCAAAGAGGTTGTCATATTGGTGGAGAAGGTTTTGTACGGTGGGGTTGGGGTGGTTTAGTTTGTGAGGGTTTGTTGGGTTGGCTATTTGTGGGTCAAAGTCTCTAAGTGAGTAGAATTGGGCTGCTTGGTCACCTAATACAAGATTCTGGAGTTGATGGTAATTAATGGGCATAGGTAGAATCCCAGTATCTCCTTTAAGCTCAATTATGTCAGGCCCGAGTGAAAATTTCATGGTCAAGGATTGATAGTCCATTAAAACTGGCCCAAGTTGCTTTAACCATTGGGCCCCCAAAACGACATCAGACCCACTCATGTCCAGTAAAAATAAGTCCACAGTAAAAATAGTACCTTGGTTTTCCAACTGGACACCCTTACATACCCTGGAGCATTTTAACTCTTCTCCACTACCACTAATACTTTTAATAACGGAATGTCCAGTGAAAATAAGTCCATAGTAAAAATAGTACCTTGGATTTCCACCTGGACACCCTTACATACCCTGGAGCATTTTAACTCTTCTCCACTACCCACTATTCCTTTTAATAACGGAGTTGGGCTCTATGGCAGGCCCAATTCGGTAGCCTTTTTGGTTTGCAAAAATTGCGCGTGCTGCCTCCATCCACAAGGACTTGGACCGGGTGCTGTTGGATGAGTCCCATGACCCGCAATGTTACCGGGACCCGAACTCCAGACAAGGTGTAATGCTTCCTGGGAGTGGTCGGAAAATCTAGGAGGGGGCGTCCGTGTGGGTTTGGCGAATAGGGTGTCATATTGGAGGAGAAGGTTTTGTACGGTGGGGTTGGGGTGGTTTAGTTTGTGAGGGTTTGTTGGGTTGGCTATTTGTGGGTCAAAGTCTCTAAGTGAGTAGAATTGGGCTTCTTGGTCACCAAATACAAGCTTCTGGAATTGATGGTAACAAATGGGCATAGGTAGAATCCCAGTATCTCCTTTAAGCTCAATTATGTCAGGCCCGAGTGAAAATTTCATGGTCAAGGATTTATAGTCCATTAAAATTGGCCCAAGTTGCTTTAGCCATTGGGCCCCCAAAACGACATGAGACCCACTCATGTCCAGTAAAAATAAGTCCACAGTAAAAATAGTACCTTGGATTTCCAACTGGACACCCTTACATACCCTGGGGCATTTTAACTCTTCTCCACTACCAACTAATACTTTTAATAACGGAATGTCCGGTAAAAATAAGTCCACAGTAAAAATAGTACCTTGGATTTCCAACTAGACACCCTTACATACCTTGGAGCATTTTAACTCTTCTCCACTACCCACTAACACTTTTAATAACGGAGTTGGGCTCTATGGCAGGCCCAATTCGGTAGCCTTTTTGGTTTGAAAAAAATTGTGAGTGCTGACTTCATCCACAAGGACTTGGACCGGGTGCTGTTGGATGAGCCCCATGACCCGAAATGTTTCCGGGGCTCGAACTCCAGACAAGGTGTAACGCTTCCTGGGAGTGGTCGAAAAATCGAGGAGGGGGCATGTGTGTGGGTTCGGCGAAGAGGGTGTCATATTGGTGGAGAAGGATTTGTAAGGTGGGGTTGGGGTGGTTTAGTTTGTGAGGGATTGTTGGGTTGGCTATTTGTAGGTCAAAGCCTCTAAGTGATTAGAATTGGGCTGCTTGGTCACCTAATACATGCTTCTGGAGTTGATGGTAACTATGGGCATCGGTAGAATCCCGGTATCTCCTTTAAGCTCAATTATGTCAGGCCCGAGTGAAAATTTCATGGTCAAGGATTGATAGTCCATTAAAACTGGCCTAAATTGCTTTATCCATTGGGCCCCCAGAACGACATCAGACCCGCTCATGTCCTGTAAAAATAAGTCCACAGTAAAATAGTACCTTGGATTTCCAACATGGACACCCTTACATACCCAGGAGCATTTTAACTCTTCTCCACTACCCACTAATACTTTTAATAACGGGATGACCAGTAAAAATAATTCCACAGTAAAAATAGTACCTTGGATTTCCAACAGGACACCCTTACATACCCTGGAGCATTTTAACTCTTCTCCACTACCCATTAACACTTTTAATAACGGAGTTGGGCTCTATGGCAGGCCCAATTCGGTAGCCTTTTTGGTTTGCAAAAAATTTTGAGTGCTGCCTCCATGCACAAGGACTTGGACCGGTTGCTGTTGGATGAGCCCCATGACCCGCAATGTTTCCAGGGCCCGAACTCCAGACAAGGTGTAACCCTTCCAAGGAGTGGTCGGAAAATCTAGGAGGGGGCATGTGTGTAGGTTCGGCAAAGAGGGTGTCATATTGGTGGAGAAGGTTTTGTACGGTGGGGTTGGGGTGGTTTAGTTTGTGAGGGTTTGTTGGGTTGGCTATTTGTGGGTCAAAGTCTCTAAGTGAGTAGAATTGGGATGCTTGGTCACCTAATACAAGATTCTGGAGTTGATGGTAATTAATGGGCATAGGTAGAATCCCAGTATCTCCTTTAAGCTCAATTATGTCAGGCCCGAGTGAAAATTTCATGGTCAAGGATTGATAGTCCATTAAAACTGGCCCAAGTTGCTTTAGCCATTGGGCCCCCAAAACGACATCAGACCCACTCATGTCCAGTAAAAATAAGTCCACAGTAAAAATAGTACCTTGGTTTTCCAACTGGACACCCTTACATACCCTGGAGCATTTTAACTCTTCTCCACTACCACTAATACTTTTAATAATGGAATGTCCAGTAAAAATAAGTCCATAGTAAAAATAGTACCTTGGATTTCCACCTGGACACCCTTACATACCCTGGAGCATTTTAACTCTTCTCCACTACCCACTATTACTTTTAATAACGGAGTTGGGCTCTATGGCAGGCCCAATTCGGTAGCCTTTTTGGTTTGCAAAAATTGTGCGTGCTGCCTCCATCCACAAGGACTTGGACCGGGTGCTGTTGGATGAGTCCCATGACCCGCAATGTTACCGGGACCTGAACTCCAGACAAGGTGTAATGCTTCCTGGGAGTGGTCGGAAAATCTAGGAGGGGGCGTCCGTGTGGGTTGGGCGAAGAGGGTGTCATATTGGAGGAGAAGGTTTTGTACGGTGGGGTTGGGGTGGTTTAGTTTGTGAGGGTTTGTTGGGTTGGCTATTTGTGGGTCAAAGTCTCTAAGTGAGTAGAATTGGGCTGCTTGGTCACCAAATACAAGCTTCTGGAATTGATGGTAACAAATGGGCATAGGTAGAATCCCAGTATCTCCTTTAAGCTCAATTATGTCAGGCCCGAGTGAAAATTTCATGGTCAAGGATTTATAGTCCATTAAAATTGGCCCAAGTTGCTTTAGCCATTGGGCCCCCAAAACGACATGAGACCCACTCATGTCCAGTAAAAATAAGTCCACAGTAAAAATAGTACCTTGGATTTCCAACTGGACACCCTTACATACCCTGGAGCATTTTAACTCTTCTCCACTACCAACTAATACTTTTAATAACGGAATGTCCGGTAAAAATAAGTCCACAGTAAAAATAGTACCTTGGATTTCCAACTGGACACCCTTACATACCCTGGAGCATTTTAACTCTTCTCCACTACCCACTAACACTTTTAATAACGGAGTTGGGCTCTATGGCAGGCCCAATTCGGTAGCCTTTTTGGTTTGAAAAAAATTGTGAGTGCTGACTTCATCCACAAGGACTTGGACCGGGTGCTGTTGGATGAGCCCCATGACCCGAAATGTTTCCGGGGCTCGAACTCCAGACAAGGTGTAACGCTTCCTGGGAGTGGTCGAAAAATCGAGGAGGGGGCATGTGTGTGGGTTCGGCGAAGAGGGTGTCATATTGGTGGAGAAGGATTTGTAAGGTGGGGTTGGGGTGGTTTAGTTTGTGAGGGATTGTTGGGTTGGCTATTTGTAGGTCAAAGCCTCTAAGTGATTAGAATTGGGCTGCTTGGTCACCTAATACATGCTTCTGGAGTTGATGGTAACTATGGGCATCGGTAGAATCCCGGTATCTCCTTTAAGCTCAATTATGTCAGGCCCGAGTGAAAATTTCATGGTCAAGGATTGATAGTCCATTAAAACTGGCCTAAATTGCTTTATCCATTGGGCCCCCAGAACGACATCAGACCCGCTCATGTCCTGTAAAAATAAGTCCACAGTAAAATAGTACCTTGGATTTCCAACATGGACACCTTTACATACCCAGGAGCATTTTAACTCTTCTCCACTACCCACTAATACTTTTAATATCGGAATGTCCAGTAAAAATAATTCCATAGTAAAAATAGTACCTTGGATTTCCAACTGGACACCCTTACATACCCTGGAGCATTTTAACTCTTCTCCACTACCCATTAATACTTTTAATAACGGAGTTGGGCTCTATGGCAGGCCCAATTCGGTAGCCTTTTTGGTTTGCAAAAAATTGTGAGTGCTGCCTCCATCCACAAGGACTTGGACCGGTTGCTGTTGGATGAGCCCCATGACCCGCAATGTTTCCAGGGCCCGAACTCCAGACAAGGTGTAACGCTTCCAGGGAGTGGTCGGAAAATCTAGGAGGGGGCATGTGTGTGGGTTCGGTGAAGAGGGTGTCATATTGGTGGAGAAGGTTTTGTACGGTGGGGTTGGGGTGGTTTAGTTTGTGAGGGTTTGTTGGGTTGGCTATTTGTGGGTCAAAGTCTCTAAGTGAGTAGAATTGGGATGCTTGGTCACCTAATACAAGATTCTGGAGTTGATGGTAATTAATGGGCATAGGTAGAATCCCAGTATCTCCTTTAAGCTCAATTAAGTCAGGCCCGAGTGAAAATTTCATGGTCAAGGATTGATAGTCCATTAAAACTGGCCCAAGTTGCTTTAGCCATTGGGCCCCGAAAACGACATCAGACCCACTCATCTCCAGTAAAAATAAGTCCACAGTAAAAATAGTACCTTGGATTTCTAACTGGACACCCTTACATACCCTGGAGCATTTTAACTCATCTCCACTACCCACTAATACTTTTAATAACGGAGTTAGGCTTTATGGCAGGCCCAATTCGGTAGCCTTTTTGGTTTGCAAAAAATTGTGAGTGTTGCCTCCATCCACAAGGGATTGGACCGGGTGCTGTTGCATAAGACCCATGACCCACAATGTTTCCGGGGCCCGAACTCCAGACAATGTGTAACGCTTCCTGGGAAAACTTCCCAGGAGGTCACTCATCCCATAATTGTTCCAAGTCAAGCACGCTTAACTGTGGAGTTCTTAAGTGATGGGCTCCCGAAAAGAAGATGCAACTTATTGGTATAGGTGGTACCAATCAATTCTTATAAGTCATCCTCAACTGTATAGTCCTTTACCTACAGAGTCTCAGGATCCCTCTCATTCGGGTGTGTAATCGGTTCATTCATGTGTCCCTCCGCCTAGAATCCTGCTAGGAGCCGCTCCTTGTCCGTGCCTTCTTGCACCGGCGTTCACTCCCCGCCCTCATTGGCACCCAAGTGTTATACAAGGCATTCAAACTGAGCTAGGCCGGTTGAGGGCCCTCGACGAGTTGGGCTGGTTCGGAGGTTGATAAGCCTTCGGCTTATCTAGTTTTATAACTAGATGGATCGTGGTTTTTGTGCAAATTATTCGAGTTCAATCTCGTTTTCGCCCAAATTTGCCTTGTTTTGTTCCTAAGTTGGACTATGACTCGTTTTGCGTCTTTTGTGTAGTTTTTAGCTTCTTTTGAATAGAATTACGCTTGTGGTTGCTTTTGTTGTTTCAGGTCAATAAGTGAAGCTCTGAGAATTAAGGAAAGTCAAGAAATAGTGGAGATTGCCATTCTGGAGATTCTCGCCCCGCGAGAGGAAGCTCGCCCCGCGAGAGTTTGAAGACTTGGAAGTCAGAGACCATCACGGCCTAGCCGTGATGTGTATCACGGCCGTGACCAAAAATCCACACAAGTCAGAGACCATCACGGCCTAGCCGTGATTCACATCACGGGCCGTGAAAAGAAGGTTCGCGTCGCGAGACGTCCTTCGCGTCGCGAGTGTTTGAACTCCAGAAAAGCGCTAGAGACAGAGACCGTCACGGCCTAGCCGTGATTCGCATCACGGGCCGTGACAAGAATACTCGCGTCGCGAGACATCCTTCGCGTCGCGAGGGTTTAAATTCCAGAAGTGCGCCAGAAACAGAAACCGTCACGGCCTAGCCGTGATGATCATCACGGCCGTGACGCGTGGCCTCCTTATAAATAGAGCAGATCAGAACAGAAAAAGAGGACTTTTTGGATCAGAACTGATTGTAGATCTTTTGTAATCCTTATTCTGGGGCTGCGTCTCCTCTTCTCTTCTCTTAATTCTTAGTCCTAGGATGATTTCCGATTGTACGTGTGTCGTTGTTACGGACATGAGGAACTAATCCTCTTGTCTAAGGGATCGATGAAGCCACCTATGGCGGCATAGAATTCATGTGATGTAACTCTCTCTCTCTCTTAATTCAATTATTGTTTTCCAATTCTGATTTCATTGTGTTGGTTATATGCTTGCGTGATCAACTAGTTATACGTGTATGAGGCCGAGAGGCGATTCGCGTTTCAAAACTTGAATTGGGAACATCGATCGAGTGTTGCACGAGAGTGAATAGGAGATCGATGCATGATAAGCCTCTGGCTTATCTAGTTTTATGACTAGATGAACTAGGGTTCATGTGCCTATTTATTCGAGTTCACTCTCGTTTTCGCCCAAATTTGCCTTGTTTTGTTCCTAAGTTGGACTTTGACTCATTTTTCGTATTTTGTGTAGTTTTTAGGTTATTTTGAATAGAATTACGCTTGTGGGTGCTTTTGTTGTTTCAGGTTAAATAAGTGAAGCTCCGGGAGTCAAGGAAAGTCGAAAAGCAGTGGAAATTGCAAGTCTGGAGACACTCGCCTCGCGAGTGAATGCTCGCCCCGCGAGCCTGAAAGTCAACAAAGAACCAAAAGTCATCACTTCAGTCTCGCCACGCGAGAGGTGT
Source organism: Sophora flavescens (assembly GCA_030762895.1). Taxonomy (NCBI): domain Eukaryota; kingdom Viridiplantae; phylum Streptophyta; class Magnoliopsida; order Fabales; family Fabaceae; genus Sophora; species Sophora flavescens. The sequence goes on along the minus strand of CM061064.1, from coordinate 163,538,969 downwards.
CTCGCCTCGCGAGATCACGAGGACCTGCAAGACAGAGACCATCACGGCCCAGCCGTGATGAAGGTCACAGCCTAGAATTGAAGACTCGCCCCGCGAACATACTTTCGCCTCGCGAGAGTTCAAATTGAATGCGCGCCAATTTTAATTCTCGCCTCGCGAAAGGCTGCTCGCCTCGCGAGCGAGCGCAGATCAGGATTCCTATATAAGGCTGTTTCAGATCAGATTAGGGGGGATCCAACTTTAGGAGGCTGTAGGGCTTTTGGAGGGCCGCGAATCGAGTAGTTTTCCACTGTTTAGAGTAGCGTTTAGGGTAGTTTCTTTTCTCTTTGGAGCTGCGTCTCCCTTTTTCTCATGGAGGTTATGTCCGATCGCTTGTCTATGAGCATGAGGAACTAATCCCCTCGTCCGAGGGAACGATGAAGCCACCCATAGCAGTGTAGATTCTATATGATGTATGTCTTTCTCCTTTAATTCAATTCTTGTTTTCCGATTCTAATTTGAATGTTTGATCATATGTTTTGCGTGATTAATCAGTTAAACGTGTTTGAGGCCTAACGGCGATTCGCGTTTCAGAACTTGAATCGGGATCATAAATGTTTTCCAATTCTGAATTGATTGTGTTAATCATATGTGTTGCGTGATTAACTAGTTAACGTGTTTGAGGCCAAACGGCGAGGCGTTTTAGAACTTGAATTGGAATCATTAATCGAATAATGAGCACGACCGTGGATTTATTTGATTAGTGCAACCATATAGGGAACAAGGTTTAATAGAATTTGAGATTAGGGTTATGAGACCGAACAAGTAATTAATCCAATCGTCAAATACGTCCTAATGAGCACGAGAGTGGATTTAGGAGAATTTAGGGGTCCCGGTTGACATTGTAATTGAACTTAGGGAGGAATTCATCATCACTTGGGTGTACATATTGGGTAGGTGGATTTGTGACCTTGGATATTTTAATTTCTGATTTTAGTTAATTATTTCATTAGATTTGTTAATTGCATTTTAGATATTAATCTCTCTTTCTCAACCACCTTCTCTCGCTTGACCAACGTATCGGATTTCCCACGGATTAGTCGAATTGGTAGCCCAATCCCTGAGTTCGACCTCGGTAATTACTTACCGTGTTATTTTTATTACTTACGACGACCCGGTACACTTGCCGGCGTCACAACAATTTTTTGGCGCCGTTGCCGGGGATTGGCACAACCAATTTTTCTGATTCTATGGGAGTTTGATTATTTGGTTAAGTTATTTTTGTTCTTATTTTTATTTTTATTTTTATTATTTTCTTTTTATTTTCTACTATCTCTCTCTACTTCTTTGATTCCACTTGGTCTTGCCTTGTTTTGTATGCGAGGTACACGAAGGAATGCTTCCGGGTTGCGAATATTGTGATGGGAACCATGACACTTGGAGTTGTCCGTTCTACTTCCCTCAAGTATATGTGGAACCATGGCATAATGACAAGCGTGCCCCGGAACTACTATCGAGTCGAATCAGTATTGGGGTGATATGAGTAGAGACCATCCGGAGTTTGCTTGGAGTAATGCCGACGATGGTCTAGCCTCGGCAGCCACAACCTCAACAAAATTGGCAACCACAACCTTGGGAGTTGGCTCTTGAGAAGTTGTCAATCGTACACACCACATCTTTTGAGAAGATGAATGCGACAATTGATAAGTTGGCAACTCAGACAGGGGTGGCACTTCAGAATCTAGAGATGCAGATTGCCCATCTCACAAAACAACTAAATGAGTGTCCCCCAGAGACTCTCCCAGTTGATACCGAGAACGACCCTAAGAACCAATGCAATGCCACAACAACTAGAAGCAGTGGGGTGTTGGGATATGACTGGGATGTAACTAGTTCTCAAGGAGTTGAGGAAGAACTACCACATGTTGAGGAAGAACAACCGGAGGAAAAGGAATTGGCAAGTGACATGGCCCCGGAACAACCACATGAGGAGGAAGAGCAACCAGAGGAAGAGGAGTTGGCAAGGGACAAGGCACTGGAGCAAGGGGGTAGAGAGCAAAATGCAAATAAGGTGGGAGAGGAGTGCACCATGCTTGCCAAGCAACCTGATTTTGATGCGTTAAATAAATATGTTGGCTTGCATGCATGTGTGGACACCGGTAAGATAGACCCTCCCACTTGTCTGGCACACTTCCTCTTGAAGACACCATTTGACCCGAGAGGAAGTGAGTTCATAATTGAAGAGGTCAATGGAGTTTTCACACACTGGCTGGGTGGAGTTGATGATAAGGTCATATTGTTGCTACGATCTCCACTCCAATTACCATTTGATCCGGGTGGAGGATTTGATATGATGAGCGTCTCTTGGCCCCTGTACCATAGACTATGGGATCCAGGTGGATGCTTCTTAATAAGTCAGGCTCGGGACGTTAAACAAGCGCTACTTGGGAGGCAACCCAAGCTACATATCCTTATTTATTTATAATTTCTGTTCTAAAAAAAAAAAAAAACAGAGGCTCGCCTCGGGAGCTCATGATGGCCACGCGAATCTGGGCATCAGCAGCTTTCTGGAAATTCCAGATTCGCCTCGCGAGATACCACTCGCCTCGCGATTCTGGAAAATGGGAAGAACAAGTTTCCAGATTCGCCTCGCGAGTGTTTTCTCGCCTCGCTAATCTGCAATTAGGGTTTTCAAATTGGGGCAGAATTTTAAAATTCGCGTCGCTAGTATACACTCGCCTCGCGAAAGAGGAAAATTATAAAGCCCCGCGGACAAGCGCGCGGCACTCGCGCGACCTTCCCTCTCCTTCTTCTCTCTCAGACTGCGAGACACACTCTCTCTCTGTCTCTCTTTCTCTCTCACACTCATCACCCATCACTACCACACACTACCCCACGTCCATTCACTCAGTTCACTCTCACTATCACGCATTTGTCTCTGCAAGGTAAGAACACTCACTTGACTTTAACTTGTTCTTAGGAATGCAAAGAGTCACTACACACACTGTGCACGAAATTCATTGTTATGACTGGTAATAGGGTAGAGGCCATGTTCATGAACTGATATAGTCTTAGGAATGCTGCTAGGCATAGTCTCCTTCTCCGAGTGTTATGAAAATAGTGGGGATCTTTGTCATGATTTTTATTGCAGATCTGTATGACAAGAGGGACGGTGGGGGTTAATACTCGTAATGTGCCCGGGTTTTATTCTAAATTGCTAAATATAAACTGCATTGGGACTTTTCTCGATTTTCGGTATGGCTCCGCCTAAGAGCAACCGCCGCTTTGGCAATGGCCGGTCAGCGCAAGAAGCGCGCATCTGCTCCTGGCGATGATGTAGTGTTGCCTTCAGGGCCAGGCGGCTCCTCTAGGGCCAACACCTACTCCCCCAGGTTCCGCTCTCCTGATCACAGGGAGCATTGGAACTTGGTTGTGAGGAAGGAGATGGTTCTAGAGAGGCGTGTGTCCCTTGTGGGGCAGGACTATGCCAGTGTCCGAGAGCGGATTCGCGACCGAGGTTGGGAGATGTTGGCTAACCTCCCGCACCGGTATGATATTAAACTGGTGCAGGAGTTCTATGCCAACGCTCTCAAACTCGAGGTCACAGGCCCGAGTTGTGTTACAGAGGTTCAGGGGGTCCCCATCACTTTCACAGCTGCAGACATCAACTCATGTTTGGGGATCCCCATTGGAGAGGAGCCCTGCGACTATGAGCAGCTCCCAGCAGTACAGGCACTTGCTCAGGCCATCTTAGACACATGCTGTGTCCCAGGAGCTGCCTAGGAAATGGGGACATCTGGGAACCTCCTGAGACTTAGGAGACAGGACCTCACCCCGGATGCCAAGGTCTGGTCGGCGTTCTTACACGCCAACTTACGAGTGAGCTCGCATGAGTCCACAGTCACCGCCGCCAGAGCCCACTTACTGTATAGCATCTTGACAGGTAGCACTATTAATGTGGGAGGAGTCATTGCCGCAGACATACAGATGAAGGCAAACTCCCGAGCGCTGAAGGAGAGTCTGGGACACGGACAGCTGATCACCGAGCTTATCCGCCGGGCGGGGATACTGGTAAGTAGGATGATGGAGAAGGTGCCGAGGCAGCCGATTGATCAGGATTACATCCGGCGCTTCTGCTATGTAGCCCCTGCCGCACCTAGGAGGCCGCCACCCTTACCCACTCAGAGGCCACGATCATCAGACATGACTCTGCTCTTGCAGAACCAGCAGGCTTTGAGGAGGGATAATGAGGTGATGCGGGAGTTTTTCAGAGCGATGGCATTGGCCCAGCAGGAGGGTCGGGTGCCAGTATACCCCTCCGAGGAGGAGCTGTCCCCTCGACTTGGGTGGCGGGACTATCCGGAGGACCAGGGTGGTATGCCACAGACCCGCAGGAGGAGGAGCAGGCACCACAGGACCAGGGTGACCCGGTGGACGACATCGATTTCGACACTTGATCCGGGCCCCTGTACTTTTTGTTTTCAGTTCTAGCTAGGATGATTCGATATGGTTGTATATTATTTTGCTAGCTAGAAACTATTTTTTTTATATACTGACTTGTTACTAGTAGACATGGATCACTGTTATTTCTTATGATATATTGCTTAACATTCATGTTTGCTTGTGATGGAATTATGTGGAGTGCCCGGAACTACAAGGGTTAATCAATTGGGCAAGGATGAGGTCGAAACTAGCCCATTTGTGAAGCGGGCAGTAGAAAGATGGAAAGAGGAAGGAGAGCCAGCTGCAAACATGGGGTCCGCGCGGATCCCACTAAGATAAAAATTTCTTATCCTTCACTTGTGTTATGTGTGTTTGTGTGTGTGTTTTTTTTTTTTGTTTTGTTTGTCACTCTTGAATAATTTGAGAAGATCAAGAGTTGTTGTATGAATGTCGTGTCGGCAAGCTTGTTGGATTTTGATTAAATTGAGCATAGATTGATTGCATGAATTATTTTGACCATCGATGATTTCCCCCTAAGTTCTGAAATTAGAAAAGTTTATCCCCACTTAAAAATTGAAAACTGAACTTTGAGAATTTTATTGTGATTACTTGATTTATGATAAGTTTGGGGTGAGGGGGTGCACACACTAGGAATCGTATCTCGGTCAAACAATTTGCGAAAATGTCCAGGTGAGGATTTGAGCCTCCAACTCTGTTTTTGAATGTGTGAATAACTGTTAAGTTGCACTTTCCCGAATTTGCTTGAATCTCTATATGGTTTGCATGTTTATGTGTTGCATCAAATGATTTAGGCAATTTTCTTTGAATAACTACTTGGCCTGAAAAGAACCATCCCTAATGCATGTTCCCTAGTTAGCCAAATTGAGCCCAATCGACCTATTGTTTCTTGATGACCCTACATTACGAGCCAAAATCTGAAAAACCATGTTAACCCAATCTTAGGATTAGGAGAGCATGGAAATGAGCAAGAGAAAGGTTGTGAGAAACTAAGTTTGGGGTGGCTACAAGGTGATGTGTCATATTGGGGTGAGAAAAAGAAAATAAAGGTTGAAACCCAAGGCAATAAAAAAATATATTCAAAATAAATTGCCAAAAGAAAAGGGGCAATTCAAGAAGGAAAAAGGCTGTAGTCACCCGAGACAAAAAGAAAAATGAAAAAGGAATTTGAGTGGAAAAAGTGTCAAAATGCTCATGCTCTCTTAGTTCCTAGGGACTTAAGCCTAAATATCCTTCATTATCCTACCCTGAGCCAGGCCCTATTACAACCTTTAAAAGACCTTCTGATGTTGCATATATGTTTTCGTGGGAACTACGTTTGAGATGAAAATCAAATTCATGGGAAGTGCTCTTGATATGTGAAATTTGAGTAAAAAAGTTGATAACCTAGACAAACTTGAGCGAATGAGTGAAATTTTACATACCCTTGTGAGGAAGGCAGTTGTTGAAATTGGTGACCTTCCTTTTGTGTGTGACCCTGATCCTGAACTTAAACTAATGATTGCATGAATGATGAAGTTCTCAATGGTTTAAAGTAAATGAATGTGGGGATTGCATTGATGTAGGGGGGAGATCATTGGAGAAAAACTGTTTTGTAAAGTTGCATTAAATTTGTGCGAAATCGATTGATTCCTTTAGGCTTGCCAAGTCTTGAGTCGTTTTTGAGTTTTAAGCTTGCTTGGGGACAAGCAAGGTTTAAGTTTGGGGTATTTTGATAAGCCTCTGGCTTATCTAGTTTTATGACTAGATGAACTAGGGTTCATGTGCCTATTTATTCGAGTTCACTCTCGTTTTCGCCCAAATTTGCCTTGTTTTGTTCCTAAGTTGGACTTTGACTCATTTTTCGTATTTTGTGTAGTTTTTAGGTTATTTTGAATAGAATTACGCTTGTGGGTGCTTTTGTTGTTTCAGGTTAAATAAGTAAAGCTCCGGGAGTCAAGGAAAGTCAAAGCAAGTGGAAATTGCAAGTCCGGAGACACTCGCCTCAGGAGTGAATGCTCGCCCCACGAGCCTGAAATTCAACAAAGAACCAAAAGTCATCACTTCAGTCTCGCCACGCGAGAGGTGTCTCGCCTCGCGAGATCACGAGGACCCGCAAGAAGATACCATCACGGCCCGGCCGTGATGAAGGTCAGACCTAGAATTGAAGACTCGCCCCGCGAACATACTTTCGCCTCGCGAGAGTTCAAATTGAATGCGCGCCAATTTTAATTCTCGCCTCGCGAAAGGCTGCTCCGCCTCGCGAGCGAGCGCAGATCGAGATTCCTATATAAGGCTGTTTGGATCAGATTAGGGGGATCCAACTTTAGGAGGCTGTAGGGCTTTTGGAGGGCCGCGAATCGAGTAGTTTTCCACTGTTTAGAGTAGCGTTTAGGGTAGTTTCTTTTCTCTTTGGAGCTGCGTCTCCCTTTTTCTCATGGAGGTTATGTCCGATCGCTTGTCTATGAGCATGAGGAACTAATCCCCTCGTCCGAGGGAACGATGAAGCCACCCATAGCAGTGTAGATTCTATATGATGTATGTCTTTCTCCTTTAATTCAATTCTTGTTTTCCGATTCTAATTTGAATGTTTGATCATATGTTTTGCGTGATTAATCAGTTAAACGTGTTTGAGGCCTAACGGCGATTCGCGTTTCAGAACTTGAATCGGGATCATAAATGTTTTCCAATTCTGAATTGATTGTGTTAATCATATGTGTTGCGTGATTAACTAGTTAACGTGTTTGAGGCCAAACGGCGAGGCGCGTTTTAGAACTTGAATTGGAATCATTAATCGAATAATGAGCACGACCGTGGATTTATTTGATTAGTGCAACCATATAGGGAACAAGGTTTAATAGAATTTGAGATTAGGGTTATGAGACCGAACAAGTAATTAATCCAATCGTCAAATACGTCCTAATGAGCACGAGAGTGGATTTAGGAGAATTTAGGGGTCCCGGTTGACATTGTAATTGAACTTAGGGAGGAATTCATCATCACTTGGGTGTACATATTGGGTAGGTGGATTTGTGACCTTGGATATTTTAATTTCTGATTTTAGTTAATTATTTCATTAGATTTGTTAATTGAATTTTAGATATTAATCTCTCTTTCTCAACCACCTTCTCTCGCTTGACCAACGTATCGGATTTCCCACGGATTAGTCGAATTGGTAGCCCAATCCCTGAGTTCGACCTCGGTAATTACTTACCGTGTTATTTTTATTACTTGCGACGACCCGGTACACTTGCCGTCGTCACAACAATGCAACTCTTAGGGAACAAGAATTAATAGAATTCGAGATTAGGGTTAAGAGACCTAGTAAGTAATTAACTCAAATCATCGAATACGTCCTATTGAGCACGACAGTGGATATAGGAGAATTTAGGGGTCCCGTTGACATTAAAATTGAACCTAGGGAGGAGATCAATATCACTTGGGTACTTTGCATGATTGGGTAGGTGGATTCGAAACCTTAGATGCTTTTAATTCCAGATTTCACCACCATATCTTTGATTGATTCGATTTGTTAATTTGAATTGTGATCCTAGTTTCTTTCCAACCACTTTCTCTACTTAACCAACTTATCGGATTTCTCGTGAAATTAGTCGAATTGGTAACCCAATCCTTGTGTTCGACCTCGGTAGACTCTTACCGTGTTTTATTACTTGCGACGACCCGGTACACTTGCCGGTGAGTCAACAAGTTTTTTGGCGCCGTTGCCGGGGATTGGCACGACCAGTTTTCCTAATTTTTAGGAAATTCGGCTGTTTGGTTAAGCTGACTTTTAGTTTTATTTTCTTTTATTTAATTGCTATTATTTTTCTCTGCTTCTTTGATTCCACTTGGTCTTTGCCTGTTTTTTGTATGCGAGGTACCCTTCTACAAGAGGACTTGCTATTTGATTCCGAGATCACCAGGACCGAGTGGCAATTAAGGAAAGAAGCCAGGGAACAGAAAAGAATTGAAGGAATTAAAATAGAGGGCATGGCTGAAGAAAATCCTCCTCCTCCTCCTCGTTACAAGCCTCTCTTCGAGTACGATCTACCCAGCTTGGGTGATTGTGACTCTTCTATTGTGAGGGGCAACCTGAACACAGACTCCTTCAGAGTGGAAGCATGTGTCACATTCCAGATCCGTGAGAACCAATTCGACGGCAGTGGCAAGCAAGACCCGCATAGACACATCACTCGCTTCCTTGAAGCCTGTGACTTACAGAAGACAAGAGGAGTCTCACAAGATGAGTTTCGCTTACGGCTCTTCCCTCTCTCTCTTAGGGATGTCGCTCGCGATTGGGTTGACAGTTTGGATAGGAACAGCATCAGAACTTGGGAGCAGATGGCACAGAAGTTCCTAACCAAATATTTCCCTCCTCAGAAGGCGGCACAAGCAAGAATAGCCGTCACATCATTCAGGCAAACGGAGGATGAAACTTACAATGAAGCATGGGAGAGGTACAATGGGTTATTGAGAAGATGCCCTTCAGCGTTCTTCGACCCGGTTTCCAAAGTTCAGCACTTCTTTAATGGGTTGAGGGGACGCTATCAGATGAACTGTGATGCCGCAGCTGGCGGTTCTTTCTCTTATTTATCAGGGGAGGATGGATGGACATCGTTAGAGAAGATGTCATATAATGATTACAACCGTGGTAGGGAGACCTCAAGTGGAATCAGTTCTGGGACAATGGAAGCCATTTTAGAGCAAAACAAACTTTTGAAGATGCAGAATGAGGCTTTGTCTGGGAACAAGAGGGTTAATGCGATACACGAGGGAATGCCTCCGGGTTGTGCAAATTGTAATGGAGATCATGACACTCAGATTTGCCCGCTAAATTTCTCTCAGGAACATGTGGACTCATGCCACAACTTCTATGACACTGTGCCCCAGAACAACTATCAGAGGAACAATCAGAATCAGAATAGGGGCTACATGAGAAGAGACCATCCGGGATTTGCTTGGAGTGATGTTAATGGTGGTCTAGCCGGTCAACAACATCTTCAACAGAATTGGCAACAACCTCAGCAGGGTCTGGCCGCGCTGTCGCCACGCGCCAAAAAAACGAGCGATTATAAAATAATGCAGTATAGTGCGACAACTCGGATCGTCTCTCAAGGACTCTTTAGTGTTGTTATTATTAACAGAAAATTAGTAAAAGTCAGAATTGGGGGGGTTGTTTGGATTGAAACTAAAATAAAGAAAAACAAAACAAAACAGAGAAAAGAAACAAAGCAGTTTAAAAGATTAGCAAATAAACTAAAGACGATTAACCTACTGTTCTCGGTTTCCCACTATCATTGGTTCAAATAAATCCAAGCCTATTCTAATCCCCTCCCGGTTGTAGAAATAGTTAACAAACGAAACCACTACTACGGATGTATGTTCCTATTCCCGAATTAAACAAACGGGGTTAAGCCCTTCGTGAACTAAACGAACACGAAACGAACACACGCGAATTAAACAAACGCGATTATATATAGGAACATAGCATCACCGAAATGAATCAATACAACACTATACATTCCTGAATTAAACAAACAGAAATATACAGCATGGCATTGAAAAGAGAAAAGAAAATAAACTAGGGAATACAGAACCTCAAGTGTTAATAGAAACCAATTGCAGTAGATTAATCTATGAGACTAGCTCTCCATTACAAAAGGAAAACAAAACATAACTAAAAAGAAAACAAAAGACTAACTAAGACTAGCTCAGAAACTAGCCAAAACTGGCTAATTCTGACTACCTAAAAAACTAGCTATGACTCACTATGACTAACTATTTATACAAATTCTCTCAAGACCTCTCAATATCTGAATACTCCTTTAATTCACTTCAACCTCTGCCTCTTAGCTTTCCAAAGCCACTCAATTTGCTTAATTATGAGTTAAGATGAGGGAGTTATGTCCACATTCAACTCATAGGCAAGCTGAAACGTCTCTGACTTCACATGGATTAAAGCCCTTCAAAACGGCTCTGTTTGGAATAATGGTCTTCATGAGAGTTAAAGCTCTTTGTTGTATCTTTCATTTGCCACCGGTTTCAGTTCAAACCGACATCTACAGCCCAAGTTATGGCCCAATCTTCATGACCAGTTCAGGTTCCAATGACAGCAATTATATTCTGACTTCCAGACTCGCGAGGCGAATGGATGCTCGCGAGGCGAACGCTTCAACTTCAAAACTGCCACGGCCGTGATCTTCAACACGGGCAAGCCGTGATCGTCTCTGACTTTTCAGGGCTGGGTGACTCGCGACGCGAGATATCCTTCGCGGGGCGAACCGGAATTATTTCCTATTTATTAACCTGAAAATAAGGAAATAACATAAGTACTTTATTTAACTCTAAATCAACTAAATTAACCTAAAAACACTTTACAGACTCAAAATCTTACTTAAGGACAATCAAGTCTAATTTGGGTGAAAATAATATAAAATTAGCACAAAGCCAAGGTCTTTACTAGTTATAAAACCAGTCAAACAGAGGCTCATCAAAATACCCCAAACTTAAACTTTGCTTGTCCCCAAGCAAACTACACTCAAAAACTTAAAAAGACTCAAGACCTGGCAAGCTCAAAAGATTCAATCAACTTCCACACAGATTTCAAGCAATTTATCAAAATATTTTTTTCTTCAATGTTCCCCCCTTTCAAACAAAACAATCCCCACATTCATTTATTCTAAACAGTTGAGAATTTCATCATTCAAACAATCATTAATCTAGGCAGGGGATCCAAGTTACACACAAGAGGGAGATCACCAAATTCAAACAACTGCCTTCCTCACAAGGGAAATTTATGTTCACTCAATCGCTCAGTTTGTGTCAGGCTATCAACATTTCACTCAGTTTCACTTTTAAGAAGCACTTCCCATAAATTTGATTTTCATCTCAAAATGATTCCCACAGAAAACATGCAAGCAACATCAACAGGTCTTTTATGGGTTGTAATGGGGCCTGGCTAAGGGTAGGATATACAAAGGAACTAGGCTGAAGACCCTAGGAACTAAGAGAGCATGAACATTATTTACACTTTGAAATTCACTCAAGTTCCTTTCTTAATTTTTTCTTTATGCCTTGGGTGACTACAACCTTTTTATTTCTAATACTTTTTTTTTTTTTACATTTTTACACTTTTTTTTTTCTTTTCTATTTTTTTTTATATAATTTTTTTTTCACTTCTTTTTTTTTCACAAATTTTTTTTTATGTTATTATTTTTTTTCTTTTTCCCAATCCCAAACAACACATTGCACCGGGTAGCCACCCCAAACTTTGGTTTCTTGCACCCATTCTAAGATTACATGCTCTCCTAATCCTAAGATCGGGTTAACATGGTTTTCCAGATTTTTGGGCTTATAACATTAGGTTATCAAGAATTAGTAGGCTAATAGGCTCAATGGGCTAACTAGGGAACATGCATTAGGAATTGGTTATTTTAGGCCAAGTAGCTATTTACAAAGAAAATGCCTAAATCATTTGAAGCAAACACATAATCATGCAAACCAAAAAGAGATTCAAGCAAATTCAGGGAAGTGCAACTTAAAAAGATTTTCACACTGTTTAAAACATGTTGGAGGCTCAAAACCTCACCTGGGCATTTTTGCAAATTATTTGAACAGAGATACTATCCCTAGTGTGTGCTTCCTATCACCCCAAACTTATCATAAATCATGCCATCATAATAAAAATCTCAAAGTTCAGTTTTCAATCATATGGGGATCATTTTTCAAAAAAAAAAAATTTCTCAAATCCTAGGGGGAAAACAGTCAATACATAATATGCCATCAATCTATGCAAAAATTTAATCAAATCCATCAAACTTGCCATAATCAAGACACAAACACAACTCCCGAGCTTCTCAAATTATTCAGGAGCTTTTATTGAAAATAAAACAAATAAAGCAAGAAAAAGAAAATTAAAAAGGAGAAAGGGTAAGAAAAACTCATTGAAGGGCGGTTCCACCAGGATCCCACTGCTTGTAGCATAGGTCCCACATGATGGACAAAGAGTGGGAGTTCATTCCATGCTTCCCTAACTCGCAGCCTTGATGTGGGGGTGAGTGCTTGACAATTACGGTGACCTCGCCCAGTGCGGCGGACTTCTCACTCCCCTTCGGGTCACAGCTGACCTCTTTATCTACAAAGTCTCCCCAATAGAAGTGGGGCTCAACCTCTTGAACCGGCCATGGTGCAAAATCCAAGGGTTTAAACTCCATCACTGGTTCCTCAGGGGGAGGTAGCTGCTCAATGGATAGTGTATTTGGAACTTCGGCTGAAAAATCGGTATCACTCTCACTATCATCCTGCAAAATAGAGTCAAGAAACTGGCCACAAACAGCACACGGGTTAGTGTCAGTACAGTTAGTACATGTAGTAAAAGAAACTGAGTTAGTAAAGGTCTGATTGTCTGGACTTTCTGCACACGGTCCATCCACCCCATCACTCTCAACACATGCATCTGATTCCACAGGTTCTTCATTATCCTTAAGCACGGTGGAGCAGATGTCCTCTTGATCCTCCTGATCCTCATTTTCTTTGTTTCCTTTCAAGTATAAACCTGCATAACAGTGTATACATAAAGCAGTAGTACCATCACAATAACAATCATTAGAATCAGGGAATTCAACACATAATTCATCATCAACAGAAATATCATCATCAGAATTATCATCAAAAGTATTTTCAGGAATAACCATCTGTGAATCCTTATGTTCCTCAAGGGGCTGTGGAGTTAGCATTGCAGCCGAGTTGGCGGTAACTTGACCAATTAGAGCCCACAACTTTTGAGATTCAGCTTGGTCCCTCTGTTGGGCTTCACGATTACTTGCCTCCATTGCCTCCATCCTCTGTTGAAATTCAAGATTGTATGCCATCCGTTGATTGTTCTCTTACATTTGTTGTATCATAGAAGCAATCTCATCCAAGGTGCTCTGTGAAGGTTTGGAAGGTGCAGAGGTGGTCACTTGGCTAGGATAGTATGGTGGTGGCTCACTAAAATTAGGATAATACATGCAAGGTGGTGGTTCATAATAAACATTAGGCAAATATCCATACATGTAATTATCCATGGGGGAAAATAAAATTTACAGACCAGACAAAGCAGATAAAACTAATTAGCAAAGCAAAAAGTTTTTTTTTTTTTCAAAAATTATTTTCTGCTAATAACAACAAACCAGAGTCCCCGGCAACGGCGCCAATTTTTGACCGCGCTGTCGCCACGCGCCAAAAAAACGAGCGATTATAAAATAATGCAGTACAGTGCGACAACTCGGATCGTCTCTCAAGGACTCTTTAGTGTTGTTATTATTAACAGAAAATTAGTAAAAGTCAGAATTGGGGGGGGGTTGTTTGGATTGAAACTAAAATAAAGAAAAACAAAACAGAGAAAAGAAACAAAGCAGTTTAAAAGATTAGCAAATAAACTAAAGACGATTAACCTACTGTTCTCGGTTTCCCACTATCATTGGTTCAAATAAATCCAAGCCTATTCTAATCCCCTCCCGGTTGTAGAAATAGTTAACAAACGAAACCACTACTACGGATGTATGTTCCTATTCCCGAATTAAACAAACGGGGTTAAGCCCTTCGTGAACTAAACGAACACGAAACGAACACACGCGAATTAAACAAACGCGATTATATATAGGAACATAGAATCAACTAAATGAATAAATACAACACTAGACATTCCTGAATTAAACAAACATATATATACTTGATGGCATTGAAAAGAGAAAAGAAAATAAACTAGGGAATACAGAACCTCAAGTGTTAATAGAAACCAATTGCAGTAGATTAATCTATGAGACTAGCTCTCCATTACAAAAGGAAAACAAAACATAACTAAAAAGAAAACAAAAGACTAACTAAGACTAGCTCAGAAACTAGCCAAAATCAAGCAATTTCGACTACCTAAAAAACTAGCTATGACTCACTATGACTAACTATTTATACAAATTCTCTCAAGACCTCTCAATATCTGAATACTCCTTTAATTCACTTCAACCTCTGCCTCTTAGCTTTCCAAAGCCACTCAATTTGCTTAATTATGAGTTAAGATGAGGGAGTTATGTCCACATTCAACTCATAGGGCAGCTGAAACGTCTCTGACTTCACATGGATTAAAGCCCTTCAAAACGGCTCTTTTTGGAATAATGGTCTTCATGAGAGTTAAAGCTCTTTGTTTTATCTTTCATTTGCCACCGGTTTCAGTTCAAACCGACATCTACATCCCAAGTTATGGCGCAATCTTCATGACCAGTTCAGGTTCCAGTGACAGCAATTATATTCTGACTTCCAGACTCGCGAGGCGAATGGATGCTCGCGAGGCGAGCGCTTCAACTTCAAAACTGCCACGGCCGTGATCTTCAACACGGGCAAGCCGTGATCGTCTCTGACTTTTCAGGGCTGGGTGACTCGCGACGCGAGATATCCTTCGCGGGGCGAACCGGAATTATTTCCTATTTATTAACCTGAAAATAAGGAAATAACATAAGTACTTTATTTAACTCTAAATCAACTAAATTAACCTAAAAACACTTTACAGACTCAAAATCTTACTTAAGGACAATCAAGTCTAATTTGGGTGAAAATGATATAAAATTAGCACAAAGCCAAGGTCTTTACTAGTTATAAAACCAGTCAAACAGAGGCTCATCAAAATACCCCAAACTTAAACTTTGCTTGTCCCCAAGCAAACTACACTCAAAAACTTAAAAAGACTCAAGACCTGGCAAGCTCAAAAGATTCAATCAACTTCCACACAGATTTCAAGCAATTTATCAAAATATTTTTTTCTTCAATGTTCCCCCCTTTCAAACAAAACAATCCCCACATTCATTTATTCTAAACAGTTGAGAATTTCATCATTCAAACAATCATTAATCTAGGCAGGGGATCCAAGTTACACACAAGAGGGAGATCACCAAATTCAAACAACTGCCTTCCTCACAAGGGAAATTTATGTTCACTCAATCGCTCAGTTTGTGTCAGGCTATCAACATTTCACTCAGTTTCACTTTTAAGAAGCACTTCCCATAAATTTGATTTTCATCTCAAAATGATTCCCACAGAAAACATGCAAGCAACATCAACAGGTCTTTTATGGGTTGTAATGGGGCCTGGCTAAGGGTAGGATATACAAAGGAACTAGGCTGAAGACCCTAGGAACTAAGAGAGCATGAACATTATTTACACTTTGAAATTCACTCAAGTTCCTTTCTTAATTTTTTTCTTTATGCCTTGGGTGACTACAACCTTTTATTTCTAATACTTTTTTTTTTCATTTTTACACTTTTTTTTTCTTTTATATTTTTTTTATATAATTTTTTTTCACTTCATTTTTTTTTATGTTATTATTTTTTTTCTTTTTCCCAATCCCAAACAACACATTGCACCGGGTAGCCACCCCAAACTTTGGTTTCTTGCACCCATTCTAAGATTACATGCTCTCCTAATCCTAAGATCGGGTTAACATGGTTTTCCAGATTTTTGGGCTTATAACATTAGGTTATCAAGAATTAGTAGGCTAATAGGCTCAATGGGCTAACTAGGGAACATGCATTAGGAATTGGTTATTTTAGGCCAAGTAGCTATTTACAAAGAAAATGCCTAAATCATTTGAAGCAAACACATAATCATGCAAACCAAAAAGAGATTCAAGCAAATTCAGGGAAGTGCAACTTAAAAAGATTTTCACACAGTTTAAAATATGTTGGAGGCTCAAAACCTCACCTGGGCATTTTTGCAAATTATTTGAACAGAGATACTATCCCTAGTGTGTGCTTCCTATCACCCCAAACTTATCATAAATCATGCCATCATAATAAAAATCTCAAAGTTCAGTTTTCAATCATATAGGGATCTGATGAGTGTGATTCCACATCATCTTTGTCTATCATTTTGCATGCATTTTCATGTAGTTTAGGCATATTTTTAATAGATTTTAGGTTAATTTTCCTTTGGAACGGGTAAGGCGGTTTTCGTGTGTTGTTTTGCAGATATCAAGGGTAAATTGCTCAAGATCAACCATGATGAAGTTTGGATGAAGATGGAGCTTTAAAACTGAAGAAAATGAGCCAAACAGAGCCCATCACGGCCTAGCCGTGATGCCCATCACGGCCATGATCGAGCAAAACTGAAAAAGAAGAAAGGCTGAAGTCAGAGTCTGTCACGGCCTGGCCGTGATAGCCATCACGGCCGTGACCCAAAACCACCACAAGTCAGAGCACATCACGGCCCAGCCGTGAAATTCATCACGGGCCATGAAGCTGAGGACTCGCGTCGCGAGAATTTGAATTTTGCAAAGCAGCCAGAGGCAGAGACCGTCACGGCCTGGCCGTGATGGCCATCACCGCCGTGACGCGCTTTACTTGGACCTGAAGAAACCGAAATAGATCAGATTTTGAGTTGGTTTGGGACTCTAACTTCCCCATTTCTATAAATATGGACCAAGGCATCAGAAACAAAGAAGAACAACACATTAGGGGCTACTACTCTAGGCATAGATTTAGGATCTCTTCTCCTCTTCTCCTCTCTTCTCTTTTCTGATTTTCATTATGTTGTCAACCCAGCTTGTCATCTCCATGGCCAGACTGGAGTAGTAGCTTAGTTTCTAGGGATTAGGGCTCTGCCCGAGGTTTGTAAATGATGTTGATTTGATGTAAAAATCTTTGTTAATTACTATTTGCTTTAGATCTGATTTCTAGTGTGTTAATCACTCATAAATTTTGCACAACCGTTTATTTACGTGACATAGACGTTCTAAGGAGGAACCTAGCGGCGAACTTAGGATTTCTAGGGTGATTCACTCGTAAAGCCCGGCAGCCACTAGTTTGTGAGATGTGAATGATCCAAGGAGGAACCTAGCGGTGAACTTAGGTTATTTGCATAACTGAGACATTATAGGGAGGAACCTAGCGGTGAACCTAGGTGTCGGACCTATAGAAGTCAGACTTGGGACTGAAATCACGAGAGTTAGAAGCCGTCCCTCGAGGAGCAACGAGTTGTCACGGAACGCAAAGGGTCCAATCTGGGATCGACTACCACGAGAGTAGGGGTCGGGTCAATTGGGCACGGCTTTTGTAACCCGAGAGGGAGCTTAAGCTATCAGAGGATAAACTCGCCTTCAAGGCAATTTCGGTAATCAACAAAGGTAAATCTATTAGCAACATAAACAGCCTCAAAGGTAACCCAAATCCCTAGGAATCCATTTAAATCGAAAACCCCAAAAACATTTGATTTCTGTTTGTTTATCATTCAATTTCAATTCAAAAACCAATTTCAAAACCCCCTCTAAAAAGTCCAGATCTAATCGATTCGAAAACCGATTGCGATTCGGGAACACAGTCTCTGTGGGTTCGATATCTTTTATTACTTGACGGCAGTCCGGTACACTTGCCGGATTCGCACGAGCGTCGTCGCACGTCGACTGACGCGACATCAAGTTTTTGGCGCCGTTGCCGGGGACTGTGCCTTTTCGAATCTCAATTCAAATTTTGAATTGATTTTTTCTGGACCTTTTCTTTTTGTTTGATTTTTATTTCTGAAATATAAAAAAAAAAAATTTCAAAAACATTCTTTTCCTTCTATTGTATCCATCTCTCTGTGTGTTATATGCAAAGATCTCTAAGTCTTGGGAGCCTTAGTGAGATTGATCCGGAGATCGAGAGGACCTTCCACAGACGTAGAAGACTACAAAGAGAGGGAGAAAGGTTGAGTCCCGTTCCACTCATGGCGAATCAACCGGATACAAAACCTTTGAAGGACTACGCAGCCCCAAATGCGAGAGGCTTGCGAACTGGGATTGCAAGGCCAGAGATTGAGGCGGAAAACTATACCATACCACCTATGTTAATCAACATGATTAGGCAACATCAATTCGGAGGATTGCCTTCGGAGGACCCGACTGATCATATAGAAACATTCTTAGAGTTCACCGATGCAATCCGGATTCATGGAGCCTCAGTCGATGTTGTGCGTTTGAGATTGTTCCCCTCATCTCTCACTTGAAAAGCGAAGGCCTGGCTAAAGCAAATCCCCGCTAACACTTTGACTACTTGGGACCAATTGGAGCAGGCGTTCTTGGAGAAATTCTTCCCTCCATCCAAGACGGCCTACATAAGAACCCAGATCACCGGCTTCTTCCAAAAAGACGGAGAATCATTATCGGAAGCCTGGGATCGATACAAGGGTCTGCTGGAGTCGTGCCCACATCACGGACTCGAGAGGTGGTTAATAGTGCACACCTTCTATAACGGATTAGACTACTCTTCGAAGGTGTCACTAGATTCTGCAGCCGGTGGAGCGTTTATGAATAGGCCTCTCACTGAGGCATTCAACATCATCGAGAATGTCGCCACCAACTACCACCAATGGGGATCCGAAAGAGGTAATAACCCGAACAAGATTTCGGGGGGTAAGTTTGAAGTAAGTAGCATTGATCTGATTTTGTCCAAATTTGACTCACTAAATAAAAGATTAGATAAGATTGAAAGAGCTAATGTGAGTGCAATAGGTGCTACTAACCTTGTTTGTGAGATTTGTGGAATGCAGGGACATGACATGATGGGATGCCCACATGGATCCGGCGCTTCGGGTGAGCAAGTGAACTCTTGTAACAACTACTATGATACGAACCCGAAGCTGCCCAACTATGCTCCCCCAAATCCCTACAACCAAAGAAGGAACAACCCTTACCTCTCCTACGGCAACTACAGCAACACGCTCAACCATGAGTTCCAAGAGGGTCAAGGAAATAAGAGAGCAGCACCGGGGTATCCTCAGGTTCAAAAATCTAAGCTCGAGTCTCTCATGGAAAACTTTGTTGCCACTCAAGCTCAGCAGAATGAGGCAATAAAGGAGCTAGCATCTAAGGTTGACCACTTAGCCACTCATAGCAAGATGCTAGAAACCCAGATTGCCCAACAAGCCAAGCACGTACTCGAGACCTAAGGATACATTCCGGGGCAACCCGAAGCAAATCCCAATGAGCATTGCAATGTCATACACTTGAGGGATGATAAGCTTGGGGTGGGGGTAGCTGAAATGGAGGTGGAACCGGAGGAGGACACGAGCGAAAAGGAAGAGCTTGAACCGAAATACGTCCCTCCACCACCGTACCAACCCCCGATACCTTTCCCACAGAGGTTGGTCAGGAAAAAGCAAGTAGATGTAGAGACTAAAATGCCTACTAAAATGAAAGACCAGGTAGTTTCTCCATCGCTTGCTCGATTGAAAAAAGTGCAAATAGACCGAGCCTTGTGTGACTTAGGGGCTAGTGCAAGCTTGATGCCCCTCACTATCATGGAAAGGTTGGAAAGCAAAGAGTTGAGACCGTTCAAATTCTCCTTACAATTTGCGGACGGCTCAACTAGGACTCCTCTAGGCATACTAGAGAATGTCCCTGTGAAGGTAGGGAAATTCTTCATCCCTACCGACTTCCTCGTATTAGACATGAAAGGGAATTCTGAATTCCCCATCATTTTAGGAAGGCCATTCTTGGCAACTGCTGGAGCAGTAATAGACGTAAGGAATGGGAAGCTCTCTCTAACTGTAGAGGAAGGTAGGATCGATTTTCAATTGACTGACTCTTATAACAACCCTCCTTTTGAGAGCCATCTGTGCAGAATTGATACAACGTCTCCAGTGGTAAAAGAAGAACTTAGCATGGAAGCAACCCCAAAGATTTGCAGGGCTAATGATGCACCCAGCAGTGGTGAAGTTGGAGTTGCTGTCCATGCGGAAACAAAACTTCCGCCGGGAGGAAGGAAGGCTAGGAAGCTCCGAGAGAAAAGAGCAAAGCGGGCGTTCGGCCGTAGGAGCAGAAACGGCTATTTGAAGGAGCTCCATGGAAAAGAAGTGTTCCTGCACTTCTACGCCCAGCCGACCCCGGTTGACTGAAGGAAGTTTGGTCAAGCTTAAGACCATAAATAAGCGCTTCTTGGGAGGCAACCCAAGTTTTCTTTCCCTTTTTCCTTTTGTTTTTGATTTAACCTCTTGAATAATTTGAGAAGATCAAGAGGCAAAAATATCATTAATAAGTTTGTCTAGTGTTTTCAGGTTGAGAAAGAGAAGAAGAGCATAAAAAAATAAAGTCAGAGGTCATCACGCCCTGGCCGTGACAGTGGTCACGGCCGTGATGAACTAAACAAGAGCACAGAAAGGATCACGGCCTAGCCGTGACAACCATCACGGGCGTGATGAGTAGGATGCCAAGATCAGAGAGCATCACGGCCTAGCCGTGATGTAGATCACGGCCGTGACAGGGCAACTCCTGAGGATCAGAAACGGTCACGGCCTAGCCGTGATGAGCCTCACGGCCGTGATAAAATTTCTACCCAAATTTTGACTGGAATGTGAAGCCAACACCCGCTACCGACTCGGTAAGTTGTTCTAATTTTTCTCCTCTCTCCGACTTGATTATTTACATTGGAGACAATGTAAGTAATCAAGCTTGGGGTAGGGGTATTTATTTTTGCATTTGCATTGTTGCATTCATATTGCATTCTCATAGGCATAGATTGGTATGATCACATTCTCTAGATTGCCCCTCACTTAGAACATGCATCCGATTGTAAGAACTTGGAGCCAAATGAATTGAGATAGTGAATTTTTGAACCCAATTTTTCATTATTCTTGTGATATGGCTAAAAATAAAAAAATTCTTGAGATAGTCATTTGATAGTTGATAATTAGCATGTGGTCCCTTAAACTTGCGTTCCTCACTGATTTATGAACTACTAAATGTAAGATTTTGAGCCAAAAAGGGGTATTCACTAAATCTACCCCATTTCTTGTGATAGAGTGATTTAATTCCTCTTGGGCTGTATTTTCTAGAACTTGACTTGAAACCATTTCAAAACTTAAAAATTTCTGAAAACATTTTTGGAAATGATTGAGGCACTAGGTATTTTTCCGGCCTCCCGAGCTTTGAATGATAAATGCTACCCCTTAGTTTCCCAATTTTGAGCCTAAAGAAAAAAAAATACTTTTCTTGGTACCATGAATTAATTTGATAAATAATGCTTGGTATGGCACCTTTTAAAGTATTACAAAAAGGGTAATTGGTAGTTGGAAAAAGTATGGGAGGAAAAAGCTAGAAAGTAATTTCTCTTGAGCTATAAATCTCCCCTTCTCCAAACAAATAAAAATGAAATAAACAGAAAAAAATGGAGAAGGGGATGACAAAGAAAGTGAGAAATGAAAAGAAAAAGAAAAAGAAAAAAAAATAATAGAAGGAGAAAGGTGGAAAAAGTAAATCAAAGCCCTTAAAAGGTATTTTAGAAGGTGTCATACCTTGTAATGTTTGATAATCTATCTAGCCTTCTTGAAAATTCCCTTTCTTTGATTTTCCCACCTAACAATAAATCCTATGGCCACATTACAACCAAAGGAAAAGACCTCTTGATTCTTAAGTGTTTTCTTAAATAAAGTAGAGATTTGGTTAATAGTCAAGCCTATGGTAAAATACTTTACTTGAGGAAATGGAGTGAATTGTCATAAACCCTAAAACACTTGAGTGAGGTGAGATGAGTGCCCAAATCAGTGAGGACATGAACTTGAAGAACCTAAGCTTCTAATTGGACTTGAACTTGATTATCTCTTGAATGCTTATTAAAAATGCCTATTACTTGGATTAGCTTCTAGGGTTCTTAGTTCACTATCCATGCTTTGAAAGATTTATATCTTATGGCCTGAGTAATTGCTTGAGGACAAGCAAAGTTTTAAGCTTGGGGTGATTTGATGAGTGTGATTCCACATCATCTTTGTCTATCATTTTGCATGCATTTTCATGTAGTTTAGGCATATTTTTATTAGATTTTAGGTTAATTTTCCTTTGGAACGGGTAAGGCGGTTTTCATGTGTTGTTTTACAGATATCAAGGGTAAATTGCTCAAGATCAACCATGATGAAGTTTGGATGAAGATGGAGCTTTAAAACTGAAGAAAATGAGCCAAACAGAGCCCATCACGGCCTAGCCGTGATGCCCATCACGGCCATGATCGAGCAAAACTGAAAAATAAGAAAGATCAAGTCGAGTGCGTCACGGCCTGGCCGTGATAGCCATCACGGCCGTGACCCAAAACCACCACAAGTCAGAGCACATCACGGCCCAGCCGTGAAATTCATCACGGGCCATGAAGCTGAGGACTCGCGTCGCGAGTCATATCTCGCGTCGCGAGAATTTGAATTTTGCAAAGCAGCCAGAGGCAGAGACCGTCACGGCCTGGCCGTGATGGCCATCACGGCCGTGACGCGCTTTACTTGGACCTGAAGAAACCGAAATAGATCAGATTTTGAGTTGGTTTGGGACTCTAACTTCCCCATTTCTATAAATATGGACCAAGGCATCAGAAACAAAGAAGAACAACACATTAGGGGCTACTACTCTAGGCATAGATTTAGGATCTCTTCTCCTCTTCTCCTCTCTTCTCTTTTCTGATTTTCATTATGTTGTCAACCCAGCTTGTCATCTCCATGGCAAGACTGGAGTAGTAGCTTAGTTTCTAGGGATTAGGGCTCTGCCCGAGGTTTGTAAATGATGTTGATTTGATGTAAAAATCTTTGTTAATTACTATTTGCTTTAGATCTGATTTCTAGTGTGTTAATCACTCATAAATTTCGGCAACCGTTTATTTACGTGACATAGACGTTCTAAGGAGGAACCTAGCGGTGAACTTAGGATTTCTAGGGTGATTCACTCGTAAAGCCCGGCAGCCACTAGTTTGTGAGATGTGAATGATCCAAGGAGGAACCTAGCGGTGAACTTAGGTTATTTGCATAACTGAGACATTATAGGGAGGAACCTAGCGGTGAACCTAGGTGTCGGACCTATAGAAGTCAGACTTGGGACTGAAATCACGAGAGTTAGAAGCCGTCCCTCGAGGAGCAACGAGTTGTCACGGAACGCAAAGGGTCCAATCTGGGATCGACTACCACGAGAGTAGGGGTCGGGTCAATTGGGCACGGCTTTTGTAACCCGAGAGGGAGCTTAAGCTATCAGAGGATAAACTCGCCTTCAAGGCAATTTCGGTAATCAACAAAGGTAAATCTGTTAGCAACATAAACAGCCTCAAAGGTAACCCAAATCCCTAGGAATCCATTTAAATCGAAAACCCCAAAAACATTTGATTTCTGTTTGTTTATCATTCAATTTCAATTCAAAAACCAATTTCAAAACCCCCTCTAAAAAGTCCAGATCTAATCGATTCGAAAACCGATTGCGATTCGGGAACACAGTCTCTGTGGGTTCGATATCTTTTATTACTTGACGGCAGTCCGGTACACTTGCCGGATTCGCACGAGCGTCGTCGCACGTCGACTGACGCGACATCAGGATCATTTTTCAAAAAAAAAAAAATTTCTCAAATCCTAGGGGGAAAACAGTCAATACATAATATGCCATCAATCTATGCAAAAATTTAATCAAATCCATCAAACTTGCCATAATCAAGACACAAACACAACTCCCGAGCTTCTCAAATTATTCAGGAGCTTTTATTGAAAATAAAACAAATAAAGCAAGAAAAAGAAAATTAAAAAGGAGAAAGGGTAAGAAAAACTCATTGAAGGGCGGTTCCACCAGGATCCCACTGCTTGTAGCATAGGTCCCACATGATGGACAAAGAGTGGGAGTTCATTCCATGCTTCCCTAACTCGCAGCCTTGATGTGAGGGTGAGTGCTTGACAATTATGGTGACCTCGCCCAGTGCGGCGGACTTCTCACTTCCCTTCGGGTCACAGCTGACCTCTTTATCTACAAAGTCTCCCCAATAGAAGTGGGGCTCAACCTCTTGGACCGGCCATGGTGCAAAATCCAAGGGTTTAAACTCCATCACTGGTTCCTCAGGGGGAGGTAGCTGCTCAATGGATAGTGTATTTGGAACTTCGGCTGAAAAATCGGTATCACTCTCACTATCATCCTGCAAAATAGAGTCAAGAAACTGGCCACAAACAGCACACGGGTTAGTGTCAGTACAGTTAGTACATGTAGTAAAAGAAACGGAGTTAGTAAAGGTCTGATTGTCTGGACTTTCTGCACACGGTCCATCCACCCCATCACTCTCAACACATGCATCTGATTCCACAGGTTCTTCATTATCCTTAAGCACGGTGGAGCAGATGTCCTCTTGATCCTCCTGATCCTCATTTTCTTTGTTTCCTTTCAAGTATAAACCTGCATAACAGTGTATACATAAAGCAGCAGTACCATCACAATAACAATCATTAGAATCAGGGGATTCAACACATAATTCATCATCAACAGAAATATCATCATCAGAATTATCATCAAAAGTATTTTCAGGAATAACCATCTGTGAATCCTTATGTTCCTCAAGGGGCTGTGGAGTTAGCATTGCAGTCGAGTTGGCGGTAACTTGACCAATTAGAGCCCACAACTTTTGAGATTCAGCTTGGTCCCTCTGTTGGGCTTCACGATTACTTGCCTCCATTGCCTCCATCCTCTGTTGAAATTCAAGATTGTATGCCATCCGTTGATTGTTCTCTTCCATTTGTTGTATCATAGAAGCAATCTCATCCAAGGTGCTCTGTGAAGGTTTGGAAGGTGCAGAGGTGGTCACTTGGCTAGAATAGTATGGTGGTGGCTCACTAAAATTAGGATAATACATGCAAGGTGGTGGTTCATAATAAACATTAGGCAAATATCCATACATGTAATTATCCATGGGGGAAAATAAAATTTACAGACCAGACAAAGCAGACAAAACTAATTAGCAAAGCAAAAAGTTTTTTTTTTTTCAAAAATTATTTTCCGCTAATAACAACAAACCGTAGTCCCCAACAACGGCGCCAATTTTTTTTGCTGTGCCGCCACGCGCAAAAAAAAACGAGCGATTATAAAATAATGCAGTATAGTGCGACAACTCGGATCGTCTCTCAAGGACTCTTTAGTGTTGTTATTATTAATGAGAAAATTAGTAAAAGTCAGAATTGGGGGGGTTGTTTGGATTGAAACTAAAATAAAGAAAAACAAAACAAAACAGAGAAAAGAAACAAAGCAGTTTAAAAGATTAGCAAATAAACTAAAGACGATTAACCTACTGTTCTCGGTTTCCCACTATCATTGGTTCAAATAAATCCAAGCCTATTCTAATCCCCTCCCGGTTGTAGAAATAGTTAACAAACGAAACCACTACTACGGATGTATGTTCCTATTCCCGAATTAAACAAAGCGGGGTTAAGCCCTTCGTGAACTAAACGAACACGAAAGCGAACACACGCGAATTAAACAAACGCGATTATATATAGGAACATAGCATCACGAAATGAATCAATACAACACTATACATTCCTGAATTAAACAAACAGAAATATACAGCATGGCATTGAAAAGAGAAAAGAAAATAAACTAGGGAATACAGAACCTCAAGTGTTAATAGAAACCAATTGCAGTAGATTAATCTAGGAGACTAGCTCTCCATTACAAAAGGAAAACAAAACATAACTAAAAAGAAAACAAAAGACTAACTAAGACTAGCTCAGAAACTAGCCAAAACTGGCAAATTCTGACTACCTAAAAAACTAGCTATGACTCACTATGACTAACTATTTATACAAATTCTCTCAAGACCTCTCAATATCTGAATACTCCTTTAATTCACTTCAACCTCTGCCTCTTATCTTTCCAAAGCCACTCAATTTGCTTAATTATGAGTTAAGATGAGGGAGTTATGTCCACATTCAACTCATAGGGCAGCTGAAACGTCTCTGACTTCACATGGATTAAAGCCCTTCAAAACGGCTCTGTTTGGAATAATGGTCTTCATCAGAGTTAAAGCTCTTTGTTTTATCTTTCATTTGCCACCGGTTTCAGTTCAAACCGACATCTACAGCCCAAGTTATGGCCCAATCTTCATGACCAGTTCAGGTTCCAGTGACAGCAATTATATTCTGACTTCCAGACTCACGAGGCGAATGGATGCTCGCGAGGCGAACGGTTCAACTTCAAAACTGCCACGGCCGTGATCTTCAACATGGGCAAGCCGTGATCGTCTCTGACTTTTCAGGGCTGGGTGACTCGCGACGCGAGATATCCTTCGCGGGGCGAACCGGAATTATTTCCTATTTATTAACCTGAAAATAAGGAAATAACATAAGTACTTTATTTAACTCTAAATCAACTAAATTAACCTAAAAACACTTTACAGACTCAAAATCTTACTTAAGGACAATCAAGTCTAATTTGGGTGAAAATGATATAAAATTAGCACAAAGCCAAGGTCTTTACTAGTTATAAAACCAGTCAAACAGAGGCTCATCAAAATACCCCAAACTTAAACTTTGCTTGTCCCCAAGCAAACTACACTCAAAAACTTAAAAAGACTCAAGACCTGGCAAGCTCAAAAGATTCAATCAACTTCCACACAGATTTCAAGCAATTTATCAAAATATTTTTTTCTTCAATGTTCCCCCCTTTCAAACAAAACAATCCCCACATTCATTTATTCTAAACAGTTGAGAATTTCATCATTCAAACAATCATTAATCTAGGCAGGGGATCCAAGTTACACACAAGAGGGAGATCACCAAATTCAAACAACTGCCTTCCTCACAAGGGAAATTTATGTTCACTCAATCGCTCAGTTTGTGTCAGGCTATCAACATTTTACTCAGTTTCACTTTTAAGAAGCACTTCCCATAAATTTGATTTTCATCTCAAAATGATTCCCACAGAAAACATGCAAGCAACATCAACAGGTCTTTTATGGGTTGTAATGGGGCCTGGCTAAGGGTAGGATATACAAAGGAACTAGGCTGAAGACCCTAGGAACTAAGAGAGCATGAACATTATTTACACTTTGAAATTCACTCAAGTTCCTTTCTTTATTTTTTCTTTATGCCTTGGGTGACTACAACCTTTTTATTTCTAATACTTTTTTTTTTTTACATTTTTACACTTTTTTTTTCTTTTCTATTTTTTTTTATATAATTTTTTTTTTCACTTCTTTTTTTTTTCACAAATTTTTTTTTTATGTTATTATTTTTTTTCTTTTTCCCAATCCCAAACAACACATTGCACGGGGTAGCCACCCCAAACTTTGGTTTCTTGCACCCATTCTAAGATTACATGCTCTCCTAATCCTAAGATCGGGTTAACATGGTTTTCCAGATTTTTGGGCTTATAACATTAGGTTATCAAGAATTAGTAGGCTAATAGGCTCAATGGGCTAACTAGGGAACATGCATTAGGAATTGGTTATTTTAGGCCAAGTAGCTATTTACAAAGAAAATGCCTAAATCATTTGAAGCAAACACATAATCATGCAAACCAAAAAGAGATTCAAGCAAATTCAGGGAAGTGCAACTTAAAAAGATTTTCACACAGTTTAAAACATGTTGGAGGCTCAAAACCTCACCTGGGCATTTTTGCAAATTATTTGAACAGAGATACTATCCCTAGTGTGTGCTTCCTATCACCCCAAACTTATCATAAATCATGCCATCATAATAAAAATCTCAAAGTTCAGTTTTCAATCATATGGGGATCATTTTTCAAAAAAAAAAAAATTTCTCAAATCCTAGGGGGAAAACAGTCAATACATAATATGCCATCAATCTATGCAAAAATTTAATCAAATCCATCAAACTTGCCATAATCAAGACACAAACACGACTCCCGAGCTTCTCAAATTATTCAGGAGCTTTTATTGAAAATAAAACAAATAAAGCAAGAAAAAGAAAATTAAAAAGGAGAAAGGGTAAGAAAAACTCATTGAAGGGCGGTTCCACCAGGATCCCACTGCTTGTAGCATAGGTCCCACATGATGGACAAAGAGTGGGAGTTCATTCCATGCTTCCCTAACTCGCAGCCTTGATGTGAGGGTGAGTGCTTGACAATTACGGTGACCTCGCCCAGTGCGGCGGACTTCTCACTCCCCTTCGGGTCACAGCTGACCTCTTTATCTACAAAGTCTCCCCAATAGAAGTGGGGCTCAACCTCTTGGACCGGCCATGGAGCAAAAACCAACGGTTTAAACTCCATCACCTGGTTCCTCAGTGGGAGGTAGTGCTCAATGGATAGTGTATTTGGAACTTGGCTGAAAAATCGGTATCACTCTCACTATCATCCTGCAAAATAGAGTCAAGAAACTGGCCACAAACAAAGACACGGGTTAGTGTCGGTACAGTTAGTACATGTAGTAAAAGAAACTGAGTTAGTAAAGGTCTGATTGTCTGGACTTTCTGCACACGGTCCATCCACCCCATCACTCTCAACACATGCATCTGATTCCACAGTTTCTTCATTATCCTTAAGCACGGTGGACCAGATGTCCTCTTGATCCTCCTGATCCTCATTTTCTTTGTTTCCTTTCAAGTATAAACCTGCATAACAGTGTATACATAAAGCAGCAGTACCATCACAATAACAATCATTAGAATCAGGGGATTCAACACATAATTCATCATCAACAGAAATATCATCATCAGAATTATCATCAAAAGTATTTTCAGGAATATCCATCTGTGAATCCTTATGTTCCTCAAGGGGCTGTGGAGTTAGCATTGCAGCCGAGTTGGCGGTAACTTGACCAATTAGAGCCCACAACTTTTGAGATTCAGCTTGGTCCCTCTGTTGGGCTTCACGATTACTTGCCTCCATTGCCTCCATCCTCTGTTGAAATTCAAGATTGTATGCCATCCGTTGATTGTTCTCTTCCATTTGTTGTATCATAGAAGCAATCTCATCCAAGGTGCTCTGTGAAGGTTTGGAAGGTGCAGAGGTGGTCACTTGGCTAGGATAGTATGGTGGTGGCTCACTAAAATTAGGATAATACATGCAAGGTTGTGGTTCATAATAAACATTAGGCAAATATCCATACATGTAATTATCCATGGGGGAAAATAAAATTTACAGACCAGACAAAGCAGACAAAACTAATTAGCAAAGGAAAAAGTTTTTTTTTTTTTTTTCAAAAATTATTTTCTGCTAATAACAACAAACCAGAGTCCCCGGCAACGGCGCCAATTTTTGACCGCGCTGTCGCCACGCGCCAAAAAAACGAGCGATTATAAAATAATGCAGTATAGTGCGACAACTCGGATCGTCTCTCAAGGACTCTTTAGTGTTGTTATTATTAACAGAAAATTAGTAAAAGTCAGAATTGGGGGGGGGTTGTTTGGATTGAAACTAAAATAAAGAAAAACAAAACAAAACAGAGAAAAGAAACAAAGCAGTTTAAAAGATTAGCAAATAAACTAAAGACGATTAACCTACTGTTCTCGGTTTCCCACTATCATTGGTTCAAATAAATCCAAGCCTATTCTAATCCCCTCCCGGTTGTAGAAATAGTTAACAAACGAAACCACTACTACGGATGTATGTTCCTATTCCCGAATTAAACAAACGGGGTTAAGCCCTTCGTGAACTAAACGAACACGAAACGAACACACGCGAATTAAACAAACGCGATTATATATAGGAACATAGCATCACCGAAATGAATCAATACAACACTATACATTCCTGAATTAAACAAACAGAAATATACAGCATGGCATTGAAAAGAGAAAAGAAAATAAACTAGGGAATACAGAACCTCAAGTGTTAATAGAAACCAATTGCAGTAGATTAATCTAGGAGACTAGCTCTCCATTACAAAAGGAAAACAAAACATAACTAAAAAGAAAACAAAAGACTAACTAAGACTAGCTCAGAAACTAGCCAAAACTGGCAAATTCTGACTACCTAAAAAACTAGCTATGACTCACTATGACTAACTATTTATACAAATTCTCTCAAGACCTCTCAATATCTGAATACTCCTTTAATTCACTTCAACCTCTGCCTCTTATCTTTCCAAAGCCACTCAATTTGCTTAATTATGAGTTAAGATGAGGGAGTTATGTCCACATTCAACTCATAGGGCAGCTGAAACGTCTCTGACTTCACATGGATTAAAGCCCTTCAAAACGGCTCTGTTTGGAATAATGGTCTTCATCAGAGTTAAAGCTCTTTGTTTTATCTTTCATTTGCCACCGGTTTCAGTTCAAACCGACATCTACAGCCCAAGTTATGGCCCAATCTTCATGACCAGTTCAGGTTCCAGTGACAGCAATTATATTCTGACTTCCAGACTCACGAGGCGAATGGATGCTCGCGAGGCGAACGGTTCAACTTCAAAACTGCCACGGCCGTGATCTTCAACACGGGCAAGCCGTGATCGTCTCTGACTTTTCAGGGCTGGGTGACTCGCGACGCGAGATATCCTTCGCGGGGCGAACCGGAATTATTTCCTATTTATTAACCTGAAAATAAGGAAATAACATAAGTACTTTATTTAACTCTAAATCAACTAAATTAACCTAAAAACACTTTACAGACTCAAAATCTTACTTAAGGACAATCAAGTCTAATTTGGGTGAAAATGATATAAAATTAGCACAAAGCCAAGGTCTTTACTAGTTATAAAACCAGTCAAACAGAGGCTCATCAGGGTCTGAGACCGAACCTTGGAATTCAGCAGCGCAATACTCAGCAGGCTTCTCCGGGGCCTAATCAGTTGCAAATATCAGACGGTGGAAGACAACCGTGGGAGCTGGCCTTTGAGAAGATGACCGCGACAGTTGAGAAGTTGTCAACCTATACATACACAGCTTTAGAGAAAGTAAATGCGTCAGTTGACAAGTTGGCAACTCATACAGGGTCAGCAATTCACAATCTAGAGACGCAGGTTGCTCAGCTCGCGAGGCAACTTAATGAGCGTATCCCAGGCACTCTCCCAGGAGACACCGAGAACAACCCGAAGAACCAATGCAATGCCATCACAACTAGAAGCGGAAGGGTGTTGGAACCTAGCAGGGGTACCACTAGTTCTCAGGATGACAAGGGCCCGGAACAACTACCCGTTGAAGAAGAGCAACCAGAGAAAGAAGGGTTGGCAAGTGACAAGGCACCGGAGTAAGGGGGAAGGCTGAAACTTGTGGATGAAGAGTTCCGAAGGAAGAAGTGGGTTGAACCCCAAGACCTCCCGCCCTACATGAAGGTTCCGTATCCTGAAAGATTGAAGAAGCCTCAACAGGATAAGCAGTTCAACATATTCCTTGATGTCTTCCGCAAGCTTCAGATTAACATTCCATTTGCGGAAGCCTTGGAACAGATGCCATCATATGCCCGGTTTATGAAGGAGCTTCTCACCAAGAAGCGGAGGATAGTGGATGAAGAAACGGTTGCTTTGACCGAGGAGTGTAGTGCCATTCTTCAGAGAAAACTACCTCCAAAGTTGAAGGATCCCGGTTCTTTTTCGATACCATGCACCATTGGGGGGATGACTGTAGGGAAGGCATTGTGTAATCTAGGGGCAAGCATCAACTTGATGCCCCTCTCTATGATGAAGAGGTTGGGGATCAAAGAATTCAAGGATACACGGATGTCGCTCCAACTAGTCGATCGCTCTATAAAATATCCTTATGGGGTGGTCGAAGACTTGTTAGTAAAAGTGGACAAGCTCATATTTCCGGCGGACTTTGTAGTGCTTGATATGGATGAAGACGCCGAGGTTCCTCTCATATTGGGTAGGCCCTTCTTGGCCACTGGGGGTGCCTTGATAGATGTGCGGCAAGGGAAACTCAATCTAAGGGTGCAAGATGATGAGGTAGTCTTCAATCTCTTTGAAGCAATGAAGCACCCTGCAGAGAGGTCGGAAGTGTATCGAGTGGATACAGTGGATCCAACTGTAAAGGCAACTAGAGAGGCCCGTGGTTCTTCACTTGCTCAAGTGTTGGTAAAATCCCATGCTGATAGAAAGGAAAAAGACCCTTTGGGTGATGAGGTCTACCTCGAGTGGTTGAAAGATATGGAAGCCTTACCGAGTTCCCCAAGGGATGAATGTACAAAGGAAGAGCTCATCAACAAAGGCATGAAAAATAATGG
This sequence comes from Sophora flavescens, assembly GCA_030762895.1. NCBI lineage: Eukaryota > Viridiplantae > Streptophyta > Magnoliopsida > Fabales > Fabaceae > Sophora > Sophora flavescens. The sequence goes on along the minus strand of CM061064.1, from coordinate 163,506,661 downwards.
TAAGGCACCGGAATTGAAGGGTGGCACAACCATGGTGATCAGTACAGACAATGAGTTGATCTCAAAAAGGACCACCACGGAGTGGAGAGTTCGTGCTGATTATAGAAGGGTCCTGAACTTAAATGAGCTGTCCGGAAACCGCATGCGAGTATATAAAAGGGAACAAACCTACAAATAACGGGCCAAGGAATGGCATGGCAAGCAGGATCTTCCTCTGGATTAACCCTTAGGGGCGACTTGAGTCAGGCTCGGGACGTTAAACAAGCGCTACTTGGGAGGCAACCCAAGCTAGGTACTCTCTTTTCCTCACTCTTGTTTTTGTTTTTTTTTTTTTTTGTTTGTTTTGTTTTTGTTTGTCACTCTTGAATAATTTGAGAAGATCAAGAGTTGTTGTATGAATGTTGTGTCGGCAAGCTTGTTGGATTTTAATTGAATTAAGCATAGATTGATCGCATGAATTATATTGACCGTTGATGATTTCCCCCTAGGTTCTAATAATAGAAAAGTTGATCCCCACTTAAAAATTGAAAATTGAACTTTGAGATTTATTATGATTGCTTGATTTATGATAAGTTTGGGGTGAGGGGGTGCACACACTAGGAATCGTATCTCGGTCAAACAGTTTGCAAAATGTCCAGGTGAGGATTTGAGCCTCCAACTCTGTTTTTGAATTTGTGAATCACTGTTAAGTTGCACTTTCCCGAATTTGCTTGAATCTCTATATGGTTTGCATGTTTATGTGTTGCATCAAATGATTTAGGCAATTTTCTTTGAATAACTACTTGGCCTGAAAAGAACCATCCCTAATGCATGTTCCCTAGTTAGCCAAATTGAGCCCAATTGACCTATTGTTTCTTGATGACCCTACATTACGAGCCAAAATCTGAAAAATCATGTTAACCCAATCTTAGGATTAGGAGAGCATGGAAATGAGCAAGAGAAAGGTTGTGAGAAACTAAGTTTGGGGTGGCTACGAGGTGATATGTCATATTGGGATGAGAAAAAGAAAATAAAGGTTGACCCAAGGCAAAAAGAAAAGAAAAGAAGAAAAAAAAAAGCCAAAAGAAAAGGGGCAAATCAAAAGATTAGCAAGGAAAAGGATGTAGTCACCCGAGCCCAAATGAAAAAAAATGGAAAAAGGAATTCGAGTGGAAAAAGTGTCAAAATGCTCATGCTCTCTTAGTTTCTAGGGACTTAAGCCTAAATATCCTTCATTATCCTACCCTGAGCCAGGCCCCATTACAACCTTTAAAAGACCTAAAGATGTTGCATACATGTTTTCGTGGAAACTACTTTTGAGATGAAAATCAAGTTCATGGGAAGTGCTCTTGATGAGTGAAATTGGGTGAAAAAGTTGAAAGCCTTGACGAATTGAGCGAATGAGTGAAATTTTACATACCCTTGTGAGGAAGGCAATTGTTTGGAATAGGTGATCTTCCTTTGTGTGTATCTTTGAGCCTCAACTTGGAGTAATGATGGCATGAATGATAAATTCTCAATTGTTTAAAGTAGATGAATGTGGGGATTACATTGATGAAAAAAGGGGGGGAATCAAAGAAGAAAACTGTTTTGTAAAGTTGCATGAAATTTGTGCGAAATTGATTAGGTCTTTAGGCTTGCCAAGTCTTGAGTCGTTTTTGAGTTTTAAGCTTGCTTGGGGACAAGCAAGGTTTAAGTTTGGGGTATTTTGATAAGCCTTCGGCATATCTAGTTTTATAACTAGATGGACCGTGGTTTTTGTGCAAATTATTCGAGTTCAATCTCGTTTTCGCCCAAATTTGCCTTGTTTTGTTCCTAAGTTGGACTTTGACTCGTTTTGCGTCTTTTGTGTAGTTTTTAGCTTCTTTTGAATAGAATTACGCTTGTGGTTGCTTTTGTTGTTTCAGGTCAATAAGTGAAGCTCTGAGAATTAAGGAAAGTCAAGAAATAGTGGAGAATGCCATTCTGGAGATTCTCGCCCCGCGAGAGGAAGCTCGCCCCGCGAGAGTTTGAAGACTTGGAAGTCAGAGACCATCACGGCCTAGCCGTGATGTGTATCACGGCCGTGACCAAAAACCCACACAAGTCAGAGACCATCACGGCCTAGCCGTGATTCACATCACGGGCCGTGAAAAGAAGGTTCGCGTCGCGAGACGTCCTTCGCGTCGCGAGTGTTTGAACTCCAGAAAAGCGCCAGAGACAGAGACCGTCACGGCCTAGCCGTGATTCGCATCACGGGCCGTGACAAGAATACTCGCGTCGCGAGACATCCTTCACGTCGCGAGGGTTTAAATTCCAGAAGTGCGCCAGAAACAGAAACCGTCACGGCCGTGACGCGTGGCCTCCTTATAAATAGAGCAGATCAGAACAGAAAAAGAGGACTTTTTGGATCAGAACTGATTGTAGATATTTTGTAATCCTTATTCTGGGGCTGCGTCTCCTCTTCTCTTCTCTTAATTCTTAGTCCTAGGATGATTTCCGATTGTACGTGTGTCGTTGTTACGGACATGAGGAACTAATCCTCTTGTCTAAGGGATCGATGGAGCCACCTATGGCGGCATAGTATTCATGTGATGTAACTCTCTCTCTCTCTCTTAATTCAATTATTGTTTTCCAATTCTGATTTCATTGTGTTGGTTATATGTTTGCGTGATCAACTAGTTAAACGTGTATGAGGCCGAGAGGCGATTCGCGTTTCAGAACTTGAATTGGGAACATCAATCGAGTGTTGCACGAGAGTGAATAGGAGATCGATGCAACTCTTAGGGAACAAGAATTAATAGAATTCGAGATTAGGGTTAAGAGACCTAGTAAGTAATTAACTCAAATCATCGAATACGTCCTATTGAGCACGACAGTGGATATAGGAGAATTTAGGGGTCCCGTTGACATTAAAATTGAACCTAGGGAGGAGATCAATATCACTTGGGTACTTTGCATGATTGGGTAGGTGGATTCGAAACCTTAGATGCTTTTAATTCCAGATTTCACCACCATATCTTTGATTGATTCGATTTGTTAATTTGAATTGTGATCCTAGTTTCTTTCCAACCACTTTCTCTACTTAACCAACTTATCGGATTTCTCGTGAAATTAGTCGAATTGGTAACCCAATCCTTGTGTTCGACCTCGGTAGACTCTTACCGTGTTTTATTACTTGTGACGACCCGGTACACTTGCCGGTGAGTCAACAGAGGTGTGCCCTTCAGAAGACTCCAGAAAGTGACCGACGTCTTTAATGGAGGGGTCGTCATCTTCCTCTGCCACCAGCAACAAAAATCGCCCCTTGCACCTGTGGGATCTGGACTACTTCTGGTCACAATTAAAGTAGAGACCCTTATCTCTTCGATCCTCTAACTCATCTGATGATAATTGCTTGAATCTAGGCTTGGGAGGCACCGGAAGTAAGGGCGGCATGGGCCGTGATTGTAATGGTTCGGGAGCATGGCGCGACGGTGGAGTGAAGGTGCCGTGATAGGATGGTGTTGCCATGGCAGCGGCGGCCAGGGGCGGCAGTTATTGCAGAAATCCAAGAACTTGTCTTCATACAGTCGTGCTAAACCCGTAGCTTGAGAGAGGGAGTTGGGCTGTTGAGCGAGAACCTCCCGCTGAATTTCCGGTTTCAGTATTGAGATGAAACAACTCAACAGGAATGGAGGTGAAAGACCAACAATTCTATTAGCAAGGTTCTCAAATCATTGAGGTAAGAAGTAACTGAGGAGGTTTGGGTTAACTTGAAAAGCTTACCTCTAGGATCATCATACGCAGTGGGGGCAAAACGGGTTTCCAAGGCTTGGAGGAACTGAGTCCAGGATCGGATTTGCCCATTACGATGCATCCATTGATACCAAGAAAGGGCCGCACCATCCAGGTAAAATGACGCCACTGTGATCCTCTCTTCTTCTGGGGTTTCATGATAGTCAAAAAATTGGGTGATTTTAAAGATCCAACCTTGGGGTTCGGTTCCGTCAAATTTGGGAACATCGAGTTTAAGGAAGTGTTTTTGGGTGGGTTCATGGCCGGATCCAAGGGTAGAAGAACTCACCGGTGAGCGAGTCTCAAGAGCAGTCATACGGTTGGAGAAGTCTTCCATCCTGGTGGAAAAGCTGGACTGAAATTGAGCTAACTATTGAGCAATATCTTCTAATTTGTCATCAAAGGAACGTGTTGTAGGAGCCATGGCAAAGTTCTAGATATGAGAGCACCAATGATAGGGAGAAAATACTCTGAATTCGAGGACAGAGAGGGCCTCCAGAAAGACTATAGCAGAGAAGGGAAATTGGCTTGATAATTCATGTCTCTCAATAAGGAAAATTACTAAATATAAGGATAAGATTGAGGTGAGTACACACCCAACATCTACAAATGGAAATAAAGGACAAATACAACCAAATGACAACAATGATAAATCCTACATAGTACTTGTTGTGTTATGGTACATTGGGCTTGGCCCAATGTTCAACTCTCTCTGGCCCAATAACTCGGCCACCACTCTCAAGCTCCTCATCATCTTCATCAGAATTAGTTAGTTAGAATAGAAAACTGTGTAATAGTTTTTATTCATTTTGTTATCGGGTTCTTCCTTTTTTGTAGGCTATATATATAAAGCCATGATTCTAAGGGAAGGGAGAGATTATATTCTAAGCTTTCATTCTGAGTGATTTTAGAGACTTGTAAGTGAAAATCTGAAGAATTGAGAGAGAGGAAAAACTGTGGGAAAATCTAGGGATCTTGGTGATAGATGAACAAGTTCTGTGATTGTAAGAAGGAGCTGTAAACATTGATTCATAGTGATCTTCTCAGTTGGATTCAGTCCCGGGGATGTAGGAGGATTTGCTCCGAACCTCGTTAATGATTTCTTGGTGTTATCTCTTCCTTAATCTTTCCTACGTAATCTTTCTTTCTTAAATCTTTTACCCTCTTTATTAGAAGCTTTACGGTTCTGTTAGCATTACTGCATTCCTTTTAAGTTTTCTGGTTGTTGTTCTTTCAGGCATTAAACCATACCATTGTGACCTCGAGTTATAACAACTGGTATCTAGAGCTCAGGTTCTGCGGTCCTTAGAGGCATGGCATCAACCAAATATGATTTGGAGAAGTTCAATGGGAAGAATGACTTTGGCCTATGGCGTCTCAAGATGAAAGCCTTCTTGGTTCAACAAGGTTTAGGGGAAGCACTGAAAGGAGAAAACAGTCTTGCTCCAACTCTTTATGAATCAGAAAAGAAGGAAAAGATGGACAAGGTTCACAGTGCTCTAATCTTGAGTCTTGGAGACAAGGTGCTTAGGGAAGTCTCAAAGGAAACTACAGTAGCTGGAATTTGGCTCAAATTGGAACATCTATATATGACAAAGTCCCTAGCAAATAGATTCTACTTGAAACAAAGGCTCTTCACCTTCAAGATGCAAGCTGGGAGATCTATTGAAGACCACATGGATGAGTTCATCAAGATCATAATAGATCTTGAGAACAATGACATAAAGATAGATGATGAAGACCAGGCACTGCTGCTCATAAATTCCCTGCCCAACTCGTATGAAAACCTATGTGATACATTGGTTTATGGAAGGGATTCTTTATCCCTGGAAGAGGTCCAATCATCTCTAATTTCTAAAGAGTTGAAGAAAAGGATAGAGGGCAAAGAGGAAAGCAGTGGAGAAGGGTTGTTCATGAAAGGAAAGACTGACAAGAAAGGCTCAAAACAAAAGAACAAAAACAAATCCAAGGATAAAGATAAAGAGAAGTCCAAGAAGAAGTGTTTCTATGCAAGAAAGAAGGACATTTCAAGAAGGAATGTCCTGACAGAAAGTTCAAGAGGAAGGATGAAAATGATGATGAAGTTGGAAAGGTCTCTATAGCATCAGATGGTTATGAAAGTGCAGAGGTGTTGATGGATACAACAAACATTACTGAGAAGGATTGGCTTCTTGACTCAGGATGTTCATTTCATATGACATCAGTTAAAGAATGGCTTCTAGGTTATAAAGAAACTGATGGAGGCAAGGTTGTCATGGGAAATGATTCAGTCTGCAAGGTTGTTGGCATAAGATCAGTCAAGCTGAAATTTGATGATGGAACTGAAAGGCTTCTGTCAGGAGTTAGATATGTTCCTGATCTAAAACGAAACTTAATCTCTCTGGGAATGCTGGAAGAATCCGGGTGCTCATACAAGGCAGAATATGGTGTTCTTAAAGTCATCAAAAGGGCTCATGTGGTTATGAAAGGAATCAGAGAGCATGGCATATACATCCTGAAAGGTCATGCTATAACAGGAAGTGTAGCTGCTGTGACCTCAAGCACAGACAAGACAAGCTTGTGGCATCAGAGGCTAGGCCATGTCAGTATCAGAGGGTTGCAGATCCTTGGAAAGCTTGGTGTGCTGTGTGGAGACAAAATAGGTGACTTGGAATTTTGTGAACACTGTGTGTTTGGCAAAATGCACAGAGTGAAGTTCTCAACAGGTCAGCACTGCTCAAAAGGGGTCCTAGACTATGTGCACAGTGACTTGTGGGGGCCTTCTAGGATTCCTTCTCATAGTGGCAACAGGTACTTTATTCTCTTTCTAGATGACTATAGCAGGAAGGTTTGGATATATCTTTTAAAGAGCAAAGATGAAGCATTCAAAGCATTCAAGGAATGGAAAGCTATAGTTGAAAACAGAACTGAGAAGAAGGTCAAGAATCTGAGGACGGATAATGGCTTAGAGTTTTGTGGAGAAGAGTTTTCTAACTATTGCAAAGAGCATGGCATTTACAGGAACAGGACAGTTAGAAAAACACATCAGCAAAATGGTTTGGCTGAAAGAATGAACAAAACCTTGCTAGAAAGGATGTGATGTCTGCTATCAAATGCTGCCATGCCAATCAGGTTTTGGGGAGAAGCTGTTCATACAGTTTGTTATTTGATTAATATGAGTCCATCAACTGCTATTAATCTGAAGACTCCTCAAGAGACGTGGACAGGCAAGCCAGTCAACTATAGCTTCTTAAGAGTCTTCGGGTGTGCAGCTTATTATCATGTTAATGAAGGAAAGCTGGTTCCAAGAGATAAAAAGGGATATTTTGTTGGTTATCCGAGTGGTGTAAAGGGGTTTAGAATATGGTGTCCAGAGGAGAAGAAGTGCATCATAAGCAGATATGTTACCTTTCAAGAAACTGATCTATACAAATATCTAAGAAGTCCAATTGACCAAGCTTCTGATCAAAAGGACTTGGAGAGGTTTGAGCTGGAGGTGGAGCCAAGAGGAGACAGAGATGCTCAGTCTGAAAGTGATCAACCTACAGAAATTGATCAAGTAGAGGAACAAAACTTATCAGAAGAAGATCAACCTGTTCCTCAGGATTATAACCTCACCAGAGATAGAGTTAGAAGGAACATCAAACCACCACAAAGATATGGTTATGCAGACATGATCAGCTATGCTCTACAGGTCGCTGAAGATGTTGATCTTGATGAACCAAGAAGCTATGCAGAAGCTATAAAAGACAAAGACAGTCAGAAGTGGATATTGGCCATGACAGAAGAGCTAAGTTCACTTGAAAAGAATAACACTTGGCTGCTGGTTCCCAAACCTAAAGGTACAAAAATAGTGGGAAGCAAATGGATCTTCAAAAGGAAGGATGGAATTCAAGGAATTGAGGCCCCTAGATTCAAAGCTAGGCTAGTTGCCAAGGGGTTCACTCAAAAAGAAGGAGTGGACTATAATGAAATCTTCTCTCCAGTGGTTAAACACTCTTCCATTCGCATAGTTCTTTCCATGGTAGCTCACTATGACATGGAATTGGAACAAATGGATGTTAAGACAGTCTTTTTGCATGGAGAGCTGAATGAGACCATTCTAATGCAGCAACCAAGTGGTTTTGAAGTTGAAGGCAAAAAGGACTGGGTCTGCCAGTTGAAGAAATCCCTCTATGGACTCAAACAATCACCAAGGCAGTGGTATCTGAGGTTTGATTCTTTTATGCTGAAACATAAATATGTTAGGAGTAATTTTGATTGTTGTGTGTACTTCAAGCAATTATCAAAAGACACCTACATATATCGCCTATTGTATGTTGATGATATGTTACTAGCATGTAAGGACATCACACAGATCAACATATTAAAGGAGCAGGTAAAGAAGATGTTTGAGATGAAATATTTGGGGGCAGCTAAGAAAATTTTGGGAATGGAAATAACCAGATTTAGAGATCGAGGGAAGCTAGTCATTTCTCAGAAAGGTTACCTAAGTAAAGTGGTTAAAAGGTTCAACATGGATGATGCAAAACCTACAAGCGTTCCCTTGGCTGCACACTTTAGGCTCTCATCCACTCAGTCACCAGATACTATTGAAGACAAGGAACAGATGATGAAAGTTCCATATGCCAATGCCATTGGAAGCATAATGTATGCTATGGTATGCACTAGGCCTGCCATTTCTCATGCTGTCAGTGTAACCAGCAAGTTTATGGGAAATCCGGGCAAGGAACATTGGCAAGCTGTCAAATGGGTGCTAAGATATCTCAGAGGTACTCAAGAAACAGGTTTAGTATACTGCAAAGGCAGTGATACATCTCAGCAGGTTCAGGGTTTTGTGGACTCAGATTATGCAAGAGACCTAGACAATAGGAGATCTCTCACTGGGTATGCATTCACTCTCTTTGGCAACACAATTAGCTGGAAGGCGACACTTCAACATATTGTGGCACTCTCAACCATAGAGGCAGAATATGTAGCCTTAATAGAAGCTATAAAAGAAGCTCTATGGATCAAGGGTCTCGTCTCAGAATTGGGTTTGAATCAAAAATATGTCTGTGTTCTTTGTGACAGTCAAAGTGCAATACACTTGTGTAAAAATCAAATGTATCACGAGAGAACTAAACACATTGATATCAGGCTACACTTTATCAGAGACATTGTTGAAAGAGGTGAAGTTGAAGTTGCTAAAGTTCATACTAGTGACAACCCTGCAGACATGATAACTGATGAATGTGTAAAATATGTTAGTTTGGAAGTATAATTAGGAATAAGTTTGTAAATAATCTTATGAATTATAGAGAAAAGAGATAAGAAAATGTACGCATTCATTGATATAAAGTTTTAATCTTTACAGACTTAATTTGTGAGAAAACTACACTCAAAATATGTTGAAAATGTGTAGGAATGAAGGTCCAGCGCTCAGCTCAGGAAACGGGCGCTCGACTCTGAAAGAAAAGAAAAATGAAAGCTGAAAGCAGCATTTGGGCGCTCAGCGCAGCCTTTGGGCACTCAGCTCTGGATTTGGACGCTCAGCTTCAGGACTGATAGAAAGCAGCAGTTTCGCACAGAGGACCAGCGCCCAGCGCTGGCAGACGAGCAGAACCAGTATAAATACATTTTGAACAGGTTTGAAATGGATCTTTGGCTCATTTTGGTGCGATTCTCACCTAGGTTCATCATTTCTCTCTGGATTCTTTGGAGATTCAAGCTTGGGAACAAGATTTGAAGCTTCCATGGCTTCCTCCACTCATTCCTACTCAAGTTTCTTCTTCTCTTCTCTTTTTACCATGAGTTGTTAGATATCTTAGGTTAGGTTTAGGATGATTCTAATTGGATCCTTGATGTAATTGACTTTGATTTCTGATTTCAATTCTATTTCATTCAATTAGAGTGATTTACTTCTATGTTTAATGCTTCTATTGATTGATCAACTCTAGATTGATGTTAGATTCAATTTCACAATTGGAAAATTGGTTATTGAATTGGAATTGAAGTAGATTACCATTGGAATGTTGATTCTAGGAATAGAACTATGTTTCAATGCATTCCTCTGAATCTCATGCTTAATGTTTGTGCTAATGCTTGAATGACCTAAGGAATTAGGCTTCTTAATTAGTACAAAAGGATTATCACCTAAGGAATTAGGGATAAATCTAAGGTAGTGATTTGAATGTCAATTGTATGGAATGAATTGAAGTTAGGATTGAATAAGGTTACGTCAAGTGAAGATTGAATGATTCTGATGCCTAACCGCTTTTACCTATATTGACTTCGTTCTTTAATTGATATTGTTTCATTAATTGTTGTGAACTCTAAATACAAAAATTCATAAAAACTCTTGGAACTATAAAATTCATTCGTTCAAATAGCTATTGCCTAAGCCAAATTGATACTTGAAACACAATTCTTGTTGGGAACGATACTCTACTCTCATTATTATTACTTGATACGATTTGGTACACTTGCCAATTCTTCAACAAGTTTTTGGCGCCGTTGCCGGGGATTGTTGATTTCAATATCAACGAATCAAAGGCATTGTTAATTTGAACATTTTTTTGTGTTTATTTTCTGTTTTTGTTTGAATAATTGATATATTGGATATTCTCATCCTTTCCTTACTTTGGATTTTTGTTTTGTGAGGAAAGTGTCCACTATCCTTCATTGTTATAATCAAGGTTTCGAAAACCGAACCGGACCGGCCGGTCCGACCGGTTTAACCGGGAACCGGGACCATGGTCGGTCCGGTCAGCAGGGAAAACCGTCCCTGTGGTAAACCGATGCAAAAACCGAAAAACCGGTACAAAACCGGTAAAACCGGTCATAACCGGTAGTGAACCGGGCCTGAACCGGTTCCCTGATTTTAAAAAAAAACTGAAAAACTAAAAATGGCATCGTTCGTGTTTGTGTTTTGACTGTTTTCCATAGCTGTTGTTCGTTCCTCTACAGACCACAACGTCCACTCATAGCTGCTACTGCAAACGGCGACGAGGTGCTCCTCCTCCGACGAACGGCGATAGCAACCAACAACCTTCCTTCTCCGGCGAGTGGGAGGCATGTCACAAGAACAGGAAGAAGAGGGGAAGGTATAGAAGATGAAGATGAGAAGAAAAGAAAAATACGAGAGAGGAAGGGAGTGGGTACTCAGAAACTTGTTCATTTTTTCCTTTTGATAGATGTAACGATTTGAAAGAAAAGTTTCTGAGGAAAAGGAATGAGTGGGTGGCAGCTTGTTTTAGAAAGAGAAGTGAAGTGGGTGGTGACAATTTGTAGACACGTTTACTGATGATGGTAGAAATCAGGGACTAGCAAGGTTTTTTATTCACAAAAAGGGACTAGCAAGTTATTATAATATAATATTATAATAATACATATAAATAGATAATATATGAGAAATAATAATAATAATAAATAAAGACTAGAAAATTTATTGGATCTATTGATTTTATGTATAATTTTGCATGATTTATGTTATGAGTTATGATATTTATAAGTGAATTTTAATTTCTAATGTGATGAAGTTTTGAATATTGTGTTTTTTGTTTGATATTATTATATATTATATTTAAAAAATTAAAAATATATTATTTAATTAATACCGGTTCAACCACGGTTCAACCCTGGTTGGACCATTGAACCTTGAACCAGTGTCTTCACCGGTTCAATGACCGGTCCGGTTTTATAAACCTTGGTTATAATTCATGCAAGTGAAGGCAATGAAACCATTGCAGCCTACATGTGATTTTTGTGGTGCACACCATAAATTTGAAGAGTGTGAGGTGAAATTCAATGCAAATGAGGGGGTTTATTACATGGAAAACCTCATGTGGGAGCAAGATGCACCACCTCACCATCAATCCAATGAGTCGCTATATAGAGTGTCCAACCTTGAAAATGCTTTAATTCAATTTATTGGAGCTACTCAAACGAAATTAAAGGACGTACAAGCTTCAATCAAGAATCTTGAGATTCAAGTTGAGATATTATCTGAGCAATTGGGTTGTTTTGTGAAGAAAAAAGATAGAATTGGTAAGAGAGCAAGAGTCACATGTTTGGGAAATGGTTGAGCAAGAAGAAGAAGTGCTTGTAGAAATGGAAAGTGAATATGACTCAAGAGAAGTGGTGGATGAAAAACAAAAGGAAAGTGTAGTTGTAGAAGTAGATGAAAAACAGAAAAACAAAAATAGTGACATCGAAGAGAAGCTAAGGGTGATACAAGAAGATATTCATATGACTAAGACTCAACCCTTGGTGATTGAAGAGAAGAGTCCTACACAAGATGAGTTGTACATGCTTCAAAAATGGGGGAACACATATCCCAAATGCTTAATTGTTGGAGCATGGGAACATTCTTGTCCCTATGCCCAATATATGGGATTGTTACCTAAAAGAAGAAAGCGGAAGGATGAAATTTTCTTTTTATCATATTATCCACCCTAATGGGGTGACAATACGTCAAGCTAGTGACGTTAAAGAAGTGCTACTTGGGAGGCAACCCAAGCATTTTTCTTCTTGCATTCTTATTCTTTTTGCTTCTATCATGAAAAAAAATAAGTAATTCATTGAGTTGTGATGTGGTTCCTTGATGTGTAGGTCATATATTATGGTATAATGGATTTAAATTGTTGTGCAGGCACATCTAAGGAAAGTGGAGCAAAGGAAGGGGAGAAATGACACAAAAGAAGGGTGAAAATGGCCCTGTGTGGGCGCCGGGCACTACTGTGAGCGCTGAGCGCAAACAGAAAGCCGTTTCAGCAGAAAAAACTGCACTTGGGCGCTAAGCGTGACTTTCTAGCGCTGAGCTCTAGCTGGTTTAAAAACAAAATTTAAAAAAATTGCACATGCTCATACATTGTGCAGAAGAAAGGAGGTCCCTCTAAACTATTTACTTTTTAATCCTCCTTAATTTTTAGTTAGTTTTAGTTGAATAAATTGCCTAAACTTGCATATTTAGCACAAACTTGTGTTCTGAATGGATTTTTGTGTAGATTCTCTAGTAAGCATTGAACTTTTGCTTGGCTGAAATTTCTAACATGATGCAATTTATACATGTTGAGCATATGATTTCATTGAAACCATTTATCCTTGTGAATTGTTGGTGACAATATTTCATGCTATGATTGATGCAATGTTGAATGCATGGATTTTCTCTTGCACATCACCATAAACTGTGAGCTTTTGAGCCCAAATGCTCTGGTACATTATCCAAATGACTTGATTTCTTTCATGTGTGATTGTCCATCACTTGCATGTTCTCACTTTTTCTTGCCTTGAATGCTTGTCATTGTTGCAATGTTCTTGCATATGAATAAATGATTGAGGCAATAATTCTTTGTTTAAGCTTAGTGCCATAATTGCCAACCTATCATTTACCATTGTTAAGCCCAATTGAGCCTTGACCTATTGTTCTTGGTATGATAGCTCATTACAAGCCTAAAAAACGACAAAACCATCTTGTCCTACTACTTTGGCTTAGAGGAATGTTTGGACTTAACTTTGGGGTTGTTCTCTTGCTTAGGGACAAGCAAGCAAATAAAGTTCGGGGTGAGAGTAGGCCACTAAAGATGTCTACTAGAAAAAAAATTGAAAAAGAAAAACTGAAAACGAAAAACTAAAAAAGAAAAAAGCCAAAGAGAAAAAGAAACAAAGAAAGTATACAAAAGTGAGAAAAAGGCAAAAGAGAAAGAAAAGAAAAAGTGTTAAAGAATGAAAACAAAACAAAAGAAAAAGAAAGAGTTAGAAATGAATAAAAAGGGAAATAGCACAACTGCACAATTGTGTGCTTAAGTGCTTGTGTATTAGCTAAGTAAGGGAAACCCCAAGAGAGTCCACAGTACTTGAAGCCAAAGTAGTCTAGCCTATATACTTGATTTTATCCACCCCCACCTTAGCCCCATTACAACCAAATAAAAGACCTCATGATATGTGTTGCATGACATTTGTGATGTGTGTTCTTAGCATTTTGTCAAGATTAGGATTGGGGAGTGCATGATGATTGGAATTGAGAGCAAATAATCACCGAGTGAGGATGTGTGAAACACTAAATAGAGAAGTTGCAAGAGAATATTTTGTGCATTCAATGGAGCTAATTTTGTAGTATGTTTGATTGTTCTAAAGCATGAAACTTACGATCAATTGGAATTTATGAATGATTGTGTGATGCTTGTCCATTCTGAAAAAGTGTTAAGGGATTGAAACCTTGCATGAGTAATGTTCTTCACAAGAGAATTGAACATGAAAATCCATTTCTCAAACCCTTATCTGAATTTAATTTTTGCTTGAGGACAAGCAAAATCTCTAAGTTGGGGTTGTGATGAATGTGTAAAATATGTTAGTTTGGAAGTGTAATTAGGAATAAGTTTGTAAATAATCTTATGAATTATAGAGAAAAATGATAAGAAAGTGTACACATTCATTGATATAAAGTTTTGATCTTTAGAGACTTAATTTGTGAGAAAGCTACACTCAAAATATGTTGAAAATGTGTAGGAATAAAGGTCCAGCGCTCAGCTCAGGAAACGGGTGCTCGGCTCTGAAAGAAACGGAAAACAGAAGCTGCAGCAGCATTTGGACGCTTAGCGCAGCCTTTGGGCGCTCAGCTCTGGATTTGGACGCGCCGGTGGATCGAAGCAGCGATTTCGCAGCAAGAGGACCAGCGCCTGATCTTGAAACCGCGCGCCAAGCATGGCAAGACAAGCAGAACCAGTATAAATACGTTTTGAACAGGTTTGAAATGGATCTTTGGCTCATTTTGGTGCGATTCTCACCTAGGTTCATCATTTCTCTCTGGATTCTTTGGAGATTCAAGCTTGGGAACAAGATTTGAAGCTTCCATGGCTTCCTCCACTCATTCCTACTCAAGTTTCTTCTTCTCTTCTCTTTTTACCATGAGTTGTTAGATATCTTAGGTTAGGTTTAGGATGATTCTAATTGGATCCTTGATGTAATTGACTTTGATTTCTGATTTCAATTCTATTTCATTCAATTAGAGTGATTTACTTCTATGTTTAATACTTCTATTGATTGATCAACTCTAGATTGATGTTAGATTCAATTTCACAATTGGAAAATTGGTTATTGAATTGGAATTGAAGTAGATTACCATTGGAATATTGATTCTAGGAATAGAACTATGTTTCAATGCATTCCTCTGAATCTCATGCTTAATGTTTGTACTAATGCTGGAATTACCTAAGGAATTAGGCTTCTTAATTAGTACAAAAGGATTATCACCTAAGGAATTAGGGATAAATCTAAGGTAGTGATTTGAATGTCAATTTTATGGAATGAATTGAGGTTAGGATTGAATAAGGTTACGTCAAGTGAAGATTGAATGATTCCGATGCCTAACCGCTTTTACCTATATTGACTTCGTTCTTTAATTGATATTGTTTCATTCATTGTTGTCAACTCTAAATACAAAAATTCATAAAAACTCTTGGAACTATAAAATTCATTCGTTCAAATAGCTATTGCCTAAGACAAATTGATACTTGAAACACAATCCTCGTTGGGAACGATACTCTACTCTCATTATTATTACTTGATACGATTTGGTACACTTGCCAATTCTTCAACAATAACAAAGCCTGTAACACTCGGCAAATTCAAACACTACCTGGATTTGCTGAGGATCAAAGTTGATTGATAAATAAACTGGACTAGATGAATCTGCATCTGAGAAGCTCCAAGTAACCAATCTCAATGTACCAAGGTGGAGAATTGTTGTGTTATGGTACATTGGTCTTGGCCCAATGTTCAACTCTCTCTGGCCCAATAACTCAGCCACCACTCTCAAGCTCCTCATCATCTTCATCAGAATTAGTTAGTTAGAATATAAAACTGTGTAACAGTTTTTATTCATTTTGTTATCAGGTTCTTCCTTTTTTGTAGGCTATATATATAAAGCCATGATTCTAAGGGAAGAGAGAGGATGATATTCTAAGCTTTCATTCTGAGTGATTTTAGAGACTTTTGAGTGACAATCTGAAGAATTGAGAGAGGAAAAACTGTGGGAAAATCTAGGGAACTTGGTGATAGATGAACAAGTTCTGTGATTGTAAGAAGGAGTTGTAAACATTGATTCATAGTGATCTTCTCAGTCGGATTCAGTCCCGGGGATGTAGGAGGATTTGCTCCGAACCTCGTTAACAATTTCTTGGTGTCATCTCTTCCTTAATCTTTCCTACTTAATCTTTCTTTCTTAAATCTTTTACCCTCTTTATTAGAAGCTTTACGGTTCTGTTAGCATTACTGCATTCCTTTTAAGTTTTCTGGTTACTGTTCTTTCAGGCATTAAAACATACCATTGTGACCTCGAGTTATAACAGTACTAATAGCAGCTTCTAGAATCTGCCACCTATCCTTATTTGTAACTAACATAATCCACCCATTTCTTAGGTTTGGTATTAACTCTATTGGGCCTCCTATCTTGGCCTTACTCTTCTGGTGCTTCATAATTATTACAATGGGCCAATTCTTCTTATTGGTTGGGCTGGGACATATCACATTACTGTGAAGATGGAGATTAGGGTGGTTAGTTGGACGTGCTCTTTGGTGTATCATATGTCAGTCCTATTCCTACTAGTCGTGACCAGTAATGGATCTATCTGGAAAATCTTCGCCCTAGAATCTCTACTCCTCGGCTTCTCTAGGGATATTTCAATGAAATCACCCTCTTCAGAAGTTAGAGGTGGAGCTTTTCATAGGAATCTTTCTTAACAAGTCCAATAAATTAGTTTATAATTTATTTGATTAATTTATAAGTTATTTTACTAAAATAGATGTATTTAATAAACAAACTTGTCTTATTAACTTATATCTTTTTTTTCATAAGCTAATTTATTTAGCTCATGACAGATAGCTTATAGCTTTATAACTTTTCTATCATTTACCCTTATTAATTTAATAAAATTCATAATTTACCATGCATCTCATAAAATAAAAGTTTTTTTGAAACAATCTCATAAAATAAAAGTTATATAAAAAAATTATATGGATAATTAATTTCATTTATATTATTCAATAAAATTATTTAAAAAAATATTCTTATTTTAAAACTTTAATTAGAATTTTAAAAAAATTTATATAAAATATGTGCTTTTATGTCATTTTATATTTATATGTTATTTTCACCACTAATTTATCAAGTACTTCAACTTTAATTAGCTAGCTTTTTAGCTATTAGCTATAAGCTTTCAGTTAAAAATTAGTTTATCAGCTATAAACTAACTTATTAACCACAAGCTAAGCTAGCTTATCAGCCATTTGTGCCAAATGATAATCAATTACTGAATTGTTAACTTAATAATAATATGTATTGTTAACCAAAATAAGCTTAGACATTTTTTTTTCTCAAACTTAAACATTATTAAATGGTATGAAAATAGTATATAAATTTTGATGTACAAATTATGCATGTTCGTGGATAATTATAATATTTTCGATCGGTATGCTGCAGATGATTGGTAGTGTCTGAGGTGTCAACCTATTTGAGATCTCTTTATCTATTGTGATGTTTTTACATGCCAATTTGATTAAAATAATAATAATGTGGATAATCGGTTTGATAATCATAAAACCAACCCAAGAGTAACATGTACTCTCTATTCACATATCTCAATGTTTTTTAAGAAAATAAAAATTATACTTAATAATAAAAAATCATATTATATTTACATTTATTTGGAAGAAAAAAAGACTAAGAGAGAGAATATTTACAAATATCTATTGAAATATGTATTTTTCCTTTGTTTCGCTAGTTCAATGAGTTAGTCTATACCTTATTTGACTAACTTATATGCTTGTTTAATCAAAACAGAAGTATTTTGTAAATAAGTTTATCTCATTAGTTTGATTATAACTTTTATTCATAGGCTAATTTATTTAATTTGTAGCTCATAACTTATATCTTATTAACATTTCTCTCATTTTTACCCTTATTAAGTAAATGAAATTACTACTTTACATGGCCCCTAATAAAATAAAATTTATAGAAAAAATCATATAAACATATAACTACATTTATATTATTTATTAAAATTATTTAAAAATAAATATTGTAATCATAAAGCTTTAATTATAATTTTAAAAAACTTATATAAAAATATATAAATATGTCATTTTATGTTATTTTACATTTATAAGCTAGTTCAACCGCTAATTTTACCAAACGCTTCAAATTCAATCAGCTAGCTTTTCTGCTATCAGGCATAAGCTTTCAACTAAAAATTAATTTATTAGCTATAAGCTAACTTATCAGTCACAACCTAATTTATCAGCTATTTATTCCAATATCTAGTGGAATAGAGAATATATATTTACAATATCTATTTAAATATCTATTTTTCCTTAGTTTATTATCTAAAAGTAAGTATAAAAATAACATTATTAAAATGATGGACAAATATCGTTGTTCATTAAAAAATAGTACTAAACATTTAACATGTCCCACAATTATATTATTAGAGCATCTTCGCTTGGAATTGTTTAAGGTGTATAATTAGAATGAGTTTGTATGCAAATTAATTACTTGTGAGAGTTGTTTTTATAAACAAACGATTCTTATATAAAAAGTCGTAATAAAAAAAAATACATAATTACATTTACTATCTTCCTTCAGGAATTGAAATAACCACAAATGTTAATAAAAATGTGAATAATATGCGAGAATCATTAATAAACTTTATAGAATTAAATGCACCTACATTTTTATTTTTATTTTTGCAGTGTCTACACAGTACAAGAAAGGTGATAAATAAGCCCCCAAAATATCTCAATCTCAATCAACTATGCAACATTGAATAGAGTTGCAATCTAATAACAAGTCTCAACACACTATATATGCATTCCCTTCCTAAACAAAAAACAACTGTATTTTCAAGCTAGATAGGCAAAAGAGACAATATGAATTTGCTGCTACAAACAAAAACCGCACTAGAACCATTCCCCATGGCTCTCTTGTTCCTTATCCCACTACTGTTGCTACTAGGATTAGTGACTAGAATTCGTCGAAAGACACTGCCATATCCACCAGGACCAAAAGGCCTACCCATTATAGGCAACATGAACATGATGCACCACTTGACACATACGGATTTAGCAAAACTAGCTAAGCAATACGGTGGCGTTTTACACCTCCGCATGGGGTTCCTCCACATGGTAGTCATTTCAAGCCCAGAAGCAGCACGTCAAGCGCTTAAAGAACAAGATAGCATCTTCTCCAATCGCCCTGCCACCGTAGCCATAAGGTACCCGGGGCAGAGCTGTGTGTGTTTTTAGAAGGACCTTGGTCCTCCCTAATTTTTGTTTTAAAAAAAATAATGTGAAATTATTAATAGTCAAAAATATTAATTTTATATTGATAAAAATAAATAAAAAATAAAAAAATTTGTCATATATATATAATGATAACTCTTATTCTTAATCTTTCTGATTTGTATAGCTCCTACGGAGCACTTAATAAGTAACAAGATGAAAGATAAATAGTTGAGTGTTAGTTATAATAAATTGGAAAGAAAATTATTGAAATATTAAGTGTATATATAATTATAGATGATTTCTGTAACAAAAAGGTTTCGTGTGTTTTGATAGATTATTAGTTTAATTAATATTTTAAAATATATAATTATGAATATTTTATATTAAATTTATAATAGTGTCGTGGAACGAACTTCAACCGAATGAATGAAGTCTGCCTCTGTTAGGTACCTTACCTACAACCGTGCTGACATGGCTTTTGCACACTCTGGACCCTTCTGGCGCCAGACGAGGAAGCTTTGTGTTATGAAGCTTTTCAGCCGTAAACGTGCAGAGTCATGGCAATCCGTGAGAGATGAAGTTAACAACCTCCTCAGTAAAGTCGTGGCTAATTAATATTGGAAAACCAGTGAACATTGGAGAATTGGTGTTTAGTCTCACGAAAAACATAATCTATAGAGCTGCTTTTGGGTCTGACTCGCAGGAAAGGCAAGATGAGTTCATTGCTATAATTCAAGAGTTTTCCAAATTGTTTGAAGCTTTCAACATCGCTGACTTCATCCCTTATCTTGGGTGGTTTGACCCACAAGGGCTTAACGGTAGACTCGTTAAGGCTCGTGCGGCGCTTGATTGTTTCATTGATAAGATCATCGATGAACATGTGGAGAAGAAGAAGAAGAAGGGTAACGGTGGTGGTGATGAAGAAAGTGACATGGTTGATGAGATGTTGGCTTATTACAGCGAAGAGGCTAAAGTCAATAATGAATCAGATGATCCGCAGAATTCTATCAGACTCACAAAAGATAATATCAAAGGCATCATCATGGTATGTATATCTCACTTCATTTTCATTTGCAAACATCTTATACAGTGTTCCTGTATAGTCCTTAAACGCGGCAACTACAGGATTCGGAAATATGATTTAACAATTATTTGGACAACTTCCATACATACATGATTCAATGAATATTTTGTGCCCTACAAATAAAACGGGATTTGATTTTAGTCCCACTAAAACATTTCCTTTTATTATGTTCCCTAGAAGTTTTAAAACTTAGAAATTCTTCCTTGTTGCTAGGTGATGACGTGAGAGACTATGTGTCATGTCATCAGTGCTACTTGTATAACAAATATTAACTTTTGATTTCACAAATTTTTTAAATAAGTTTTTTGTTTCAACAATTTTAGTTTTAGCCCATGTAAAAAAATGTTCTCAAAATTTCATCCTTGTAATCTCAACTTTTTTTGTATGTGTATCTTTCTCTATACTTGTTCGAATTGAATGAAATCAGATTAGAATTAAAGCTAAGATCCTTGTCTAAGAATGATAAAATTATTAAAAAATTTAGATGCACAAATTGTTCCCAGTAGCAACTACAACACTGCTAGATTTTGTGCAGAATCTGGTTGCTAACAACATGTAAATTGTATCAGATAACTTCCAATACATGTATCCAAATTTAGTGAAACTGTTACATCACCCATTTTTGAACGTGGCATGGCAGACGTGGTATTCTATTTGTCACGTCAGCAATTAACAGAGAGAAGTGACAATAAGGATTATTTACAAAAAAAAATTAAGATTACAAGGATGAGATTCTATGCAAAAATTTCGCAGGAACTAAAACAAAAATTAGTGAACTTTTCTAGGACCAAAAACTTATTTTCAAAAATTGTGTAATTAAAATTAATATTTGTGTACACAGGGACTGACGTCATCACTTAAGAGAGGTACCCTAACGATAGAGACAAATTTCAAAATTTTAAAACGTTTAGAAACCATGACCTAAGAAATTTTTTTGGAGGGACTAAAACCAAATATCACCTTATTTAAAGGGACCAAAATATTCCATAAACATACAAAATAATTTAGTGATTATTTTTAGAGATTTTAAAGAAAAGCAGACAAAGATTTGTGTTTGTTTACAATAAAAAAATCATTTTTTTAAACAGTAGTTAGTTATAAAAACTGATTTGTTCTCCAAAAGTTAATGAAAGTTGCTTTTCATTTTAATCCTAAAATTGATTTTTTTTTTTTATGCTTTTGATTATTTTCAAAAGCAAAGACAACACAATAAAAAATTTTAAAAATTATTATTCAGTTAAAAAAATGCTTTTTTTAGCAAAATAAGCAATAACAAACGCACTCTAAACTGATGTAAATAATTTATTTTTCTCTTATACCCATTCTCAATCATTAATTATATTTTCATCCAATAGTGTAAATTATTACAATTATAATTATCATTGAATGAAAATAAAATCAACGATTGAGATTGAATATAAGTGAAAAATAACTTACACTAATATAAACCGAATCCTTTTCATTTTATACATATATAAAACCAACCAATATCAAGAGAAGCTCTTCCCATAAGTTAGTGAAATAATGTAGGCTAGTTGCACTTAAATATTTTTCTAATAGCACCAAAAAAAATATTTTTCTAAACTCTTAAGTCATATTCAGTACTAGAAATCTTTTGATTACCTATGGATTTTTCTACGGATTTTGCTCAAAAATTTGCGGGAAACGGGTTTCATGCGGATTTTCATATGAATTTCTACCTATAGGTAATACCTTCGTGGTTTTTTTTTTTTTTTGCGAATTTTAAAATCCGTGGGAGATTTCCTCATATTTTCTTGCAAAAATTTTTAATCCCCAGGAAATATCAAAATTTTCCTACAAAATTTCCTACGAATTTAAATCTATAGGAAAAAACCTTATTTTTGAAAAGTTTGTAGCAAAATTCACAGGTAATTCATGCGGAAAAAATCAACAGAAAAATTCACAAGTAATCCATGAATTTCTAGTAGTGATTTTTTTCTTCTATATATTAAGTTCAAATAAACTAATCAGCGATACTGCAAGAAAAATAGTATCACTGGAAAGAAAATTTTCAAATCAATTCACAAGACTTGTGTCCGAAAATTTTGATATATCGTTAGTGTAAAACTTTTAGTACTATCAATCAATTGCAAATCATCATGTACGACTATTAAGGTATTTATGATAAAAGTAAACATTTTAAATATGTTGGAAGTTATGATTGGTTGATAGTATAACAAAAATTATACTAACATGCACACAAATCAAATTCATAAAATTAGAAACTATGATTTTGTGTTAAAAAAAATTATATAAAAAATGATGTTCATATATCCGATTTGTCGTAAGAAAAAGTTTTTGTAATATGGGATTTAACATTTGGTAAAACATCCATCCTTTTTTAAGAGTAAAGTTAAATATCATTGTATAAGTTATAATAAATATACAATATACAACTAATATTAAATTCAATTATTAGAATAATCATATCCTAATTTAATTTTGATATAATATTGTCAAATATAAAATTTTTTATTGTCACGTCATTAAAAACGTTGAACTCTTTTTATAACTACTTTAAAAGTCACATGTATGATAATATTTGATTTGATATAATGTAAAAAAAAAACTTTACACTAATAATATATCAAAATTAAACTTATCATTATATGTGTGACTTTTAAAGTAATATAATAAGAGTCAAATATTTTCAATACTTGATAATATCTGACTGATAAAAAAATCTTATATTTATTGTGCATACTAATTAAAATTCCTAGGCTTACTAATGGTTAGAAATGGTATCAATTCTTCAACCAAAACCCATTATGATACTTTAGTGGGTTGTTGTTGGTGTCAATTCTCTTTCCATTCTAAATTTCAATTCATCAAAACAAAAAAAATGATATTGGAGATAACAACACAGGACATAATGTTCGGCGGGACGGAGACGATAGCGTCGGGGATAGAGTGGGGCATGGCGGAGATGTTGCGATGCCCTGAAGACCTAAAGGGAGTGCAGCAAGAACTCACCAACGTGGTTGGCCTTGACCGACGTGTGCAGGACACTGACTTTGAGAACCTCACCTACCTCAAATGCATCATCAAAGAAACTTTGCGCCTCCACCCACCGATCCCAGTGCCCATCCACGAGACGGCGGAGGATACAACATTGGCTAGTTACTTCATACCGAAAGGGTCGTGCGTGCTATTTAACGTATGGGCAATTGGTAGGGACAAAGATTCGTGGGAGGACCCTGAGAGTTTCAAGCCGTTAAGGTTCCTGAACCCGAGCATGCCCGATTTTAAAGGGAGTAACTTCGAGTTCATTCCATTCGGGTCGGGTCGGAGGTCCTGCCCTGGGATGCAGTTGGGTCTGTACGCAGTGGAGCAGGCATTGGCGCATTTGCTTCACAGCTTCACATGGGAGTTACCAGATGGAATGAAACCCAGTGAAATGGATATGAGTGATGTGTTTGGACTTGCCGCTCCAAAGGCGAGTCGACTTGTTGCTGTTCCCACAAAACGTGTGATGTGTCCTCTTTAATAAGCCTTACCCAACAGCAAGAACATCAACTACAACTCAAAAATGTTGGTGAAGAGCTTTGTGACTTTTGCTTCTTTTTCTTCGTACTTTTTTATTTTTCAGTATTTTTTTGTTTTTGTTTTAACCCTTCAGTTATACTTAAATGTATGGGAAGGGACCAAATAATTGAAAAATCACCAAGGAAAAAAAAGAAATGGAATTAAGATCCTTTTCTTCTATTATATATGTTTTATCTTATGTTATGAAAGAAAAAGATATAAAAGCATATTTGCTTACATATTTCAAATTTATTTTTGTGTCTTTCTGTTATATAAGATGAGAGAAAACCCGAGGAAAAAAGTTGAGAGGATTTTGAATATATGTTTGTGAATTAGGTTATCTTTTTAATAAATTCATCTTGATTTGATTTATGTACGAAAACATTTGTTATTGTTGTTGTGTATATTTTTGCACACCCCCCCCCCCCTCTCTCTCTCTCTCTCTCTCTCTCTCTCTCTCTCTCTCTCTCTCTCTCTCTCTCTCTCTCTCTCTCTCTCTCTCTCTCTCTCTCTCTCTCTCTCTCTCTCTCTCTCTCTCTCTCTCTCTCTCTCTCTCTCTATATATATATATATATATATAGGAATATATATATAGGGACTCGAGTGAGAGTGATGCCAAATGAGAGTATTTTTTATCTTAAGGATGTTTTTATCTTTAATGCACTTAACAAATCTGACTCCAAACTCCCTATTGACGGAATTTTACCGAATTATAGAGGAATTTAGAGATTTCCAAATACAGGAAAATCGAGATACTTCAACAAGGGAGGTTTTGTTGTCTATTCTTTCTTTGTCATGTATGCATTTTATGGAAATTAGCCCTTATTTTGTATGGGGAAGCTGCTGGTGAGTGCAACAGGGGGACAATTTGCAGGAACAATGGGAAGGAGAAAGAGAGGAGACAATATAGTAGTGGCCAGTGGGTAGTTTTAATACTTGTTTTTAGTTTTTTTTTTTTTTAAAGATAAATTATATGAAGTAATCTCAAGCATTAAAAATATTGAATGGTTAAGATGAGTTCACTTTACTCTTTAAAGTAAATGGGCTCGCTTAGAGGAGCTAAATCCTTTGTGGTGATTTTTATTTTTTTATTCTCTGTGGTGATAGGGTTTTGGTCCCATGTTCTGAACTTGTTTTTTCCCAATGAACTTTGTGATGGTGTTTTACCTTCCTTACATTTTCAAATAGTTTATTTAATTAATTAGATCTTGAATCAATCAAATCCAATTAAATGTATCTACGCAATTAAAGTTTGTCTTTATGGATTTTATGAGTTTAAACATTAAAGTCAAATTAATCCCTAAAATATTCAAACACATTCAAAATAAATGATGATAGCAACTGAATCAAATAAATAAATAAATAAATATATATATATATATATATATAAATATAAATATAAATAAAAAGATATATGATCAATTGACATCATGATATCAAATTTAAGTTTGACACCAATCACAACTATATATTTAAATAAAAAAAAAAAACAACAAATTTAAAGTTGCTATAATGGTGGAGCGATATACTTGAACTATTGGGAGGTGAGTGTGCCAAGTATCTGTATCGCCGCCCGCCCTGTGCCGCACGCCGCTCGGTCTCGTTTCTATGCCGCGTGCCGTCCCGACCCTGTGTCACCGTGGCGCTGCACCGTGTGGTTGTGTGCGTCCCATTAGCAACAATTTTGTAGTCTTTGTCCCTTTGAGAATAACACTTATGGGTATTGACATGTTTTTCTAAAAAAAAATAAAAAATCTGCTACTAACTTATTGAATCACAAAAAAATGGTGAGGAAGAAGAAAGCTACGTAGAGTGGAAGAAGTATAAAATGGCACTATGAATTTCTGTACAATTAATAATGTTCTCTTTTGTCCATGGCAAATCTCATTTGAAACTCTTTGCTTGCAGCAATCCAGAATAGACATGGCCCTCCATTGCTGCACAGGGCATCAGTAAATGAAATATTAAAAACAATGGCAGAAGGGTGAGGAGGCATAGCGGTGAAGGAGTGGAACAGAGGAGGTTATTTGTGTTCTGTTTTCTTAATTTAAATTGATTTATTTAAATTTATAAAATCTACCCATGATTTATGATTAGTTGTGTCACATCACATGGTTATCCATTTACTTTAATAAAACTTAATTTACTGGTTGTTTTCGGAAAATAATGTTTTTTCAAAGTTTATCTTTTCAAAATATGATGATAATTTTTTTTCTTCTTTTTAACCTCATAATAACAACAACGTAATCAAATCACACTTAAATACATAATGTATATAAGTCATACAACTATACCGCCTCATATGTTTCCACGCCTAGATCATTATCAGATTAGTTTATTCTCAAAACATAATATAATATAATAGGACCTAAGCTGGTCGTAACTAACAGACGCTACAACCGATAGAAGCAGCAACAGTAGGCCCCGAACTAGACAACCCTATTCTTCTTGTAGAGATCTTACCCTTTGTGTGGCTCTGTTATGTTTGTAAGGGTGAGACACCAATATATGGATTTAACACAATAACTAAATGCGCGACACAAAGAAGGCACATACACATATACATGTTTATAACAACATAAGCATTCATATTATAGCATATAGTTTATCAATGGGTTCCACACCCCAAACATCAACGTTGGAAAACTATGCATTAACACTTCAATACATCATCTAAACATTCACACTTAATCTCCGGAGATCTCCAACGTCATTTAAAATAAGCTGATCAAGCTTGATTGCCAAAAGAGGCATGTCAATTTTACCATAGCTCACTGTCCGGCACAGTGAGAACGTCGATTTATGGTTTTCATTGTAAGTCGATTGCCCAAAGGCACAATGAATATGTCGATTACATGAATATCATAAAGATACCATGATTAATAAATATGTCGAGACATGAATATCATCAAGATATCATGAATAACCTCGTAGGCATGTCTGCCAAAATATGCATGTAAAACACTTTGTTCTCGTCATTTTTCTTTTTGTTCAATCTTTCCTTTGCCCAAGCTCAAAGCTTGCGACCAACATAGTTTTAACATTTTAAAACTTTCATTAATAACACATGACTTCAAAGTCCTAGTGCTCAATCACGAAACCCCTAGACCGATGCACCAGTTTTAGGTTCGTGGTACTAGAAACATCATTTATCTTTTACAATCGTTTATTACGTCGTGAAGTAGACACATCGTCTACCTACTAAACACCAAGTCTATAACATAATAAGAACACTAGTACCCCGACATCTCGGTTACTAAGTTCCATATCGTCGTTTACATCATTTTCGTTCTATGAAAAACCAATCCAAAATAAGATCTTCGCAACTTATCCAAGTTACCGTAAATACATCATTGAGTAAACTCATTTTTCCCGAAATATCGTCAAATCATCAAGAACTATTTTACTGAAACTTCAATTCTAAAAAAAATAAATCAATTGAGATTAAATCTCTTTTCAAAATAAGTACTGCTATTTTTAAACTCCCCACCGTAAATAATTTCGAAACGTGCCGTCGTTTAGTATTTTCAAAGAAAATGTTTTTAATCAAACTTTGAACTTTCTTATAAAATAATTTTCTTATATAACAAATAAGGTATTTTCGAATATTAATTTCATAAAATAACTTTTTATAATATTACGGAATTTATTACGTAAAAATTAGCAGTACGAAAATAATTTCATGGTTACGCACTCATCGTGACTCATAAATTACTTTTACACTAATAAGTCATTAAAATAATAATATTTCTCAAAACTCACTACTTTTCCAAAACAATATTTTCCACTATTATACTCCAACATTTCCCATAAAACATTGAATATAACTTACACAGCTTATTAAAGTTTTTATCTGATTAATCGATTGTGCACTGACCACTATCAGGCTTCTCAAACAACACTCAACAACATCATCAGAATTATATCACTAGGCAGATCATGCATCATAGCAATATAATATACACACGCAGATAATTAAATAAATTAAAAGCAGATCAATCACCGATACACAGATAAACAACACAACGTAAACAACATAAACAAATAACCACAACCACATATAAATTATGCAGACTACACTAAAAGCAAATGGTTATTGAGAAAAATTCCTCAGGTAAGCTCCCCTTAGCTCTCGAAGTTGCTCAGTGAAATTAAAAGAACTCTATCGATTGCCAGAAACCCTCGTACACCGTAAAACAATTAACATTCAACAACACATCTAAACAACCAATCAAAACAAGAAAAACAAACACCTAATCCTCTCTAATAGGTCACGGCCTCCTTGGGGTTTTGTGGCTCAAAATCTCCAAACTTGCTTAAGTCATGGATTAATGATCCTAATATACTTAAGGAAATGGATTAAGGCTAAACAACAAAGTTAATAATCAAAACCATCCTAACCCTCTAAATGGTAGATTCGGCCAACACAAGGACATAGGGTTAGGGTTTTTAGTTTAATGAACCAACTAGGATTCAACAAGTATACAAGTATGTATGATGAAAGACATGATCATACATCAAAAGCAAGAACAAAAAATCCACCCATCCTTTCCTCTAGGATTCAACAAGTATACAAGTATGTATGATGAAAGACATGATCATACATCAAAAGCAAGAACAAAAACTCCACCCATCCTTTCCTCTAGGATTCGGACAAGATGGGTTTCAAGGGAAGAAAATTTTTGATCATCACATGCTCTTAGATACAGACAATATACATGATTATAAGAACATAGGAAGTGATTTCAACATCATGAGATTTTTCTAGAATTTGTTATGAATTTTCAAAGTTCTAGATCTGGAAACTTAAAAGTGATGAACATAGATGATGTGGACTTTGAATCATGAAACTTATTGAACAACATAGACATGATTAGGTAAGGAGAACATGATTCACCTCTTGAAAATCAAAAACAAGTGAAGATCCAAGGAATTGCTTCACAAAATCAAGCTATGTAACTTAGGAGTTTTAATGGAAAATGGAAAAGTTGATGAAGAAGATGAATATGGCCTTTTATAGAAGTGAAATGGGCTCACTTGGGAAGGCTTGGTCATGGTTTTCAAGGGCATAAGGGTCCAAACATAAATTTTTAGGGACAAAGGAGTAATCTTACAAAATGGCACATTTGTGATAAAATCCAACATTAAGGACAAAATGGCAATTTCCAAAAAAAAACATCATGACAAACATGTGGTGAGGGGTGGTTTGTGATGTGGCTGATTTGTGTCCACAAATTGTGGGGACAAACTTGGCATTTCAATGAAAGTTCAAGGGTAAAATCGTCCACTATTTTAAAGAAATATCTAGATTTTTATTTGAAAGCAATCATGACATGAGTGAGTAATCCATATGACTCACCACCCTAGGTGACAAGTTATCTTAGCATCCGATGTCGCGTTTTGTCTCTGCACATCTGTTCTCGACTCCGTCGATTACCCGATTTAGGGTTTTACACCCGAATCAAGTAGAATAACCTATTTATTTTGAAAATTTTCAAAATAACCTATATCATTGGAAATGAGATATAAAATATATTCATTTCGTTCGCGGGTCAAAATTAGGTTTTTCGATCAGTAAAATCTTACTGCCAGCAAAAATGCAGACCGGGTTCTGGCTGAATTTTCAACCAAAAATTTCACCATATACTTATAAAAATAAGTATGATATGAATATAATTTTGGTTTTCCCACAATCATTTTCTAAGTTTCAGCTAAAAATATAAACTTTTATTTATATTTATACCGATCTTAGAAAGCAGAAAAATCGGGGTGTTACATTATTACCCCACTTAAAAAAATTTCGTCCTCGAAATTTCGTGACTCATAACTAGACAGGATCGAAGATCCCGAGACCTCACTTTCACAAGAAAGTATATAGAAAGATTTTATCGATCTGAAAAGAATATAAGAATATCCTGTGCATAACAGATACTCTAATAGATTCATGGATGTAAAAATGCATGATTGGTACACATTTACAAACTTGAATCTAATAAAGTTCCTTCTTTCACAAGAATTTTACTACACAACGATTTAAAACAACAACAGTCTGACAAAATTCAGACTGGGTCACTTCCACCAAAAGTAAAAGTGAATAAGTCTCATCAAGAAACTTCTTTTATAATAAGAAATTTGTGTTGCAATTCAAGAGATAACCTCAACGACTTTTACAACGAGATGTAAAAATATCCCGACCAATGGATACTATCAAACCAATCCACTCAAATGTCTTATACACTGAGGGTTATTTAGGAATGTGAGCACGGATTCTCCTTTATAATAACATGTTCTAAGAATTGACCTCATCGTGTCAAACTTGCACTTAGATATCCTCGCAACAACTCTTCTCGCACTAGCTCCGTAACACTCGCTGCATAGATTCCTCAAACTCCTCATGATTCTAAGAATAAAAAAAAACATCATCGATGAAGATGATAACGAACATATCAAGAAATGAACGAAAGTTCCATTTTATGTAACCTAACTCGGCTAGCTTCGTAGGCGATGTTTTTACCCGAAACGATGGAGATTTGACTGAATCTAGAAACTAGATCAATCAAAACTCCACATCCCACCTTATACTAAAGATGAGTTCTCACAAGTTCTCCACTCGATTAGAGACTCATCGAAACACACATACTTGTGTGTCAACACACGTTGTTTCAACGAGAAAACAATTCAAACAAAGTATAACCAGAGATCAAACAACAAAAACCTAACAGACTTATTCCCCAACATTCCCGAAAGACTCGACCAACTCTGATACCACTAATGTGACACCCTAACTCGGGTCATCACATGGTTACCCGTTTACCAAAATAAAACTTAATTTGCTGGTTGCTTTGGAAAATAATGTTTTCTCAACGTTTATCTTTTCAAAATATGGTGATAAATTTTTTTTCTTCTTTTTAACCTCATAATAACAACAACGTAATCAAATCACACTTAAATACATAATGTATATAAGTCATACAACTATACTGCCTCATATGTTTCCACACCTAGATCATTATCAGATTAGTTTATTCTCATAACATAATATAACATAATAGGACCTAAGCTGGTCGTAACTAACAGACGCTACAACCGATAGAAGCAGCAACAGTAGGCCCCGAACTAGACAACCCTATTCTTCTTGTAGAGATCTTACCCCTTGTGCGGCTTTGTTATGTTTGTAAGGGTGAGACGCCAATATATGGATTTAACACAATAACTAAATGCGCGACACAAAGACGGCACATACACATATACATGTTTATAACAACATAAGCATTCACATTATAGCATATAGTTTATCAATGGGTTCCACAACCGAAACATAAACGTTGAAAAACTATGCATGAACACTTCAATACATCATTTAAACATTCACACTTAATCTCTGGAGATCCCCAACGTCATTTAAAATAAGATGATCAAGCTTGATTGCCAAAAGAGACACGTGAATTTTACCATAGCCCGCTGTCCGGCACAGTGAGAACGTCGATTTATGGTTTTTCATTGTACGTTGATTGCCCAAAGGCACAGTGAATACGTCGATTACATGAATATCATAAATATAGCATGATTTCATTGTACGTCGATTGCCCAAAGGCACAATGAATACGTCGATTACATGAATATCATAAGGATACCATGATTTCATTGTACGTCGATTCCCAAAGGCACAATGAATACGCCGATTACATGAATATCATAAAGATACCATGATTTCATTGTACGTCAATTCCCAAATGCACAATGAATACGTCGATTACATGAATATCATAAAGATACCATGATTAACAAATACGTCGAGACATGAATATCATAAAGATATCATGATTAACCTCGTAGGCATGTCTGCCAAAATATGCATGTAAAACACTTTCTTCTCGTCATTTTTCTTTGTGTTCAATCTTTCCTTTGCCGAAGCTCAAAGCTTGTGACCAACATAGTTTTAACATTTTAAAACTTTCATTAATAACACAGGACTTCAAAGTCCGAGTGCTCAATCACGAAACCCCTAGACCGATGCACCAGTCTTAGGTTCGTGGTACTAGAAACATCATTTATCTTTTACCGTCATTTATTACGTCGTGAAGTAGACACACCGTCTACCTACTAAACACCAAGTCTATAACGTCATAAGAACACTAGTACCCCGACATCTCAGTTACTAAGTTCCATATCGTCGTTTATGTCATTTTCGTTCTGTGAAAAACAAATCCAAAATAAGATCTCCGCAACTTATCCAAGTTACCGGAAATACGTCATTGAGTAAACTCATTTTTCCCGAAATAACGTCAAATCATCAAGAACTCTTTTACTGAAACTTCAATTCTAAAAAAAATAAATCAATTGAGATTAAATCTCTTTTCAAAATAAGTACTGCTATTTTTAAACTCCCCACCATAAATAATTTCGAAACTTGTCGTCGTTTGACATTTTAAAAGAAAACATTTTTAATCAAACTTTGACCTTTCTTATAAAATAATTTTATTATATAACAAATAAGGTATTTTCGAATATTAATTTCACAAAATAACTTTTTATAATATTATGGAATATCTTACGTAAAAATTAGCAGTACGAAAATAATTTCACGGTTACGCCCTCACCGTGACTCATAAATTACTTTTATACTAATATATCATTAAAATAATAACATTTCTCAAAACTCACTACTTTTCCAAAACAATATTTTCCACCACTATTATATTCCAACATTTCCCATAAAACATTGAATATAACTTACACAGCTTATTAAAGCTTTTATCTAATTAATCGATTGTGCATTGACCACTGTCAGGCTTCTCAAACAATACTCAACAACATCATCAGAATTATATCATCAGGCAGATCATGCATCATAGCAATATAATATACAACTGCAGATAGTTAAATAAATTAAAAGCATATCAATCACCGATACACAGATAAACAACATAACGTAAACAACATAAACAAATAATCACAACCACATATAAATTATGCAGACTACACTAAAAGCAAATGGTTATTGAGAAAAATCCCTCAGGTAAGCTCCCCTTACCTCTCAAAGCTCCTCGGTGAAATTAAAAGAACTCTGTCGATTGCCGGAATTCCTCGTACGCCGTAAAACAATTAACCTTCAACAACACATCCAAACAACCAATCAAAACAAGCAAAACAAACACCTAATCCTCTCTAATAGGTCACGGCCTCCTTGGGGTTTTGTGGCTCAAAATCTCCAAACTTGCTTAAGTCATGGATTAATGATCCTAATATACTTAAGGAAATGGATT
This sequence comes from Sophora flavescens, assembly GCA_030762895.1. Classification (NCBI taxonomy): domain Eukaryota; kingdom Viridiplantae; phylum Streptophyta; class Magnoliopsida; order Fabales; family Fabaceae; genus Sophora; species Sophora flavescens. The sequence goes on along the minus strand of CM061064.1, from coordinate 163,473,793 downwards.
AAGGCTAAACAACAAAGTTAAGAATCAAAACCATCCTAACCCTATAAATGGTAGATTCGGCCAACACAAGGACATAGGGTTAGGGTTTTTAGTTTAATGAACCAACTAGGATTCAACAAGTATACAAGTATGTATGATGAAAGACATGATCATACATCAAAAGCAAGAACAAAAACTCCATCCATCCTTTCCTCTAGGATTCGGACAAGATGGGTTTCAAGGGAAGAAAATTTTTGATCATCACATGCTCTTAGATACAGACAATATACATGATTATAAGAACATAGGAAGTGATTTCAACATCATGAGATTTTTCTAGAATTTGTTATGAATTTTCAAAGTTCTAGATCTGGAAACTTAAAAGTGATGAACATAGATGACGTGGATTTTGAATCATGAAACTTATTGAACAACATAGACATGATTAGGTAAGGAGAACATGATTCACCTCTTGAAAATCAAAAACAAGTGAAGATCCAAGGACTTGCTTCACAAAATCAAGCTATGTAACTTAAGAGTTTTAATGGAAAATGGCAAAGTTGATGAAGAAGATGAAGATGACCTTTTATAGAAGTGAAATGGGCTCACTTGGGAGGGCTTGGTCGTGGTTTTCAAGGGCATAAGTGTCCAAACATAAATTTTTAGGGACAAAGGAGTAATCTTACAAAATGGCACATTTGTGATAAAATCCAACATTAATGACACAATGGTAATTTACAAAAAAAAACCATCATGACAAACATGTGGTGAGGAGTGGTTTGTGATGTGTCTGATTTGTGTCCACAAATTGTGGGGACAAACTTGGCATTTTAATGAAAATTCAAGGGTAAAATCGTCCAAGGGTAAAATAGTCTTTATACAATTTAAAAGAAATATCTAGATTTTTATTTGAAAGCAATCTTGACATGAGTGGGTCTTCCATATGACTCACCACTCTTGGTGGCAAGTTATCTTAGCATCCGATGTCGGGTTTTGTCTCTACACGTCTGTTCTCGACTCTGTCGATTACCCGATTTAGGGTTTTACACCCGAATCAAGTATAATAACCTATTTATTTTGAAAATTTTCAAAATAACCTATATCTTTGGAAATGAGATATAAAATATATTCATTTTGTTCTCGGGTCAAAATTAGGTTTTCCGATCAGTAAAATCTTTTCACAAAGAAAAACGTTGATGAGAGTTAAGTCTGAATTTTCAACCAAAAATTTCACCATATACTTATAAAAACAAGTATGATACGAATATGACTTTGGTTTTCCCAAAATCATTTTCTATGTTTCATCTAAAAATATAAACATTTATTTATATTTATACCGATCTTAAAAAACAGAAAAATCCGGATGTTACAAGTTGTGAGCCATTAGATTAAATACAAATGAAGGGATGAGATTTGGTGCGAAATTTAAGTTTGACACTGTGGTGTGAATTGGTCCCGTCCCACATATATACATACATACATACTAGCAACTATGGCCACGTGAAATATCAAAGATATTACGAGAGTGTTCTAGAAGGATTAATTTCCAAAAAAAATACTTCTATTTTGAATATATTGAATAAAGTTATTTCAGTTTAATATGATATGTTTGATAAATCTGATTAAATTACAAATATCTATTATTATTATTAGAAAAAATGATATTTAAATAAATTCGAAGTTTGATGTTTATTTAAAAAATTAATAGATTATTTTTGTCAAAAAAAATTTATTAGATTCTTTTGGAATCAATAACATTCTTCTTATTTAACCTTACAAAACTAAATACCAAACAAGTATTATTCAATGATACAAATAATTTCATATTCATTATTTGTAATTTACTGTATAAAAGTGATTTTTTACACAACACAAACAAAATAAATTATCTTAAAATCGTTTTTCATCAAACACATCTAAACATAATATTGATTGGAGTTTAATTTTATGCACTGATACTGTAAAGATTTTTACACTGACAATCAATCAAAAATCATGAAATTAATGACTTTTAAGGTGATTATGATAAGAATCGAAGATTTGTAATGATATGTCCATTTTTGATTGGTTGACAGTGTAAAAAAACCTTACACTGTCAGTATATACCAATTAAATCATATTGATTATATTATAACCGATTACAACAATAATTTATTATACGAATAATTAATTAATAATAAAATTTTTTACGGAAAATCCAAACACACTTTAAATTATATCATTGACTTAACACTTCTTAAGGTGATCAATACCTAAATGAAGACGATGATTTACGCTTAGGGATGCAATGTGTAGGATACTATAGTATCCGTCCTAGGGATGACAATTTTGATCCTACCCTATGGATACCCGCAAAAAATTCTCACAACGAGTAGAATAAATATCAGCTTTATGGGTGTGGGTTCGGGTAATTGAAGTAAAAGGAGGAGAGGGGGTGCGGGTGCGGAGTGAGTACTCTAGTACCCACCCCGCCCAGCACCCTCATATATATATATATATATATATATATATGAGTTAGGATCCATTGACACCAGCTGTAAGTCATAACACTTACACCAAATCTGGACCATTCAAATTAATTGATCCAATGGTTCAAAGTAGCCCAATAATATTTTTTTTAATTTTTTTTAAAAATGTCGCGTGTCTCTTTTCTTCTCCTTTCTTGCTCTCACCAACCCCAGGTACCGTTGCGTCTGAGACACCATAGTATCAATCATCAAGTGGTAAATTCTTGCAGGTGTGGTATTAAAATTTTGATTTGCCTTCAGCTAAGAAGCATTGAGGTCCTCTTGCTAACGATGATAATGGTGCACTTGGTGTTCTAACAAAACTGGAGCAGGCACATGGGGTTTGAGTTCAAATGAAACCGCATTTGAAAAGTTAATTAATCAGATGAATTATTTTTTGAGTTATGTTATGAGGATGCCTTCAATGAAACAAGAAGTTAAAGATCAGGCTCTTGTTATAAATCACGGCATTGTTGAACCGAAAGAAACCTAGGTGTTCAAGACTGGACGACGGAGGGGACGTCACGTGGCGGTGCTGTTGGACAGAAAGAAGTCATGTTGGCAGCGGTGTGGCATGCTCCAGCGAGTTGTGGCGTGATTCGACTGCGGCGTGGCATGGTCAGACGTCGTGCTCTTCGAAATCCCTAAAGCTCTTTTTGAATTCCCTAACAAAGAATGTGGCGATGACAGGGGAGGAAGAAAAACAATAAAAATTATTAATGCTCTTTTTGATTTAGAAGCACGTGACATTTTTTTTATTTTTTTTTCTAGTTTTTTGGTTGGAATATTTTCAGTCACGAGATCAATTAAATTTAATGATCCAAATTTGGTGTAAGTCTATATATATATATATCATTATATATTAAATTTTATGAATAAAATTAATGTAAAAGTTTTAAACCTAGGCTCATTACGGACTTACAAGTTCATGAATTTATTGTTTTTGATATTTATTAAGATATTTACTCCTTTTAGATATTTTAGATGTGTTTATTTAGTTTAATGCCTTGGTTTGTTAAGTTTCATGGGTATATTAGAAAGATATTTGGAATGTTTTTTAACTGAGTTATAATGTTTTTTATGTTCTTTATTGTTTTTTCTTAGTTAAACTGCGGGTAACGGGTGCGGGTGCGGGTGTGGCTACTTAGGTACCCGAAGGGTTCGGGTAATAAAGTTGCTACCCACGCGAGTATGGGTCCGGGTACGGATTTTTTTTTCAAATGCGGGTATGGGGACAAGTACTATAGTACCCTACCCATTGTCATCCCTAACCCGTCCTCATACCCGCATTTGAAAAAATCATATGTACTTGAACCCATAATTGTGTGGGTATCAACTTTAGTTCCTTTATCTGTACCCTCTGGGTACCTAAGTGCCCGTACTCGTACCTGTACCCGCTACGTGCACTTTAACTGTGTAAAAGAAATAAATAAAAAAAAAACGTTAAAGGAGAAAGTGGTTTTTGAAACAAATTCCACATTAGTGGTGAATCTTGTTTTTAAAGGATCTCTTCAAACTCTCAAATTCAATCTCTTTTTGAAGAGATTCTTAGTTTAATTCGATCAAATAACTGGGAAGTGCAAGTACACCATGTCTTCCGAGAAGCAAACAAAAGTGCTGATTTTCTGGAAAATGTGGTTTTGATGCCTCTATGCACATTCAGTTAGTTGATTCTATTAGTCTTTTGCTAGGAATGTTTGTTAGTAATGATTGTAAAGGGTTTTCTACCTCTAGACTTGTTTTGATTTAATAAGATAAGTATTCCATTTATATCAAAAAGAAAAGAAAAGAAACATTATAACAAATAAAAAACGATTCAAATATCTTTTAAATCTACTCATAAAACATTATAAATCAAAATATTTAAATAAATAAAAACATTCAAAAAGGAATATAGATGCAACTTGGTTTAGAAAGTTAAGAATTTTTAGATTATTTTTGGTTTTAAAATTTGTATTATAGTGTAAATTATATATATTAGTATTTTTTTTTTTGGTAACCATGTGGCGCGACCGTCCCATCCCGGCGTCGCGAAAAGAAGGTAAAAAACAGATGAGTCGCCATCAATATCTTATTTGGGAAAAACATTGGAAAACCTTTTATTTTAAGGAAGCTGGTCTTAAAAAAATAAAGAGGTTTGATTTCGGGAGTCGGTTAAGAGTAGGGAAGGTGTTAGCATCCTACATCGCCCGTTTAAAAAGAGGTACCTCAAGTTAATTGTGCAAAAAATTTAATAACCTTTTAAACATTTATTTTTACCCCAAAAATTATTTACAAGAAAGAATTATTTTTATTTTTGATATTTTGCATTTTTTATTTATGATTTTGCATAAAAAATTATTGTTGTTAAAACCTAAATGAGGTTGAACATGGCACATAAGTCCACAGGGCGACCTCAAATCTAAGGGATTGAACATGGCACCCGAGTCCATAGGACATCCCGAAAAAAAGAATAAAAAGGAAATTTTATTTTTGACTTGACAGAATGATTGATTCTGATTCTTTAGAAAAACTTGATTTGTTGGTTGATTTTAATTTTTAGATTTTTTTTTTTGATTTTTAGAAGGGTTTCTTTTTCATTATAAAACAACGAACCTCTTTTTTTCTTTTTTTTTTTTTTTTGAGAGATGAACATTTTTATTTTATTTTTTTGTGATTTAATTTTTTTGTTAAAAAGGATTTTTTCTTTAAGCCACAGATTACTCTCTTTTTTTATGCTTGACAAAAAAGAAAGCCTCACTCATTAACTGATAATTTTTTTTTTTTAGAAACTAAACACAAATAGCATCAATAACTCAACCCACACAAACCAAAAAAACATATAAGCAAATTAGAATAAAACAAACATCCAGCCCATATAGTCAGAAGCCCAAACACATAACAAATCAAAATAAAATAAAATAAAAACAAAACAAGGAAGCTTCTAGATTTCCTTACGTTACCACAACAATCAGAAGATAGGCAAGTGTGGAGGACTGAAGCAGTGGTCATAGGAGAGGATGCGCGACGGAGAATGCAAGGCGGTGGGTCGTCCGGCGTGATGGGTGATGACGGAGACGCGGATCTGAATCGGGAGGGTCCAACTGAGGTCCGTCTGGTGTGACGCGGTGGAGAGGGCCGGAGCTGTGATGGCGGAGATGACAAGCAGCGATGGTTGAGATGGCGGAGATGGCAAGCAGCGATGGAGGAGATGGTAGAGGATCTTGTAACAAGGGTGTGCTCTGTTTTTGTTTTTGTTTTGATTTTTATTATGATGTTTGTTTGAAATAGAGAATAGGAGATGGAGAGATGTAATTAACAGATGGGTGAAGTGAATCTTGGTGGAGGGAGCTTATTCTTTTTATGGTGTTGGAGAGGTAGGAGGAGGTTAGGGGGAGGAGGAGGAGGAGGAGGAGGAGGAGGAGGAGGAGGGAGTGGTTCTGTGAAGGTGGAGGAGGAGAAGAAGAAGAAGAAGAAGAAGAAGAAGAAGAAGAAGAAGAAGAAGAAGAAGAAGAAGAAGAAGAAGAAGAAGGTGGGAGTGGTTTTGTTTATTTTTATTGTTGGAGATTGATGAAGGTGAAGGTGAAAGGAATGGAAAAGAGATCATGAAAGATTGGTCTGAGAGTTTTTTGTGAAGATCCCCCTTCTCTATCTGTTGCTCTCTCCTTTTATGCTTTCATATTCTTGTTAGACTTAATTATTTATGCCTAGACATGTTTCTAATTCCTTAAACATCTTGTAGACAAAGTCAATATTAACAAGAAACATGTTCTTCATCAAGCACAAATCCAAAACCAATAATCTCATGCCAATTCAAGATGACTAATGAATGCGGAAGCGTACCCGGAGGATCCATTAAGTCTTGATGGAAATGATGATGTTCTTGATAGAGTAGTGATCTTCCAATTGTAGATTCTCCTTAGCCTTAGTTCCTCCTCTAATGGGATGAAGAGAATTGAAATTCCTTTCCTTTGTTTATTATGTCTACAATTGGGGACCATAACCCTTTATTTATAAGAATTGCATGCCCTTTCATGAAGAGTGATGTCCCTTCGAATTCAAACTCTTTCATGAAGAGTCATGACTATCCACACATTTCTTATCTCTAATTTTGCCCATCATAAAAATAGAAATAAGACCTTATGATATCTACACAATAATTTTCATAACAATTATGTCCATAGCCATAAACCTTACTTGAATTAGATCACTTGAATTTGACTAATTAAAAATAATGGCCCTAACACATTTAAACATTACAAGTGTGACCCAAAAATTTCTAACAATCTCCCACTGGTCACATATGTATGCTTATAAATGTGTTATACGTTATGAGCTCCAAATTTGCCATTATAAACCTTGGACATATCCCTATCCCATCCATTAGTTATATCAATATATAGAACCAAAGCGGCTTTCGTTATATCAATCATAACTAAATCCATCAATGATCACTAATATTAACACAACCAAATGACATAGATTAATCATGAAATGTGCAGCATGAAAATCACATGAAGGTGATCTGTACATGTCGATTTTCAACTGGTCCTACTTTACTTTAGTGAGATCATTAAAGACATTATCGTACAAAGTGTAATAAACTAAATACCAAAATTTATTTTCGATCGAAGACAGTATCCAAATATAATAGTATGCATACATAATTTCAAATATAGAACATGAATTACATCAATGACTAACTCCCACTAAACCAAAGAATCCTCAAACTGTATGACACCCATGTGAGCAGTGTGCTCATGAAAGACCTTGGGTGGAAGGCCCTTTGTTAGAGGGTCTGCTATCATGGAGTTTGTCCCTAAGTGTTCTATGGAAATCTGTCCACTCTGTACTCTCTCCTTGACAACTAGGAACTTGATGTCGATGTGTTTCGACTTTGTTGAGCTCCTATTGTTATTGGAGTATAAGACGGCTGATTTGTTGTCACAGTATAACTTAAGTAGTCTTTCAATCCCTTCCAAATTAGCAGCCCAGTGACAAAATTCCTCAGCCAAATCCCATGATTTGATGCCTCATAACATGCTACAAACTCTACTGCCATGGTGGATGAAGCAATAAGCGTTTGCTTGGCACTGCGCTAAGAAACTGCACCACCAGCCAATAGATAGATATAGCCCGAAGTGGATCTTCTACTATCTTGGCATCCGACAAAATCGGAGTCAGAATACCCAATGATCTCCAAAGAGTCTGATCTCCTATATGTGAGCATATGATCTTTTGTTCTCTTCAAATACCTCATAGCTCTTTTGGCTACTTTCCAATGATCCATTTCTGGATTGCTTAAGTATCTGCATAAAACTCCAACAATGTACGCTATGTCCGGACGCGTACAAACCTGGGCATACATTAGACTCCATACAGCTGATGCATAGGGAATCTTCTGCATCTCCTGAATCTCAATATTTTCTTTTGGGCATTGACTGAGACTAAATTTGTCTCCCTTAGCGACCGGGGTATCACCTGGTTTGCAGTCCTGCATGCCAAATCTTTTGAGTACCTTATCGATATAGATGCTTTGTGATAATCCTAGAATACCTCGAGATCGATCTCGATGTATCTGGATCCCTAATACAAAGGAGGCGTCACCAAGATCTTTCATCTCGAAATTTCTTGATAGAAATCTCTTGGTTTCGTGCAACATGCCTATATTGTTAGTGGCAAGCAGTATGTCATCAACATACAATACCAGGAAAATATACTTGCTCCCACTGAATTTGTGATACACACAATCGTCAACCGCATTCATCTCAAAACCAAATGAGAGAACTACCTGATGAAACTTGTGGTACCACTGACGAGACGCCTGTTTTAGTCCATAGATGGATTTTGTCAATTTGCAAACCATTTTCTTTAGGTCTCCCGACACAAAGTTTTTTGGTTGCACCATATAGATTGTTTCATCAATGTTGCCATTGAGAAACGCTGTCTTAACATCCATCTGATGAAGCTCCAAATCATAATGTGCAACAAGATCCATGATTGTCCTAAAAGAGTCCTTCGATGAAACCGGAGAGAAGGTCTCTTTAAAGTCAATCCCTTACTTTTGAGTATAGCCCTTGGCTACAAGACGAGCCTTATACCTTTCCACATTACCTTTGGAATCCCTTTTGGTCTTAAATATCCATTTGCAACCAATGGGTTTCGCACCTTCTGGTAATGGGACAAGTTCCCAAACCTTATTGTCTTGCATGGACTTATACTCCTCATTCATTGCTTCAATCCATTTTTCCGAGTTGGAATCTTGCATGGCTTCACGGAAAATTGATTGGATCATTTTCCACCATACCATCATTTTCCTCATGTTCTTGGAGAAATACTATGTAATCATCCGGAATAGCATTTCTTCTTTCTCTAGTAGATCGTCGCAACGGCACTGGTTCTTGAAGCACTGGTTCTTGAGGATCTTGAGTTTGTTCTTCTGGGACAACTAATTCATCTTGAATGGGAGTTTGAACAACAATGTCTTGGAGAGGTTCCGTACTTGCTTCATCAAAAGCAACTGTATGAATCGGTCCTGAAATAGAAACTGATTCTTCCTCAAAGACAAAGTCTCTAACCTTATTTCTCCTGCCAAACTCAATATCCTCAAAGAACGTGGCGGTTCCCGTCTCAAAAATTGTCTTTAATTTGGGATCGTAAAACTTATAGCCCCTGGATCGTTCAGAATAGCCAATAAAGTAGCTTCTCACTGTTCGGGGATCCAATTTCCTTTCATTTGGCCTATAAGGCCTTGCCTCAGCTGGACATCCTCATACATGAAGGTGATTTAGACTAGGCTTTCTACCTGTCCAAAGCTCATAGGGTGTTTTGGCGCCTTAGTTGACACTCTGTTCAAAATGTAAGCTGTAGTCTTCAATGCCTCTCCCCAGAATGACTCCGGTAAAGTAGAATGACATAGCATACTCCTCACCATATCCTTAAGAGTCCGGTTTCGTCTTTCAACTACACCATTCATGCTAGGTGACCCCGGCATGGTGTACTGTGGGACGATCCCACATTCCTGAAGGTATTTGGCAAATGGTCCCGGACGTTGTTCACCTGAACCGTCATACCTACCGTAATATTCACCTCCACGGTCAGATTTGACACTCTTAATTCTTTTATCGAGTTGATTTTCAACTTCAGCCTTAAATGATTTGAACACGTCCAAAGATTGAGACTTTTCATGTATAAGAAATAGGTACGCATATCTGGAATAATCGTCTATGAATGATATAAAGTATTGTTGACCATTCCAAGATGGTGTTGGAAATGGCCCACAAATGTCCATATGTATCAATTCTAAGACATCTGTAGCTCTATATGCTCCCAATTTCTTTTGTTTGGTCTGTTTACCCTTAATGCACTCAACACAGACATTAAAGTCTGTAAAGTCAATGGAATCAAGGATCCCATTTGACACAAGTCGTTCAACTCTATTTCTAGAGACGTGACCTAGACGCTTGTGCCACAACGCTCCTGAATTTGCATTGTCAACTTTGCGCTTAGTACCACGTGATTCCACATTCAAGTTTTCATTATAGGAAGCAATAATGTCAAGCAAATATAGATTGTCATACACCATAAGAGTACCAGTTCCAACAACATTTGAATTAATAGATAAACTGAATTGATTGTTTCCAAATGAACAATGATAACCAAATTTGTCCAAACAAGAAACAGAAACTAAATTCCGTCTAAAGGACGGTACAACAAAAGTATCCATTAAATCCAAATAATAACCAGTACTTAATAACAACCTAAAATGCCCTATTGCCTCTACTTCTACCGACTTGCCATCTCCCACATAAATGCGTCTTTCAGCATCAGTTGGCCTTCGGTAACTCAGGCAACCCTGCATTGAAACACTGATGTTAGTAGTAGCCCCAGAATGTAACCACCAAGCGTTTCTAGGTACTGAAGCTAAATTTACCTCAGAACAGACCAAAGTAAGGAACATACCTTTCTTTTCACGCCAGGCATGATACTTGGTACATTCCTTCTTGACATGTCCAGTCATGCCACAAAAGAAGCAGCCGTTGTCATCCTTATTTTGCTTCTTTTGTGTTGGACCCTTAGCAGCTTCATTCTTAGTATCCTTATGTTTCCTCTTTTTGCCCTTGTCTTTAGAGGTGCTTGCTAGGTGAGCACTTTCTGTCCTTTCTTGCTTCATCCTCTCTTCCTCTTGCACACAATATGAAATGAGCTCGTTAAGAGACCATTTCTCCTTCTGACAGTTATAATTGATCTTAAATTGACTGAATTGTGCAGGAAGAGATATTAGCACCAAATGCGCGAGTAAGTCATCTGATAACTCGAGCTTTAGAGCCTTAAGCTTTGAAGCAATATTAGACATTTCCATTATGTACTCCCTTACATTTCCTTTGCCCTTATACTTCATAGAAATCAAGCTTTGAAGGAGTGTGCTTGTTTCTGCCTTATCACTTTTGGCAAAGCGTTTCTCAATTTCGGCAAGGAATTCTTCGGCACTTGTTATCTTTTCAGATATAGCACCCCTAAATGCCTCCGGAATGTCGCGCTTAATGATCATGAGACTCATACGATTGGAACGTTCCCACTTCTCATAAGTTTTCCTCTCTTCAGAGGTACTGGAGTCCGTAAGAGAAGAGGGTTGCTCCATCCTTAGTGCAAGGTCAAGATCCATGCAGCCCAGAACAATTAAAATGTTCTCTTTCCAGTCCTTAAAGTTGGTACCATTAAGGACCGAAACCGAATTCATGTTAGCAGATACAGTAGCAATATTAGCTGTGAAGAGAACAAAATAAACAACATAAATATACTCACATCATAATCAAAATTCAATCATCAACAAATTCAAATGGTTGTATAACTCATCTCAAGATACCTATTGCAACATTAATATCAAGTCTCTGGACAGTAATATTAATCGCTAGTGGTGCTCTTGTTGTAATGATCAAACATTGACAATAATGCATGTCAAATAATAAAGCCCTCTTTGGATTGATTTATCATTCACATGTACAACCTTATAATTATCACATGTTTACCATCACAGGTGACTACGTAATCTGGCCAAATATTAACCTTCCTTTAGGCCGATTAATACTCGCATGGATACACATACACACTATCATTCAACATTTATCATGAGCAATCTACACAAGAGAGGTCACTTTGGTGACTTCTTGTTTCAATAGACTCACTTAAAATGTTAAACAATTATACAATCCCAAATTATAACCAAAATTTTGAATTTATTCTGATTCCTTTAAGATGATTGTTTGAACATCAAACATCACAACTGCAACTGTTGCCTAGTGGTTGGCCCTCTTCGTACAAATTGTAAGTCCTTGCGATTTTATTCATTTTTTCAGAAAAAATACTCAAAATTAAATACACAAGGAGCATGGAATGCATCAATGAGAATTGGTCCCCGGAGGATTGCCAAATGACGCGCACTCTCAAACCACCGGACGAAACACAGACGTTGGTTATGCAACGAACTTTAAATTTTAAATACTAAATATAGCATTTTTTGAACGAAACAAAAAAAAGCAACGCACCGCACAGTCACGTAATTGCAGCAACTTTAAAAAATAAAAACTGATGGAACTTGCAAGAACAACATCCGACTAATAGCATTGGGAAGCCAAGTCACAATAAAAATATACAAGACCCGATACTGAATATAAACTCACATTACTGAATTGGTTTCCATCATGCCTGAAGGATATACTTCGAATTTCCAAAATGAAAGCAATCATTTTTTATTTATTTTAAAGTAAACCACTGATTAAAAATATGATATTCTTAATACCTTAAATCATACATGAATTGATCGTGGGTTGCTCTGATACCACTTGTTAGACTTAATTATTTATGCCTAGACATGTTTCTAATTCCTTAAACATCATGTAGACAAAGTCAATATTAACAAGAAACATGTTATTCATCAAGCACAAATCCAAAACCAATAATCTCATGCCAATTCAAGATGACTAATGAATGCGGAAGCGTACCCGGAGGATCCATTAAGTCTTGATGGAAATGATGATGTTCTTGATAGAGTAGTGATCTTCCAATTGTAGATTCTCCTTAGCCTTAGTTCCTCCTCTAATGGGATGAAGAGAATTGAAATTCCTTTCCTTTGTTTATTATGTCTACAATTGGGGACCATAACCCTTTATTTATAAGAATTGCATGCCCTTTCATGAAGAGTGATGTCCCTTCGAATTCAAACTCTTTCATGAAGAGTCATGACTATCCACACATTTCTTATCTCTAATTTTGCCCATCATAAAAATAGAAATAAGACCTTATGATATCTACACAACAATTTTCATAACAATTATGTCCATAGCCATAAACCTTACTTGAATTAGATCACTTTAATTTGACTAATTAAAAATAATGGCCCTAACACATTTAAACATTACAAGTGTGACCCAAAAATTTCTAACACTTTTAACAAGACTCCAAAAACATAATCCAAGACTGTTGCTTTGTAGTGTCCTTTTCATTTTCATTCTCATTGATTCTGCATCTGTAGGACTTCTCTGTTGTGCTATAATTTTCCATTTCTTGTTGAGTCTTTTTTTTTAACTCGACGAGTATTGACCTTGTTGATGCTGCATGAGAAATAAGAGAAATAAGAGGTAGCATGATGATATTTTTCCTTTTCATGTTTCATCCTTTACAAATTTTTACAAAGCTTAGCTTGGTAGCCTTTGGTTCTGACTTCTGAGACAAATAAAAAGTTTTTGTCTTCTCCCCGTTGGTCCACTATGCTGCAACTTGGGTCTCTCTTCTTTTTACTTTGACTCCATTCTTTACTTTTTGATTTTTGTTTTAAAAAAATGAATGAATTTTTTTAATAGGTTTGAATGCTGGGCTCAAAACTTTAACAAAAAGAAATTGGGTCAATAACATAAACAATGATATTTTTTAATAATTTTTGGAATTTTTTATTTTTTTATCTTTTTTCTTTTGTTTTCAAAAGTATTAAAAGAAATATTATCTCGACAAAATTAGGTGTTCATATCATGACATAGGTATCAAGTATCTACCATCGTTAGTAGTTACTAATCTCAGTCGGAGAATTTGTTGGGCACACAAGATGGGTTCTCCCCTCCCATATATACATATACATTTGTGCGAGTGCGGGCCGGAGTGGGTACCATAGTACCGGTACCCGCACCCATACCCATTCAAATTTGGGGTAATTACCCGACCCGGACCTTTACCCATTGTGCAATAATTACCCTACCTATCATGAGTAATTTTTACGAATATCTAATGGATAGGATATAAATTGTCATCCCTATTTACGCCGATGAGCGGGCAAAGATTATTAAGGGCTAAAAATATTTTTTTTAGCAACAATCTGATAAGAAGACAATCAAGGAAAATACATTCCAATAGCAATAACAGTATCAATAACAAGGAGTAAAACAAAATTGAACAAGACACTACAAAATATTAACATGTGAAACATCCCACAGTATGAGAAAACAGAAATCATGAGATCAAGTTCTAAAACAATCTTTGGATTAAAGTAGTATGTACTGTTAGTGTAAAAAGTTCTACATTTTCATCCACTAATATTTTATGATATGTGTGTTTTTATTTTAATAACTAAAATAATAATAATAATACTGATTTGTCAAGATATTATTGGATCTCTATGTAAATTTTTTACACTAACATTTATAGAATTTAAACTCAAAATCTTTTATTATAAAAATAATGGGTACACTAACAAATTAAGTCATCTTATCACTATTAGGGCAACAAAACATCGCAATCCTCATCAATAAAGTGGAAATCAATGCTTCTGCTTCAATGCAGTCCCCCTTTTCTATATATATATATCAAGGTTTACAAAACCGGACCGGACCGGCCGGTCCGACCGGTTTAATTGGGACCCGGGACCAAGACCGGTTCGGTCAGCAGGGAAAACCGTCCCTATGGTAAATCGGTACAAAAACCGGTGAAACCGGCCAAAACCGGTTACGGGCTGGTCTGGTCTGGTCCGGTTCGCGAAATCTGCAAATTTGTTTTTAAAAAAAACTCTGCCAAGCTAAAACGACGCCATTTCCCAACCCTAAATTTTAAGGCTTTCACTATCTCAGTCACTCATCTCTTCGAGCCTTCGTTTCTAAATTTGCCTCTGCTAAGCTTCCCTCAAAACAAAACCAAACCTGCCTTTGCTTCCCTGTTCGCCATCGCCAGTTCGGACGAGTTCTGACGGTGCAACGCCCCTGCGTTCTCCGGTGAGGTTGCCGCGTTCTCTGGCGCGAGGTTACTGCGTTCTCCGGTCGAGTTCTCTGGCGCGAGGTTGCTGCTCCAATGTCGAACTCGAACCAGGTATGTTACTCTTCTTCTCCAAGTTTTCTATTCTCCAAAAATACTTGTTCAATGATTTTATTCTCCAAAAATGAGGGCTGATCTTGTTCTTCTCTAATGTTAATGTCAATATCTTGTACTCTTGTTGGCTTGTTGCTGCAAAAAAAATTTAATTTTTCACTGAACATACATGTCGTATTGTAGGAATTACCAAGTGGGAATGCTCCTCAAGAAAATAATCCTAATTTATCTACCAATGCCCCTAATACACAATCATCACAGAGCAGAAGGCTCCACTGCATTTCATCGGAAAAGTGATCCTGCTTGGGAGCATTTTGCATTTAGAAAAGAAGGGAGAACCAATGTGTATACTTGCATTCATTGTGGAATAAGTTACAGAGGAGGAGGCATAAACAGAATAAAGCACCATCTTATTAGTCATATTTTTTTTTGTTTGATATTGTTTAATATATTATATTAAAAATTAAAATAATATTATTTAATTATAACCGGTTCAATCACGGTTCAACCTCAGTTGGACTATTGAACCTTGAATCGCTGCCTTCACTGGTTCGATGGCAGATCCGATTTTATAAATCTTGATATATATGCTGCTCCAAATATTTTATTTTTTTGGTACATATGCTGCTCCAATCTTTAAGCCTTTTTTTCCCCATAAAAAGATCACCAATCCTCTCCAGCGTCCCAGGAAGGCTACTTCACCTCAGGGCTCCTCCTTTCATTGGATGTAGTGTAGCCCACTTCTACCATTTTTTAGTTGGAGTACAGTAGCTCTTCGTATTCTTTGGACTTGTCCAGACAAAACATTACATGGGCTTTGACTTGGCAAAATTAATATCATTGGATTTGCTTCTTTATGTTCATTTTTGTATGAGTCCAAACTAGTGCATGTCTTTATTAGTCTTGTTAACTGGTGACTTAAAAGGCATTTGTTAAGAAAATTATAAAAGAAAAGTTTATTTTGGAAAATTAAGGGTAATATTTTTTAATATATTGAATACATAATTTTCACATGCAAATTTTCTTGTTTTGATTTCTTAATCAATGTCCTAATTAAGATATTGGTTAGCATTCTCCTATATTTATTATCTATCTATCTATAAATAATAATAAATAATACAAATCAACCCCCTATGCAGAGATAAAAATGTTGGTATGTGTCATATGCCAAGTATCAACACTATATATTTTTTATTTAATAAAAAAATTACAATGAAATTAATAAATTGAAATAAATTAATAATTAACTAATAAATTGAAAAAACACCATTTTCTTAAACACCATTTACTTAAACACCATTTTCTTAAACCTCCATGGTATAAATTTTAACAGGTTTGAGCTAGTATGAAATTAATGGATAATTATTTGGGGTTTTGTTCTTAAATTAAATTGATATTTTATTGGTGATTAATTATTATGAGATTGAATATTTACATATAGAATGATATATTTATTATTATTGGTGATTAATTATTATGAGATTGAATATTTACATACAGCTCCTTCGAGGAGCTGGCAAAGGGTCTAACTCCTAGCGATGACAGACTGGCCTCAAGCTATGCAATGTCAAATGACCTCCTTCATGGAGAAGGCAATGATGATTATACCAAGGGTATGGGTACCTCATTCATGGAGATGGCAAAGGGCCTAACTTATAACGATGACAGATTGACCTAATTTAAGGTGATGGTAAAAGGCCTCCTATATGGAGAAGGCAATGTTGTACAATGCAAGGTTGTGGATACTTCATTAGTAGAGATGGCAAAGGGCATAAATAACAGATTTGTTTTGTTTATAATAAAAAAAAATCATTTTTTTAAAAGGGCCAACTATTGGTTGACGATTTGATTTAGTCTTTATTTGTTAAAATCGGATAGGGCAATGCAACTATGTTTGTCTACCTAATTAATATTTTTTTTAAATGATTTTCTCTTTCTCCTATTTATTATCCTATTTATTATATCAATTCACTTTTCCTGACGGATTAAGTAAGATTATATTTATTTCTCAATATTTTAAATTCAAGATCATTTTCATTATGCAACCACGTATTATAATATATTTATTTAATAATTTTTGCTTGTGCAATATCCATTTTAATAGGAATAATCAATAATTAATATTTGATAACTAAATGATAATATCAAAATAAAAGAAAATAATTAAAGGTATTTATTATTAACACATTTTTTATTAATTATAAACTCCTATTTTCAAAATATTTTTTATTTTATTCTTTAAAAAAAATTATATATTTTTATTAAAAAATATTATATAAATGATTTTTCTATCTAGAACCTTCAATATTGAGAATGTGTTTTATTAGAGTATGGTTGTGATTTTTGTTTCCAGCACCTTTAACTATGAATATGCTTGCTCTCTTTAATTTTGGAAGTATGCTGAAGTTGACACATGTAAATACAAGAAGAGGTTGAATTGTGTTTGTTAATAATTTTCGAAAACAACCTTTAAAACAATTTTTGCACTCAAAGGGATACGAAACAGAAGCACAAACAAAGACAAAGATCCTTTTTAAAAGACTTTAACAAAAGCAATATCAAAATCCCACAGTTAGTATAACCAAATAAAACTAAAGAGTTTGGGGATAGAAGATTCACGCAAGAGATTTTATCATGGTTCACTCTCTTCCAACCAAGAGCTACATCCAGTCCCTTCGACTTGAAGGATTTATCCACTATTTCTCCAAATATATTACAAACAAGTATTCAACACCTCTACGGGCTACAAGTATTCTTTTCTTACCAAGCCTCTTCAAGCTCTAACTCTAACAAAGAGATTTAATGTTTGATCTTCTTAACTCACTATGAGTGAGAATATGACAGTTTAAGATCAGTTGAATATTACAACAATATTCAAACTAATGAATACAGACTTGGCAAGATTGTGCAGGCAAGCATTGTTCTTCAGAATCTGAGGTCTTAATTTATAGTGACCTTCTTCTTTACTTATATTTCTTCAACAGTTACTTTGAATAATCCCGTTTAGAGATAGCCACTACAAGAAAAAATGAATTTAGCGAGGGCCAAAGGCCGTCGCAAAAAGCTTAAATCCATCGCAAAACACATGTTTCTGACGGATTTGCGACGGCCATAAATCCGTCACAAGTTAGGTCGTCGCAAAAGGTTTCTGACGGTTTTTTAAATGACCGTCGCTAATTAGCGACGGCTTATTCCGTCGCTAAATTATGTTGATTTGCGACGGCTTAGCCGTCGCAAATTTTGAGAAATTAGCGACGGCATAGCCGTCGCAAATCAACGTAAATTAGCGACGGAATAGCCGTCGCAAATTGCAACACATTTTTATAAAACTAAATAATTTAATAAAGTAATTTTTTATTAATTAATTATTTAAAATATAAAGTATTTTTAAATAATTATTTAATATTTAATATAAAATTCAAAATTAATATAAACATTAGTTATTTTGTATATTAATTAGAATTTAGACTATATTATGATAAATGAATAAT
Organism: Sophora flavescens; assembly: GCA_030762895.1. Classification (NCBI taxonomy): domain Eukaryota; kingdom Viridiplantae; phylum Streptophyta; class Magnoliopsida; order Fabales; family Fabaceae; genus Sophora; species Sophora flavescens. Next base: position 163,455,489 of record CM061064.1, on the reverse strand, counting down.
AATTTTAAACAATAAATAAAATTCATAAATAAAAGCAAATTGTTTTTCAGAGTGTTTCATTCAAAATAAAATATAATATGAAAAAAAATAATAAACCTCTCTATAGCCCCATGAGAACAAATCAGTAAAGGATTGATCATCCTCGTCCACTGGTATCTTGATGACCCTCAGTTGGGACGGTGGTGGGGTGTGGCTGTGGTGAGGGGGTGCCGTGAAGGTGTTGGTCCTGCTGCGACTGTGGCTGAGGGGTGCTGGTTCCTAAACGCAACATGAGCTCTCTCTGTGTAGCTGCCATCATCTCTATCTGCTCCATCATCTGTGTTTGTTGAGTAAGCAGCTGTCGATTGATCTCATCCTGAGCTGCCAGTTTCTGTCGCATCTTTACCATCTCTGCAGACTCATGAGACTGGCGAGGCCTAGTACTGGACGATGCTCGACTCTGCTGAGTGAAGATGCTGGAGCACCCGCGTCGATAGTTACCGGCTAGGTCTCCCATACCATATATGCGACCCTTGTTCTTACCGCCAGCAACATCGACCCATGCCTGCAACTCCAATTGGGCTTCCACCTCTGGGTCAAGTGTGGTGGAAGAAGGGGAAGATGAGGCTGCCTGAGACCGAACCTGAGATAACTTATCACGATAGTCCTCCTGTCATTAAAATTGATACACATAATCATACAAAATGACCATAATTATTAAATATAAAATAAAAATAATTTCCAACAAAGAGACATGTAAATCACCTGAGTGCGTCTAGAACGCTCATCTACATACTCGCCGGTACCCTTCCTAGTATGAGTTCGGGCATGAAGCTCAACCTGGTTTACGCTACGGAAAAGATCACTAGCCTGCAACATAAAAAATCTTTTTCATATTTGAAGTTACACTACCTTAATAGACAGAAATCTAATGAATTAACAAAATATGATGTTGGAACTTACAAGGCGTCGAGCATGCTCCCCGATCACGATCTGCCGCCGGTGTGCGCAGGCTCCCACCCTTTTCCGAGGCCCTGTTGAGCTTTGCCCAGGCGGATTTTTTCTTAAATTCAGGTGTAGCCCAAGTAAGCACATAGCTCCTCCCAAATGGGTGGGAAACACCATTTTGGACGCCTGTCCCTTTTTCCGATATCTAGTCAACAACTCGGAGAGAGGCGTTTGCTCGCTTTTTGATGAAAAATTATCTCTACATCAGCGGAATGCTCTACTCTCCAAGCAGCCTTCTCCTGTAAATAAGGAGAATATAATATTTTTAGGATAATAATAAACTAAAGAAACATTAAAAGTAACTAAAAAATGGAAGTAAATTCAAAAGTACAAAATACCTTAAAAGCCGCAAAGAATCGATCCCGATCCCGATCCTCAAGCTCACTCCAATGCTTCCGGGCCCGATCAAACGAGATGTAACCGCATACGTGACGGCCTCTCGCAGATTTTCTCGACGGAAGGAACCTTATCAATAGAACATGAGAACAATCAATACACATACATATAAAATCTGCACTCAACAATAAAATAACAATATTTGAGATCTTTCTTACCCTTTACCGGTCGGGGTAACAATAACTCGGCCATCGACATAACCTCGATCTCCTCATCATCGATGATATAGGCGAGGAATATCCATAAGTCTCCTCGTCATCACCATGAGACCGATGATCACCGTCCATGGGTAAATCTACCCCCGATGCATCTGGTTGTCCGGAATTGTCTGCATGGGTCCGAGTCGGAATCCTCGGGGTGGGCATCATCGTGATCCCAATGGAGGTGTCCATGAACCGAGTGGTGGAGCAACGGTGGGGGTGCCGGTGCCATATCATGTGGAGGCATGGGTGTGGGCGGTGGGCGTAGTGTAACAGATGTAGATGGGAGGGACACGAATCCGTCATCGATTGTCCGTGTCACAAAGCGAGGTCGACCACGACGACGTGCCCCTCCAAAGCAGTGCCTTACCCTTTCCCTTACCATCAGCCATGTCTATAGTGAAAAATGATGCTAATAATAATTAATTAAAAGTAACCAAAACACAAATTTGCAAATAATGGAAATTGATGGTGATAATAATTAACTTAAAGTAAGCACAAACACACATTTGTAAATAATGGAAAATGATGGTGATAATAATTAACTTAAAGTAAGCACAAACACACATTTGTAAATAATGGAAAATGATGCTAATCATAATGAACTTAAAGTTATGACAATGACAATACTACCTAATACAAAATACATCACTAAAATAAATAAAGTATTTGTTAGTCGAATTTGAGCTAGTGTCATATTCATAGCCATCTTCATCTTCTTCATCTTCTGTTGATTCTCGCTTCTTCAACATCTTCATCCGGAATGACTTGATTTGATGTCAAGCTGGAGGTATCCACTTCTTCCCCTACAACTTGTGTGTCTTGTAAACATGAGATTGGTTCTACTTCAATGACCTCATTTGCACGTGACATTTCATCCGTTTGATATGGCTCATCCAACTCCGAAACATCTATTTCAATGCGACCCCTTGGTTTTGTCTTGATTGCAACACACCAACCTCGTTTTTCTGTTTGAGTTGCTGGATAAGGAACGTAATATACTTGTCTCACATTATGTGCCATGATAAACGGATCAAACATATGATATCTTCTACTCATTTGGATGTCCACAATATTATATTTTTTATTCAAATTAGTGCCTCTACTAGATGGATCGAACCAATTACAATAAAACAACACTATTCTCTTAGGGTAGTCTAAATAACGATATGACAACTCATATATGTGTTGTATGACACCATAAAAGTCATCTGCAACTCCTCCTGGCTCACCCTTTACGTAAACACCACTATTTATTGTTGTTTTGTCTTCTGTCCATGATTGAGTATGAAATTTGTACCCATTCACGAAGTATGTGTGCCATTCTTTGACTTGTGTCAGAGGACCGTCGGCCCAAGTTTCGTAAATGTTGATTAATGACAAGAGGTGCCTCATTGTAAACCTATTCACAAAGTTTAACGACATATGTTTTTATCCGCATACATTATAGTGAATAACAGAATGATAAATGGGGAGATACTTACTTGTTGCTTAAACCATTTTGGAAAATCTTCATGAGTACGAGCAGATGCATCACGAGAAGACAAGAATGAACTGAACATATATGGATAACATCAATGAAAATTGACATATGCTATCGAAGGAATAAAAATTATAAGCTCATACTTACTCATGGTATGGTTTAACCTCGGCGCAATTGATCAATACATGAACATGAGCTGAGTTCCACTCTGCCTCCGTTAAATAATGTGTCAACTCCTTTCCGAATGACCGACCGGGAAGACAAAAAAAGTGATAAGGTTCCAGGTAGTCTTCCACTTTCATTTTCCGTTTCGTTCCTTCTAGTTGTTGGAGACAAAACCATGTGTTTGAAATAATGAGAGCAGAAATGAATTGTCTCACGGTGTAAGTAAGACGCACATATCGAACCTTCAACCCTAGCCTTATTTTTCACCGATCGTTTTGACTCGCCCATGAATCTATTAAAAAATGACGAGGTTATTATTAATTAACTAATATGCATGAAATAAGATCAATAACGTGATACTTAAATTACCTTTCAAATGGATACATCCACCTATATTGAACTGGACCACCAAGTCTTGCTTCATATGCAAGATGAATCGGAAGATGCTCCATTGAATCAAAGAAGCCAGGGGGAATATTCTCTCCGGCTTGCACAAAATGAGTGGAATGTTTTGTTCCATCCTGGTCAAATCGTCTTCCCTTAAAGTTGCAGAACACAAGTCCTTGAAGAATTGACTTATTTCAGTAAGGGCATTCAAAACATGGGGGGCAACGAATCAAGGCGATAGGAAGTAAGCACTCCATAAACACATGACAATCATGGCTTTTCATCCCATGCAACTTGCCTTTTATAACATCAAAGCACATCTTGCCAAGTTAGAAGAATAACCATCGGGCATCCCGAGCCCCTTTATCCATTGGCAAACTAACCTTGCTTCCTGGATAGTCAAAGTATAATTGGCCTTTGGCTTGTACATCTTCCCATTATCCCGATGTCTCGGCTCCAAAACCGGTCTCTGCAGCATAACCGTAAGTCCATTCTAGCCTTATCGTTGTCTTTGGTCTTGCCATGCACGTTCATCACAAGTGTTGAAAATGTTGTCAAAGAAATTTTTTTCAATGTGCATTACATCAAGATTGTGCCTCAATAAATTATCTTTCCAATAAGGAAGATCCCAAAAATACTCCTCTTTGTCCAATTATGCCACTGCCAGTAACCATCTAATTTGGAAACCCCGACTTCACTCACTTTTGGCAAGTCCTGATTCTTATCCAAATTTGTTCCGGTGTTAACCTCGGAGGCGGTCCATCCATTTCAACAGCCCCCTTCTTGAAGGCATTCTTATTCCTTCTAAATTGATGATCGTTCGGTAAGAACCTGCGATGGGAATCAAACCAGGACGACTTCCCCGTATTTTAAGGTAAATGCCTTCGTATTCTCCATACAATGCGGGCATGCAAGCTTCCCATGCGCCCCCAACCAGACAACATGCCATACGCAGGGAAGTCATTAATTGTCCACATCAACGCTGCCTTCATTTTAAAATTTTGTTTTCGAGAAATATCGTGACGTCATAACACCATTCCACAACCTCTTCAAATCATCAATCAAAGGTTGCAAGTATACATCAATGCCTGCCTTTGGATTAGATGGACCCGAATCGGCAAGTCAAGAACATATATGGCTTTGACATACACATTTCGGGAGGAAGATTGTAAGGGGGTAACAACAACGGGCCAACATGAATAAGGTGATGCCGAGGCTTGGATATATGGGGTAAAGCCATCCGAGCATAACCCAAGTCGTACATTACGAGGATCAACGGCAAAATCCGGATGCACCCGATCAAAGTGCTTCCATGCTTCACCATCGGAAGGATGGCATAACACTCCTGCATTCCTCCTAGTCTCATGGTGCCATGTCATTTTTCCCGTGCACCGCAACGATGCAAACATCCTCTGTAATCTAGGAATGATTGACAAGTAGAACATCGACTTTACCGGAACTGGTTTTAGATTACTTCTACTTGCGTTGCGGCGACGATACCTTGGTGCGTGACAAAACCTGCACTCAACCAATGCGCCATCATTTTTGTCGAATTCATTATCGTAAAAGAGCATGCACCCATTCTCGCAACAATCAATCCTCTTGGACTCCAATCCTAACTTGGACATTAACCTCTTCGCATCATAATAATTCTTGGGTAATCCTCCTTTGAAAGGCGTCCCGCCAAAACCATTTTGGCAATGAAATCCAAGCCTAACTCGGGTATGCTCCAATTGGACTTGGCGGATAACGATTGAACACACATCGATAACGTCGAGTCGGGGACCCTTCCCACAAAGGCTTATTTGCCTCTGTTAGGAGATTATAAAATTTTTGTGCATCTGCATTAGGAGGCTCTTCTCGTATTATTGGACTCAAACGACCGGACATCATAAGAGCGTCACACACCATCTCCTCCATGGAAACAATATGATCTCCATATCCAACTTCGCACCACTACTTGAACCACCTGTGCAATTCTGGTCAATGCCAAAATCAAATTGCGGCATTTCTTCTCCATGATTTGTCCAAATCCAGTAATTAGGCCTAAACCCAACTTTGTACAGGTCGACCCTCACATCGTCTACATTCTTAATTCAGCATGCAGTCACACTTCATACAAGGACATCTAATCAACCCCCCATTGTTATAAGTATCCCTGTGACTTGCCTTGGTAATAAATTCTTCAACACCATCTAAGAAAGATTGTTTTAACCCCCTCTACGCGGATAAACCCTATCATACATCCAAGTTAGATTCAAAGGAACATATTCCAGCCTCTGCATTTGCGCAAAAAATAAGATAACTATAATGAAATTCCTAATAGAGGATGTATCCTCTTCAAAAATTAAATTAAACGGTTATATTCAAGAGAGCATCACATTCACAAATTATTTATCATAAAAAAAAATACAACATACACTTGCATTGCCATTAAATCGAGCAATGGTTTGATAGCAATGAAAGAAAAATAAACCAAATAGGATAGTCATTGTCTATATAATTTATCACATAGTTTATTGCAAGCTACTAACCATATAGTGAATAAGGAAAAACAAAGATCATGGTGTAGTTTATAAACGATAGCACAAGCATAAAAAAATTGTCGGGTTACATGCATAGGTGATTGGGTAATATTCTTATCATGCTCATGTTTTTCCTCATTTATCTTATTTGTTAATGTTACATAATAGTTCATTTTTAAAGAGCAAAGACAGCATCAATAGTAACCACTTAATAGACTACATTAAACCACAAGGAAAAAGTAATTAAAATCACTTACCAATTAGAATGAGAGCAACACTAGCACAACTAGAAATGTATATAACTTTCACAAATCAAGAACCTGCCCAACAGAAAATTGAATATAATCATAAATATAAATATGAATAGAGGTTTTCAATTTAATAAAACTTATATATCATTTATATGAATAGAGGTTTTCAATTTAATAAAACTTATAATGTAAATAATTAAAATAGCCGGATATTATATTCTACCCCTAAAAATGAATTCGTCCTCGAATTATAAGGGCACGTGCAAAATCTAGAATTAACTCTGAACTAGTTCATGGTCATCGACCATCATGTTCTCAAAACACCGTACATGCCCACCTACTTCATCCAAGCATGCTCATGTAAAGGTTCAAACCATAAAATACATATTATAGCATTTATCAACATGGAAATATAATGACGGATTGTAAATTAAATGTAATCCGCATATCATCAATATACAAGTCCACATTATAAATCATACCCAAGATAAAGAGAGTATAAGGATTTCCCAAAACCCATCAACAAAAGCACATAACTTAGGACAATATCCACTTAAACCAACAACAAAAACCAAACAACTAGCCAACACAACCAAACAAGATATAGAACTAAGCAACCAGCTTGAAACTAGTTTTAAAATAATAAGATATCAGCAAAGATCAATAGACATTAGCGAGCCCACGAAGCATAGGAGATGCACACATCAGCAGACATAAAACCCATGCTTCAAATTACCATACTCTCATAAAACTAACCAATTCTCTCACCAGGCTCAAGAAATTCCTATCAAACACAAACCAAGAATTTTGACAAACACAAAACAAAGATTCATGTGCATGGACCATATATCAATAGCTTAAGGATACAATTCATGTTCACATCATATGACATTTTATCAACATCAGGTCTCTAATCTATAAATAGGTCACTTAAGTTTAATCGTCCTCTCATTAGTAGACTTTCTTGAAGCATAGTGACAACAACAACAATTAAGAAATTAATACAATATTAGCTCTTGACAACAAAAAGATCTAACCTAAGACAAGATTGGATATAACATATTGCTTATATTTACTTGCACTCATTATAAATAATAAAAAATCATAACTTCCACCAACCTACAAGCCTCGGTTGCATCTATAATCAAAGAAGAAAATAACAGACCTAAAAAAATGCATACAATTAATAAAACATTGTAGTCATAAAGCTCATGGCATCCGATCAAGAACTTAGGCATATTTGCATTAGCATTTATTAAACATCGCCCTTCATAGTAATTTTTTTTTATAACAATATTCACCTGTCTATTATTAAACTCATTACTTTGTAAAGTAGCAGAGGTAGCACCATTAAAGTCATTGCTATAAATGATGTAAATATAAACAAAGCATGAGAATCCAAAAATTGCTTAAAATGACCATTTCAAAGTTAAGTCTCACCATGCAGTCATGTGCTAAATTAATTGTCGGACCCTCTAGGTTTANTTCAAAATCAAGTAGAGCGCCATGTGTAAGCAAGAATGTTCATTCAAATATCACTTTGTAGACTAATGCTCATAATTGAAATCACTTTCATTCTCTTTTCTGTCTTTTTTTTTGTTATTAAAATGACAAACAATAATTTGACTTACCAACTCTACCAAATACCCTATCCAAAACACATTCTCAGTTCAATGGGACCACTAGAAAGCTTATTTTAGTGGGGGGAAATGAGGAAAGTACACTCGGTAACAATATTTTTGTAGAAATGCAAGTTAACCATACTATATACCAATAATCGAAGGCCAGAAGTAAATAATGCTAACATCCAAAAATAATTCCATCCTTATTTCCTTATCTTCTAAATCATAGGTGTACTTTAAAGTCGAAGTACCATACTACATGTATTCCTATATCAAGCCAATTCAAGATCAAAGTCATCAAAAAAATATATATTAGTATCAACCCCATTTGAAAAACTTTTCTTCAATATAGATGAGAATGATAAATGGCAATGCATTATTGTATTGAAAATCTTACTCTAACTATATTTAGTTGAGGAAAGAAAGAAAAAAAAATAGTTAATATCCTTCTATGTGATCCATCTGTCAAGGTCTATTACATGATTAGGTAAAAACTGCTATTTATTTTCTCTACTACAAAAGGAACAACTAACATTGATGTTGTGTCATGCCAGTGAGGAGAATGCCTCCTACATGTTCCTCAATTGCACATCCACATACCAACTCAAATAAGAAGAAAAGAGCTTCACAATCACTTAAATTTCACATACATGTACGTTTCCTACATAAAAAAATCAATCCATTAAATCTCCCAAAGCAGAGTTGTTTCCCTCTAATATAAATCCATCTCAATTTTTTTGTGTGGAGAAACCAAATATGAAAAACAAATTCTGTAGAATACTTGAAATAACAGAGATGAAACAAAATCCAATTGGTAAAATTACAGATATATATAAAGCAGAGTCCACTATTTTGGTTGGAAAGAGAATGAGGAAAGCACGTTGCTATTACACAAAGCTCCCACGGATGACCATGGTCACTCCTCCAATAATCGATAAAGGGTCGAAGGAGAGAAAGTGGGGCTGAAGAGAGAGAAAAAACAGGTTGAAGATGAAGTAAAATTGGAAACAAAGTGAAACCTACCAAGTTATGAAAGATGTCAACATGGCACAACTAAGAGCATATTGTCTGTTCCATTTATTATATTTTAATGTGTTAGCACTATTTAATTGCTTGTGCCTGTTGGATTTGTGCTTATGTAAAAATTGCTGAGCTTCTAGAAGTTCAGCTATGGAGCTACCTCAAGGAGAGAATTTTCGGTCTACGATCCAAAAATCGTTGGTGAGCTCATAATTTTGGAGTTTGAAAAAGGTTACATAAAAACTGCTCAATCATCTTAGCATTACTTTACTGCAATACACAAAATTGCTTTTTTATATTTAATATAATAATCAATATAACATCTTTTTGGTAAATAATAGAACATGTGACTCAACAAAAACATCTTACTGAAAAAAGAAAATAAAAGAAGAACAATTCTGCTAAGAAATATTTTATTTCCCAAACGGTAATAATAACGAAAAAAGGCTTCTCCTGTAGCCCACAGCTGGTAACACCAGAGATTGGGGAGAGGTTTCACAACTTCATAATCAGCCAACATCTTTACACACAAGTTTATGAAAAAGTGATAATAATTTGATTGAATTCTATTTTTGTGGGCTAGGTACTTTGATATATCTTGAAATTATCGACTTCAAATTCACTTGTTGAGACTAGAAAACAAGAACATCTATATGTCTTCATATTATTGTAATTGCCAGTCTTATGTCATTGTCCTCCAATTACAGGGCTGTATTAGCTTGGCTTTCTATAATAGCACACCGCAACAAAGACAAGAAACCAGGGGAGAAATTGATCTCCGTATCTGATGTTGTGAAGGAGCACTGGGCAACTTATGGACGAAATTTTTTTTCTCGATATGACTATGAGGTTAGTATCTTAGCTGCAATTGAAGTATTATTTTTAACATATTCTTGGTGCTTAATTTTTAGTTTTGAATTTCTTAATACCATGAGTGAGCTAGGTTACTCAAGTGTGATGGCTCAATTTTTTTTGACAAATCAAAGTCCTTATATAGGAATGTGAATCTGAAGGTGCCAATAAGATGATAGAATACCTACGAGAGAGAGTGTCTAAGAGCAAGGCTGGTGATAAGTATGGTTAGTTGCTATAAGCTCTTTCTCTCAACATCTTTACACACAGATATATATATTGTTGTATGAATAATATTTCATACATTCGGAGCTATTGAATTGTACTGTGAAGCAGAAGTAACAATCCTTAGTATTTTACGCCTGCAAAATCGTAAAGAGAAGGTGAACAAATTAGAAAGAAGAAATGAGGGAAGGTAATGTAATATTTTGAAAGAAAAATGAACAAAGTAGAAATAAGAAGTGAAAACTCGCCGTTTTTGGTGGTCTGGAAGCTGCACATCTGTGAGGGAAACCTTGCGTATAAGAACACAAATGATGGATGAAGAAAACTGTTCGAGTTACATATTGGAAATTAGCGACGGCCTTTTAATATTAGCGACGGCTAGGCCGTCGCAAATTACGATTCCGTCGCAAACTGTGAATGACCGTCGCAAAATTACCATCCGTCGCACATTAGCGACGGCCATGCCTGTCGCAAATTGGCGCCAACATTTCGCGTAAAATGGCGGGAACGTTACTGACAGATTTGCGACGGAACTTCCGTCAGTAATTTCCTCTACCATTTGCGACGGCTTCAGCCGTCGCAAAACATAAAATTAGCGACGGTTTTGAGACCGTCGCAAAATTTCCGTCGCTAATTCACCTTATTCTTGTAGTGAGCATTTAATGCATGATATCCGTTGTGACTAATATCCTGATTGTAGCAATGCTGAATAGTACTCTTGGTTATCTAGGTAGTATGAATTTGGAGGTTCACTCCTCTGAGTATTGTAGCTTGAGTACTTGTTGTTCCTTCCTTGTGTATAATTCAGCTTTTTCAGTCATAAAGTTGTCATCATACGGATCATTTTTTATAGTATCTTATTGTACGATTCTGATTTTTGTATTTCTTGATTGTACTATATTTCTTTTACAACAAGGTGAAATATTAAAGTAGATAAAACAAATATGAAGAATAAATATTCTATTGAAATAAATAACAATCATTTGAAATAAATATATAAGAGATTCAGATTCCATTTAATTCATTCCAAGATAGAGCTCGTCTAAAAAGAAACTCCGTCTATTCATTCATATGAGAGTCTAAGCCTATTCTATATTTTGTACTTAGCTCGTCTGATGATATGACATATCCTTTTATCTATCAAGTCTTCAGACTTGCTATTCCTTAATGAGTTATAAAGATCTCCATTTAGTGACGTGGCGTATAGAGCTCGTCTACTAGATTACTTTATGTTTTAGTTCATTTTTTTCAACTAATTACTTTCGTCTGCTTACATGGCAAGATGGACGCGCTTATTTTCAAGTCTTTGGACCTGCTGTACCTAACAAGTTATTTAGGTATTCATCTAGCAAATACTTATAGCCTTGTCTACTAAAGAAAGCCAATCTACTTAATCAAATAACTAAGTAATTTTACCAAAGTGCTTGAGCAGCCCGTCTATAGGGATAAACGCGTATTTTTCAATTTGAACTTATCCCACGTTTCTTATATGTAAATATTTCTGCATAACTAAAAGCACATGTTAGATCTCAACTAACACTTTACCAAACAAATTTAATCCTTTTATTAGCATCAAAACTTATAGATTATTAAATCCCAAACCACTTTGGTTCTAACATATGCTTGCTTCCTTTAAAAATATTTCTAAAAAAATTAATAATAAAATAAATACTTAACAATTAACCTTAAAAATTATTAGCCCTAAAAGAAATATGAACCCTAGAATTCCATTCCTCCATTTAATATATGTTGGGACGTTTCATATATATTCTTTTTTAGTAATTAAATACGAACCCTATATTTTTTTAGTAATTAACAATATATAAACCCTAAAAGAAAACGTCTTAATAATAAATACCTTTAATTATTTTATTTTATTTTTCAATTATCTTTTGATTATCAAATATTAATTATTGATTATTCGTATTAAAAGAGAAATATGTACAAGCAAAAAGTATTAAATAAATATATTATAATATGTGGTTGCATCAGGGGTGTTCAGGAGTCAGTTTAGTTCGGATTTGCATGAAAAAAAAATCCAAACCAATTAAAATATATCAATAGGTTCGGTTCGGTTCAGTTCAGATTTGCAATTTTTTTATCAGGAAATCCGAACCAAACCAAAACAATAAAAAAAGGGTTGATTCGGTTCGAGCCCAACAAAGTATTAAAATTATTTAAAATATATAAATATTAAATTATATATATAAAATAAAAAATATTAAATTTTAAAATATTAAACTATTAAAAATTAAAATATATATTAATATTAAAATATAATAAATATTAATATAAAAAATATAGATAAATATTAAAATATAGTAATTGTTTCGTTTTGATTCGGATTCAGAATTCTTGAATCCGAGAACCGAACCAATTATCATCAGATTTGGTTTGGTTCGGATCCGAACAAAAAAAAATCCGAACCAATTTAATTGGTTCGGTTTGGATTCTCGGGATTGTAACATCCTAAAATTTTAATATAGTCTTTTTAATAAAAGATTAAGCTTTTGTGAGGTTTAGTGTAGACAATGATTAATTTATTAGAGTTGATTAGTAATTAAAAGAATACAAAGTTAATATATATAAAAAAAATTAAAGTTAGAAAAAATAATCAAACAAAACTATGCTAATTAACGTGAAAGGCAACCGAAGGGTAGCTCTATAGGAAATCAACATAATAATAATAATAGTTAGAAAAAAACAAAATCTTAGAAAGAGGGCCCACACATTATATTATATATTATGACTTTAGTCTACCTCCATTTTTTTTATAGCAGCATAACATAATTTTAGTTTTCAATTCTTTTAACAATTAAAAGTGGGCCATGCCCATGCTTACTGTTGAGACCAGAAGGGTTTTGATTATGAGGCAAGTGGTGTGATTTATTTCAAGAAAAGAGGAAGAGAGGAAGAACATGCAACCCAAAAAATAACAAGAAGAATGTTGATTTCAGTACTGACTAGGGAGTCACAGAGATAAAAAAAACATTAGTTAGAAGAAGAAAGATTTTTTTGAAGCTTTAGCAATTGTCTTAGATAATTTTTATAGCTTTTTAGAGGTATATGAGAGATAAGTAAATATGATTTTCTTAAATTTCCATTGTGACACCCTAAACTCGGGTCATCACATGGTTACCCATTTGCGGAAATAAAACTTTATTTGCTGGTTACTTTCGGAAAATAATGTTTTCTCAACCACAACCACAACAACAACAACGTAATCAAATTACATTCAGATACACAAAGTATATAAATCTTACAACTATACTGCCTCATATATTTTCATACCTAAATCATTATCAGTTTAGTTTATTCCCAAAACATCATATAACACAATAGGACCTAAGCTGGTCGCCACTAACAGACACTACACCCGACAGAGCAAAGACAAAGATGTCTCGACTAGACGACCTCCTTCTTCTTGTAGAGGTCATACCCCTTGTGCTACTCTGATATGTGTTGTAAGGGTGAGACACCAATATAGGGATTTTACAAAATAACTAAATGCTCACACAAAAGAAGGCACAAGTACAATTTCATGTTATAACAACATAAGCATCCCTAGTATAGCATACAATTTATCAATGGGTTTCACACCCCAAACATCAACGTTGAAAAATTATGCATGAGCACTTCAATACATCATCTAACTTTTTCCTAATCTCCGGAGATCCCACAACACCGCGTAAATGAGTTGATCAAGCTCAATAGCCAAATATATTAGGCACTTCGTGGCATGGAATACTTTATTCATTAAAGCACCACACATAACTTCGTAGCCAAAATACCCTATCATCAAGGTATCCGACATAACTTCGTAGCCAAAATACCCTATCATTAATGTATCCGACATAGGACATCGTGGGCACGTCTGCCAATGCATGCATATAAAATATTTTGTTCTCGTCGTTTTCTTCGTGTGTAATCTTTCCTTTGCCAAAGCTCAAAAGCTTACGACCAACGTAGTTTTCAATGTCTTAAAGCCTTTCATTAACAACACAGGACACGCAGTCCGAGTGCTTAGTCACGAAACCCTAAACCTTGCAATCAGTCTTAGGTTCGTGGTAATAGAAAACATCATAAATCTTTTACCGTCGTTTATTACGTCGTGAAGTAGACACACCGTCTACCTACTTGACACCAAGTCTATAACATCATAAGAACACTAGTACCCCGACGTCTCGGTTACTAAGTTCCATATCGTCGTTTTACATCGTTTTTATCTGTGAAAAACAAATCCAAAATAGGATAACGTCATAAGAACATTAGTACCCCGACATCTCGGTTACTAAGTTCCACATCGTCGTTTACGTCGTTTTTCATCTATGAAAACATATCCAAAATAATATCTCCGTAACTTATCCAAATTACCGAAAATACGTCATTGAGTAAACTCATTTACAGAAAATCTTTTCTACTTGAAATTTGTTTATAAAACGTCCAATCATCAAAAACTTTTTACTGAAACTTCAACTATAAAAATTAAATCAATTCAGATTAACTTCTTCTCAAAACAAGTACTGCTATTTCTAAACTTTCACCGTAAATAATTTCAAAACTTGCCATCATTTATCATTTTCCAAGAAAATATTTTTAAAGTCAAACTTTGACTTTTCATTTTATATTATTATTTTATTATTTTTATTTTTATAAAGTATTTTTGAATATTAATTTCACAAAATAACTTTTTATAATATTTAGGAATTTCTTGTGTAAAAATTAGCAGTACTAAAAAAATTTCACGGTTACGCTCTCACCGTGACTCATAAATTTCTTTTACACTAATAAATCCTTAAAATAATAGTATTTCTCAAAAACTCATTATTTTTCAAAATAATATTTTCCACCACTATTATATTCCAACATTCCCCATAAAACGTTGAATATAATTTTCACAGTTTATTAAATCTTTTATCTGATTAATCGGTTGTGCACTGACCACTGTCAGGCCTCTCAAACAACATTCAACATTCATCATTCAACAATATCATCATAATTATATCACCAGGCAGATCATGCATCATAGCAACATACTATACTACTACAGATAATTAAATCAATTAAAAGCAGATAAATCACCGATACTCAGATAAACAACACAACGTAAGCCACATAAACAAATAATCACAACCACATATAAATCATATAAACCACACTACAAGCAAATAGTTATTGAGAAAAATCCATCATGGCAAGCCCCCCTTACCTCTTGAAGATTGAACTAACCGTTCCTGTTAATCTCCTGATCCCGATCCGATTTTTCCTCTCCGTCAGCGTAAATCGGTTAACTCAGTTGTTTCCTTCAAACGAATTGCAACCAAAATAAATCAAATCGAACAAAAACATACTTGACTCATGGAGGTTAAGGTTCGGCCTCAACAACTTTTCTAGGTTAGGAAAGTTAAAATTTTGTTAACTTAGGGATTTATGATCCATAAGTAACTTAAACATGATTAAGCACTTAAACCAAGATTATGAACCAAGAACATGAACTAAAACTCATCTAGTTCCAAGAACTAGGGTTTCGGCCAAGGGCTGAGTTTGGAGTTAGAAATCTCTAAAATTTCTAAACTCTTGGATTTAATCAACATACAAAACCTAGAGTTAGATTCAAGTGTTACAAACAACTTTTGAATAATAAAACCAACAAGTGCTCATACCTAGGGTTTCGGTTTTGATGAGATCAATAGGTTAAAGTTTGATTTTTGATCTTCTATATACTTGAATACAAGAACTATCAAGTTATAATCATGAATCAAGACATGAAATTGAAACAAAACCTAAGAACACAAAGTTAACCTAGGTTCGGCCTTAACCAGATTTCAAAGAAAGAAATTTCTCCTGATCTTGTGCTTCTAGATGATGAAAATAGAGATGATTATAAGATCATAGCAATTGGTTTCATGTCAAAAGGATTTTTCTAGAATTAGTTATGAATTTTTGAATCTAGCTTCAAGAACTTTAAACAAATGAAGAACATGTTGATCAAAGGCATAAACTCAAGAATCTTATGAAGAGAAAAGCTTAGAATAGCAAGATTAAGAGAGACTACCTCTTGATGATCAAAGAAAATGATGATTTGGATGATGTTCTTCACAAATTTTTCATGATGTTCTTGAGAAACTTAAGGGAGAAGATGAACATAGTTAGGGTTTTAGAACAGTTTCAGTATTTTGGGTAGATCTCTCAACATACTTATCCGTTTTGGATGATCTTTATGTCGTTGGAAAGAAGAGAGAAAGATGAACAACTTTCATGTTTAAAGTTTTTCGAGATTCAAAATATAAACTGGTCAGAATTGTCAATCAAAATCTGGCGAATTATGAACTCTTTGGAGCAAAAGAACATGAAAATGGAAGATTGCTATTTATATGAAGAAGACAACCAACTTAGAGAAGATGGCACTATTGAAGCCGTGAGGATGGGGCAAGGTTTGGTCAACTTGTCCAATGGCAATTGTTAGAAATTGTCATAAAAAGACAAGGGCATTTTGGTCATTTCATAAGAAAATTTAATGTTGCCATAAATGTGCCATTATGGCCATTTATGATAGGATAAACTCGTCATAAATGCTCGTCAAGTCGGTCAATCCAATGTCTCTGCTATGTTGCCGACTTCCCGATTCATCTGACTCAGGCTCTGCCTAGAGACATCTCGACGTATAGGCCCGCAACAAATATAATATTTTAATTTTTTTACCAAAATTTTCAAAACTTTCAGGATCGTAGTAAATACGATAAAAACATTTTTCATCTCCTTCACGACTCAAAATTAGGTCTTCTGAGCAGTAAACTTTTACTGTCAGTGAAAACACAGAAAACGCAGACTGGCTTCCGTCTGAATTTTGAACCAAAAACTTCTCCGTAACCTTATAAAAATAAGTATAACAAGGAAATGACCTTGGTTTATCAAAAATCATTTTCTCTGTCTCGGATAAAAATATATATTTATATATTTATTACCGATATTACGAAGCAACGAAAATCGGGGTGTTACATCCATGGTATAAATTTTAACAGGTTTGAGCTAGTATGAAATTAATGGGTAACTATTTGGGATTTTGTTCTTAAAATTAAA
This sequence comes from Sophora flavescens, assembly GCA_030762895.1. Classification (NCBI taxonomy): domain Eukaryota; kingdom Viridiplantae; phylum Streptophyta; class Magnoliopsida; order Fabales; family Fabaceae; genus Sophora; species Sophora flavescens. The sequence goes on along the minus strand of CM061064.1, from coordinate 163,438,296 downwards.
TTGATGTTTTATTGATGATTAATTATTATGAGATTGAATATTTACATATAGAGTGATATAATTATTATTATTTGGTATGTTTTTTCGTAATATGTGATGTCTTAGTGTTGTTTTGATATGAACTTGATAAATATTAATACATGTGACATGATGTTATGTATTGATGTTATTTTTGAATGATTGTATGATAATATGCGTGTGTTTGGTTATCTCCCCTTGAGGTGAGATAATCATTTGAGAGGTGAGATAATCATTTGAGATACCTCATTTGAGGAGATGGCAAAGGAGTTCAAATATAAGAGGTAAAAGAGTTCAAGTATATTGACCCATACGTTGTTGTCAACCCCACCCTTTTTTTCCTTCAAATTTTCAGCATCTTCAATCTCAAGATTGAAGATAAACTTTGTTGCATGCTTGACATTTTAAAGACTAATATTCGCTAAAAATCATTTTAACAAACTAGGTCATATAGGTAAAATTTAGTTATACTAATTAATATAAGGGGCTCCAATCATATAAAATGTACCTTTGAAAGTATTCGTCCTCGCCCACTAAATAACAATGAGTGAGTTGACACAATTTCCCAAATTTATAAAGGCATTCAAATCACCCATATAAGAACCAAAGAGAACATCCTCCTTCCTCACACTATTTTAACCATTTTAAAAAAATAGTGAACACCCACAAACACCCAGTAAATAGAAGTAATGCACAAAAAAAAAATTGAAGTTACTATTTTTTTTTTTGACAAGTAAAGTTACTAATTTATAGTGGCAATATATATAATTATCCATCATTGTCTAACTCCACAACCCACAATTTGGTTTTCTTTTCATCCTTTACTAATTCTCGTTTAATACTGAGAGCACATTCTAAGAGTTAAAATTTAAAATTTAAATACAGATTGAAATCAATCTTGAACCAATAATTGGCGTAGAAATTTATTTTCTCTATCTGATTTTAATTATTTCCCGTGCAAACTTATCATGTCCTTTAATTATTTTAAGATTTAAAAGGAGAAGACTTATATACAGTACTATAGATACTGTTGTTACCGTTCTCTTATTAAAAATTGACATGTGTATATTTCTTCATTTCACTGACACATTAACTTCATGCCGTTACCCATTCCATTTGATTGTTTCATTCTCTTTCCATGAACCAGAAGTTGCATTCTTTTTCCCCCTTCTTCCTTTTCTTCCCCATTTACTCTGTAACTAAGTTGTTCATGGTGTTGCTTCTTTTCCACAATAGAAGAAAGATATTGCCGAACCCACAAGCAAGAGACACCAAAAAAACTCTTCCCCTGCATGTTCCCCGCCGCCAGAAGAATTATCAGGGAGCCCCTCCACATCGTTTCTCGAAGTAGGCGGCGATTCTCCGCCTAAGCCCATATAAGCGTTCTCAATTATCAGTAGAGAATGGGCACTTGTACAACGAAATTGAATAGTACATAAGTACGATAGTTTAAATTTCGAACAAAATCTGGTTGCTACAATTATAAGTGAGATTAAAAATTGGTACTTGATAATTCTGGAGAAAGAAGTAGCAGTACCATGTTCTGTAGATGGCGACAAAACACTTGGCAATTTTACTCATCACATGACCGAAGAAGAAACGCTGCAACAGCCATATGTCTTCCTCACATCAACGTTTCACCAAACCCCTTGAGCATAATCCAATCACTGGTAAACTCTTAAAAACCAAAATTCATTAGCTCCATCTACTTAGAAAGGAGGTGTGAGAGAAACACCAATGAAAGCTTTCAAGGGGCAAAAAAAAGGTGGAGTCCACTGATTCTTCTTTTGTCGGTCATGGTAATGGTGGGGATAATATGCAAGGGAAGAGGATTTTTGCTGTGTCTTTCTTGCTTGTTTGTTCAGATCAACAATATCTTTTGGAGAGAAGCAATGCTGGTACAGAGTAAAAGTAGGAAAGAAAAGGAAGAAAATGTAAAAAATTGAAACTCACGGACAGACAGACTGTGAGTAACTGAGGATTGACATGTCAATAAAGTGTACAGATGTCAAGTTATATTAGGACAACAGTTTCAACAACACGTATGGTATTGTATCTAAGTTTGGTCCAATTTAAAAATCAAATCGTATTCAATATTGATTCTCGCCCTATCCAATCTTAACAAATAAAGACTGAAATCAAATAATCAACCAATAATTGGCGTATATATCTATTTGCTCTACCTTATTCTAATTAATTTCAATTTATTAATTATTAATTTATTTAAAATTATTAATTTCAGTGTAATTTTTTTATTAAGTAAATCCAAAAAAAATATAGTTGTGAACGCCTAATTTTGTCCGTATATTTTTAATTAATCAAAAATATAAAAAATGAAAAGAAAAAAAACTAAAAAAACTAAAAAGGTTTTTTGTTCTTGATACAATATAGAATTAGATATAGCCCAATTTTATTTATTGTTGCAAGCCCATTATCCAGATTATCCAAATCCAAAAACAAGCAAAAACAAAAACAAAAAAACAAAAAGGCTTTAGATTTTTTTATTTTGAAAAAAATAAAAATATTTATTCTTTGTCCTTTTTTCATTCTTGCTTTGTCCTCTTCCATTGGAGGAAAATCAGCTTTATATTTTATTTCCCTCTTTTTGTTTTCTTCCACTTTTTTTTCTAAAATAAGGGGAACAACCCCTGCACCTACTGCAACCATCAGAGTAGTGGGAGCACCACCATTTTACCAGACCTTTGCACCTTCGTCCTTCCCCCTCAAGAAGCCAATAACAATTTTTGTCATGATCTTCCCATGTGCTTACTATATAAGCAGCACCTCATAGAAGAGAAGGGGGGGGGGGGGGGGCGTAAAAAACAGAAAAGATCCATGACAGTGATGAAAAAAACTCTCCCTCTCCACTTCCCCCATCATTTTCTTTTCACATTTTTTCTCTTTACCAAGTAGCTCAAGTAAATAAACAAGAATCCTTTTCACTTTCCCTACCCATTACCATCTTCCATCTCAAAACACCATAACCATCACACTAGTAACATAACCTCTCATCAACCTCAAAAACTCACAAAATATCATCTTCACCATCATCCCAAATCAAACAACAAAAGAAAAGAACCAATACAAGAAAACAAATCAGATCCTCATTTCAAACTCCTCCGTTGCGAATCCGCCGCCGTCGCGAGAAGACGCCGTTCTCGTTTTCTGCTCACCCCTCGCCGTAACAACCACGAACCAGACACAACACACATATCCATTCACCCATGACAGCCACGAACTCAGCCACGTCTGGCACGGAACGCCGCCCGTAGTCCACCGCGTGCCACCACGCAAGCCCTTGCCTCGTCCCCAGATCCGCTCTGCTCGTGGACACTGACCCAGCATGCTACCACCACGAATCACCAGCCCCTGCCGCACCGTCCAGAGCCGCTCGCCACCGTCCGCCGTGATCCCGTCGTCGATCAACCTCCTCAGCCGCATTTGCTCTCACTTCCTTGGTCCCTCTCTGTTACGTTCGGTAACAAGAAGCATCCTCTGCTTCCTTTTGTTTTTATTCTTTTTTTTTCATTTATTGTGGTTTATGTTGGGTTCTGATATTTTGTTGGGCTTGTGATGGCAGCATGTTGGCCCAAAGTTGGTATTTTTTCTGTTTGTTTTGTCTATTTGGGCACTACACTAGCATTGGCCCATTTATTGTTTTTTTTTTACTGATCTGGCCCTTCCATTTGAGGTCAGCATTTTTCTAAAAATGTTTTAGTTAAAAAAAATAATTAAAAGAAAACATCTTGTCTTTTATTTAATTTTATTTTTCTTACAAAATTTAAAATAAAAAATCTCTTGAGTTCACGCAACAATTTACAACGTTGATGTACGATTTTTCGTCCTCAAGTGTTGTAAAAAATTGTAAGGGTATCGTATAGTTTCACTATATTTAACCCTGTGCAAGAGTGAATTCTCTCATTTTAGAAATAAAAATGACTTTTATGTTTTATTTCGACAAAGTTTTTTTTACAAAAATAAATAAATAAATAAATATTTTTAAGCATCTCTAATAGAATTTACAAAAAAATGACAAATCTTTTCAAATTTACGCAACAATCTACAATGTTGATGTATGAATTTTCATCCTCAAGTGTTGTATGAATTGTAAGGGTTTATCGTATAGCTTCGCTATCTTTAACCCTATGCAAAAGTGGATTCCTTCTTTTGTAAAAATTAAAATATCTCCAACTTAATCTTTTTAACAAATTTTATCCAACTTTATAAAAAATAAAATTTCTTTGAATTCACGCAACAATCTACGACGTTGATGTATGAATTTTCATCCTCAAGTGATGTATGAATTGTAAGGGTTTATCGTATAGAATTGCTATCTTAGACCCTGTGCAAGAGTGAATTTATTTCGATAAAATCCTTTTTCTCAAAATTATTTTCAAGATCAAACATTTACCAAAATAAAATCAATCAACCAATCAAACATTTTCAAAAGAACTACATGGCTTTGAGTTTCCCATCGTACCCGGGAATACGTAGGAGCAAGATAAATCATCTTGTCAAGCCAAAGCTAAATTTTCCTTTTTTATGTCTCTTTTAGGTTAAAATAATTAATCAAAATAATTAAACTTTTCTCTTTTTAGGGATGCTCTATGGACACGGTGCCATATCCAGTCCCTTAGATTTGAGGTTACCATGTGGACTCACGTGCCATGTTTAACCTCATTTAGTTTTTATAAGCAATAAATTTAAAAATATAAAAATTAATAAAAATTTAAAATATTAAAAATTAAAAATAATTCTTTCTTGTAAATAATTTTGGGGTAAAATAAATATTTAAAAGGTTATTAAAATGTTTTTCCACAATTAACTTAAGGTACCGTTTTTTAAACGGGCGATGTGGGGTACTAACACCTTCCCTACTCGTAACCAACTCCCGGACTCATCTCTCTCTCTTTTTTAGATCATTTTACCTTTAAATAATTGGTTTTTCTAAGATTTTCCCAATAAAAATTTTAGTGGCGACTCCTCTGTCTTTATATCTCCTTTTTTCGCGGCTCCCGGACGGGACGGTCGTGACAGCTGGCGACTCCACTGGGGACATTCTAGAGAGTCAGGCCTATCATAGTTGGTTGTGCAATTTTTTATAAAAAAAAACTTTGAAAATATTTGTTTTACCCTTTTTGTTTTATTTCTTTTTTTCATAATTGCTTTTGTATATTCTTGCAACCTTAGGGTAGAGAACTTTTGTATTGGTATTGTTTGCTCCTTTTTTGTAGGTTTGGGGTAGTTTTGTTTTAGTAGGTTTTTGTGAAGGTTTGTATGCTCCCATCACACACATCACTATCACATGTTACACACACTTTTGGGCTCTATACCCGAGTCTTGGAATGCCATAAGATTAGAAGGGGCTTCAGTGATGTTATTGTGATGCTATTGCGTCCCTGACAGTCACTGATTCTCCCGCTTGAATTGCTACCGGTACATGGACTACCATATTGTGACTTATTTGTCCCTCTGGTGAGGTTCGTGGATTCAGATCCTTATCTTTTAGATGAGGGTAATCCGGGGACCATGTTTAGGGGTCTAGATCTATCCCGAAAGTCATGCATATAAAATGCCATTAGCAGCCAACCAAAATAGGGTCTTGACTTTAGAAGTCCCAACTTTAGGATATGACCTATGTAGGACAAAAGGGAGCGCATTCCATCTTTTTCTGCAACATGAATAATCACATTTATATCTCATGCATCATAACGATTTTCTGCACGCATCCCACATGCACCTTAACATGCCACTCATTCGTGCATCCTATTACACTCATTATTATATTGTATGCTCGTGCATGTAGTATTTTAGGCCATGCATCGTCAATATGTCATTCATTCATGCATCTTGGTACACTCATGCATAAGTAATTTTACTTTCCAAATGTTATTAATAAAATAAAATTTCCCTTGCACAGATAATTTGGTGAGAGATAACACCTTTGATAACAAGAGATGGAAAAAGTCAGACACACTAGCAATGCTCCCGCCACTAAGAGCTCCAAGGTGATTTTGAACTCATTATAGAATCTGAAAGAGTTGAGCCAATCTTTGCCTCAAGAACATCGAAAAAGCTTCGTCAAGAAGTATGGAGGGATCTTGGACCTAATTTTCATACCGGTTCAAGCTACTGCTTTGAGTGATCTAAGTCGGTATTGGAGCCCACATCTCAGATGCTTCGAGTTGCCAAACATGGACATTACACCCACCATTGAAGAATATGCTTGCCTGTTAAGGTTGCCAATGCAGAAAAATACCACCGTGTACTTTTGCATGGGGCAATACTTGACCACTGCAAGCATAGCAAGGTTACTAGGGCTTCCTGAAATTGAAGTGAACTTGACCGGGCACTCAAACTCACGAGGGTTGACCAGAAAATTTCATGAAAATCATTTGAGGAAACTGATGGATCGACAAGACTGGGAAACCTTTGAGAGGGTATTGGCACTAGCAATATATGGGTTGGTTCTATTTCCATCGGCGCTAGACATGATAGATCAAGCAGCAATGGACGTGTTCTTCACAGTTGAAAGAAAGAAAAACCACGAGCCGACGGTATTGGCCGTAACACTTTTGACTCTAGAATTTTACCAGCGACATCCAAAGGGAAAGCTCAGATGTTGTGCGCAGTTGCTCTATGTATAGGTCATTACTCACATGTACGCAAAAGGCTATATCAACCGCCATTCAGATCCACTAAGAGGCTTCCATAACATCCCTACAAGACAGCTTAATGAAGAAGAATGGAAGAGCGAGTTTGACAAAGTGGAAAGAGACTCTTTTAAGTGGGTATGCCCATGGTACGAAAGTCAACATGAGCAAGATATCATTTATAGTTGTGGTGACTATCCAAATGTTCCTTTGATGGGCCCGAGAGGGTGCATATCCTACACACCCGCCATAGCCTTACGACAACTTTGTTGGACGCAAACCGTGCCACGAGAAGAACAACTCGGTGGATGTTGTTTCCGATACGAGGATGGTGAGAATACCAAGTTGGCAAAAGAAGTTAGAAATGCATGGAAAAATGTGAGGATGGCGGGGAGATCACAATTGGGCCGACCAATCCTAATCATTGTCTCAGAGTATGAAGCATGGAGAAATTCAAGGAAAGGTCCCATCAACATTCCTGCAGAAAGCACGAAAGCTCGGTAACTCAAATGGTAGAACAACTGAAAGTCCTGGAAGCACAAATGAAGGAAATGGAACAACAAAAGCAGGATGCCGAGTTGAAAATAGCCACTGGTCAGAAGCGTTGTGAGAAGTTAACAAAGGAAAATGAACATTTAAAAGATTTTTGTGAAGATATCTCCGTAACCTCAAGAGTCCAGAAGAATACATACAATGTCTCACCAAGCATCATGGCTAAGGTCCAGAATCTTGAAAGTAAAGTATTGTCCTTGACAACGGAGAGGCAGCGGCTAAGAAAAGAAAAGCATCAGTTAGAAGAATAAGTCATCCAGTAAGAAGGTATGAGAAAGTCATTGGAGGCGGAGGTTGATCGACAAAGAGGAGTCAATAGAAACTTACAGAAGCAAATTTGTGCACAAGACAGGATGACTGATGAATTGGTGCAAAAGGTCCAAGAGCTGAATATTCTATTAGTCGAAATCAAGAAGCAGTGCGATTTAGGGTGGACCTCAGCAAAACACTATCATGATCAAATGGTTCAAGTAATGAATGCCGTGAAGTGGTGGAGAAAAGAGGCCCGAGAACGAGGGATAGATATTGACATATGGAAAAAAAGATATATGAGCATGAATTTGGAGCTAAGCCATTGTATTCCGAATTTTGTCCAACGCTTTGAAAAAGGCAGAAAAACAAATTCGTGCGGACCCTATGCTTCGTCTCCCGGCTGAGTTGGATGATTTCATGCAAATGTGTGGAGGGTTTGCTCGAGGGCTAAAAAGAAAGAGACCCAAGCTATTGACTTTAGGATGAAAATGTTGTAACAATTATGATGTAATCCCAATCTGTGTATTGTTTTGAGGAGATTTTAATGAAATATGTCCTTGCCTCCATAATTCTATGTATTGCTTTGAGGAGTTTTTAATGAAATCAGTCATTGCTTCTATGATTCCTTCGCACTCCAACTCTTGCTCTTGACTTGCGACGACACCTATCGTGGAGTATGGTCTTCCTTTAGTATGTCGTCCACTACATCTTTGCCTTATAGGATTCTTCCTTCTGTGCAAAGGGTAGGACGAGATGTCTCAATTCAGAATTGCTAGTGTGTTTGAGACAACATATATTGTGGAGAGTTGTTTCTCCCCTAGATTTGTTGTCAACTCCATTCCATCTTATGAGCACAATGTTCTGTGTGGGATGGAGGGACCATCTCTTGTCTGTTACAAGGTGTTAACTCAAAAAAATAATAATAAACTCCAAAGGTGATCTTCATAAAAGCTTTTTGCATTTTTCAAATATTTTGTTCTCACTTTTGTTTTGATTAAAACAGTGTGTGGCTTTTATGAACAATTGCTCCAAGACACCCTTATCGCACTCGGTCACAGATAAGAGCCATGGCGGATGAACTAGAAGAAGTCCAAGAGATCGGGGATGAAGTCAGTCAAAGCAAGGATCAGATGACTAAGATGACGGAGATCCTACAAGCAATGCAGAAGGAAAAGAACACAGAGGAGAACCATCCAGCCTCGAACGAAGGACATCCGACCACATCTCTCATTCCGCCCGATTTTGCTCAGGTTCCTATTCAAGGCTTCAACCAACCAGGGGCCATGATGCCTCTCACTATTTATCCAAGCAACCAAACTCATCTTTCATTTGACCCGAACAATCCCCCATACGGTTTGCCTCGTGGATTTGTGCCACCAACGGCCCCCAGTCCACAAGATGGCATTCAAAACTCCGAACATATCACTCAGACACAAACCCCCATCGATGCTGTCGAAATGCCACAAACACAAACTGTCAACCCTACAGATGGTAACACCCCGACGGTGACACTTTCTTCCAATCCAAAAACCCCACAATGAATCCTACATTATGGGCCCCAGGGGACTCAAATGATGCCAAACTTTGGATCCTCCTACATGCCATACCCCTTTCCCCAGAATATGTATTGTGAAACTCCAGTGAATCAGTCGGGAGGGAATTCCCAATCTAAAGAAAAGTTGGAAGTGTTAGAGGAAAGACTACGGGCCATTGAAGGAGGAAATAGTTATGGTCTGCGGGATGCTTCGGAACTTTGTCTGGTGCCAAATGTTGTAATTCCACCAAAATTTAAGGTACCCGATTTTGACAAATATCGGGGAACCACTTGTCCCAAAAACCATTTGACCATGTATGTAAGGAAGATGGCATCATACGCTCAAGATGATAAGATCTTTATTCACTTCTTCCAAGACAGTTTAACTGGGGCAGCTTCAAATTGGTACACACATCTCGAACGAGCCCACGTCCGATCTTTCAAAGATCTAGCAGATGCATTTTTGAAGCAATACAAGTACAATATTGACATGGCTCCCAATAGGATACAACTCCAAAATATGGCAAAGAGAGACACTGAGACTTTCAAGGAGTATGCACAACGATGGAGGGAATTGGCTGCTCAGGTAGAGCCTCCATTGGCCAAGAAAGAAATTGTGGCAATGTTCATTGATACCCTCCAGTCGCCTTTCTATGATAGAATGATTGGAAGCATGTCATTGAACTTTTATGACATGGTCATTATCGGCGAAAGAATCGAAAGTGGAATGAGGAATGGCAAGATCACTGAGACTTCAGTAATGAACGACCCGAAGAGAGCCCCGTTTGTGAAAATGAAAGAAGGAGAAGCACACGCAGTAACCTTTGAACAAAAGAAACCAAACCAATATAGACCAAACCAAACACCCGCCTTCCAAGCCCAATACACCCCATATCACCAAGTGAACCAGCCATACATCGCTGCCACCTCATAATTTCCAAATCCTCAACAGATGGCTCCTTACCAGCCATCATACCCTTCTCAGCCTCAAACACACCCTACCATGCCACCTCAAATTGTTCAACCCCTAGGTCCAAACCCAAACACCAGCCAAACAAGACCACCGTATAACTCGGAGAGAAAGCCAGTACATTTCGACCCGATACCCATGACCTATACTGAGCTACTGCATCAGCTTATAAGCGAATCTGTGTTGACTCCTATCCCAATGAAACCATTGGGGCCTCCTTATCCAAAGTGGTTTGACCCAAATGCTAAATGTGAGGATCATGCGGGGCAATAGGTCATTCCACTGAGAACTGTAGGGCTTTCAAATTTAAGGTACAGGATCTTATTGATGCTAAGTGGTTGAGCTTTCAGAAAGATGCTCCGAATGGGGCACAAGGTCCTATGCCAAATCATGGGGGTTCGGGAGTCAATGCTATTGATAGCTTTATGGAACCTACTCTTAAGAGCCAAGTGGCTGATGTCAGAACTCTCATGAGAGTTATTTTAAGGGAGATGCAAAAACATGGATTGGTGCAAACCTCAATTATTGAAGAGAAGACTCTTGATGAAGAGATAAGGTATGACTTCGACGGGAATATGGGGCATTCAATTGAAGACTGCACAGAATTTCGATAGGCTGTGCAACAGTTAATATATATGAAGATTATCCTAATTGGTTGTGAATCGAATGAGTGTATCATTAACATGGTTGCTGAATCTATAATTTCCCCAACTCCAGTTAAGATAACTCCTTTTACTGTTGTGATTAATCCTCAACCGGTTCCTGAGCAAGTCGCTCCGAAGCCAGTTATGATACACTATACTGAGAAGGAACCTATGCCGGTTTCTAGTGGACCAACACCAGTTGTCATCCGAGTCCCAGGTCCTTTCCATTACAAGGACACCAAAGCGATACCATGGAAATATGATAGGCAGGTTCAACAAAGTCCTCCCAACGGGACCACTGTGGTTACCAACATTTCGGGAATTGGTGGAATGACTAGGAGTGGTCGCATTTATACTCCGGAGGTATTGCGAAGGGAGGGAACAGAAAAGGAAGGAAAAGATCGCAAGGGGGAAAGAGAAGGTGGAAGGAACGCTGGCTGAAAAGGATACCAAAGGGGGTGACAATAAAAAGGAGGTATCTGATGAAGAAGTCGGCGAATTCTTGAAGTTCATCAAGCAAAGCGAATACAGGGTTGTGGATCAATTGAATCAAACTCCATCTCGGATATCTCTTTTGTCTTTGATGATGAATTCTGAGCCACATAAGAGAGTACTGATGAAGGTGTTGAATCAAGCTCATGTCTCTCATGACATCACAATTGATAAGCTTGATGACATCGTGGGTAACATCGTTGCTGATAATTATATCACTTTCACTGATGATGAAATTCCAGCTGAAAGAATAGGGCACAACAAGGCGTTACACATCTCTGTGAAGTGTCGAGATCATGTCATGGCTAGGTTTCTCATTGATAATGGTTCTTCTTTGAATGTAATGCCAAAGTCAATACTGGCAAAGTTGCCTTTCGATGGAACTCATATGAAGTCAAGCATAATGATTGTAAGAGCTTTCGATGGCACCCGAAGGGAAGTTATGGGAGAAATTGAATTGCCCAATCAGATTGGCCCTTGCACCTTTGAAATACTCTTCCAAGTAATGGACATCACACCAACTTACAGTTGTCTCCTAGGACGACCATGGATCCATTCGTCTGGAGCTGTACCTTCCACATTGCACCAGAAAGTGAAGTTCATTGTCGATAGTAAGTTGATAATTGTTTCTGGAGAAGAGGATATGTTAGTGAGTAAGCCATCAACAACCCCTTACATTGAAGCTACCAAAGAAACTCTCGAGACCGCTTTCCAATCGCTTGAAATTGCCAATACCGCTTATGATGGGGATGATGTTCCACTCTTGAAACCTCAGTCATCTAAAGCGTCCATTATGATGGCTAGGGTTATGCTCGAAGGAGGATACCGACTTGGAAGCGGTTTGGGGAAGAATAGCCAAGGTGTCACTGACATCCTCATGCTCACCGAGAACAAGGATAGGTTTGGATTGGGATATAAACCCACCAAGGCAGACAAGATGAGGGAGGTTGGCTCGGCTAGAAAATCGTGAATACGAGGTTGAAAGGGTTCCCATCTGTGACATTCGACAGAGCTTACGAAGTGTAGGGTTCGCATTCCTGGACCAAGCAGCAGCTGTTGAAGATGATTATCTTGTCGATCATGGTGTCAATTTGGTGTATCCATGCCCTCCGGATACAAAGCTCAACAATTGGGAGGTCATTGAGTTCCCCAGGACCATAGAGTTTTTTTCAAAGTAATTCTGTAATGCTTATCCTTTAGCTCTGCCCAAGGCTTTAGGATTTTTATTGTAATGGGCTTACATGTTTCCGTTTCAGTATGACTTATCAATAAATGCATGCATTCAATATCTTTATGTTCTTATCCCTCTTTTTTTTTTACTTTCGCTTTTATTCATCGTTCCTCACCAATAAATGCAGTTTCCCACCTTTAACCGTTATTCATTCATCTTTCCCTGATAACTACCAAAATGCAGATATAAAAGTGACTCTCTTGAAAATGACAGAGTTAATAACTCAGCATACAATTTTGACTATCATATTGATCATGATGATGAGGTTGTTGATGATAATGGGGAAGTCCCTCCTGAACTATTGAGGTTGGTAGAGCAAGAAGCCAGGGAAATTCGGCCCCATGAAGAGCCAAGTGAACTAATCAATTTGGGAACTGAAGATGATAAAAAAGAGGTCAAGATCGGCCTTTCCCTGAAAGAAAAGGAGCGAAGTAGGTTGATCAGGTTGTTGATGGATTATAAAGATGTTTTCGCATGGTCGTACCAAGACATTCCAGGGTTAGACCCCAGTGTAGCAGAACACAAATTGCCATTAAAGCCGGAGTGTCCTCCAGTAAAGCAAAAGCTACGAAGGATGAACGCAGAAATGTCTCTAAAGATCAAGGAGGAGGTCAAGAAACAACTGGATGCAGGTTTCCTAGAAGTTGTAAAGTACCCTCAATGGGTTGCTAACATCATTCCTGTTCCCAAGAAAGATGGAAAGGTTCGAATGTGTGTTGACTATCGAGATCTGAATAGAGCTAGCCCAAAAGATGACTTTCCTCTGCCTCACATTGATGTTATTGTAGATAATACTGCTCAACGTGCATTATCCTCTTTCATGGATGGATTCTCGGGATATAATCAGATCAAGATGGCACCTAAAGATATGGAGAAAACTACATTTGTCACTTTATGGGGAACCTTTTGCTACAAGGTTATGCCCTTTGACTTGAAAAATGTTGGGGCAACATATTAGCGGGCTATGGTGGCTTTATTCCATGACATGATACATAAGGAGATAGAAGTTTATGTAGATGACATGATCGCCAAGTCCAGATCCGAAGATGACATGTTGATAATCTGCAAAAACTTTTTGAGCGGTTAAGAAAGTTTAAGCTCCGATTAAATCCAGCCAAATGCACTTTTGGAGTGAAATCAGGCAAGCTTCCGGGGTTCATTGTTAGTCAAAGAGGAATAGAGGTTGATCCTGAAAAGGTTCGAGCAATCGTTGAAATGCCAGCACCTCAAACGGAGAAGGAAGTTCGTTGGTTTTTAGGAAGATTGAACTACATTGCCCGGTTCATCTCCCAACTAACCGCGCCATGTGAACCAATCTTTAAATTGCTGTGCAAAAATCAGACTGTGACATGGAATGAAGATTGTCAAAAAGACTTTGAGAAGATCAAACAATACCTACAGGAGCCTCCGGTCTTGGTTCCCCCAGTGCCGAGAAGACCTCTCATCATGTATTTTACTGTGCTAGATGAATCGATGGGTTGCGTATTGGGGCAACACGATGAGTCAGGAAGGAAAGAACATGCCATCTATTAGCTAAGTAAGAAATTCACCAGCTGCGAAGCCAACTACTCACTGCTAGAACGCACTTGCTGTGCCTTGGATTGGGCGGCTCGCCGTTTGAGGCATTACATGTTGTGTTACACTACCTGGTTGGTGTCCAAAATGGATTCGATCAAGTATATCTTTGATGAGCCTGCTCTGACTGGAAGGATTGCTCGCTGGCAAGTCCTGCTATCAGAATATGACATTGTCTATGTCACCCAAAAAGCAATAAAAGGGAGTGCTCTTGCAGAATATCTAGCCAATCAGCCCGTAGAAGATTATGGATCGATGCAATGTGATTTCCCAGATGAAGATATAATGGCTTTGTTTGATCACGTGCAATCACCAGAAAAAGAAAAGTGGACTTTGTTATTTGATGGAGCTTCTAATGCCTTGGGGCATGGAATTGGGGCAATATTAATCTCACCGGAAAATGATTATTTCCCTGTCACTACAAGGCTTTGCTTTGATTGTACAAACAACACAGCCGAATATGAAGCTTGTGTGCTTGGGATCCTGGCAGCAATAGAATCAAAGGCAAGGATACTGGAGGTATACGGGGACTCTGCATTAGTCATCCACCAGCTAAGAGGGGAATGGGAAGCCCGAGATGCCAATTTAATCCCGTACCATGATTACATCAAAGGTTTGATTGAGCAGTTTGATGAAGTCACATTCCACCATATTCCCCGAGAAGATAACCAATTAGCTGATGCACTATCTACCTTGTCCTCGATGTTCAAAGTAAGTGACGAGAGGAACTTACCACTCATCAAAATGGAAAGTCGTGATCATCCTTCATATTGTCAAGTGACAGAGGAAGAGTCTGATCAAAAACTGTGGTACCATGACATCAAATGCTTCATCCAAAGAAGGGAGTACCCTCTGGGCACTTCAGAAAACGACAAAAGAACTCTAAGAAGACTTGCAATGGGTTTGTATTTAGATGGAGGTATTCTCTACAAAAGAAATCATGACATGGTGTTGTTGAGGTGAGTTGACGCAGACGAAGCTAAACGGATAATTGAGGAGGTACATGAAGGATCTTTTGGAACACACGCGAGTGGTCATGCAATGGCCAGGAAAATCTTGAAGGCTGGCCAATACTGGTCGACAATGGAAGCAGATTGCTTTAATTATGCGAAGAGGTGCCATAAGTGTCAAATATATGCTGATAAGGTTCATGCACCGCCGGCTCCCTTGAATGTCATGTCAGCACCCTGGCCATTCTCAATGTGGGGAATGGATGTGATCGGGTCAATCGAACCAAAAACCTCAAATGGGCATCGCTTCATTCATTATTGCCATTGATTATTTCACAAAGTGGGTTGAGGTTGCATCTTATGCCAATGTGACCAGGAATGTTGTGATCAAATTTGTAAAAAGAGAATTAATTTGTCATTATGGGTTGCCAAGTGAGATTATCACTGATAACGCGACTAACTTGACCAACAAGATGATGAAAGAGATGTGCGAAAACTTTAAGATAAAGCATCACAATTCCTCCCCGTATCGCCCAAAGATGAATGGGGTAGTTGAGGCTTCCAATAAGAAAATCAAGAAGATTGTCCAGAAGATGGTGGTGATGTATAAGGATTGGCACGAGATGTTACCTTTTGATTTACACGGCTGCCGTACCTCTGTTCGCACCTCGACAGGGGCAACGCCATATTCTTTAGTTTATGGGATGGAGGCAGTGCTCCCGATTGAAGTAGAGATCCCCTCATTAAGGGTATTGAGAGAGGCAGAATTGGAAGAAGCCGAGTGGGTCCAAGATCAACTCGACCAATTGAACCTTATTGAAGAGAAAAGATTAGCAGCACTGTGTCACAGCCAATTGTACCAGAAAAGGTTGATGAGAGCTTACGAGAAGAAAGTACGCCCCGGGCAGTTTCGGGAGGGTGATCTAGTGCTCAAAAAGATCCTACCAATCCAAAAGGATCATCGTGGGAAATGGACCCCTAACTACGAAGGACCTTACGTTGTGAAAAAGCCTTCTCGGGAGGAGCTTTAATTCTCACCAGGATGGATGGGGAAGATATTCCACTCCCTGTAAACTCAGATGCAGTCAAAAAGTATTATGCTTGAACGCATTTCCCAAGAAGAAGAAGAAAAAAAAGTGAAAAAATGAAAAGAAGAAAAGCTCGCTAGGCTGAAAATCTGAAAAGACAGTCTAGGCAAAAGTTAGAGCAACCCGCTAGGCTGAAAACCTGAAAAGGCGGTCTAGGCAAAAGTTAGGGTTCAAAAAATAAAATAAAAACATAACAATGGAAGTGTTGTCAAGAAGATGAATTAGGGCAATCAGTGGGCTAGATGCATGAAGACTGGGGCAGATAGCATTCTCAGATGTTGATTAGTAAGCAGTCGCATCGGTATGAGAGATACTAACACTAGTCATGGAAAGAGATGTCACTTGAGGAGATGTGTTTCCACTCCATAACCTTTTGCAATTCCATACTCCATTGTAATATCTGCTTTGTATCCCTTTTCAATCCAAATATAATGACATTGACTCCCAATTCTTTTTACCCTTATCCTTCTGCTTTTAGTTTTGTCAAATGAGTGCGTGCATTCATCATGATAAGTATATACTGAAATGTTAAACATGTATTGGTGTCTTTAAAAGCATTTAGAATTTCTTTGAAAGTCTCAAAAGGCCGTAAAGGACAAAATAGTCTCCCAACAAAGGGTACTGTGGTTTACTGACAGGAGGCATTGGGACAATCATCGCAAAGGGAGCATACCTTTTCAAAAGTGCTTGACCTTATTCTCCATGAAGATATGACTTGTTTTAGTTCATATCAGAACATGTCTGTGATCAACGCTTTAAGGGGTCGAGGATAATAACGAAAAAGAAAAGAAGTATAAATGTATTACAGGCTTTCCTTGTGTTGCATTGAAATCATCTGAGGTTTTCATCAAGCACATAGGACATTTCTGGTATCATGCATTATCTCATTGCATTGCAATTGTTTATCTTTTGTGAGCACAAAGCCCCGTAAATTCATAGACATCATAAGTTTTTACCTTTTCTTTCAAGCTTCAACGGATAACCGACCCCGTAAGCTTTTAATCCTTTCTTTTAGGCTTCGGTGGATACCCGACTCCGCATGATTTTTATTTTTATTTTTCTATAAAGCTTCAGCGGGTACCCTACTCCGTAAGCTTTTTACCTTTCCTTTCAAGCTTCAGTGGATAACCGACTCCACAAGCTTTTTACCTTTTCTGTCAAGCTTCAGCGGATAACCGACTCCGCAAGCTTTTGACCTTTCTTTTCAAGCTTCAGTGGATAATCGACTCCGCAAGGTTGCTATCTTCTCTGTCCAGCTTTGGCGGGTACCATACCCCGTAAGCTCTTCTTGTTTTCAAGCTTCAGTGGATAACCGACTCTGCAAGCTTTTTACCTCCCTTTCAAGCTTCGGCGGATACCCGACTCCGCAAGATTTTCGCTTTTCCTTTTAAGCTTCGGTGGATAACCGACTCCGCAAGCTTTTAACCTTTCTGTCAAGATTCAGCCGATAACCGACTCCGCAAGCTTTTTACCTTTCTTGTTCAAGCTTCAGCGGATAACCGACTCCGCAAGCTTTTAACATTTCTTTTCAAGCTTCAGCGGATAACCGACTCCGCAAGGTTGCTATCTTCTCTGTCAAGCTTTGGCGGGTACCATACCCCGTAAGCTCTTCTTGTTTTCGAGCTTCAACGGATAACCGACTCTGCAAGCTTTTTACCTTCCCTTTCAAGCTTCGGCGGATACTCGACTCCGTAAGCTTTTCGCTTTTCCTTTTAAGCTTCGGCGGATAACCGACTCCGCAAGCTTTTAACCTTTCTGTCAAGCTTCAGCGGATAACCGACTCCGCAAGATTTTTACCTTTCTTGTTCAAGCTTTAGTGGATAACCGATTCCGCAAGCTTTCTGTCTTTCCTTTCAAGCTGCGGCGGGTACCAAACCCCGTAAGCTCCTTATGTTTTCATGTTTCGGCGGATACCAGACCCCATAAGATCTTTTATGTTTTCTGTTCGAGCTTCTGACGGGCAATCCACCCCACAAGCTCACTTTTATCTTTCTGTTCGAGCTTTTGACGGGCAATCCACCCCGTGAGCTCATTTTATCTTTTTTTAAAAGTTTCTGACGGGTAATCCACCCCGTGAGCTCATTTTTATCTTTCTGGTAGGGCTTCTAACGGGCAATCCACCGCGTAAGCTCTTTATCGTGTTTTTAAGCTTAGCAGGTAATCCACCCTGCAAGCTTTTCATGTGTAGACCACAGTGGGCAATCCAACCCACTGGTTCTTTATAGGAAATCGCTTTGTATTCACAGGTCCTTTTGCTTGCCTACGTATCCCGGCCAAAATCGGAGTTCATGTCTTTACTCGTTTCTTATAACGATAATAGGTAAATTACGGTTACACCAACTATCTAATAAGAAACAAGTAAAGAGGGGCAGCTATGAACGCCTAATTTTGTTCGGGTATTTTTAATTAATCAAAAATATAAAAAATGAAAAGAAAAGAAAAACTAAAAATGTTTTTTATTCTTGATACAATATAGAATTAGATATAGCCCAATTTTATTTATTGTTGCAAGCCCATTATCCAGATTATCCAAATCCAAAAACAAGCAAAAACAAAAACAAAAAAAAACAAAAAGCCCAATTTTATTTATTGTTGCAAGCCCATTATCCAGATTATCCAAATCCAAAAACAAGCAAAAAGAAAAAAAACAAAAAACAAAAAAAAAACAAAAAGGCTTCAGATTTTTTTATTTTGAAAAAAATAAAAATATTTATTCTTTGTCCTTTTTTCATTCTTGCTTTGTCCTCTTCCATTAGAAGAAAATCAGCTTTATATTTTATTTCCCTCCGTTTGTTTTCTTCCACCTTTTTTCTAAAATAAGGGGAACAACCCCTGCACCTACTGCAACCATCAGAGTAGTGGGAGCACCACCATTTCACCAACCCTTTGCACCTTCGTCCTTCCCCCTAAAGAAACCAATAACAAATTTTGTCATGATCTTCCCATGTGCTTACTAAATAAGCAGCACCTCATAGAAGAGGGGGGGGGGGGGGGGGGCGTAAAAAACAGAAAAGGTCCATGACAGTGATGAAAAGAATTCTCCCTCTCCACTTCCCTCATCATTTTCTTTTCACATTTTTTCTCTTTACCAAGTAGCTCAAGTAAATAAACCAGAAGCTTTTTCACTTCCCCTACCCATTACCATCTTCCATCTCAAAACACCATAACCATCACACTAGTAACATAACGTCTCATCAACCTCAAAAACTCACAAAATATCATCTTCACCATCATCCCAAATCAAACAACAAAAGAAAAGAACCAATACAAGAAAACAGATCAGATCCTCATTTCAAACTCCTCCGTTGCGAATCCGCCACCGCCGCGAGAAGACGCCGTTCTCGTTTTCTGCTCACCCCTCGCCATAACATCCATGAACCAGACACAACACACAGATCCATTCTCCCATGACAGCCACGAACTCAGCCACGTCTGACGCGGAACGCCGCCCGTAGTCTGCCGCGTGCCACCACGCAAGCCCCTGCCTCGTCCCCAGATATGCTCTGCTCGTGGACACTGACCCAGCGTGCTACCACCATGAATCACCAGCCCCTGCCGCACCGTACAGAGACACTCGCCGCCTTCCGCTGTGATCTCGTCGTCGATCAACCTCCTCAGCCGCACTTGCTCTCACTTCCTTGGTCCCTCTCTGTTACGTCTGGTAACAAGAAGCGTCCTCTGTTTCCTTTTGTTTTTATTCTTTTTTTTTTTTCATTTATTGTGGTTTATGTTGGGTTCTGATATTTTGTTGGGTTTGTGATGGCAGCATGTTGGCCCAAAGTTGGTATTTTTTTGTTTGTTTTGTCTGTTTGGGCCCTACACTAGCATTGGTCCATTTATTGTTTTTTTTTACTGATCTGGCCCTTCCATTTGAGGTCAGCATTTTTCTAAAAATGTTTTAGTTAAAAAAAAATAATTAAAAGAAAACATGTTGTCTTTTATTTAATTTTATTTTTCTTACAAATTTAAAAGAAAAAATTTCTTGAGTTCACGCAACAATTTACAACGTTGATGTACGATTTTTCGTCCTCAAGTGTTGTAAAAAATTGTAAGGGTTTATCGTATAGTTTCACTATCTTTAACCCTGTACAAGAGTGAATTCTCTCATTTTAGAAATAAAAATGATTTTTATGTTCTATTTCGACAAAGTTTTTTTACAAAAATAAATAAATAAATAAATATTTTTAAGCATCTCTAATAGAATTTACAAAAAAATGACAAATCTTTTCAAATTTACGCAAAAAAATCTACAATGTTGATGTATGTTTTTCATCCTCAAGTGTTGTATGAATTGTAAAGGTTTATCGTATAGCTTCGCTATCTTTAACACTGTGCAAGAGTGAATTCCTTCTTTTGTAAAAATTAAAATATCTTCAATTTAATCTTTTTAACAAATTTTATCCAACTTTATAAAAAATAAAATTTCTTTGAATTCACGCAACAATCTACGACGTTGATGTATGAATTTTCATCCTCAAGTGATGTATGAATTGTAAGGGTTTATCGTATAACATTGCTATCTTAGACCCTGTGCAAGACTGAATTTATTTCGATAAAATACTTTTTCTCAAAATTATTTTCAAGATCAAACATTTACCAAAATAAAATCAATCAACCAATCAAGCATTATCAAAAGAACTACGTGGCTTTGAGTTTCCCACCGCACTCGGGAATACGTAGGAGCAAGATAAATCATCTTGTCAAGCCAAAGATAAATTTTCCTTTTTTTGTGTCTCTTTTTATGTTAAAAAATTAATCAAAATAATTAAAATTTTCTATTTTTAGGGATTCTCTATGGACACGGTGCCATATCCAGTCCCTTAGAATTGAGGTTACCCTGTGGACTAACGTGCCATGTTCAACCTCATTTAGTTTTTATAAGCAATAAATTTAAAAATATAAAAATTAATAAAATTTAAAATATTAAAAATTAAAAATAATTCTTTCTTCTAAATAATTTTGGGGTAAAATAAATATTTAAAAGGTTATTAAAATATTTTTGCACAATTAACTTGAGGTACCGTTTTTTAAACGGGCAATGTGGGGTGCTAATACCTTCCCCATTCGTAACCGACTCTCGGATTCATCTCTCTCTCCTTTTTTTTAGATCATTTTATCTTTAAATAATTGGGTTTTCTAAGATTTTCCCAATAAAAATTTTAGTGGCGACTCCTTTGTCTTTATATCTCCTTTTTTCGCGGCTCCCGGATGGGACGATCGCGACAATAGTATTGACACTTAACATATGACACATGGCAACATTTCCTTACACGGGGGATTGATTTGTATTATTTATATTTAAAATTTATACATTTATAGATTATAGGTTTTTAATTTAGTTCTCTCCATTTATTGGTGTTATAATGTTGTTTGCTAAAGATAAAATCTAGGGATCGAATTGAAAATAATTGTCGCATGTATAAATGGAATAAACAAATATTTAGTCTCTACGTGTGACGGTCATTTGGTCTCTACACATGACAGTTATTTTCAATTTGGTCTCTATTATTGACGGTGTTATAACACAAATAAACGATAAGGACCAAATTAGAAATAATTGTACATATATGGACCAATTTCATATATTAACATGTGAAACATCCCATATTAAAAATCATGTTTTATCAACAACAAAAAAAGAGAATAACAATCATGAGATAAAGTTCGGAAAATGTTTTACTATAGAAATAATGGGTACACTAACAAATTAAGTCTTCTTATTACAGAAAGTAAGTAATAAGTGTCGTTTCTCCCCCCAACCCAAGCTCTGCTAATGTTTATTGGTGGCTCCTCTCCAGGTCCCTCCTGGCTCCTCCCACCTAGTGTGGGTCTCCTCCTAGGTCTCTCCTAGTTTTCTTTCCCCATCCTTTGGGTATTTCTCCCTCTCTTCACTCCACAACTCCACTACCCCTCTCCCTTGTGCCACCACCACCATCTAGCACGGACTCTCTCCCCTCCGCCAACAACCACTGTGGTTTTCTCGCCGGAACCAAGCATCCCGCTGCAGCTCGAGACTCTAACCCGACCCCACCAGCCCGCTACCCGTATCTCTGCCGCCATGGAAGATGACCTCCACCGGAACCACCATCACTGGACAATAGGAACACTATGAAGCTACTCACTACTACTCCTCCACCTTCAGATCTGGTCCTTATCCGCCCTCCACCAAAGCCACCAGATGTAGGTAGAAAGTTTCATTTTGTTAGTGATGTTGCTGTTGTTGATGTATGCTCTCTTTTGTTTGGGGTGTTATTAGGGGTAGTTTGTCTTAAGAATGCACTACAGGTGTTTGATGAAATGGCTCATAAGAGCTTGACATCTTGGAATAACATAGGTTGTGAAGATACAAATTTGGCTGACACCAATCTCAGCATCCTCTCCACCTATCATTTGGCCTCCAGACTGAAATAGACAACTATAAACACGAGAAGGGGGGTTGAATTGTGTTTATCGGAATTTAAACAAAGTTGAAAACTTTTCGCATACAGAAGCTTGGTTTGACGAGTGGAAAGATACAGGACAGACAGGTGACCTGTCTAATGAAATTTTAACAGTGACTTAGGCAAACACACCACTTGATAAACGGATAAGAAAACTAAAGCAACTAAACAGTTTATAAGAAAAGAGAGATTGACATAGTTATTTATCCTAGTTCACTCTTCAAAGTAAAGAGTGATGGTATCAAATCCGCAAGTGAACGACTTCGTCGTCAAGTAATAAAAAAAGATCTAACCACAGAGACCGTGATCTTAAATAACAATTAATTATAAAATCGATTTAACTAAACTAGATAAAGATTTGGAAAAAATTTGAAGGTGAATTTATCCTAAATAAGTTAATGTTCCCTCTCGGGATACAAGAACCGTGCCCGATTAAACCAACCCCTACTCTCATGGTAATTGAATTTAAATCGAACCCTTTAAACTTTGTGACAATTCAGTGAACCCTCGAAGGACCGCTTCTAACTTTCGTGATTTAAGTCCTAAGTTTGATTCCTATAGATCCGATACCTAAGTTCACTGCTAAGTTTGTCCTTAGAGTATCTACGACAAGCAAATAAGTGGCCACCGAATTTACATGTAATTCAAGCAATAAGAATCAAATCGAAAGCAAAATTGAAATTAACAAGAAAGAAAACGTCAATCCATCACAATAAACAAATCTTGGGCACAGCCCCAATTCCTAGAAATAAAACAACTACTCGAGCATTGCCATGTTCATAGCAATCTTAATTAATAAAAGCATAAAAAGAAAACCTAAGAGAAGACAAGAAATTGAGAAGAAGAGAAATCCTAGTTTTTGCCTATGGGTAGCAGTCCAGAGATCTCTATTTTCGAGCCTTAGAGTCCTATTTATAATGTAGAGTAACTTGAATTCCAAGCTGTTACAAAATCAGATAAAATCAGCAATTAAATTTCCAGATATTGTGTGTCACGGCCGTGATGCCTATCACGACTAGGCCGTGACGGGTTCTGACTTGGAGATGGCTTCACTGCTTGGTCTGTCGTGCCGTGACCACCATCACAGCCTAGTCGTGATCAATTCTGCCTGGGAGGATCTGGTTCAGTTTACATGTCATGGCCGTGATGGCCATCACGGCTTGGCCGTGATCAGTTCTGAGTTTATCTTTCTTTCTTTTCAGCCCTACTCGATCATGGCCGTGATGGCCATCACGGCCAGGTCGTGACGGGCTCTGTTTGTCTCATTTTCTTGTTTTTCAAGCTCCGTCTTCATGCAAGCTCCAACATAACTGATCCTGAGCATTTTAATCTTCAATTCCTGCACACAAACACCACAAAACCACCTTACCCATTCCAAGGTAAAAACTAACAAAAATCAAATTAAAAATGCCTAAACTACATGAAAATGCATGTAATATGACAAGGAAATATGAGATGAAATCAGACTCACCAAACTACCCCAAGCTTAAGATTTTGCTTCTCCTCAAGAAATAACTAAGGCCGGAAAAGATAAACAATCAGAGCATGTACAGTGAACCTAGAATCCGAGTGAAAAATCCAAGTAACAGGCATATCCAGTAAGAAACCAAGAGACAATAAATTTCAAGTCCAATTAAAAGCTTAGGCTCCCTAAATTCATATCTCTCACTAATTCGGGCACTCTTCTCACCTCACTCAAATGTATAAGGTATATGACAATTCACTCAATTTCCTCAAGGAAGGTATTCTACCATAAGCTTGACTATTAACCAAATCTCTACTTTATTAATAAAAACACATAAGAATCAAGAGGTCTTTTATTTTGGTTGTAATGGGGCCATGGGATTAATCGTTAGGTGGAGAAATCAAGAAAAGGAAAATTCAAGAAGGCTAAACAAAATATTAAACGATACAAGGCATGACAACCTTATAAGATACCTTTTTGGGCTTTAGTTCACTTTTCCACCTTTCTTTCCTTTTTTATTTTATTTCTCACTTCCTTTTTCTCATCCCCTTCTCCAGTAATTTTTTTTTAATTTGGAGAATGGGAGATTTTCAACTTAAGAGAAATATTTTTCTAACTTTTTCATCCCAAAATTTATTTTTCAAACCACCTTTTTGCCCTTTATGCAATACTTTAAAAGGTTCCATACCAAGCATCATTCATCAAAATAAATCAAGGTACCAAGAAAAGCATTTTATTCGATTAGGCTCAAAATTGGGCAACTAAAGGGTAGCATTTAATCAGTCAAGGCTCAGAAGGCCAGAAAAATACCTAGTGCCTCAATCATTTTCAAATATGTTTTCAAAAATTTTTAAGTTTCAAAACGGTTTCAAGTCAAGTTCTAGAGAATACAATCCAAGAGGAATAAAACACTCAATCACAAAGAATGGGGTAGATTTGGTGAGTACCCCTTTTTGGGCTCAAATATCTCACATTTAGTAGTTCAAAATCAATGAGAAATACAAATTCAAGGAACCACATGCTAATTATCAACTTATCAAAAGATCATCTCAAGCATTTTTTTAAGCCTATCACGAGAATGCATCAAAAAAATTGGGTTCAAAAATTTACAATTCACTGTCTCAATTTATTTGGCACAAAGTTTTTCACAATTAGATGCATACTCTAAGCAAGGGGCAATCTAATCAAGTGATCATGCAAAACATATGATTATGAAAAAATATTCCTATATGAATGCAACATGCAAGAATGCAAAAATAATACCCCTACCCCAAGCTTAAAAACTTACATTGTCCCCAATGTAAATAATTAAGTCCGAGGGAGGATAAAAATAAAAATAAAAACAACTCACTGAGGTGGTGGGTGCTGGCTCAAATGCCAGTCATAGAGCTGTTGGATCATGGCTCTCTGCTCGCGTTGCTCCTCCATGATGCGCTCCTGGTTCGCTAGGATAGTGTCAAAGGTGGACGAGAACCGCGCATAGGGATCCTCAGATGATGTACCTGCGGAGGAAGAAGATGGACGCCCAGACGTCCTAGCCGGCGGTGGCGGGCGTAACGGTCTTTGTATCCCAATAGGCTCAGGCTCCTCTCCCACTGGCACTTTCCAATTTCGCGGATTTTTTATATCCAAGGGTGCAGGGTTTGGGAGAGGAATTGGGTGCCTGCGCCTTGGGTATTTCAGGGAGTACGTGTCATCCTCCTGGGCGATCATACCCATGGCCTCACAGGCCTGCAAGGTGATACGTGTCCGCCCTGGGGCGGGCTCAAAACCATCCAAATCAAAGTTAAAATGATGGCATATGGTGGTGATTAAGCCACCGATGACAATTGTACCACTCGAGCTATTGGCAACCTTTAAGAGGTGCCTAGCCAAAAATGACCCCGTGTCCACATTGCTCTCAGGATGGAGCATGGCCCATAGTATAAAGACCTCGTCCTGGCGGACGGATCCGTCACTCTTTCCACGGCCAAACAAGGTGTTGGCTATGACCCTATGCATATACCTTAGGCTTGGGTTGACGAGGGCTACGGACTTGGATGACCGAGGATCAAAACTCCTACCTTCATAGTCAATTATTGACCAGAATTTATATGCACTAAACCCTAAGGGGTATCTCCTGTCACCCCCTACAGGTAAACCAAAAATTTCATTAAATTCAGCTAGGGTTAGCACAAAATCCTGGTTAAAGAGCCGGAATGTAATCCGTCCCTCAAGGCAATGCGGCCCTTGGAGAATTTTTGCATTTAGAGAGCTCAAGAACTCCACAGTAGGGCCAGCAAATGCAGGGTATCTGGTGCGAGCAAACTCGCTCCACCCTATGTTTTCCAACATCCAGTTGATGTCAACAGTCAGGCCTAGAGTGTCTATACATGCATCATCAAGATATTTTGTTTGGACAATTTTCCTATTTTTCAAAATATTAAATCTATCTTGTTGAGCATTATCTTTGAAAACAATCCCATATCCATGCTCATCAGTTTCAGAGTCAGAATAGTTACCTAGGTTCCTGCTTCCTCTGGTACGAGGGCGTGAGGCTTCGGCTGCCCTTTGACGCTTGCTTGCCATGATTTTCTTCAATTAGTCTCAAAGCACCAAAATACACGATCCCTTCTTGGACTTTTTCTACAATTCGGATTTTAGGGGCCAGGGTTTCAAAATTGGGAATTTTTGATTTTGCCCAAAATTGAAGGATTTGGCTTGTGGGAAGGATGTGATTTCTTGATGACGTTAGGGTGAAAGATGGTGTTGGAATAGAGGGTGAGAGTTAGGTGGCTATGTAGGTTAGAGAGAATGTAGAGAGGATGAAGAGGGTTAGGTCTCGTTTGAGCAGAAGGGGGGGGGGGTTGCGAACCAGGGTATTACGTTTTTAAAACTGGGTTAACAGTGCGTCACGGCCGTGACCCTCATCACGGGCAGTCCGTGACGCGTACTGGAGTCAAGCAAGTCCCCATCCCGGGCGTGATGTACATCACGGCTGGCCCGTGATAGAATCCGTTCTGCTGGAGCTGGCCTGTCACGACCGTGACTTCCATCACGGCCAGGCCGTGATACATTCTGATCTTATGGGTAATCTCATCACTCCCGTGAGGGCTATCACAGCTGGGTCGTGATCCTTTCTGCCTTTCAGCTGTTGGCTCATCACGTCCGTGACCCCTGTCACCGCCTGGGCGTGATCAATTTTGGTCTCACATCATGGCCATGATGGACATCAGGGGCAGGACATGATCTCCTCTGACTTCATTTTCCATGCCCTTTTCACTCTTCATGCTTTCTTGACCTGAAAACACTTAGCAAATCCATTAATTGTGATCTTTCTTCTCTTAATCTTCTCAATTATTCAAAAACAAAATTCAAAAACAAACTAAGAAGGGAAAGAAAGCTTGGGTTGCCTCCCAATAAGCGCTTATTTACGGTCCTAAGCTTGACCATAGTCCTTTCAATCCTTTGATGTTGGATCGAGGAGGGAAATTGCAACCTCCTGTTCAAGTGGATGTTTTCCAAGGTAGTGCTTTAGCCTCTGTCCATTGACCTTGAATGTTCCACGTTCCTGGTTCCAAACCTCAACGGCACCATACGGAAATACTTTCATTACTTTATATGATCCGGACCATCTGGACTTGAGCTTTCCTGGGAATAACCGCAACCTCGAGTTGTAGAGTAGCACCAGTTCTCCTTCATGGAATTCTCTACGAAGGATATGCTTATCATGCCACCTCTTTGTTCTCTCCTTGTAAGATCTTGTGGGCTCATAAGCATCCAATCTTAGCCCATCAAGTTCATGAAGTTGAAGGATTCTCTTTTCCCCAGCGGCTTTTATATCAAAGTTTAGCATCTTAATAGCCCACAAGGCCTTATGCTAAAGCTCGACTGGTAAGTGACATGGCTTCCCATAAATAAGTCTAAAGGGTTTCATCCCAATAGGAGTCTTGTAAGCCGTATGGTAAGCCCAAAGAGCATCATCAAGCTTTAAGGACCAATCCTTTCTCGAACTTGAAACAGTCTTCTCTAGAATGCTCTTTATCTCTCGATTGGAAACTGACTTGGCCACTTGTCTGAGGATGGTAAGGTGTAGCAACCCTATGTGTGACTCCATATTTGAGTAGGAGTTTTTCAAATTGTTTTTTAATGAAGTGCGATCCTCCATCACTAATAACTGCCCTTGTAATTCCAAACCTTGGAAAAATCATCTTCTTGAATAGTTTGATTATGGTTTTTGCATCACTTGTTGGGGATGGAATGGCTTCCACCCATTTAGAGACGTAATCAACGGCTACAAGAATGAACTTATTGTTGCAAGAGGAAGAAAAGGGTCCCATGTAGTCAACTCCCCAAACATCAAATATCTCTACTTCTAGCATCGTGTTGAGTGGCATTTCACGCCTCTTAGAGATGTTCCCCATTCTTTGACATGGATCACAAGCAAGCACGAAAATTTGGGTATCTCTGAAAATATGAGGCCAATAGAAACAGGCTTAAAGCACCTTGGCCGTCGTCTTTGAGGCACTAGCATGTCCTCCACAAGATGAGGACTGACAACAACTCAAGATACTTGGAACCTCGACCTCTAGAATACACCATCTGCAAATGCTATCCGCACACTTGCAGAAAATGTAAGGCTCATCCTACACGTAGTTCTTGAGATAGGAAAAGAACTTCTTCTTCTATTGATAATTGAACTCCGATGGTAGAATCCTACATACAAAATAATTCACAAAATCCGCATACCATGGAGCATTCTCTCCCAAGATGGCGAACAGTTGCTCATCGGGGAAAGAATCATCTATAGGCAAGTTGCCTTCTCATGTTTCAATGGTTCAAGTCTAGATAAGTGGTCCGCAACCAAGTTCTCTGTCCCTTTCCGATCCCAAATCTACAAGTCAAATTCTTGCAGAAGGAGAATCCATTGGATGAGCCTTGGCTTTGCTTCCTTCTTAGTCATGAGGTACTTTAGTGCGGAGTGGTCCGTGTACACTATGACTTTAGACCCCACAAGGTATGATATGAATTTCTCAAATGCAAAGACAACCGCGAGCAACTCTTTCTCAGTTGTGGCATAATTGGCTTGAGCTCCATCTAGAGTTTTGATTGCATAGTATATTACATGAACCTTCTTATCTATCCTTTGCCGCTCCCACGGTATAGTCACTAGCATCACACATTACTTCAAAAGGCTCATTCCAATCTGGTGTTTGCAAAATGGGAGCGGTGGTCAAAGCTTCCTTCAACCTATAAAATGCACTCAAACATTCCTTATTAAAATCAAATGGAACATCTTTCATCAATATGTTAGATAAGGGTTTAGAAATTTTTGAAAAATCTTTGATGAAACGCCGGTAAAACCCGGCGTGTCCCAAAAAACTTCTAACTCCTTTCACATTTACCGGTGGTGGCAATTTTTCAATAACATCAATTTTGGCCCTATCCACCTCAATACCTCTTTCAGAAATCAAGTGCCCAAGCACTATACCTTCTTTTACCATAAAATGGCATTTTTCCAAATTCAATACCAAATTAGTTTCTTCACATCACTGTAAAATCTTAGACATATTTGTTAAACAGTCATCAAAGGTAGTTCCATAAACAGAAAAATCATCCATAAAAACCTCCATGATGTTTTCAATAAATTCAGAAAAAATTGCAGTCATGCATCTTTGAAAAGTAGCCGGTGCATTACATAGACAAAAAGTCATTCTCCTATAGGCAAAAGTGCCATAGGGACAAGTAAACGTGGTCTTTTCTTGAACACTAGGATGTATAGGAATTTGATGAAAACCGGAATAACCATCCAAGTAACAAAAGTATGAATGCCTAGCTAACCTTTCAAGCATTTGATCAATAAATGGGAGAGGGAAGTGATCTTTCCTTGTTGCCTTATTTAACTTCCTATAATCAATGCACATTCTCCAATCGGTTACCGTCCTAGTAGGGATTAGTTCATTATTTTCATTTTGAATAACAGTCATCCCCCCTTTATTAGGAACCACATGCACCGGACTAACCCATTCACTATCGGAGATTGGATAAATAACCCCCGCATCTAACAACTTTAGCACTTCTTTCTTAACCACCTCTTTCATATTAGGGTTCAACCTACATTGATGCCCAATGGATGGTTTATGCTCATCTTCCATTAAATTACGATGCATGCAAAAAGAAGGATTTATGCCTTTAATATCATCAATTGTATATCCTATCACCTTTCTATGCATTCTAATCTCCCTAAGCAATTTCTCAGTTTCCAACTCATTCAAGCTAGCGTTCACAATCACCAGATAGGAAGAGTTAGGACCAAGAAATTCATACCTTAATGTGGAAGGAAGAGGTTTTAGTTCTACTTTAGGGGCTTCTTCATCTTTCAAATCCTTATTCTTTGGTGTCAACTCAAGTTTCTCTTTCTTTGTTTTGTTCGGAGAAATTTCTGAACTAGCCTCTAGGAAGTGGGCATAATTCCTTACTTCTCCTCCATGAGAATTTAAGTCTCCACCAATCAAACACATTTCCAATGGATCATCAACACAAGCTTGAGTGGATTCTTCTTTCACCACTTGGTGCGTTAAGTCAACCCTGCAACAAGAATCCTCAAAAGAAGGGTGTTTAATAGATTTAGCTAAATCAAATTCAACTTTATCATCACCCACAGTTAAAGTCAATTTTCCATTTTTAACATCAATAATTGCTCCTGCGGTAGCCAAGAAAGGACTACCAAGAATAATGGGGATTTGGGAATCCTCGGCCATTTCAAGTACCACAAAATCCGCAGGAATGAAAAATTTATCCACTCTAATAGGAACATCCTCCAAGATGCCTACAGGTAATTTGACGGACCGATCCGCCAATTGAAGGGATATTATTGTGGGTTTTAGTTCACCCATCTCCAACTTCTTGCAAACAGAGAGGGGCATAAGACTAACACTAGCCCCCGAATCACAAAGAGCTTTATCAAAACTAGTGTTGCCAATTGATGAGTGCGATTTCACCTCATATTTCCTTGACATCTTGCATGCATTTTAATATAGTTTAGGCATATTTAATTTGATTTTTTGTTAGTTTTTACCTTGGAACGGGTAAGGAGGTTTTGTGGTGCTTGTGTGCAGGAATTGAAGATTAAAATGCTCAGGATCGGTAATGTTGGAGCTTGCATGAAGACGGAGCTTGAAAAGCAAGAAAATGAGACAAATAGAACTGATCACGGCCTATCCGTGATGGCCATCACGACCATGATCGAGTAGAGCTGAAAAGAAAGAATGGAAAAGTCAGAGCTGGTCACGGCCAGACCGTGATGTCCATCGCGACCGTGACATGCTAACTGAACCAGACCCTCACGGGCAGAACTGGTCACGGCTAGGCTGTGATGGTGGTCACGGCCGTGACAGACCAACCAGCGAAGCAATCTCCAAGACAGAACCCATCACGGCCTTGCCGTGACAGGCATCACGGCCATGACGTGCAATATCTAGAATTTTAAAAACTGATTTGATCTGATTTTTGTAATTGCTTGGGATTCAAGTTACCCTACATTATAAATAGACCTCTAGGGTTCGAACCTGGGCACTTCTGGACTGCCACCCATAGGCAAAAATTAGGATTTCTCTTCTTCTCAATCTCTTCTCTTCTCTAGGGTTTTCTTTTTATGCTATTGTTAATTAAGATTGCTATGATCATGGAAATGCTTGAGTAGTAGTCTTATTTCTAGGAATTGGGGCTATGCCCAAGATTTGTTTATGGTGATGAATTGACGTTTGGTCTCTTGTTAATTTCAATTTTGCTTTCGATTTGATTCCAATTGCTTTAATTACTCATAAATTGGGTGGCCACTTTTTTTCTTGTCGTAGATACACTAAGGACGAACTTAGCAGTGAACTTAGGTATCGGATCTATAGGAATCAAACTTAGGACTTAAATCACGAGAGTTAAAAGCAGTCCTTCGAGGGTTCACTGAATTGTCACAAAGCTTAAAGGGTTCAATTTAAATTCAATTACCACGAGAGTATGGGTTGGTTTAATTGGGCACGGTTCTTGTATCCCGAGAGGGAACATTAACTTCTTCAAGATAAATTCACCTTCAAAGCAATCTTGATTATTAACAAGGGGGGAAGTCAATTTAGTAGTGATGTCGCGTGACTCCGACAAGTGTCTCGGATTCGTCGCCAAGTAATAAAAAGATCGATCCCACAGAGACCGTGATCTCAAATCACAACTAATTATCAAATCAATTAAACTAGACTATATAAAAAGGGGTTTTGAAAAGGTTTTGATTTTTGAAATAAGAATCAAGTAACAATCAAATTTAAAATTGCAATTAAACAAAACAGGGAAGTAAATCAATTTGGGGATTTTCAAATTCAAAAGGGATTCCCAGGAATTGGGATACCACAAAACTGTTTATGTTACTAAATTGACTACCCCTTGTTAATTATCAAAATTGATTTGAAGGCGAATTTATCCTAAATAAGTTAATGCTCCCTCTCGGGTTACAAAAACCGTGCTCAATTAAACTAACCCCTACTCTCGTGGTAGTTGAATTTAGATTGAACCCTTTAAGCTTTGTGACAATTCGTTAATCCTCGAAGGACCGCTTCACTCTCGTGATTTAAGTCCTAAGTCTGATTCTATAGATCTGATATCTAAGTTCACCGCTAAGTTCCTCCTCAGAGTACCTACGACACGCAAATAAGTGACCATCGAATTTACAAGTAATTAAAACAATAGAAATCAGATCTAAAGAAAAATCGAAATTAACAAAGGTAAAACATCAATTCATAACATAAATCAGATCTTGGGCATAGCCCCAATACCTAGAAATAAAGCTACTACTCAAGCATTGCCATGGTGATGACAAGCTTGGTCAACAAAAACATGAAATAAAACCTAAGAGAAGAGAAGAAGGAGAAGAAGAAGAAGAGAATCCTAATTTTGCCTAAGTGTAGCAGCCCCCAAAGTCTCCCCTTTTTCTCTACCTAATTGCCCTATTTAGAGATTAGGGTAATTTGAATCACAATCAAACACAAATTCGGACCAAATCAGTTTCTTCAGATCCAAATATTGCGCGTCACGACCGTGACGGATTCTTCCTTGGGCGTTGCTTCACTGATTGGTCTGTCACTGTCGTGACCACCATCACGGCTAGGTCGTGATCAGTTCTGCGTATGAGGGTCTGGTTCAGCTGACATGTCACGGTCGTGATGGGCATCACGGGCTGGCCGTGACCAGTTTTGACTTCTCCATTCTTTCTTTTAAGCTCTACTCGATCACGGTCGTGATGGCTATCACGGCTAGGCCGTGATGGGCTCTGTTTGGCTCATTTTCTTCACTTTTCAAGCTCCGTCTTCATGCAAGCTCCATCATGGCTGATCCCGAGCATTTAATCCTGAATTCCTACACAACAACACCACAAAACCGCCTTACCCGTTCCAAGGTAAAAATTAACAAAAATCAAATTCCATATGCCTGAACTATATGAAAATGCATGCAAAATGTCAATGAAATATGATGTGAAATCACACTCATCAAACTATTGGTCGCGTTGTCGCGCATGCGCTAAAAAGCGAGCGGGTTTATAAAAATGTAGTTTAGGAAGCGACAACTCGGATATCGTCTCACAAGGACTCTTGAATTGTTATTTACCACAAAAATCAGTTTTTTTTTGGGGGGTGGTTGGTTGGATTTGAATGCAAATAAGAAAACAATTAAGGAAACACATAGTAATAAAAACAAGGCAGTTTAAAGGATTGTCAAATAAGCTAAAGACAATTAATCTACTGTTCTCAATTTCCCAACTATCATCAGTTCATGTAAATTCCAAGCCCTAAGCAGATTCTAATCCCCTTTCGGTTGTAGCAACAATTAACAAACGAAATCGCTACTACGAGATATATGTTCCTATTCCCAAATTAAACAAACGGGGTTAAGCCCTCATGAACTAAACGAACATGAACGAACACATGCGAATTAAACAAACACGATTCAATATAGGAACATAACATCACCGAAATAAATCAACACAACACTATACACTCCTGAATTAAACAAACAGAAATATATAGCATAGTATTGAAAAAGGGAAAAGCATACAAAACAGGAATTACAAAACCTCAAGTGTGGTGGAAATCAATTACAGTAGACTAATCCAAGGAGATTAGTTCTCCATAAAAACTTAGCACACAGAAAATATGTAAAGAAAACAATGGATAATCAAAAGTCCCTCTAATCTGCCCAGAACAACCATTTATATCTTTCAGGAACTGCGCCTACTCGCGAGGCGAACCCTCACTCGTGAGGCGAATATTATGAAGAGTCTGCAACGTTTGGTCTTCTCGCAGGGCGAAGTACTGCCCGCGTGGCGAGGAATTGAAGAGTCTAACCGTGATGCTTTCTGACTTCCAGGCTCGCATGGCGAAGAGATGGATTCGCGAGGCGACACAGAAATCTTGCATTTTTCTGGAATAGTTAGCCTTTAGGGTCGCGAGGCGAGGTGTTGTTCGCGGGGCGAACCAGAGAGGATGACATTCTGTTGTTCAGCTGTCTTTCAGGTTCGCGTGGCGAGAAGACTCTCGCGAGGCGAACACCTCCAGGATTGCAATTTCCCCTGCTTCTTTATTCCCTTAACTTCTAAGTTAACCTGAAAACAATAAAATAGCCATAAGTGCTTTATTTGACTCAAAACTCGCTAAATTAACCTAAAACTACTTTAGAGACTCAAAACCTTGCTTGAGGACAATCTAATCTAAATTGGGTGAAAATGAGATATAATTAGCACAAAACCCTGGTCATACTAGCCATAAAACTAGATGAGCCAGAGGCTGATCAAAATACCCCAAACTTAAACTTTGCTTGTCCCCAAGCAAACTAAAACTCAAAAACTTAAAAAGACTCAAGACATGGCAAGCTTAAGGGATTCAATCAACTTTGCACAAATTCAAGCAATTTCATCAAAACGGTTTTCTTCAATGTTCCCCCCTTTCAAACAAAGCAATCCCCATAATCCTTTATTCTGAACATTTGAGAATTTCACCATTCAAACAATCATTAATCTAAGCAAGGGATCCAAGTTACACACAAGAGGAAGATCACCAAATTCAAACAATCGCCTTCCTCACAAGGGCATTTAGTGTTTCACTCAATCGCTCAGTTTGTCTAGGCTAACAACATTTCACTCAATTCACCAATCAGAGCACTTCCCATAAATTTGATTTTCATCTCCAAATGATTCCCACAGAAAACATGCATGCGACATCAAAAGGTCTTTTAAGGTTGTAATGGGGCCTGGCTAAGGATAGGATATACAAAGGTACTGGGCTTAAGTCTCTAGGAACTAAGAGAGCATGAAACACTTCAAAACATTGAAATTCCACTCAAGTTCCTTTTCTCATTCTTCTTTTTACTTTGGGTGACTACAGCCTCTTTTCTTTCAATATCATTTTTGAAATTTTTGTACTTTTTATTTCTTTTTTTCTTCTTTTTTTCATTCTTTTTTTCTTCCTTTTTTTTTCTTGCCTTTGGCTCCAACCTTTTTATTATTTTTTTTTCTTTTTCTCAATCCAGAATGACATGTCACATCCTTGTAGCCACCCCAAACCTAGTTTCTTGCAACCATTCTCTTGCTAAGATTCCATGCTCTCCTAGTCTTAAGATTGGGTTAACATGGTTTTTTTTTCCAGATTTTAGGCTCATAACATCAGGTCATCAAGAATTAACAGGCTAATCAGGCTCAATGGGGCTAACTAGGAAACATGCATTAGGAATGGTTATTTTAGGCCAAGTGGTTATTTACAAAGAAAATGCCTAAATCATTTGAAGCAAACACATAACCATGCAAACCATAAAGAGATTCAAGCAAACTCAGGAAAGTGCAACTCAAAAGTGATTCACACAGTTAAAAACATGTTGGAGGCTCAAATCCTCACCTGGACATTCATGCAAATTGTCTGACCGAGATTCTATCCCTAGTGTGTGCTTCCTATCACCCCAAACTTATCATAAATCATGCCATCACAACAAAATATCTCAAAGTTCAGTTTTCAATCACATGGGGATCACTTTTCAAAAAAAAAAATTTCAACCTAGGGGGAATCATCACAAAATCACATGCAATCAATCTATGCCAAATCAATCAAAATCAATCAAGCTCACCGACCAAAGACTCACACAATTATTCAAGAGCTAAAAGAAAAACAAGACCAACCAAACACAAAACAAAGCTACAATTAGTTCCCTCCCCCACACTTAAAACATACATTGTCCCCAATGAAACAACATAACTATAAAATCAGAGTGAGGGAAAGGAAGGGGTGCTCCCTGATCAAGTGGCAGTGTAGGTGGGAGCTTCCAAGGAGAGCTCCTCAACAGTAGTATCGTCAGGAACACCAGCAGCCACACCATGGAATGGCTTCAGCCCTCCGCCGTTAACCTTGAAGGACTTGTTGCTACCTGCATCTTTAATCTCTACTGCACCATAAGGAAAAACATTAGTAACAACAAATGGGCCAATCCACTTGGACCTAAGTTTCCCATCCATCATTTTCAGGCGGGAGTTAAACAGTAAGACCTGCTGGCCCATAGAAAATTCTTTCCTAGCAATCATCCTATCATGAAAATGTTTTGTTTTCTCATAAATCCGGGAGCTTTCATAGGCTTCTAGCCTAAGCTCCTCAAGCTGTTGTAACTGGAGTTTTCTTTCAATACCAGCTTTTTTCATTTCCAAGTTACAGCACTTGACTGCCCAATATGCAAGGTGCTCAACTTCCACAAGGAGATGACATGCGTTACCAAATACAAGCCTAAAGGGGGACATCCCTATTGGCGTCTTGAAAGCGGTCCTCTGAGCCCACAGTGCGTCTTCTAGATGGCGGCTCCAGTCCTTCCTATTCGGCTGCACCATTTTCTCTAAGATCTGCTTGATCTCCCTGTTTGATATCTCAGCCTGGCCATTGGTCTGGGGATGGTAAGCAGTGGAGACTCTATGCACAAGCTCCATACTTCCGGAGTAGAGCTTCCATGGTGCGGTTGCAGAAGTGAGTGCCCTGGTCACTGATGATAGCCCGAGGTATGCCAAACCTGCAAAAAATATTGGACCTAACAAATTTTGAAACAACTTTAGCATCGTTAGTCCTAGTGGGGATAGCTTCCACCCACTTTGAAACATAGTCAACAGCCAAAATAATGTAAAGAAAACCAAAAGATGCAGGGAAAGGACCCATAAAGTCGATTCCCCACACATCAAAAACCTCACAAAAAAGCATGGGCTGCTGAGGCATTTCACTCCTACGAGTGATGGTAGTGCCTGCTGTTTGACACTCCTTACAAGTCCTGTAGACCTCATAGGCATCTCTAAAAATGGTGGGCCAGTAGAACCCAGAATCTAGGACTTTCCTCGCCGTCCTCTGTGGTCCAAAGTGTCCCCCTACTTGAGAGGCATGAGAAAAGTGCAAGATGGACTCCGTCTCATAATCGGGGACACACCTCCGAATTACCTGATCACTGCAAAACTTCCAAAGGTATGGATCATCCCAAACATAATATTTTGAATCACTCTTGAGTTTGTGGATCTTGGATCTACTTGCACCTGCAGGAACAACACCAGCAACAAGAAAGTTAACAATGTCAGCAAACCATGGAGTTACCCCATGCAGATGTAGGAGCTGCTCATCCGGAAAATCATCCTGGATGGGAGAAGGATCCTCATCCCTTGCTATTCTACTCAAGTGATCAGCTACTAAATTTTCAACTCCACTCTTGTCTTTTATCTCCACATTGAACTCTTGGAGCAAAAGCATCCACCGAATCAATCTTGGCTTCGCTTCTGGTTTCTTCAGCAGGTACTTCAGAGCTGCATGGTCAGTAAAAACAATAACCTTGGAACCTAGCAAATATGACCTAAATTTATCAAGTGCAAAAACAACAGCTAGAAGTTCCTTTTCAGTGGTGGTGTAATTAGATTGTGCATCATCTAATGTCCTAGAAGCATAATGAATGACATGGGCAGCCTTGCCCACCCTTTGTGCCAGAACCGCTCCCACAGCATAATTAGAAGCATCACACATGAGTTCAAAAGGGAGGTTCCAGTCAGGGGGCTGGATGATGGGGGTAGAGGTCAATGCCCTTTTCAGGTAGTCAAATGCCTTCTTGAAGTTGTCATCAAAATGGAACATGGCATCATTCTTCAGCAGGTTTGACAAGGGAAGAGCTATCTTGCTGAAGTCCTTAATGAAGCGTCTGTAGAAACCTGCATGACCAAGAAAAAAACGAATCTCGCGAACGCAAGATGGATAAGGCAATGTAGAAATCACATCAATTTTTGCAGGATCTACTGAAATACCCTCTTTAGAAATAACATGACCCAAAACAATCCCCTGTTCTACCATAAAGTGACACTTTTCAAAGTTCAAAACCAAGTCAGTTTCAATGCATCTTTCTAGAATCAAACTCAGACTATGCAAGCATGCATCAAATGAGGAACCATATACAGTGAAATCATCCATGAACACTTCCATGCAGTTTTCAATAAATTCAGTAAAAATGCTAAGCATGCATCTTTGGAAAGTGCCAGGAGCAATACAAAGGCCAAATGGCATCCTCCTATAGGCAAACGTGCCGAAGGGGCACGTGAAAGTGGTCTTTTCCTGATCCTCTGGTGCAATATGGATCTGGAAGTAACCGGAAAAGCCATCAAGAAAACAGTAATGAGATTTACCAGCCAGCCGTTCGAGCATCTGATCGATGAACGACAAAGGAAAGTGATCCTTTCTGGTGGCCTGGTTCAACTTCCTATAATCTATACAGACTCGCCAGCTATTCTGGACTCTAGTGGGTACAACCTCATTATTATCATTTCTTACCACTGTGAGGCCAGACTTCTTGGGTACAACTTGCACTGGACTTACCCAAGTACTATCAGAGATGGGGTATATGATACCCGCATGCAGAAGTTTAGTCACCTCCTTCTTCACAACATCCAGAATCAATGGATTGAGCCGCCTTTGGGGCTGCCTAACTGGTTTAGCCCCATCCTCCAACAGAATTCTATGCATACATCTGGAGGGGCTAATTCCTGGGATGTCAGCCAAGGTCCACCCAATCGCCTTCTTGTGCTTCTTCAGAACCTCTAAAAGCTTAGCTTCCTGGTCAGAGTCAAGTTTGGAAGAGATAATGACTGGAAGTTTTTCATTCGTCTCCAAGTAAGCATACTTCAGGTTCCCAGGAAGTGGCTTGAGCTCTAAGGAGGGTGGCTGCTCAATGGATGGTACATTTGGAGTAGCCATGATGTCAAGAACTTCGGTTGAATAGACAGCTTCACTCACACTATCACCCTACAAAGTTGAATCAAGAAACTCAGCACAAACAGCACACGGGTTAGTGTCAGTACAGTCATTACATGAATACATATAATCAAAGCCAGAAATAAATGGAAAATCAGAAACAAGGTCCTCATGGGTGTCATCAATAATGTCAGAGAGCAACTCTAATTGGAAAATAGAGTGCTCTTCCAATGGATGTTTCGTAGCATCAAAGATGTTAAACTTTGCCACAATGTCACCAAACTTCATAGACATGGTCCCATCATCAACATCAATCTTAGTCTTTGCCGTCTTCATGAACGGTCTTCCCAGGATGATTGGTGATCTACTTGAATTTGTCTCTCCTGCCATGTCTAGGATGTAGAAGTCAGCAGGGAAAATCAACTCATCAACTTGTACCAGCACATCTTCTATCATTCCCATGGGGCGGGCACTGGTCCTGTTGGCCAACTGGATAGTGAGACCTGTATACTGCAAGGGACCAAGATCAAGGTTATTGAAAACAGAGGTGGGCATGACATTTATGGAGGCTCCCAAATCCAACATGCAATTTTCAAATTTTCTGTCCCCTATAGTGCATGGAATAGTAAAAGTGCCCGGATCCTTGCACTTCTGTGGTAGTGCCTGAGTGGGGGCTGAAACAGTAACGCTTTCAAGTGCAGGCTTAGACTGGATAAGAGCTGAAACATTTCTTCCCAAATTAACTCTCTCATTACCCTTCAACCTCCTCTTGTTGGTGCATAAATCCTTCAGAAATTTAGCATACTTAGGAACCTGCTTGATCACATCCAAAAGGGGAATATTCACCGCCACCCTTCTGAACACATCTAGAATTTCCCTTTCCTTGTCTTCCCCACCAATCTTCTTATTTTCTGCACTCTCTGTGGGAAAGGGATCGGTGGTATGTACACTTTCTCAGCTTCAACAATAACAGAAGGCTCAGGAGTTACCTCAACAGTTTCTTCATCTTTTCCAGAGGCTGCCTCAACAACTTTTCCAGATCTCAGAGAAATGGCACTCACATTAGGATTGGAGACATTGGGATTCATCACTGTCTGTGCAGGTAGTTGGTTTGATCCTTGAGCTTGCTGTATGTTGTTCATGGAGGTGGCAAGCTGTCCAATCTGTGTCTGCAAGGCTTGAATGGTAGCATCCGTTCGCTGCTGAAACTGTCCAATCTGTCCAATCTGTGTGTTCAAAGTCTGAATACTAGTATTTGCTTGCTTCTGAAACTGGAGATTGTTTGCAGCCAATTGCTTGATCATGTCCTCTAGGGAAGGTTCGGAAGGTGCAGAAGTGGTCACTTGAGGAGGATTCTGTGGTGGTGCCATCGGTTGTTGGGATGAGTTCCCATACCGAAGGTTGGGATGATTCCTCCAACTGGGGTGGTACTTATTTGTGGAGAGGTCTGGAGTGTTGTACCGGTTCTTACTGTTGCCTTGATTGTAAGGATGGACTGCATAAGCTTGAGGCAAATCAGTAACTGGCCCTTCTTTCAGAATGGGGCATGCTTCATACGGGTGCTCAGGAGAACTGCACATGCCACACAACATTGTCGGCTGAACCTTATCCATTGCCAATTTCTCCACCAAAGAAGTGAGCCTATCCATTCTATTCTCAAGGTCCTGGTAAGAAGAAGAACTATGGACCTCATTCACACCCCTTGTCTCAACAGAATTTCTTTCAGTTGTAAAGCGCTGGGAGTTCAGTGACATATTTTCAATTAATTGTTTGGCAGCAGTCGGAGTCTTATCAACAAGTGCTCCCCCACTAGCAGCATCCAAAATATTTCTATCCATCGGTAGTAACCCTTCATAAAAATATTGAATAAGAAGTTGCTCAAAAATCTGATGCTGAGGGCAACTGGATACCAACTTCTTGAATCTCTCCCAATACTCAGCCAATGACTCATTTCCTTGTCTGATGCCACATATTTCCTTCCTGATTGATGCAGCTCTGGAGGCAGGAAAGTATTTCTCTAAGAAAACCTTCTTCAAATCGTTCCAGGTAGTAATAGAGTTTGGCTCAAGATATAACAGCCAATCCTTTGCAGCGCCCTGTAGTGAAAACGGGAAGGCTCTCATCTTGATGTGATCCTCAGTTATTCCCTCTGGTCTCAAGGGTGTGGAGCAGACAACCTGGAATTCCTTCAAATGCTTGTGTGGATCCTCACCTGCAAGACCACTAAACCTTGGCAACAAATGTATTAGACCAGATTTTAATTCAAAGGGAGTAACAGCACCAGCATATTCAATACACAAGCCATTATAATTAACATCAGGGGCAGCAAGCTGTCTTAATGTCCTTTGGTCACCCATGTTATCAAAAACAGTTTCAGAATTAGACTCACTACTAGTTCTAGCCCGAATTGCTCTACGTCATGTGTGCAGTGTTCTTTCAATTTCAGGATCAAAATCACACAAGTCAGGGTAAGTAGACCTAGTAGCCAGACTAATTCAAAACAAAAACAAAAGTAAAAGAAAAAAGAAAAAATGCGAAAATAACAAACAAGAGTCCCCGGCAACGGCGCCAATTTTTGGTCGCGCTGTCGCGCACGCGTCAAAAAGCGAGCGGGTTTATAAAATTGTAGTTTAGGAAGCAACAACTCGGATATCGTCTCACAAGGACTCTTGACTTGTTATTTACCACAAAAATCATTTTTTTTGGGGGGGGGGGGGGGGGGTGGGGTTGGATTTGAATGCAAATAAGAAAACAATTAAGGAAACACAGAGTAATAAAAACAAGGCAGTTTAAAGGATTGTCAAATAAGCTAAAGACGATTAATCTACTGTTCTCGATTTCCCAACTATCATCGGTTCATGTAAATTCCAAGCCCTAAGCAGATTCTAATCCCCTTTCGGTTGTAGCAACAATTAACAAACGAAATCGCTACTACGAGATATATGTTCCTATTCCCGAATTAAACAAACGGGGTTAAGCCCTCATGAACTAAACGAACACGAACGAACACACGCGAATTAAACAAACGCGATTCAATATAGGAACATATCATCACCGAAATAAATCAACACAACACTATACACTCCTGAATTAAACAAACAGAAATATATAGCATAGTATTGAAAAAGGGAAAAGCATACAAAACAGGAATTACAAAACCTCAAGTGTGGTGGAAATCAATTACAGTAGACTAATCCAAGAAGATTAGTTCTCCATAAAAACGTAGCACACAGAAAATATGTAAAGAAAACAATGGATAATCAAAAGTCCCTCTAATATGCCCAGAATAGCCATTTATATCTTTCAGGAACTGCACCTACTCGCGAGGCGAACCCTCACTCGCGAGGCGAATATTATGAAGAGTCTGCAATGTTTGGTCTTCTCGCGAGGCGAAGTACTGCTCGCGTGGCGAGGAATTGAAGAGTCTAACCGTGATGCTTTCTGACTTCCAGGCTCGCGTGGCGAAGAGATGGATTCACGAGGCGACACAGAAATCTTGCATTTTTCTGGAACAGTTAGCCTTTAGGGTCGCGAGGCGAGGTGTTGTTCGCGGGGCGAACCAGAGAGGATGACATTCTATTGTTCAGCTAGCTTTCAGGTTCGCGTGGCGAGAAGACTCTCGCGAGGCGAACACCTCCAGGATTGCAATTTCCCCTGCTTCTTTATTCCCTTAACTTCTAAGTTAACCTGAAAACAATAAAATAGCCATAAGTGCTTTATTTGACTCAAAACTGGCTAAATTAACCTAAAACTAATTTAGAGACTCAAAACCTTGCTTGAGGACAATCTAATCTAAATTGGGTGAAAATGAGATATAATTAACACAAAACCCTGGTCATACTAGCCATAAAACTAGATGAGCCAGAGGCTGATCACTACCCCAAGCTTAAGACTTTGCTTGTCCTCAAGCAATCACTAAGGCCAGTCAATATAAACTATCAGAGCATGGATAATGAATCAAGAACCTGAGTAAATAATCCAAGTGACAGGCATTTTCAAATAAGAAACCAAGAGACAATCAATTTCAAGTCCAATTAGAAGCTTAGGTTTTCTAGATTCATTTCTCTCACTAATTCGGGCACTCTTCTCACCTCAGTCAAGTGTTTAAGGGTGTATGACAATTCGCTCAATTTCCTCAAGGAAGGTACCCTACCATAAGCTTGACTATTAACCAAATCTCTACTTTATTAATGAAAACACATAAGAATCAAGAGGTCTTTTATTTTGATTGTAATGGGGCCGTGAGATTAATCGTTAGGTGGGGAAATCAAGAAAAGAAAAATTCAAGAAGGCTAAACAGAATGTCAAAAATGCAAAGCATGACAACCTTCTAAAATACCTTTTTGGGATTTTTAGTTCACTTTTCCACATTTCTTTCTTTTTATTTTATTTCTCATTTTCTTTTTGTCATCCCATTCTCCCTTTTTTTTGTTTATTTATTTTATTTTATTTATGTGGAGAAGGGGAGATTTTCAACTTAAGAGAATATATATATATATATATATATATATATATATATATATATATATATATATATATATATATATTCAACTTTCTCATCCCACAATTTATTTTTCAAACTACCTTTTTACCCTTTTTGCAACACTTTAGAAGGTGCCATACCAACCATCATTCATCAAAGTATTTCAAGGTACCAAGAAAAGTATTTTATTCTTTTAGGCTCAAAATTGGGAAACTAAGGGATAGCATTTAATCAATCAAAGCTCAGAATGCCAGAAAAATACCTAGTGCCTCAATCATTTTCAAAAATGTTCTAAAAAATTTGTTTCAAAACGGTTTCAAGTCAAGTTCTAGAGAATACAATCCAAGAGGAATAAAACACTCTATCACAAAGAATGGGGTAGATTTAGTGAGTATCCCTTTTAGGCTCAAAAATCTCACATTTAGTGGTTTAAAATCAATGAGAAACACAAGTCTAAGGAACCACATGCTAATTATCAACTATCAAAAGATCATGTCAAGCATTTTTATTTTTAGCCTATCATAAGAATAAAAAATTGGGTTAAAAAATTCACTATCTCAATTTATTTGGCACCAAGTTCTCACAATTGGATGCATAATCTAAGTGTAACACCCTGTATTTCACCGTTTTAAATAACAGTAATACATATAAATATGTTTATAAATTTATTAGAGTTTTAGAAAATTATTTTAAAGAAATGGAGTTCACCACTCAATCCTACTCGAATGTAGGAAGCTATGATTAAAATTTAGGTTGGAAAGTCAGGCAAAACCCGGCCCGCGAATTCCATTGACAGTATAATAATACTGCTCAAAAGACCTAATTTTAATTCGTGAATGAAAGACTTAAGTTTAGTATTTTATTTTCTATAATTATGTATTTTTAGATTTATTTCAGAAAAAAAAAAATAATTTACGTTTTTCAGGCGAAACACGTAATCGGGTAGACGACGGAGTGGATTTTGGAGTTTCTAAGAGTAGATAGAGGGTTTATCTTAGGATTTTGA
Organism: Sophora flavescens; assembly: GCA_030762895.1. Lineage (NCBI taxonomy): Eukaryota > Viridiplantae > Streptophyta > Magnoliopsida > Fabales > Fabaceae > Sophora > Sophora flavescens. The sequence continues at coordinate 163,393,686 of CM061064.1, read as the reverse complement.
GATTATTCAAGGGTATGAATCATATTTTTAAGTCTAGAATGTTTTTCAGGGTTAAAGTGAAAATTTGGGAATTTTACACTTAAGCCCCTGAACTTTCTGTAAATTACCCTTTTGTCCCTAAATTAGTTTTTAAGTTTTTTCAAGTGGATTTGGATAGAATCCTTGTTTCCAATCTCAAATGGTCGTGGCAAAGAAGCCCAAAATTTTCTAGTTCATGGTTTGAGTCCATAAAGCCAAATTGAAACTATATAAGTTTCCTATCTTAAGTCTAATGCTTAAATTTTCAAGTGGGCCCCACAAGAATGAACCCAAGCCCAAACTAACCCAGCCCATGCGCAAGCCCATGAGGATTTATGGCTGCCTCATTTGTTGTTGAATCAATTTTCTAGAGTGTTCCACAATTTTCCACAAGTTTCCACATTTTTCTACATTATCCTACATTATCCTTGGTTTTTCCACAATGTTCTTGATTCTTCTCAAACCTTCATGAATTGTCTTAATATATCTTTGACTCATAAATTCAGCCAACAAAGTCAAGATAAGCTAGCAATTAATGTGTCAAAATCATCATCATGACACTTTCTTGACAATTTGCAAACTAGTCCTTCAACTTATGGAATCTTTGCAAAGTGGTCCTTGGAACTTAATTGCATTTGAATCCTTTAGCAAGACAACTCATCATCATCTAGATCCTTACAAGAGTGGCGCAAGCAAGCTCTATAAATACCATACTCTCACTTTTCACTTAGTTTCTTTTGCCATTTGTTCCAAAACCCTAAAGTTCATAAGTCTCTTAGTTCTAAGTTTGTAAAACAAGTTCTTGGATTTCCTTTGTCTTTGATCTTCAAGAGGTAAATCCTAATCTTCTTTCTTAATCATGCCTATGTTCTTTAGAAAGTTTCTTGATTTAAAGTTTGTTTCATAGTTGTTCATCATTTTCAAGTTTCTAACCCTAGAACTTTGAAAAGTCATAATAAATTCTAGAAAAATCCAATGATGATGAAACTACTTTCTATCTTCTTGATATCATGCATATTATCTAAATCCAAGAGCATTATGTAATCAAAAATTTATTTCTTGAAAACCTAGACTTGGCCGAATCTAGTAAAGTAGGTTTGGTAGAGTTTTGTTCATGTGTTGTCATGTATGATCATGTATTCTATATGGCATGTATGTCTACACACTCAAATCCATGTTAGTTTCTTAAAATGAAAATCTTTACTTAAAAATCCCTATGTTGGCCGAAACCCTTGGTGGTTAGATTTGTTGAGTTTTTGTTCATAGTTTTCCTTAAAGATCTTGTTAATCAAACTCTTAGTATGTATGCCTTATAAATCCAAGTTGGTTTATTAAACTAAGAACCCTAGCCCTATAAACATGTTGAGGCTGAATGCTTGTATAAAAGAGTTAGGAAGTTTTGAGTTTGAAACTTAGTTGTTTAGTCACTAATCTATGATTTAGGTTAATCAAGGATCATTAATCCATGACTTAATCATGATTAGGAATTTTAGTTAGTCAAAAACCCAAGAGACCGTGACTATGTAGTAGGGTTTTAGGATGTTTTTAGTTTCTTGAATTGTGATTGTTTGATTGTAATGGTTGAAGGTTAAGTATAAAGCGGTGTACGTGAGTATCCGGCTTCCGACGAATTTAATTCAACTTGCTGTGTATCTTCGAGAGGTAAGAGGGGTTACCTGACGGATTATTCGGATGACCATATGTCCATGTTTGTGGTTTGTATACATTTGTTTATGTGGTTGTGGTGTATGGTTTGTTTTATTTGGCTATGTGTTTCTAGCTGTTTATCTGTGTTTTGGTTGTTTCTCTGCTTATAATTTGTTTAATTATCTGCAGTAGTATCTTATATTGTTATGATGCATGATCTGCCCGGTGATATAATTTTTGTTGATGTTGGATGTTGTTTGTGAGGCCTGACATTGGTCAGTGCACAACCAATTAATCAGATAAAAGACTTAATAAGCTATGAAGAATTATATTCAATATTTTATGGGAAATGTTGGAATATAATAGGGGAGGAAAATATTATTTTGGAAAAATAATGAGTTTTGAGAAATATTATTATTTTAATGATTTGTTAGTGTAAAAGTAATTTAGGAGTCACGGTGAGAGCGTAACCGTGAAATTTTTTTAGTACTGCTGATTTTTACGCAAGAAATTATGTAATATTATAAAAAGTTATTTTGTGAAATTAATATTCGAAAATAATTTATAAAAATAAAATAATAATAATATTATAATATAATAAAATATTATAAAAGTCAAAGTTTGACTTTAAGAACACTTTTTTTTGGAAAATGTTTTCTTGCATGCATATGGCAGACGTGCCATGATTAGAAGAGGGATTACCTTGCGGCGTCAGGGTAGATCATACAAAGATGTGTTCATTGTGCCCAGGGTTTGGACAATGAGGCCCCATCTCAGAGTGTTATCACTGTGCCACGATGTTGGACAGTGTTCGATGGGCGTGCCTGTGGCGGTGTGCCTGTGGCAATCGAGTCTGATCAACTCATCAAGAGGTTGGAGATATCTCATGAGATTAAGTATGAATGTTTAGATGATGTATTGAAGTGTTCATGCATTCAGATTTTAAAAACGATGATGTTCGGGTGTGAGACCCTTTGATATATTGTGTTGTATGCTAATTTAAATATGAGAAATTAACTGATCTAGGTTTGTATGTGCTTTGTTGTGTCGTACATATGGTTCTCGCGTTATGATCAAATTGTCGGTTTCTCACTCTTGAATATTTTATTTGTGGTTTCTCTTCTGGGTTCTATGTGGTGGAATTCAGATGAACCTCTTAAGGACTATGGCGTCTGGAAGAAGAAGGAGGTGTAGTTCGGGAAATGTTGATGCTGCTTCTTTTGTCGTAGTGTTTTGACCAGCTTAGGTTTAAGTTCAGTTATGTTTTGGGAATAATCTTTTTATTACAAATGTTTAAGTGTGAAACTTATGAGGCAGTATAGCTGTATGATATATATATATATATATATATATATATATATATATATATATATATATGTATGTATATATATATAGATATATCTAAGTGTGGTTATGTGAACGTTGTTGTGATGATGTTGAAAAGAAAAAATTTTATCACCCATTTTGTTTAAGACAAACGTTCATAAAACATTATTTTCCGAAAGCAACCAGCAAATTAAGTTTTTATTTCCGCAAACGGGTAGCCATGTGATGACCCGAGTATGGGTGTCACATTAGTGGTATCAGAGCTGGTCGAGTCTTTCGGGAATGTTGGGAAATAGGTCTATTGTGTTGACGTTGTGTTTTCTCTGAGATGAGACTTGTTTGAATTACTTGTTAGAAGTAATGTGCGGTAATAAGTACATTTACGTTTCAGTTTCTGGTTTTGGTTTCACTGATTGTGGCTTGTAGGTCAGTTATGGAACCAGAAGCTGGACGTGGATGGGGACGTGGACGTGGACGCGGTCGTGGAAGAGGCTGTAGAGGCGGTCGTGTTGCCGGTCGTGGTAACATGAATGAGGACTATGAAGATGGAGTGGACTATGCCGCTCAGGCTATGGTGAACGTGGCAGCTGCGATTGTTAATCAAACTGCTACAATGACTGCCCAGAACTAGCAGGAGCAGGCTCGAGCCGAGCAGGCAACTGAAGGCAAAAACCTAACCGCTTTTCGACGTCAAGATCCATCACAGTTTCATGGAGGAGTGGATCCTGTGAAAGCTGACTTATGGATTCAGGAGTTAGAGAAAATTTTTAGGTTGATTCACAGTCCTGAAGGAGTAAAGGTATCTTATGCCACTTTTCTGTTGGTAGGCGATGCTGAGTCTTGGTGGAAGGGCACCGAACAACTGTTGGAAGCAGAGAACCAGGAGATTACTTGGGAGGTATTCCGAACCAGCTTTTTAAACAAGTACTTTCCTCAAAGTGCACGAGTTGAGAAGGAGCAAGAATTTCTGCAACTTCAGCAGAGGAATTTAACTGTTGGAGAGTACGCGGCGAGGTTTGAATCACTTGCCAAGTATTTTCGCTTTTTCAAGAACAACCCAAACGAAGATTGGAAGTGCGAGCGTTTTGAAAGCGGATTGCGTTTTGAGATTAAGGAATCAGTACTACCGTTAGAAATTCGGAATTTCCAAGCCCTAGTTGAGAAGAGTAGAAAAATAGAATTAATGAGGAAGGAAAAGGATAACAAAGGGACTGTAGGAGGACCGGATAGGTCAAAGGGTCAATTTCAGAACCAAAAGGGAAGACAAGCACATAATGAACCTTATTCCCGTCCACCAGGGAATAACCAGAATCGACAACAACCTCATTCGAATTTTGTTGCATCGGAGAGTGGTGGCCAAACAAGTCAAAGTCAGGGTCAAGTTAGATGGTGCTACAGATGTGGAGATCCAAATCACATGAGGAATACTTTCCCTGAAAACGGGACTAAGTGCTTCAATTGTAATCAAATAGGACATTTAGCGAAAGATTGCAATGCGCCGAGGCATGGATCGACTGTCAATAACACCAATCTTTGTTAGACCAAAGACTACAGGGAGAATTTATACCATGATGAGCACTGAGACTCCAAACTACGACGGTAATCTCTTAGCTATAATTTTCAAGCTCGAGTACAATTCATACTTGTTTCGATGGATTGTGTGTGGATATGTTGAAATTACCTGTTTCTTTGATTTTCATGATGTCATTGTTTTGAACTCAAGATGAAATTCTTTTATATACTTTCTCGTGAAAGTAAGGCTTTAGGATCTTTCATTCCTGTCTAGCTTCGTGTCACGAAATTTCAAGGACGAAATTTTTTTTAAGAGGGGTAGTAATGTAACACCCTGTATTTCACTGTTTTAAATAACAGTAATACATATAAATATGTTTATAAATTTATTAGAGTTTTAGAAAATTATTTTAAATAAACGGAGTTCACCACTCAATCCTACTCGAATGTAGGAAGCTACGATTAAAATTTAGGTTGGAAAGTCACGCGAAACCCGGCCCGCGAATTCCATTGACAGTATAATAATACTGCTCAAAAGACCTAATTTTAATTCGTGAACAAAAGACTTAAGTTTAGTATTTTATTTTCTAAAATTATGTATTTTTAGATTTATTTCAGAAAAAAAATAAAATAATTTACGTTTTTCAGGCGAAACACGTAATCGGGTAGACGACGGAGGGGATTTTGGAGTTTCTAAGAGTAGATAGCGGGTTTATCTTAGGATTTTGAGATTATTCAAGGGTATGAATCATATTTTTAAGTCTAGAATGTTTTTCAGGGTTAAAGTGAAAATTTGAGAATTTTACACTTAAGCCCCTGAACTTTCTGTAAATTACCCTTTTGTCCCTAAATTAGTTTTTAAGTTTTTTCAAGTGGATTGGGATAGAATCCTTGTTTCCAATCTCAAATGGTCGTGTCTTAGAATCCCAAAATTTTCTAGTTCATGGTTTGAGTCCATAAAGCCTAATTGAAACTATATAAGTTTCCTATCTTAAGTCTAATGCTTAAATTTTCAAGTGGGCCCCACAAGAATGAACCCAAGCCCAAACTAACCCAGCCCATGCGCAAGCCCATGAGGATTTATGGCTGCCTCATTTGTTGTTGAATCAATTTTCTAGAGTGTTCCACAATTTTCCACAAGTTTCCACATTTTTCAACATTATCCTACATTATCCTTAATTTTTCCACAATGTTCTTGATTCTTCTCAAACCTTCATGAATTGTCATAATCTATATTTGACTCATAAATTCAGCCAACAAAGTCAAGATAAGCTAGCATTTAATGTGTCAAAATCATCATCATGACACTTTCTTGACAATTTGCAAACTGGTCCTTTAACTTATGGAATCTTTGCAAAGTGGTCCTTGGAACTTAATTGCATTTGAATCCTTTAGCAAGACAACTCATCATCATCTAGATCCTTCCAAGAGTGGCGCAAGCAAGCTCTATAAATACCACACTCTCACTTTTCACTTAGTTTCTTTTGCCATTTGTTCCAAAACCCTAAAGTTCATAACTCTCATAGTTCTAAGTTTGTAAAACAAGTTCTTGGATTTCCTTTGTCTTTGATCTTCAAGAGGTAAATCCTAATCTTCTTTCTTAATCATGCCTATGTTCTTTAGAAAGTTTCTTGATTTAAAGTTTGTTTCATAGTTGTTCATCATTTTCAAGTTTCTAACCCTAGAACTTTGAAAAGTCATAATAAATTCTAGAAAAATCCAATGATGATGAAACTACTTTCTATCTTATTGATATCATGCATATTATCTAAATCCAAGAGCATGATGTAATCAAAAATTTATTTCTTGAAAACCTAGCCTTGGCCGAATCTAGTAAAGTAGGTTTGGTAGAGTTTTGTTCATGTGTTGTCATGTATGATCATGTATTCTATATGGCATGTATGTCTACACACTAAAATCCATGTTAGTTTCTTAAAATGAAAATCTTTACTTAAAAATCCCTATGTTGGCCGAAACCCTAGGTGGTTAGATTTGTTAAGTTTTTGTTCATAGTTTTCCTTACAGATCTTGTTAATCAAACTCTTAGTATGTATGCCTTATAAATCCGAGTTGGTTTATTAAACTAAGAACCCTAGCCCTATAAACATGTTGAGGCCGAATCCTTGTATAAAAGAGTTAGGAAGTTTTGAGTTTGAAACTTAGTTGTTTAGTCACTAATCTATGATTTAGGTTAATCAAGGATCATTAATCCATGACTTAATCATGATTAGGAATTTTAGTTAGTCAAAAACCCTAGAGGTCGTGACTATGTAGTAGGGTTTTAGGATGTTTTTAGTTTCTTGAATTGTGATTGTTTGATTGTAATGGTTGAAGGTTAAGTATAAAGCGGTGAACGTGAGTTTCCGGCTTCCGACGAATTTAATTCAACTTGCTGTGTATCTTTGAGAGGTAAGAGGGGTTACCTGACGGATTATTCGGATGACCATATGTCCATGTTTGTGGTTTGTATACATTTGTTTATGTGGTTGTGGTGTATGGTTTGTTTTATTTGGCTATGTGTTTCTAGCTGTTTATCTGTGTTTTGGTTGTTTCTCTGCTTATAATTTGTTTAATTATCTGCAGTAGTATCTTATATTGTTATGATGCATGATCTGCCCGGTGATATAATTTTTGTTGATGTTGGATGTTGTTTGTGAGGCCTGACATTGGTCAGTGCACAACCAATTAATCAGATAAAAGACTTAATAAGCTATGAAGAATTATATTCAATGTTTTATGGGAAATGTTGGAATATAATAGGGGAGGAAAATATTATTTTGGAAAAATAATGAGTTTTGAGAAATATTATTATTTTAATGATTTGTTAGTGTAAAAGTAATTTAGGAGTCACGGTGAGAGCGTAACCGTGAAATTTTTTTAGTACTGCTGATTTTTACGCAAGAAATTATGTAATATTATAAAAAGTTATTTTGTGAAATTAATATTCGAAAATAATTTATAAAAATAAAATAATAATAATATTATAATATAATAAAATATTATAAAAGTCAAAGTTTGACTTTAAGAACACTTTTTTTTGGAAAATGTTTTCTTGCATGCATATGGCAGACGTGCCATGATTAGAAGAGGGATTACCTTGCGGCGTCAGGGTAGATCATACAAAGATGTTTTCATTGTGCCCAGGGTTTGGACAATGAGGCCCCATCTCAGAGTGTTATCACTGTGCCACGATGTTGGACAGTGTTCGATGGGCGTGCCTGTGGCGGTGTGCCTGTGGCAATCGAGTCTGATCAACTCATCAAGAGGTTGGAGATATCTCATGAGATTAAGTATGAATGTTTAGATGATGTATTGAAGTGTTCATGCATTCAGATTTTAAAAACGATGATGTTCGGGTGTGAGACCCTTTGATATATTGTGTTGTATGCTAATTTAAATATGAGAAATTAACTGATCTAGGTTTGTATGTGCTTTGTTGTGTCGTACATATGGTTCTCGCGTTATGATCAAATTGTCGGTTTCTCACTCTTGAATATTTTATTTGTGGTTTCTCTTCTGGGTTCTATGTGGTGGAATTCAGATGAACCTCTTAAGGACTATGGCGTCTGGAAGAAGAAGGAGGTGTAGTTCGGGAAATGTTGATGCTGCTTCTTTTGTCGTAGTGTTTTGACCAGCTTAGGTTTAAGTTCAGTTATGTTTTGGGAATAATCTTTTTATTACAAATGTTTAAGTGTGAAACTTATGAGGCAGTATAGCTGTATGATATATATATATATATATATATATATATATATATATATATATATATGTATATATATATATATATAGATATATCTAAGTGTGGTTATGTGAACGTTGTTGTGATGATGTTGAAAAGAAAAATTTTTATCACCCATTTTGTTTAAGACAAACGTTCATAAAACATTATTTTCCGAAAGCAACCAGCAAATTAAGTTTTTATTTCCGCAAACGGGTAGCCATGTGATGACCCGAGTATGGGTGTCACATTAGTGGTATCAGAGCTGGTCGAGTCTTTCGGGAATGTTGGGAAATAGGTCTATTGTGTTGACGTTGTGTTTTCTCTGAGATGAGACTTGTTTGAATTACTTGTTAGAAGTAATGTGCGGTAATAAGTACATTTACGTTTCGAGTTTCTGGTTTTGGTTTCACCGATTGTGGCTTGTAGGTCGGTTATGGAACCAGGCTGGGCGTGGATGGGGGCGTGGGCGTGGACGCGGTCGTGGAAGAGGCTGTAGAGGCGGTCGTGTTGCGGTCGTGGTAACATGAATGAGGACTATGAAGATGGAGTGGACTATGCCGCTCAGGCTATGGTGAACGTGGCAGCTGCGATTGTTAATCAAAGCGCTACAATGACTGCCCGAGAACTAGCGGGAGCGGGCTCGAGCCGAGCAGTAATCGAAGGCAAAAACCTAACCGCTTTTGACGTCAAGATCCATCACAGTTTCATGGAGGAGTGGATCCTGTGAAAGCGACTTATGGATTCAGGAGTTAGAGAAAATTTTTAGGTTGATTCACGAGTCTGAAGGAGTAAAGGTATCTTATGCCACTTTTCTGTTGGTAGGCGATGCTGAGTCTTGGTGGAAGGGCACCGAACAACTGTTGGAAGCAGAGAACCAGGAGATTACTTGGGAGGTATTCCGAACCAGCTTTTTAAACAAGTACTTTCCTCAAAGTGCACGAGTTGAGAAGGAGCAAGAATTTCGCAACTTCAGCAGAGGAATTTAGCTTGTTGGAGAGTACGCGGCGAGGTTTGAATCACTTGCCAAGTATTTTCGCTTTTTCAAGAACAACCCAAACGAAGATTGGAAGTGCGAGCGTTTTGAAAGCGGATTGCGTTTTGAGATTAAGGAATCAGTACTACCGTTAGAAATTCGGAATTTCCAAGCCCTAGTTGAGAAGAGTAGAAAAATAGAATTAATGAGGAAGGAAAAGGATAACAAAGGGACTGTAGGAGGACCGGATAGGTCAAAGGGTCAATTTCAGAACCAAAAGGGAAGACAAGCACATAATGAACCTTATTCCCGTCCACCAGGGAATAACCAGAATCGACAACAACCTCATTCGAATTTTGTTGCATCGGAGAGTGGTGGCCAAACAAGTCAAAGTCAGGGTCAAGTTAGATGGTGCTACAGATGTGGAGATCCAAATCACATGAGGAATACTTTCCCTGAAAACGGGACTAAGTGCTTCAATTGTAATCAAATAGGACATTTAGCGAAAGATTGCAATGCGCCGAGGCATGGATCGACTGTCAATAACACCAATGCTGTTAGACCAAAGACTACAGGGAGAATTTATACCATGATGAGCACTGAGACTCCAAACTACGACGGTAATCTCTTAACTATAATTTTCAAGCTCGAGTACAATTCATACTTGTTTCGATGGATTGTGTGTGGATATGTTGAAATTACCTGTTTCTTTGATTTTCATGATGTCATTGTTTTGAACTCAAGATGAAATTCTTTTATATACTTTCTCGTGAAAGTAAGGCTTTAGGATCTTTCATTCCTGTCTAGCTTCGTGTCACGAAATTTCAAGGACGAAATTTTTTTTAAGAGGGGTAGTAATGTAACACCCTGTATTTCACTGTTTTAAATAACAGTAATACATATAAATATGTTTATAAATTTATTAGAGTTTTAGAAAATTATTTTAAATAAACGGAGTTCACCACTCAATCCTACTCGAATGTAGGAAGCTACGATTAAAATTTAGGTTGGAAAGTCACGCGAAACCCGGCCCGCGAATTCCATTGACAGTATAATAATACTGCTCAAAAGACCTAATTTTAATTCGTGAACAAAAGACTTAAGTTTAGTATTTTATTTTCTAAAATTATGTATTTTTAGATTTATTTCAGAAAAAAAATAAAATAATTTACGTTTTTCATGCGAAACACGTAATCGGGTAGACGACGGAGGGGATTTTGGAGTTTCTAAGAGTAGATAGCGGGTTTATCTTAGGATTTTGAGATTATTCAAGGGTATGAATCATATTTTTAAGTCTAGAATGTTTTTCAGGGTTAAAGTGAAAATTTGAGAATTTTACACTTAAGCCCCTGAACTTTCTGTAAATTACCCTTTTGTCCCTAAATTAGTTTTTAAGTTTTTTCAAGTGGATTGGGATAGAATCCTTGTTTCCAATCTCAAATGGTCGTGTCTTAGAATCCCAAAATTTTCTAGTTCATGGTTTGAGTCCATAAAGCCTAATTGAAACTATATAAGTTTCCTATCTTAAGTCTAATGCTTAAATTTTCAAGTGGGCCCCACAAGAATGAACCCAAGCCCAAACTAACCCAGCCCATGCGCAAGCCCATGAGGATTTATGGCTGCCTCATTTGTTGTTGAATCAATTTTCTAGAGTGTTCCACAATTTTCCACAAGTTTCCACATTTTTCAACATTATCCTACATTATCCTTAATTTTTCCACAATGTTCTTGATTCTTCTCAAACCTTCATGAATTGTCATAATCTATATTTGACTCATAAATTCAGCCAACAAAGTCAAGATAAGCTAGCATTTAATGTGTCAAAATCATCATCATGACACTTTCTTGACAATTTGCAAACTGGTCCTTTAACTTATGGAATCTTTGCAAAGTGGTCCTTGGAACTTAATTGCATTTGAATCCTTTAGCAAGACAACTCATCATCATCTAGATCCTTCCAAGAGTGGCGCAAGCAAGCTCTATAAATACCACACTCTCACTTTTCACTTAGTTTCTTTTGCCATTTGTTCCAAAACCCTAAAGTTCATAACTCTCATAGTTCTAAGTTTGTAAAACAAGTTCTTGGATTTCCTTTGTCTTTGATCTTCAAGAGGTAAATCCTAATCTTCTTTCTTAATCATGCCTATGTTCTTTAGAAAGTTTCTTGATTTAAAGTTTGTTTCATAGTTGTTCATCATTTTCAAGTTTCTAACCCTAGAACTTTGAAAAGTCATAATAAATTCTAGAAAAATCCAATGATGATGAAACTACTTTCTATCTTATTGATATCATGCATATTATCTAAATCCAAGAGCATGATGTAATCAAAAATTTATTTCTTGAAAACCTAGCCTTGGCCGAATCTAGTAAAGTAGGTTTGGTAGAGTTTTGTTCATGTGTTGTCATGTATGATCATGTATTCTATATGGCATGTATGTCTACACACTAAAATCCATGTTAGTTTCTTAAAATGAAAATCTTTACTTAAAAATCCCTATGTTGGCCGAAACCCTAGGTGGTTAGATTTGTTAAGTTTTTGTTCATAGTTTTCCTTACAGATCTTGTTAATCAAACTCTTAGTATGTATGCCTTATAAATCCGAGTTGGTTTATTAAACTAAGAACCCTAGCCCTATAAACATGTTGAGGCCGAATCCTTGTATAAAAGAGTTAGGAAGTTTTGAGTTTGAAACTTAGTTGTTTAGTCACTAATCTATGATTTAGGTTAATCAAGGATCATTAATCCATGACTTAATCATGATTAGGAATTTTAGTTAGTCAAAAACCCTAGAGGTCGTGACTATGTAGTAGGGTTTTAGGATGTTTTTAGTTTCTTGAATTGTGATTGTTTGATTGTAATGGTTGAAGGTTAAGTATAAAGCGGTGTACGTGAGTTTCCGGCTTCCGACGAATTTAATTCAACTTGCTGTGTATCTTTGAGAGGTAAGAGGGGTTACCTGACGGATTATTCGGATGACCATATGTCCATGTTTGTGGTTTGTATACATTTGTTTATGTGGTTGTGGTGTATGGTTTGTTTTATTTGGCTATGTGTTTCTAGCTGTTTATCTGTGTTTTGGTTGTTTCTCTGCTTATAATTTGTTTAATTATCTGCAGTAGTATCTTATATTGTTATGATGCATGATCTGCCTGGTGAAATAATTTTTGTTGATGTTGGATGTTGTTTGTGAGGCCTGACATTGGTCAGTGCACAACCAATTAATCAGATAAAAGACTTAATAAGCTATGAAGAATTATATTCAATGTTTTATGGGAAATGTTGGAATATAATAGGGGAGGAAAATATTATTTTGGAAAATTAATGAGTTTTGAGAAATATTATTATTTTAATGATTTGTTAGTGTAAAAGTAATTTAGGAGTCACGGTGAGAGCGTAACCGTGAAATTTTTTTAGTACTGCTGATTTTTACGCAAGAAATTATGTAATATTATAAAAAGTTATTTTGTGAAATTAATATTCGAAAATAATTTATAAAAAAATAATAATAATAATATTATAATATAATAAAATATTATAAAAGTCAAAGTTTGACTTTAAGAACACTTTTTTTTGGAAAATGTTTTCTTGCTTGCATATGGCAGACGTGCCATGATTAGAAGAGGGATTACCTTGCGGCGTCAGGGTAGATCATACAAAGATGTTTTCATTGTACCCGGGGTTTGGACAATGAGGCCCCATCTCAGAGTGTTATCACTGTGCCACGATGTTGGACAGTGTGCGATGGGCGTGCCTGTGGCGGTGTGCCTGTGGCAAACGAGTCTGATCAACTCATCAAGAGGTTGGAGATATCTCATGAGATTAAGTATGAATGTTTAGATGATGTATTGAAGTGTTCATGCATTCAGATTTTAAAAACGACGATGTTCGGGTGTGAGACCCTTTGATATATTGTGTTGTATGCCAATTTAAATATGAGAAATTAACTGATCTAGGTTTGTATGTGCTTTGTTGTGTCGTACATATGGTTCTCGCGTTATGATCAAATTGTCGGTTTCTCACTCTTGCATATTTTATTTGTGGTTTCTCTTCTGGGTTCTATGTGGTGGAATTCAGATGAACCTCTTAAGGACTATGGCGTCTGGAAGAAGAAGGAGGTGTAGTTCGGGAAATGTTGATGCTGCTTCTTTTGTCGTAGTGTTTTGACAGCTTAGGTTTAAGTTCAGTTATATTTTGGTAATAATCTTTTTATTACAAATGTTTAAGTGTGAAACTTATGAGCCAGTATAGCTGTATGATATATATATGTATATATATATAGATATATCTAAGTGTGGTTTTGTGAACGTTGTTGTGATGATGTTGAAAAGAACAAATTTTATCACCCATTTTGTTTAAGACAAACGTTCATAAAACATTATTTTCCGAAAGCAACCAGCAAATTAAGTTTTTATTTCCGCAAACGGGTAGCCATGTGATGACCCGAGCATGGGTGTCACACTAAGCAAGGAGGTAATCTAATCATGTGATCATGTAAAACTATGCCTATATGAATGCAACATGAAAAATGCAAAAATGCAAAAAATTTCAAAACTACCACCACCCCAATTTTAAAAACTTACATTGTCCCCAATGTAAATAATCAAGTTAGAGAGGGGAGAAAAAAGGAACAACTCACCGAGGTGGTAGCGGGTGTTGGCTCACATGCCTAGTCAAAGATGCTGGAAAATGTGTCACGGCCGTGATGCTCATCACGGCTAGGCCGTGATGCTCATCACGGCTAGGCCGTGATCAATTCTGGTCTATAGGAGATGACCTGTCACGGATGTGAGTTCCATCACGGCTAGGCCGTGATACATTCTGATCTTCAGGGTCCTTCTCATCACGTCCGTGATGGATATCATGGTTGGGCCATGATCCTTTCTGATCTTTTCTGGTTAGCTAATCACGGCCGTGATGGCCGTCACGACCTGGGTGCGATGACTTCTGACTTTATTTGTCCTTGGCTTTTTGCTCTTCCTTCCTTCTTAACCTGAAAACACTTGGCAAAACCATCAATAAGTGATCTTTCTTCTCTAAATCTCCTCAAGTTATTCAAAAACAAAATTCAAAAACAAATGGAAAAGGGAAAGAAAACTTGGGTTGCCTCCCAAGAAGCGCTTATTTACGGTCTTAAGCTTGACCATACTTCTTTCAATCTACAGGGGTCGATTGGGCCTAAAAGTGCAAGAACACTTCTCGTCCATGGAAGTCCTTCAAAGAGCCGATTTTGTTCGTATGACCAATTGTGCTTTCGCTTTGCTCTTTTCACTCTGAGTTTCATGGCCTTACTTCCTACCGGCGGAAGTTTTATATCCTCCTGAGGAGCAACTCCAACTTCATCACCATTTGGTGCATCATTTGTCTTGAAAAGCTTCGGAGTTGCTTCCATGTTAAGCTCTTCCTTCACTTCTGGAGACATTATATCGATCCTGCACACATGACTCTCAAAAGGAGGGTTATTATATGAGTTAGTCAAATCAAAATCTACCCTACCTTCCTCTACATTTAAAGAGAGCTTGCCATTTTTTACGTCTATTATCGCTCCAGCTGTGTCCAAGAATGGCCTTCCAAGAATGATAGGGAATTTAGAATTCCTGTTCATATCCAGCACCATCCACAAATTGTAAAGAGAATTGGGATAGACTCAATTCCTTGGTTCCCAACCTCTCAAAGATAGTAAGCGGCATCAAACTCGCACTAGCTCCTAAGTCACATAAATTAGCTTGGTCTATTTTCACTTCTCTGATTTAGCAAGCAATAGAGAAACTTCCTGGATCCTTTAGTTTAGGAGGCATATTAGTTTTTATCATGGCATAGTGCTCCTAAATTAAGATCTTAGTTTCTATTTCTACTTGATATTTCTTGACCAACCTTTGTGGGAAAGGTATTGAGGGTTGGTAAGGTGGTGGAGGGACATACTTTGGCTCTATCTCTTCATCTTCGCTCATGTCCTCCTCACATTCCACATCCTTTTCAGCTACCCCAAGCTTATCATCCTTAAGTATATAGCATTACAATGTTCATTGGGATTAACTTCGGGTTGTCCCGGAAACGTACCCTTAGGTCTAGAGTATGTACTAGCTTGTTGGGCAATCTGGGTTTCTAACATCTTATTATGGATGGCTAAGTTATCTACCTTAGATGCTAACTCTTTTATTGCCTCATTGACTGCCCTACCTTGTTGCCTAAACTCTTCATTTTGTTTTCTTTGAGTTTCAACAAAATTTTCCAAGAGAGACTCAAGTTTAGACTTTTGTACCGGAGGATACCCCGATGCGGGTTTCCTATTACCTTGGCCTTCCTGGAATTCGTGGTTCAGGGTGTTTTTGTAGTTCCCGTAGGAGAGGTAAGGGCTATTCTTCCTTCCTTGGTTGTAAGAATTAGGAGGAGCATAATTTGGCAACTTCGGGTTCGTGTCATAGAAGTTGTGGCAAGAGTTCACTTGTTCCCCCGAAGCACCGGATCCATGAGCAATACCATGTGGGCACTCCATTATGTCATGTCCCTGCATTCCACAAATCTCACAAACAATGTTAGTAGCACCTATTGAACTCACACTAGCCTTTTCAAGCTTATCAAAGAGTTTATTCAGTGAGTCAATTTTAGACATAATAAGATCAGTGTTATTCATTTCAAACTTACCCCCCGAAATCTTTTTTGGGTTATTACCTCTTTCCGAACCCCATTGGTGGTAGTTGGTAGCTATGTTTTCAATGATATTGAATGCCTCAGTCAGAGGCCTATTCATAAATGCTCCACCAGCTGCGGAGTCAAGTGACACCTTCGAAGAGTAAACCAATCCGTTGTAGAAGGTATGCACTAATAGCCACCTCTCCAGTCCATGATGTGGGAAATACTCTAGCAATCCCTTGTAGCGATCCCAAGCTTCGGATAAGCATTCACCGTCCTTTTGGAAGAAGCCGGTGATCTGAGTTCGTAGGTACGTCGTCTTGGATGGAGGGAAGAATTTCTCCAAGAATGCCTGCTCCAGTTGGTCCCAAGTCCATAAGGTATTAGCAGAAACTTGCTTCAACCAAGCTTTTGCCTTTCCAGTAAGAGAGGAGGGGAACAACCTCAAGCGAATAGCATCAATCGGGGCACCATGAATTCTAATTGCATCGGTGACCTCCAAGAATGTCTCCACATGATCAATCGGGTCCTCCGAGGGTAATCCTCCGAATTGATGTTGCCTAATCATGCTAATTAGAATAGGCGGTATAGTGTAGTTCTCCGCCTCGATTTCTGGCCTAGCAATCCCAGTTCGTAAACCCCTCGCATTCGGGGCTGCGTAGTCCTTTAGTGGTTTTGTATCCAGTAGATTCGCCATGAGTGGGATGGGAATCAATCTTTCCCTCTCTCTTTGTAGTCGCCTACGTCTATGAAAGGTCCTTTCAATTTCGGGGTCGACCTCAATAAGGTTTCCAAGACTTAGGGATCTTTGCATAAAAGATAAAAACACAAAGAGAGATAGGAAGAAAAAGAGATAAATGAAGGAAAGATTTTTTTTAAACAAAAAAACAATTGAAAAGAAAAATAAAAAGTCCAGAAAAATCAACATAAAAATTAAATTGAAATTCAAGAAAACACAGTCCCCGACAACGGCGCCAAAAACTTGATGTCGCGTGACTCAGGCAAGTGTACCTGGACTCGTCGCCAAGTAATAAAAAGATCGATCCCACATAAACCGTGATCTCAAATCACAACTAATTATCAAATCAATTAAACTGGACTATATAAAAAGGGGTTTTGAAAAGGTTTTGATTTTTGAAATAAGAATAAAGTAACAATGAAATTTAAAATTGCAATTAAACAAAACAGGGAAGTAAATCAATTTGGGGATTTTCAAATTCAAAAGGGATTCCCAGGAATTGGGATACCACAAAACTGTTTATGTTCCTAAATTGACTACCCCTTGTTAATTATCAAAATTGCTTTGAAGGCAAATTTCTCCTAAATAAGTTAATGCTCCCTCTCGGGTTACAATAACCGTGCCCAATTAAACCAACCCCTACTCTCGTGGTAGTTGAATTTAGATTGAACCATTTAAGCTTTGTGACAATTCGTTAATCCTCGAAGGGACTGCTTCTAACTCTTGTGATTTAAGTCCTAATTCTGATTCTATAGATCCGATACCTAAGTTCACCGCTAGGTTCCTCCTCAGAGTATCTACGACACGCAAATAAGTGGTCACCGAATTTACGAGTAATTAAAACAATAGAAATCATATCTAAAGCAAAATCGAAATTAACAAAGGTAAAACATCAATTCATAACATAAATCAGATCTTGGGCATAGCCCCAATCCCTAGAAATAAAGCTACTACTCAAGCATTGCCATGGTGATGACAAGCTTGGTCAACAAAAACATGAAATAAAACCTAAGAGAAGAGAAAGAGAAGAATAAGAGAATCCTAATTTTTCCTAAGTGTAGCAGCCCCCAAAGTCTCCCCTTTTTCTCTACCTAATTCCCCTATTATAGATTAGGGTAGTTTGAATCCCAATCAAACACAAATTCAGATCAAATCAGTTTCTTCAGATCCAAATATTGCGCGTCACGACCGTGATGGCCAGCACGTCCAGGCCGTGACGGATTCTTCCTTGGGCGTTGCTTACTGATTGGTCTGTCACGGTTGTGACCATCATCACGGCTAGGCCGTGATCAATTCTGCCTGTGAGGGTCTGGTTCAGCTGACATGTCACGGCCGTGATAGCCATCACGGGTTGGCTGTGACCATTTCTGACTTTTCCATTCTTTCTTTTAAGCTCTACTCGATCACGGCCGTGATGGCTGTCACGGCTAGGCCATCATGGGCTCTGTTTGGTTCATTTTCTTCGCTTTTCATGCTCCATCTTCATGCAAGCTCCATCATGACTGATGCCGAGCATTTAATCCTTAATTCCTGCACAACAACACCACAAAACCCCCTTACCTGTTCCAAGGTAAAAAATAACAAAAATCAAATTCCATATGCCTGAACTATATGAAAATGCATGCAAAATGTCAATGAAATATGAGGTGAAATCACACTCATCAAGTAGCATGAGCAGTCTTGTTGGTAACCCAATTTCTGAAAATCTCCTTTAATTTTAAAACCTCCATATTTGATTTGTTAATGATTTTATTTGATTGCGTTTTAATTACTAGATTTGTTAGTTAACCTGATTTCAAAAACCAAATCTTTTCCAAATCTTTTTCTTGTTCAGTTTAATTAGTTTAATAATTAATTATTATTTAAGATCACGGTCTCTGTGGTTCGATCTTTTTATTACTTGACGATGAAGCCGTTCACTTGCGGATTCGAGAACCATCACCAATCAAACAAGGAATAGAGAAACGACCTGGATCTTTCAATTTAGGAGACAATTTATTTTGAATTAAAGTACTGCATTCTCCATCCTTTTGTAACGATCCTAGCAATATTTTGTAACGATCCCAAGCTTCGGATAAGCATTCTCCATCCTTTTGGAAGAAGCCGGTAATCTGAGTTCGTAGGTAAGCAGTCTTGGATGGAGGGAAGAATTTCTCCAAGAATGCCTGCTCCAGTTGGTCCCAAGTTGACAAAGTATTAGAGGGCACTTGCTTCAACCAAGATTTTGCTTTTCCAGTCAGAGAGGGTAATCCTCCACATGATCAGTCGGGTCCTCCGAGGGTAATCCTCCAAACTGATGTTGCCTTATCATGCCAATTAACTGAGGCGGTATAGTGTAGTTCTCCGCCTCAATTTCTGGCCTAGCAATCCCAGTTCGCAAACCCCTAGCATTTGAGGCTGCGTAGTCCTTCAGTGGTTTGGTATCCGGTAGATTCGCCATGAGTGGAATGGGAATCGACCTTCTCTTGCTCTGTCTTTGTAGTCTCCCACGTCTATGAAAGGTCCTTTCGATCTCTGGGTCAACTTCAACAAGATTTCCAAGACTTTGGGATCTTCGCATAAAAGAGAAAAATACCTGCAAAGAGAGAGATAGATACTAGAAAAAAAAATTAATATAAAAAAAGGGTCCAGAAAAATCAATTTAAAAATTAAATTGAAACTCAAGAAAGCACAGTCCCCGGCAACGGCGCCAAAAACTTGACGGTATCAAATCCGCAAGTGAACGGCTTCATCGTCAAGTAATAAAAAAAGATCGAACCACATAGACCGTGAACTTAAATAACAATTAGTTATTAAATCGATTTAACTAAACTAGATAAAGATTTGGAAAAGATTTGGATTTTGAAATCAGAATCAAGTAGCAATCAAATTTAAAGTTGCAATTAAAACGAAATCAAGAACAAAGTAGGAAAGTAAATGAAATCTGGGATTTTTTTTCAATATCAAAAGAGGTTTCCAGGAATTGGGTTACCAATAAGACTGCTCATGTTACTAAATTGACTACCCATCTTATTAATAATCAAAATTACTTTGAAGGTGAATTTATCCTAAATAAGTTAATGTTCCCTCTCGGGATACAAGAATCGTGCCCGATTAAACCAACCCCTACTCTCGTGGTAATTGAATTTAAATCGAACCCTTTAAACTTTGTGACAATTCAGTGAACCCTCGAAGGACCGCTTCTAACTCTCATGATTTAAGTCCTGAGTTTGATTCCTATAGATCCGATACCTAAGTTCACCGCTAAGTTCGTCCTTAGAGTATCTACGACAAGCAAATGAGTGGCCACCAAATTTACAAGTAATTCAAGCATTAGGAATCAAATTGAAAGCAAAATCGAAATTAACAAAAAACAAAACGTCAATCCATCACAATAAATGAATCTTGGGCATAGCCCCAATTCCTAAAAATAAAACGACTACTCAAGCATTGCCATGTTCATAGCAATCTTAATTAACAAAAGCATAAAAAGAAAACCTAAGAGAAGAGAAGAAATTGAGAAGAAGAGAAATCCTAGATTTTGCCTATGGGTAGCAGTCCAGAGATCTCTATTTTCGAGCCTTAGAGTCCTATTTATAATGTAGGGTAACTTGAATTCCAAGATGTTACAAAATCAGATAAAATCAGCAATTAAATTTCCAGATATTGCGCGTCACAGCCGTGATTCCTGTCACGGCCAGGCCGTGATGGGTTCTGACTTGGAGATGGCTTCACTGCTTGATCTGTCACGGCCGTGACCACCATCACAGACTAGCCGTGATCAATTCTGCCTGGGAGGGTCTGGTTCAGTTTGCATGTCACGTCCGTGATGGACATCATGGACTGGCCGTGACCAGTATTGAGTTTATCCTTCTTTCTTTTCAGCCCTACTCGATCATGGCCGTGATGGCCATCACGGCCAGGCCGTGACGGGCTCTGTTTGGTTCATTTTCTTGCTTTTCAAGCTCCGTCTTCATACAAGCTCCAACATAACTGATCCTGAGCATTTTAATCTTCAATTCCTGCACACTAACACCAGAAAACCACCTTACCCGTTCCAAGGTAAAAACTAACAAAAATCAAATTAAAAATGCCTAAACTACATGAAAATGCATGCAATATGATAAGGAAATATGAGATGAAATCACACTCATCAAAGAGCTACGTCCAGTCCTTGGCAGCACCAAGTTTTATCCACTATAACTGATCAGGTTACAGGCTCCAAGTATTGTTTGCACACCAAGCCTCTTCAGGCTCCAAGACAAGTATTCTTTGCACGTCTAGCCTCTTCAGGCTCCAAGACAAGTATTCTTTGCACACCTAGCCTCTTCAGGCTCACTCAGATTTGTTTGAGAAATTTGGTTTGTAATAAATACAACTTCAGACAGACAAATCTTTCACTAACACTCAGAATGGTTTAAATGTAAAGCTTAGGAAAGTCTGCGTAAGAACTTCAAATGATTGAAGAACACATAATGAAAGAATGAAGATATTGATGCGCAGAGTAATGGATATTTTAAATGCTATGAGTATTCTCTATTCATCTTCAATGACTTCTTTATTCATAGTCTTCAAGCATTTAAGATCCATTAGAGACATTCCTTCAGATGTTGGCTTCAAGCTGAACTTCATTAAATAAAACAGAGTCGTTCTGGGCAGCCATTAATGCAATAGGAACGTTGGTTGTACTCTAACTTGTAGGGTCATGGCTTTATGCATCATGAATCATCCATATCAGAGTTGTGCAGAGAGTTTTTTGTACTTTGCTGAGTACAATTCCCTTTTCGTGTAAAGACCAGAGGTACTAGGAATAAAACACGTTGGAATCATTCTTTAACTGGTCTTTGGTTCTGATATCCTAGGTTGCTTGAGAGAGTGACTTCTGATTTTTCTTGATAAGAGTGAGACCAAGTAGGAGAGAAGGCTTTGAGTCTCTTTCTGATAGGACAGCTCACAAAAGCTTGTGAGGTCCTTGGTTCTTCAACGAGTAATCTCAGACGAGTGTTGGAACTCGTGGAGAGACGGGTTGAAAACGTCTCTTGAAAGAAGTCAATAATCCTAGTCAGCAGATAGGTTGACTTTTGCTTATCTAGACAGGTAGTCATCTATATGAGCAGACAGATGATTCTTACTGTTTTGATCTGCATACTAGATAGGCATGCTAGCAACCAATATGACGGTTAATTAAATCATTAACCAATGTTTAGTTCTCATCAAAACTTTAGGGAAATGCACATCAGACATTTTAGAGACTTAACACGGACAAGTGGTTTATTTGCACAAATTCGAGACCACCTATATTCGAAACGAGCTTGCAAAGGTCAAAGAAATGATCCGTAACTGGATAGACTTAAAGACTGTGGCTTCTATTTTCTCCTTTGTCATGGACCATGTGTGGAGCAACTTGATAGGTTGTTTGTTAGGATCTATTTTATGGCTTGGAAATATCCTTTTGGCTTTTGATCATTCTATATACAATGTTGTTTGGTTTATCTAATAAAATCTATGTTTTACCATAAAAAAAAAAAAGTCTTCTTATTACAATTTAGGGATCAACAAACCTATAGAGATTAATTAAGTATAATGTACCAATGGGTTATCCAGCACAAAAAATAAAAAAACCAAATACTAAACAAAATAATGAAGGATCATTTTTTTTTTTTTTTGACTTAATGAAGGATCAACTTACATTAGTGTAATGAATACCAAAAAAACTTACATTAGCGTAAAATTAAAGCACTTAATAAATTTTTATACAATAAAAATTTATTGATCTAACCATTAAATTATAATTATTTATGACTTATCTCAAATTTTGGAAAATTTGAACATCAACAAAAATGTTATCAAATAACTCTTAATATATTTTAAAAGTATATATTACATCAATCTTGATATATATCAATAAAGTACTAAACTTTGTCCAAAAAATAAAGTACTAAACAAATTCAATTAATGTGAATTTTATATTTAATTTAATATATATTAAAGGAGTTTTCAATCTAAATTTTATTTTATAAGAAATTTACGAGATAAAAATTATTTCATTAGTGTAAAAAACCATTAACTTACACATGTAAATATTCATAAATAAAAAAACTACACATGTAAATAGATTCTTTTCAACAATATCTATCAAATTAAAGATCTTAATTATCAGCATTTTGTCAAAAAGAAAAAGATCTTATCAGCAACACATCCTTTATTTCTATTCAAACCAACCTCAAATCTTTGCCTCCCAACTCAATTGGCCATAGAATGTGAAATACTCGCTACCATAAACCTGCAGGTCATATTATAACATGGTGCAGCAAATTGTCAAACTAACTCCCGAATGTTAGATATTATCTTTAATTCTTCATGGTGTTTATTCATTGTGAGTAAGCGTTAAATCTAGAAGCATATATCGTAGAGTATAAATTAATATCATATAGTCTAGATCTACATCATGCTAGATTATTATGATTCTAAGGTCATGAATATACCTGGATAAGTCGTGGGTTCCTGATCTTAAGCATTCTTCAAATGATGAACTTGATCACCAACCTCCACCAACAATCTATCACGAATAAGGGGGTTGGTCGTCTTCTTATGCGGAATACCTTGACAATCTACATAGATGATGATGATAACAAATATATGGTTAGCGGTGACTTTATGGTTCTTTCTCAACCCGGACTCATTATGCCTTAGTCTCTCTTTAGATGAGAAGAAGTATGTGTTATGTCCGGTGTGACCATAGTCTATATATAGTGTGATGGCCAATTATGGTTCCCATTATTTCGAAATTGGCTATCGGTAACATCTACTCATATTTTACCCATCTTATCAGATAGTTAATGATAATCAATTATCAAATAAAAAATCTGATAAATCTTATCTCTAAATTGATCACATATCAATGAAAACTGCTAATTGATAAATAACTAATATAATTAACTATTGATATTTGTACACATTATGATATTGGAATATTATTCCAACACCGAATCCTATTCTTCAACACGTTCTATATATTATTGATGGGCCAATGAAAATTTCATGGTTAAAGTAATCATTTGGTTCCTATACGTGTCACTGATTTTCAATTTGGTCCCTAAACGTAAAAAGTTATCAATTTGGTCCCTATACGTGACACTGCTTTTCAATTTGGTCCTCACCGCTAATTGGTCTCTAGATAAGAGGGACCAAATTGCAAATTATTATCACATATAGGGACAAAATTGAAAATAATTGTCACATGTAGGGACCGATTTCAATTTTTTTTTTGTTGAATTGGTCCCTACATGTGACAATAATTTGCAATTTGGTCCTATTGTATAGGAACCAATTAGCAATGATGACCAAATTGAAAATCAGTGTCATGTATAGAGACAAAATTGATAACTTTTTACGTATAGGGACCAAATTAAAAATCAGTATCACATATAGGGACCAAATGATTACTTTAACCAAATTTCATTTAGTCACTTTTGTCATTAACCGGAAGAAAGAAAAAATAAGCAGAGCTCTTTTTTGGATTTTGATTCTCAGCCATTTGGACGCGCAAAGTCAGGTGACTTTGGTTTCCTGTGAGCCGTTGGATCTATGATTATTATTATTTTATCCACAATTCTAATTTAGTAATTATGATTTTTATTAAATCTATTTTTCTATCATATTCTTTATAATTACAATACTCACAGTAATATTCCATATGTTTATTACATGTATCTGTAGCTTCAGCTTTTAATTCATGTATTAATTCTTTTAGTACATCTTGATTTGTTAAATCTAGCATACTTAATTTGTGTACGAATTTTTCTATATTTTGAGAATCCATGAGTATTTAGCTCTGATACCAACAAAATGGTACCACCTTCTAGTTAGTGAAATTAATATTTCCTGATTCATTTAATCATCTAATAAGTCACATTCTTCATATATATCAGATAGTCTATCATATTCAAAATCTAATCATATTTCTTCCATGTAATTCCATTCTATATCTAATGATATAAGTGCTAAGTAATAGTCTTCTTGTCTATACTGAGCTTTTATTTTCTCAATTATTAATTGTTTACAGTCGATATGTAAATTGTTGAGTCACCGGCAAGTGTACCGGGTCGTCGTAAGTAATAAAATAAACACGGTAAGAATTTACCGAGGTCGAACACAGGGTTTGGGCTACCAATTCAACTAATTCGCGAGAAGTCGATACGTTTGGTCAAGTAAGGAAAGTGGTTGAGGGAGAGAGAAAATAGGATCGAAATCAAATTAACAAATCTAATAAAGCTACGGTATTAAAATCAGAAATTAAAATATCTAAGGTCTCAAATCCACCTACCCAATCATGCGTAGTTCCCAAGTGATGATGATTCTTTCCTAATTCAATTACAATGTCAACCAGGACTCCCAAATTCTCCTATATCCACTGTCGTGCTCAATAGGACGTATTCGATGATTGGATTAATTACTTACTAGGTCTCATAATCCTAATCATCAAACTCTATTAATTCTTGTTCCCTATAAGGTTGCACCGATCTCCTACTCACTCTCGTGCAATAGTCGATCGATGATCCCAATTAAAGTTCTAAAACGCGAATTGCCTCCTAAGCCTCATCACGTTTAACTAGTTAATCACGCATGCATATGATCAACACAATCAAATCAAAATTGGAAAACATTAATTGAAAGAGGGAGAAAGACATAAATCACATCGAATCCAACACCTCCATGGGTGGTTTCATTGATCCCCCAGACGAGGGGATTAGTTCCTCATGCCCGTAAAGACAGACAAGCAATCGAACCTAACGACCATAGTAAAATAAGAAAAGAAAAAGGGAGACGCAGCTCCAAAGAGACAAGAATTCGGCACAAAACTCTCCAAACTGTGGAGTATCAAAAGCTCCAAGCCCTCTCTCAATCTGCCCTAAAACAGCAATATATAGAGTTCTGATTCTGCGCTCGCTCGCGAGGCGAATATTAAAAATGGTGCGCTTTCAAATTGGACTCTCGCTAGGCTAGAGTATGTTCGCGAGGCTAGTCTTCAAACTTTAATCTGTCACAGCCGTGACCCTCATCACGGCTAGGCCGTGATGGTCTCTGTCTTCCAGGGTCTTCAGGCTCTCGCGAGGCGAGCAGTCTCTCGCGTGGCGAGACAGAATTGATGACTGTTGCTGCTTTGCTGATCTTCAGGCTCGCGAGGCGAGAATCCACTCGCAGGGTGAGTATCTCCAGAATGGTAATTTCCACTGTTTCTTGACCTTCTTTGACTCTCGGAGCTTCACTTCTAACCTGAAACAATAAAAAGAAACAAAAGGCGTAATTCTATTCAAAATAGACTAAAAACTACGAAAATTTCCTAGAACGAGTCAAAGTCTAACTTAGGAACAAAACAAGGCCAAATTTGGGCGAAAACAAGATTGAACTCGAATAATTAGCACAGAAACCACAGTCCATCTAGTTATAAAACTAGATAAGCCAGAGTCTTATCAAAACACCCCAAACTTAAACCTTGCTTGTCCCTAAGCAAGCTAAAACTCAAAAAGGACTCAAGACTTGGCAAGCCTAAAGGAATCAATCAACCTTCGCACAAATTTCATGTAATCTTAACAAAACATTTTTTTCCTTCAATGAATTCCCCCCTTGTATCAATGTAATCCCCACATTCATTTACTTTAAACAATTGAGAACTTCATCATTCATGCATTCATTAATCTAAGTTGAGGATCAAGGTTACACAAAAAAATGAGATCACCAATTTCAAACAATTGCCTTCCTCACAAGGGTATGTAAAATTTCACTCATTCGCTCAAATTCGTCTAGGCTATCAACTTTTCACTCAATTTCACATATCAATAGCACTTCCCATGAATTTGATTTTCATCTCAAAAATGGTTCCCACGAAAACATGCATGCAACATCAGAAGGTCTTATAAAGGTTGTAATGGGGCCTGACTGAGGGTAGGATATTCAAGGATACTAGGCTTAAGTCCCTAGGAACTAAGAGAGCATGAGCATTTGACACATCTTCCACTCAAATTCCTTTTTCCATTTTTCTTTTTGCCTCGGGTGACTACAGCCTTTTCCTTGCTAATCTTTTTGTTTTGCCCCTTTTCTTTTGGCAATTTTTTTATTTTTTTTTATTTTTTTTATTTTTTTTATGTTTTTTATTTTTTTTTCTTTTTGCCTTGGGTTTCAACCTCTATTTTTCTTTTTCTCAACCCAAAATGACATATCACCTTGTAGCCACCCCAAACTTAGTTTGTCACAACCCTTCTCTTGCTAAGTCCATGCTCTCCTAATCCTAAGATTGGGTTAACATGGTTTTTCAGATTTTTGGCTTATAATATAAGGTCATCAAGAAACAATAGGCTAATTATGCTCAATGTGGCTAACTAGGGAACATGCATTAGAGATGGTTCTTTTTAGGCCAAGTAGCTATTTCAAAGAAAATTGCCTAAATCATTTGATGCAACACATAAACATGCAAACCATGAAGAGATTCAAGCAAATCCGGGAAAGTGCAACTTAAAAGTGATTCACACAATCAAAAACAAAGTTGAAGGCTCAAATCCTAACCTGGACATTTTTGCAAATTGTTTGACCGAGATACAATTCCTAGTGTATGCACCCCCTCACCCCAAACTTGTCATAAATCAAGCAATCACAACAAAATTTCTCAATGTTCAATTTTCAATTTTTCACGTGGGGATCAACTTTTCCATTATCAGAACCTAGGGGGAAATCATCGATGGTCAAAATAATTCATGCAATCAATCTATGCTAAATTTAATTAAAATCCAACAAGCTTGCCGACACACATTCATACACAAACTCTTGATCTTCTCAAATTATTCAAGAGCGACAAACAAAAACAAAAACACAAACAAAAACAGAAACAAAACAAAAACAGCAATTGGTTCCCTCCCCCACACTTAAAGCATACATTGTCCTCAATGAAAGAACACAAATATATAAAATAAGAGTGAGGAAAGGAGAGGGTGCTCCCTAATCAAATACTAGTGGAGGTGGCCGCTTCCACGGAAAGTTCTTCTACGGTTGTATCCTCATCCAATTGGTCTCTCGGGCACCCCTCTGCTGGGCCAAAGGCCTCTCCTAGAATAAATCCTGCAAATAAAAAACTTAATTGCAGATTCGCGAGGCGAGAGATCACTCGCGAGGCGAATCTGGAAAGTTGTTCTTCACACTTTCCAGAATCGCGAGGCGAATCTGGAATTCCAACAGATGATGATGCCCAGAATCGCGAGGCGAAATCATCCCTCGCGACGCGAGACAGAAACGTGAGCAAGCCTCTGAGATTCAGGGCTTCTGTCTCGCACGGCCACTGTGGATTCGTGTGGCGAATCAAGCTTTTTTTTTATATATATATAAACGAAAATGGCAGAAACTAAAAATAAAGGATACCTAGCTTGGGTTGCCTCCCAATAAGCGCTTGTTTAACGTCACTAGCTTGACTTATTAAGAAACATCCACCTGGATCCCATAGCCTGTGGCATAAGGGCCAAGAGATGCTCATCATGTGAGATCCTCCACCCGGATCCCATGGTTTGTGAAGTGGCAATTGCAGAAGCAATACGACTCTTTCCACAATTCCACCTAGCACGTGTGTGAAAACTCCATTGACCTCTGCAATTATGAACTCAGTTCCTCTCGGGTCAAATGGTGTTTTCTCAAGGAAGTGTGCCAGACAAGTGGGAGGGACTAACTTACCAGTGTCCACACATGCATGCAAGCCAACATATTTATTTAATGCAACAAAATCAGATTGCTCAGCAAGCATGGTGGAGTCCACTACCACTTTATCTTCATTTTGAACTCTACCCCCTTGCTCCGGTGCCTTGTCACTTGTCAACTCCTCTTTCTCCGGTTGCTCTTCCTCAACATGTGGTAGTTCTTCCTCAACTTCCTGAGAACTAGTTGCATCCCTGTTAGATCCCAACACCCCATTGCTTCTAGTTGTTATGAAATCGCATTGGTTCTTAGGGTTGTTCTCGGTATCACCTGGGAAAGTGCCTGGGAGACGCTCATTTAGTTGCTTTGCGAGATAAGACACATGTGTCTCTAGATTCTGAATTGCCGCCCCTGTATGAGCTGCCAACTTATCGATGGCTGTGCTTGTATAGATTGCCAACTTCTCAATTGCCGCATTCGCCTTCTCAAGACTCAACTCCCAAGGTTGTCTTCCACCATCCTGTTGAGGTTGTGGTTGCCAATTCTGTTGCGATTGTGGTTGCCCGGCTAGACCACCGCCAGCATTACTCGAAGCGAAATCCGGATGGTCTCTCCTCATATAACCCCTATACTGATTCTGACTCCGATAGTTGTTCTGGGGCACGCTGTCATTGAAATTATGGCATGAGTCCACATATTCTTGAGAGAAGTAGAACGGAAAGCTCTGAGTGTCATGGTCTCCATTACAATTTTCGCAACCCGGAAGCATTCCCTCGTGTACCTCGCATACAAAACAAGGCAAGACCAAGTGGAATCAAAGAAGTAGAGAGAGATAATAGTAAATAAAAATAAAAATAAAAACAAAAACAAAAACAACTTAACCAAATAATCAAACTTCCCAAAAAATTAGGAAAATTGGTTGTGCCAATCCCCGACAACGGCGCCAAAAACTTGTTGAGTCACCGGCAAGTGTATCGGGTCGTCGCAAGTAATAAAATAAACACGGTAAGAATTTACCGAGGTCGAACACAGGGATTGGGCTACTAATTCAACTAATTCGCGAGAAGTCGATACGTTTGGTCAAGTAAGGAAAGTGGTTGAGGGAGAGAGAAAATAGGATCGAAATCAAATTAACAAATCTAATAAAGCTACGGTATTAAAATCAGAAATTAAAATATCTAAGGTCTCAAATCCACCTACCCAATCATGCGTAGTTCCCAAGTGATGATGATTCTTTCCTAATTCAATTACAATGTCAACCAGGACCCCCAAATTCTCCTATATCCACTGTCGTGCTCAATAGGACGTATTCGATGATTGGATTAATTACTTACTAGGTCTCATAATCCTAATCATCAAACTCTATTAATTCTTGTTCCCTATAAGGTTGCACCGATCTCCTACTCACTCTCGTGCAATAGTCGATCGATGATCCCAATTCAAGCTCTAAAACGCGAATTGCCTCCTAAGCCTCATCACGTTTAACTAGTTAATCACGCATGCATATGATCAACACAATCAAATCAAAATTGGAAAACATTAATTGAAAGAGGGAGAAAGACATCCATCACATCGAATCCAACATCGCCATGGGTGGTTTCATTGATCCCCCAGACGAGGGGATTAGTTCCTCATGCCCGTAAATACAGACAAGCAATCGGACCTAACGACCATAGTAAAATAAGAAAAGAAAAAGGGAGACGCAGCTCCAAAGAGACAAGAATTCGGCACAAAACGCTCCAAACTGTGGAGTATCAAAAGCTCCAAGCCCTCTCTCAATCTGCCCTATGAGACACCCCGCTGTGCCCCTTTGTGACATTTAGTTTAAAACCTCAGTAATTAGTTCCTTAAGCGCGAGTTTAGCTTTAGAGATTTTCACAAATCATTTTCAAAATGTCCCCTTTAAAAATCGGAGATTTGTATGACGTCGGAAAAACACCTGATAGACAGTTTTATAACTTCAAAACCTAATCCAACCATAAATGGTCTATGGACTTACATCAACTGCCAGGAGCGGAAAATAAATACACAAACTCCAGTCGTGATAAAGACTTAGGAGATAAATAGATACAGTAATCTTAAATTGGTTTTTCATGCACATACACAGTTTTCATTAATAACATAAAATATTCGCAAGATTATAATATATAAATACCCCATGTTTATCAATTTCATTACCAAAACACTGTTGAGGGTATCCGCTCGGTAGGAGCCCTCACAGGCATAGACTTAGACAAAATACTAAGCAACTGAGAACATCTAAAACGTCCTACAAGACGCACTGGCCATATACTACCTTGATCCTAATCACCATGGGTCAAGACTCGAGCTCCGGCATCCGGCTCATAGGAAATCCCGTCCAATCCCTCATCATTAAGTTTGTCCACCAGGTCTTCTAGTACGATTTCATAATAAAACAAAATACAACATGCAGAAAGATACAGGGGATAAGAAACCATATACCATCAAACGTGGAAAGGGTTTAGCAACATTTAATTAAATAACGGCACGCTAAACATCGGTCTCCCCAGATAAATATATGTAACATAATCATCCTCAATCCACATCTATAATCTTTCCTCTACCCTCCATCATGATGCAATGCAAATGCTGTATGAATAATCTCTTCAGGTATCGGCCATATCCGGATATCACAACAATATACTCGACACGTCCCAGAGTCCCCGGCGCACACCCTCGTCCGCGGCTGGAGGGTTCCCACGCAAAGCAATGACACTATAGACGCACAACCCGGTGCACACCTCTGGACCACAATCCAGGATGCTCATGCAATGCATGAACTATAGCTGCGACTAAAATGAAATCATCTCTGGACGGTCTGCCGTTAGGCTATCCCCGGGAATTTTCCCTCCGAGGCATAGACCCCAATCGACCATGTTTCGGGTCCACTCGACCATGTTTCAGGTCCCTCGTATCACAGACCATGTTTCAGGTCACCCCCTAGTGCCCTAAACGGTCATCTTAATCTCATAAATAACCTCAGAATAATCTCATCTCATTAATCTCGACCTCATATCAAGATAATCATCTCGGTTAGGCACTGCTATCACATATTGTATGCAATTCCCAAATACATCCTCGTGTCCCAACATAACTTATGATTTACTCAATCCTCTAAGCACAATCATAACATTCATCATATCATCATAATCATAATCATGTTATAATATCATACATCAAGTACCAAGCTCAATTCAACCAGTCAAACAGGCAATCATCACGTAATAAAATAATCTATGTATGTAGCGTAATGACGATAAATGCACAATTTCTATATCATCATCAGTACCACTGAGTAGTTCCCAATGTGGTATAGACATTGTCCGTTACTCGCTTTCGTGTAGGGTTTGGGTCGCCCTACACCATTATCTAATTAAATGTAACAGCGCCGTTTCCGACGTTAAATAGTTTCTTTCCCCCACCTTTTAATGCGTTCAGAGGTTTTTCTAGAACTTCACAGCCCTGCAATCAACTCCAATGAGTTCCCAAAAAGGAATTCATACTTCTCCAAAGCAAGCAAGAACATGAAAACATCCCAGAGAGACGATCCAAACATTGAAACAACCAGACAAAATACTAAATTAATTTCTCAACAATCAAAATATAAATATAATTCAATAATATATTTAATTTCTCAGAAACCTCATTCATCTAAAATCAAAACAGATTTAAGGTGTTTAGGCTCAAGATGAAAATTGAGAAAAAAAATCAGTTTAACAAGAGGTTGACAAAATTGATTTAGGGAGACACTTAATCATGTTCCCAATTTTAGAAAACACCAATTAATTTCATAAACTGAGAACTAAAAATCAAAACCTAGGGTTAGGGTTTCAAAAATCAATTTGGGGGTTTTGAATCTGAGCAAAGGAAGTGAGAAAACCACTTACCCAAGGAAGAGAAAGATGACGTGGTGGCTGTCTTGGAGGTCTGGCACGGCGGCTGACGGCGCAGACGCGGCGGCTCGGGGTGGTCATAAATCAATATTCTCCGATCTCGAAATTTCTTGAGGGCTTTTGTAGAGGAGGAAGAGGGGAGCAAAGTTATGGTGTTTATTTGATGAAAGGTGGTCGGATGGTGGCCAGAAAACGCCCAAACAGCGGCAGCGGTGGCGGAGCAACAGTGACCAAATGGAAAACCGCATAGTGGAGAAGAAAGAGAACGATGAGGGTAGTCCGAATCTGGACTCAGTTTCGTCGGACGGCGCCGGAAACCACAGTCGGTGGTGGTGGAAGCAGCGCTTACCGCGGTGGGGCGCGTCTCAGGCGGTGGCAGACGTCTCCTTGCCTGTCGCGGTGGAACGGCAGCCTCCCTGATGGCGATGTGCGGCTGGACAGCAAGAGGAAAGGAGGTTTCGAAGTTAGGGAGGGGTGAGGTTGTGTGGGTGGGTTCTCGGAAGGTAGAAGAAAGAAACCAAAACAAAAGAAAGAAGAAAAAGGAAAAGGGGAAAGAAGCAGAGAAAGAAAGAACGAGAAAAGAAAGAAGAAGAAAAAGAAAGAAAGAGAAAATGAGAAAAAGAAGAAGGAGAAAAAGAAGAAAAGAAAGAAAGAGAAAAAGAAAAAGCAGAGAAGAAAAGAAAAAGTGAGGGAGAGGCGTCGAGAGAGAGAGAAAAGTGATAAAGTTGGGTTTTAAGTTAATTATTTAGTGATAGGTACACAAATGAGTGATAAAATATTAAGCCTAAAATAAACATGTTTTTACTTTCTGGAATCTAAAAATAAAGATTGATAGATATACGTTTTCGAAATTCAAATTAGAGTAAATATTAATAGTTGGACTGATCAACTAAGAAAATACTCGATCCAACATTTAATCTCCGATTAAGGTCAAGCCAGTTTATTTTCAACTCTAAAATTAAATTGAATGAAAATATGAAAATGTTTTTCTCTTAAACATATTATTTAAAATATTTTTCTGTACTGGTAGTAATAGTGACAATAATGTAACTTATTGTCTAGTAAGTGTGCATTCACTGAAATAAGTCAGTGCTAACGCACCCAATAAAATAATTTGAAGAGAATAATTTAATTACTCAAACTAAACCACATAACAAAATTAACAAACATCCAAATAAAATAATTAATCATATGTGTAATTATATTTTAACCGGTTAAATAACGTAACTAAAATCGGGCCGTTACACCCTAAAACAGCAATATATAGAGTTCTGATTCTGCGCGCGCTCGCGAGGCGAATATTAAAAATGGCGCGCTTTCAAATTGGACTCTCGCGAGGCGAGAGTATGTTCGCGAGGTGAGTCTTCAAACTTTAATCTGTCACAGCCGTGACCCTCATCACGGCTAGGCCGTGATGGTCTCTGTCTTCCAGGGTCTTCAGGCTCTCGTGAGGCGAGCAGTCTCTCGCGTGGCGAGACAGAATTGATGATTGTTGCTGCTTTGCTGATCTTCAGGCTCGCGAGGCGAGAATCCCCTCGCGGGGCGAGTATCTCCAGAATGGCAATTTCCACTGTTTCTTGACCTTCTTTGACTCTCGGAGCTTCACTTCTAACCTGAAACAATAAAAAGAAACAAAAAGCGTAATTCTATTCAAAATAGACTAAAAACTACGAAAATTTCCAAGAACGAGTCAAAGTCTAACTTAGGAACAAAACAAGGCCAAATTTGGGCGAAAACGAGATTGAACTCGAATAATTAGCACAGAAACCACAGTCCATCTAGTTATAAAACTAGATAAGCCAGAGGCTTATCAAAAATTCATTGCTAACACACTTATTATCTCTTTCTCGGTTTGATCATCAAATTCTGAGTATATTTCCATTGTTTATTCGTTATCACTATCTTCAAAAGGTGGTGCTTCTATTTTAAAATAATTAGATGATGCTGATGTGGAACTTGAAGATCCAATATTTTCTATTTTTCCTTCTATAATTTGTTTTCTATATTTTTCTCTTTTATTTTCTAATTTAATTAGTTCTTTATCCTTTTTTTTATAATATGTTTTTCCATTAGTTTTCGATTTCTATTTTCTGTATCTCTTTTAAGATAATGATCATAGATACCCATAAAGTCTTTTATATTCCTTTTATTCTGCTCTAATTTGTTATAAAATTCTTCGTAATTTTTTCTTAATTCTTCTCCTTTATTCATATTCTATTTCTTAAATATTGAGCTAAATCTTTTACTTGATTTGATAATTTATTTATATTTTCGTCTTCATTAGTTTTTTCTGGTTCGGGAAAAGTAATTGGTTTTGGAATTTGTCTAAAACTTAATGATTTTGGATTATTTATGGATATTCCTATTTCGGTTATTTCATTTCTTTTAGGGTAATAAATTTTTCCTATTTCTTCAAAAAGTCTTGGTATATCTATTCTATCATTATTTCTGAAAGTAATACTATGGTGAGAGTTTGTTAATTCATAATTAACACAGTAAGTAATTGAGAAGATTTTATCTCCTGGTCTCATTAATTTATTCCTTAAGAATCTATGCTCTAAAGTTAATGATTGATCTAATTTCTGGGTGTCTAATGGTATACCGATATTTGGGTGGATCTCAAATTTTAACTTAACATAGGCTAAATTTCATTCAATGACACCTAGTATTTTGTCCTTTGGATCTGTTATTCTATTGTCTTTCAAGACTAATTCTATAGGTGAATTTGTTCCTTCCTGGAAGGTTGCTTTAAATAAAACATGTATGGCTCCTATATGAATATATCCTATCTTCTTTCTATGTGCTTCCTTCTTCAGATTTCTTTTTAGATCAGTTAATTTCTTTTTATTTAATAATTGTATAAAGTATTTTCTTGTGCTTCTGATATATCTATTGGGATTTCATTAACTATCTTCCCATAATATATAATATTTTCTTTCTGATTAAATCTTTTCATTATTCCTCCAAGTTTTTTCATATTTGCGTCTTTTGCTAAAATTAAGTCTTCTTTTTGTATTTTCTGAAATAACTTTGGATCTATTAAAATACTTCCTTCACAATTCTCATCTTCCTCAGTAATTTGTAAATATTCTATCTCAGTATTATCAATCTTTTCTCTTTCTATTTCAGACATGATTCATTCTTAATATAGACTGAGGGTTGATAAGCCATACCTGATTTGGATTTCTTTGAAATTATTTCTGAATTCTTCGGCCCACTTCTGCTTCCGTTTAGTCAAGTTGAATGAAATTCAATAGCGGAGTAGTTTCGAAGTAAAGTAGTTGGAGAAAATTTTTAGCAGTGAAGGTATTATTTATTGATGAAAAGTAGAAGGAAATACATTAAACTTAGTGAATCCACTCTTAAGGATTCGACTAGCAAATCTGAAGCTAGCACAATTCTCTTTCAGAGAGAACTTCTCAAGGATGAGAGGTTTTTCTAAATTGAAAAATCTGCTTTACCTCAGCATAAGAGGACTTATTTATACACCTAAGAGTGTAGGTAATTTACACAAAAGTCCTTACATTATTTCAGTCTATCAATCAGCCTTTCAATAATTCACATGATGATGTGAGCGCTTATATCATTATTCAATTATTGCATCGTCTGAGTCTTTATCCTCTTGCCGACAGTCTTTTTTTGCCACGTATCTTTCACATGCATGATTTCCATTTTCTTTTATCATTGAGCAAAGTTGGTTGAGGACAGCTGATCGATAGTTCATTGATAGTCCTTGGAGTGTGTAGAAAGGTAGTTCAAAGTTTGTCAGTAGTGCCAAGTCCTTTTCTTTAATTATTTTTCCACTTGTCTTGCTAAGGAATAAAGCATGCGGTCCTTTGTATAGAGCTTTAATGAAGGAATCTTTTCCAATAATTTGACACTGAGTGAAAATACTTGCCAGTTGGTTTGCTAGGATTGTAGTAATTTTGTCTTCATCATAGTGTTCACCAGTTGGTTCATCTCTCATAGAGAAGCTATTATTACTTACTCCAATAAAGATTAAGCGCTTTGATGGCTGCCCAGTAGTAAAGTCTGGATAAGCTAAGTAGAATTTTAAGAAAATAGTTCTTTCTTTTGCGACATTTCTCTTGTAATTCTGGACGGCTTCTTTCAGACTATATGGGAACAAGCTAATCTCTTTTAAGTCTTTGCTCAAGTAAAGACATTCAATAAGTCCAAATTGGAACATATTAAATGCAAGTATTGATGATACTCTAGGAGTAATTATGGCTTTAACTTCGAATATATTTCGGTTTACCATGTAAAAACAGTTAATTTTTTCTTTCTTGGACCAATTGGTCAAACTTTTTAGATTTTCATGGAATTTTTCTTTTGAAAATTGGATTTGAAGTTCATGATCTTTTCGGGAAGTAATTTGACAATCATCAATAGAAGAAGGAACTCTTCCGAGTATCCTCATCGAAGTCATTGGTTCTGGCGGAGTTTTTATTGTTTCAGAAAAAGTTCTTGGGCCAAGATAAATTTCTTTACCCTTATCTTGTCTTTCTTTGGGTTCTTTCAAAGTCTTTTCCTGGTGATCCTTCAAAGCTTTTTCAACTTCTTCTTTTGTTCGAAATCCTTTATGATATACTCCAGAAATTCCTATGCAATGAGGGACTGCCTTGTGCCAGTCATCATAGATCCCTGGGAATGGTCCATTAAAAATGGTGTACCATTTTTCCTTAATATTTTCTTGTACCTGCTGTTTTATTTCTTTCAGGACATCTTCTTCTGAAGATTCTCCTTTTGCTTGTAGTTGAAATTCCAATACTTCAATATTTGCCTTGATCAGGTCCAATTCCATGAATTTATGTTTTTCTAGTATTTGTTGGAGTTGAATCTGCTTCTTTATTGCTTTGGTTGTTTGTTGCTCCACTCTCTTGATAGTATATCTAATTTGGTAAAATCCCGATTTACAGTCAAAGGTATTAAACCAATTCATATTTCTAACTCTTTCAATAATTAAATCTTTTATTGGGAGAAAATAAGCGTCTCCTTCCATAGCGTCATTAATTTGTTTGTAATTAATTACCATTCTTCTTCTTCCTCTTTTGAGTTCATTATGATTTTCTACATAAAAGGCTGGTGTAGAATACTTACTTTTTGATGGTCTAATTAATCCTTTTTGACACATTTCTTCATTATCTTTTATAAATTCATCTCTATCTTGTTTTGTATAAATCATTGGTTTACATTTTACTTCTTTTGTTGGATCCTTTAATTTTAACTCGACTAAATCAGTATTTTTATTATTAATTTTTGGATTTAAAGGATTTTCACTACATACTTTATCTAAAAGTTCTTCTATTTGAGCTGGAATTATTCTATTTGGTTCTAAATTTATTAATACATGACGAATTTTTGTACATATTTCACTAATTATTTCACCATGGTTTAGTTTGCGAGACTCTGATAAACGAGAGTAAGTACATTCAGAAAAATGAGTAATTGGATTTTTTATAATTTCACGGTGTTGTTTTTGGTAAATATATGGTGTTTTCAAGGTTATATATTCCAAATATTGACAAAATGGTGCGTATAGCCGTAAGAAATTATTTCCAATAATTACATCTATTCCTGTCTCTTGTTTGTATATTGTAGGTATTATAAATATTTTTTTCCTGTATAACTAAAGTAATTCTTTTTGCTATCCAATATAGCAGATGTATTGATCCATCTGCAATTTGTATTTTTAGTGGTTTTTCTAATCTTTCCCAATTTGTAATTTCTTCTTACCCTTTGGGCAGTATTTTCTTGGTGTTGATTTCTTTCTTCTAAAATATTTTTTCTTATTATTTTTATAATAAGTTTTCTTTCTATGATAAGTTCTTTGTAGATTTGGTTTTTTATAGTATTTTCTTTTTCTTCTTATCATTTTATCGCAACAACATTTCCCTGGTTTCTCTATTTCTGGAATGTCACAACAAATGACAATACTTCCTCTGTTTAATTGCCTTATTGTTTCTCTAGTTAAACATTGTTCTCTTAATTCTTGGTATAAGAGTTGAATAACTCCTCCTAAAGTATTTGTTGTTTCATCTAGTCTTGATTCCCATAGTCTATTAATTTTTGAATTAAGTGGATATGGTAATTTATCTATAAAAATATATTTATATATTTCTTTAGTCTCTTCATTCAATTGATAATAGTATTTTTGATATTCACAAATAAAACTTTCAATTTGGCACACACTACAAAAAAACAACTGTTTAGCGACCGGCATATTCGGTCGCTAAACTTTGTAAATCGGTCGCTATTTAATTTAGCGACCGATTAA
The DNA here is from genome assembly GCA_030762895.1 of Sophora flavescens. Taxonomy (NCBI): domain Eukaryota; kingdom Viridiplantae; phylum Streptophyta; class Magnoliopsida; order Fabales; family Fabaceae; genus Sophora; species Sophora flavescens. The sequence goes on along the minus strand of CM061064.1, from coordinate 163,355,274 downwards.
AGGTGGTGGCTGAATACCTGGTTGCTAAATTTTTAGCGACTGAAATATTAATTCGGTCGCTAAATGACGACCGTAATTTTGGTCGCTAAATAATAAAAAACGGTCGTTATAAGGTTGGTCGCATTGTTTCGGTAACCATTATTAGCGACCGATTATCGGTTGCTAGATCGGTCGCCAATTTTGGTTACTGTTAACCTCTATTAGCGATGAATTTTCGATCGCTATACCACATCTGTTAATGTTAAATAAAGTTTAGCGACCAAAATATTGGTTTCTAATTCGGTTGCTAAACTGGTTATTATTAATTTTTTAAAAAATTTAATTTTTAAAATAAATTTTTTTTCCTGTTTTTCTTTAAACGTTAGCAAAATTACTAATAAAACACACCAAATTACTAATGAAATATACAATCATAAGAAATAATAAATATATATAAAAAAATAATCCAAAGTGTCGTACAAGAATCGTTTAAAGTCAAAAATATGGAGAAAAAAAATCAGTCATGATGAGAGGGAGGTGGAGGAATCCATTCATCCTCAGCGTCCGTACCACCGACGTCTGCTGTCTGATCGTCCTCTGCAGTAGCAGCATCAGTAGCTGGCGGCGGAATTGGAGGAGCGGCAGCAGGAGGCATAATCGTCATAGCATCACCCTGAGCAATTGGAGTCTGGATCCTCATCTGCTCCAACACCAGCCGATGATGTCCGCCCCTCGATGATGGTCGCCTGCACTAACTGCTGTGCTCGAGTCAATCTGTACAATCTGGTTCGCCATCTCGCTTGCTCTCTCTCGCTCTTCTCCCGAAGCTCCGCGTTCAGCTGCGTGATGGTGTCCTGCATTTGGTTGAACTGCTCCTGAGGGACGGTATCGGCGTAGGAAGGAGCAGGCGTGCCGGATGATGAAGCGATAAACTCGCCTCTCAGGTGTCCGAGGCCATACACGTGCCCCTTCTTGTTCCTGCCCCCGACGACCTCCAAATAAATGGCATTATCGTCGACGGAGATAGGAGAGCTGAGCCCATCACCAGTCAAAGCCTCATCTTGTGACTGTGAGGCACGTGATATGGCATCGTCCTTCTTCTCGTTGAAGCCCACCTACAAAGTATAGTTGAAGAGATTTAGTTAAAATTATATCCAATATTAACAAATCATTTATAATAAATTACAAGTAAACACTAAATTGTTATTTTGCTTACAGCATAGTTACGGGCCTTGTCGTTGACCCATGTCCCCGACTTCAACCTCTTCGTCCTCTCCACCAACTCCATAGCAGTGGGGGCCCGTTGTTTCTGTGCTTTCTGCACAGAAAAATATAATCTTAAATTCATAAGAATAATTAAAAATGAAAACTAATTAATTAAATAGTATATTAAGTCAAAAGTTTAATGTATTACCAGCTCGTCGTAGTGGGCGGCGGCCGATTTAGACCCGCCGGTCCAAGCACATGCGCCACCATCAGAAGCTCGATTACGTCGAGTTGTGGCCTGGATCTCCTGGAACTTCTCAGTAGCCCTGTACTGGTCCAGCTGCCTCCTGATCTCAGGATCCACCCACTTCCCCTTATTCTTACCCTGCCTCAGCTTGTTCGTCAGATTCTTCATGACCAGTGAGCCTTTATGCTCAAAAATGTCCCTGACGAGAGCCTCTAAAGCTACGTTCCACCTATACTCTTTCTGCAACTTACAGTTGTTAGGAAATTCGTGTATATATATATATATATATATATAATGGAAATTTAATTTAAATAACTTAATAAATTGTTACCTTAAACTCTTTAAACAACTGATCCCTATGGCCCCCTGGGATGGCCTTCCATATAGGCCATGGACCATCAAACTTGCGTCGCAGGATCTTCGATATCGAATCAGAAGGGCCCTTCATGAAAAAGCTGCAGCAAAATTAGAGCATTAATAAATGTTATAAATAAATTAAAAAAACAAGTAAATAGAAATTAACGATACTTTATATATATTAAAAAATTAAATTAGCTTACTCGTTATCCCCCATGGGGATAAGAAGAATCCTCCTGTCGGATCGACCACGACTCTCCTGTTCCGATGATGATGATGGTCCTGTCGTAGGGGTGGATGATGAGGGTGCAGCCTGTGTCCCGACCACATGAGGCTGGGTAGGGGGTGCAACTCCATCACCCTGAGGTGTCCTGGTCTCTGGTAGGTGCTCCCGAAGGGCGTGGGTCCGCGAGGGACTCCGCACACGACCTCCACGACGACCCCTACCTCTAGAGGAAGATCTGTGAAAAAATGAAAATGATTACACAACAGTGTAAATAATACAAAAATAAATTACCTAAGTAGAATGACATTTACACAATGAATTATGACATAAATAAATTACCTAAGTAGAATCTCCTTCACTAAATTCACCCTCACTCTATCACTTGATGGAATGTACCTTAGCTAGATCTCTTGATCCATTAACTTCTTTCAACTTCTCCCCCATTTTGAAATGTCCACAGAATTAACAATAATGTGAACGGTGGGGTCTTGAAAACTCATCATCTTGGTACGGAGCATCTTTTGTTGATTACATTATCCGAGCCTTTATCTTAATAACACCCAACCAACCTTGTTGTCCTCCGGGATATGGCGAGTAATAAACGAGAAAAATGAATGGGTCGTACGCCTTATTATACCTTCGAGACAGCCTAACTTCAACAATACCATATTTGTTAACGATTTTTGTCCCTACGTCAAGAGTAGGATCAAACCAATCACACTTGAATATAACTAACTTCATCACGGGGAAACCGGTATAATCGAGTTCAAGGATGTCAGTTAGAACCTCATAGAAATCATCCTCTACATTGCCATCAGTGGCTCGCACACAAACACCATAGTTACACGTCTGCATTCCTTCATTCCATGTTTTTGTGTTAAATTTATATCCATTTACAATATAAGTATTCCATGATGTAACCCATATGTTAGGCCCCCATGCCAAATTTGTCAACAATGGATTTTGAACATTGTTTTCTGGATCTAGTACCTAACAAATCAAATATTATATTATTCTTATACATGCTATATATTTAAGGAGATAAAATGTATTGCAACAAATGAAGATGCTTAACCTACATATTTACTGAACCACGTAGCAAAGTGAGAAGTAATTTCTCGATCAACCTGATCGTTTGAAATGTCTGGTTGGAGATCCCTTAGAAATTTGTCGTACATCCTACATATGGGAGATTAACAGCAGGACGATTAATAATCATAAATGTCAATTGAACTTATAAAAGACATTGTAGAAACTTACTCTAAATATGGCGTCACCGCTTCATAATTTTGAAGGATATACAGATGAACAGCATTAATGTCACGCTGCTCCAAGAAATATCCTTTTGATTTGCCACTAAATATGCCCGGATAGTTGAATATTGATATAGGAGGACTAGTTGAACTTCCTTCGCCCGAATCAACGTTTCTAGGCATCCTTGTCCTTCTCGTGTTAACTTCGTCCGGATATAAATAAAAGGCAAAAGTGGAAGTCTCCTCTACTAATTATGGTTCACAAATGGAACCCTCCACTCGTGCCTTGTTCTTGACTTTGTGTTTAAGGGAGTGCAGGAACCTATTAAAGAGGGATACATAAAAATAATTACTAGTTTTAGGGAAAGCTAAACTACGCTCTCGTGTTTGTGAATTTCATATGTATTAAGTAAAATAGTTTATGTTGTTTACCTCTCAAATGGATACATCCAGCGGTATTGGACTGGGCCACCAACTCTTGCTTCGTAAGGTAGATGAACTGGCAGGTGTTTCATGGAATCAAAGAAACTCGGCGGGAAGATTTGCTCCAGCTTACATAACAAAACGGGTATCTTGACCTCCATATCCTTTAATTGATTCACATTTAGTGTTGTCGATGTAAGCTCCCTGAAAAAGTGGCTAAGCTCAACAAGTGGGTTCCAAATTTGCTTCGGTAATGCGTCGAACGCAATTGGAAGCAACCGTTACATGAACACATGGCAATCATGACTCTTCATTCCATGTAACTTTGCTTCCTTAATGTCAACACATCTATCCAGATTGGAAGCATACCCATCTGGTAACTTTAGTTCTTTAACCCACTTACAGACGGCCAATTTCTGTGTTTTGCTTAGTGTATAACTTGCCTTCGGTTTGATAAGTCTGCCACGACCACCGTCCTGCAACTCAAGCTCCTTCCGATTACAAATTTCAGCTAGATCCAATCGGGCTTTATTTGTATCCTTTGTCCTCCCCTTGATGTCCATCACAGTGTCAAACACATTCAAAAACACATTCCTCTCAGTATGCATGACATCAATGTTGTGACGGAGTAGCTGCGTCCTCCAATACGGCAACCTCCAAAATATACTTTGTTTTGTCCAATTATGGTTGACTCCATAATCAGGAATATGTTCTCCTTGGGATTCATGGACAAGCGGTAAGTATTGTACTTTGCGCCATACATTAGGACCAGTCAAACGTGGCGGAGGCGGTGTTGTCTCCGCACAATGCTTCTTGAATGCATTCTTGTTCCGCCTATAAGGATGATCTTCTGGAAGGAATTGACGATGACAATCAAAATATGAGATCTTTCGACTGTTTTTAAGCATGAATGCTTTCGATCGCTCCATACATATTGGCCATCGAAACTTCCCCGCGGTCATCCAACCCGACATCATCCCATAGGCGGGAAACTCGTTGATCGTCCACATCAAAGCTGCTTTCATGATGAAATTATGCCTCAAAGATACGTCATATGTCAACACACCATCATTCCACAGCATCGTCAACTCATCTATCAGCGGCTGCAAGTACACATCAATCTTACCTTTTGGATTAGACGGACCTGGAATTATGACTGTTAGGAACATAAACTCCCGCTTCATGCACATCCCCGGGGGAAGATTGTATGGAGTCAGGATAACTGGCCAACAAGAGTATGCTTTTCCAAACTGCCCAAAAGGATTAAATCCATCAGTAGATAACCCCAATCGGACATTGCGAGGGTCCTGCGAAAATGCCATCTGAACCCTATCAAAATGCTTCCAAGCTTCTCCATCAGATGGATGACACAAGACATCTTGCTCCCTCTCATTCTCACTATGCCACCTCATGTGAGCTGCAGTGGCCATCGAAGAGTACAATCTTGTAAGTCTTGGCACGAGCGGAAAGTACCACATCTTTTTTAGCGACCTCTTCTTCTCAATGCCCATCCTAGTGGTTGTCTTATACCGATCCGCACCACAAAATCGACAACATGTTATGCTTTCCACTGAATCATCCTTATAGTACAACATACATCCATTCGGGAAACAATCAATTTTCAAACACCCCATACCCAAATTTTCCACAGAGACTTCTTAGCATGATAAAAACTAGTAGGCATCCGATTGTCTTCTGGCAACGCCTTGGCCACTGACCTGGTGAGGAGATTAAAACAGCCTTCTTGCATATTGTAGTCAGATTTGATACTCAACCATTCCATGCACATCGACAACTCCGTGTACTCCCGAAATCCTTCCCACAATGGAGATCGTCCAGCACTCAGCATATCATAGAATCTTTGAGCTTCGGGATTCGGATTCTCCTCTATGTATTGGGAACCCATTCCACCATCTTCTCCCCCATCTTCTTCTAGTACAACACTAACCGATGGTCCAGCATGATCCATTATCATCTGCTCGTATGGATTCAATTCTTCCCTCCGGTCACCACTTCTATAGTACGAACCTTCAAACACAATCGGGTTTAAGTCAGGCAACGTCTCACCATGGTTACTCCACCAATAGTAATCAGGCATGAAGCCCTTCTCATAAAGATCGGCTACAACTCCATCCACGCTTTTGAAAGATTGACACTTGCATCTTTTGCAAGGACACCTCAATTGATCACCACCCAGCCGTATAAATTTCTCCTGGCTAACAAAAAACTCTATAAACTCACCCACTCCAACTATATACTCTTCCCTAAGACGTTTATTCCGATCCAACCTACGATACATCCATTTCCGATTCTCCAGAATATCCATTGCTGGCAATTAAATAGCCTGATCAATCCTACAATAACACTTATATATTACGGTGCATTCCAATAACTCCATCAATCTCGTTCTTATGACAAGGTAAGAACCTATCCCATTCGAGAAGAAACCTTTACCACACTCGGTTAATAATAGCTATTCCCATATTCAAATACCTTATACTTGACAAAATTTTGGCAGCATTTCCCATCGGTCTCCAAGTACACGACTCGAGCATGGTGAGAATCACCGCGATCAAGTATGCACCAGGAGAACAAAAGGAAATGCATCAGACCGAGATTTCAACAAGTATATATATAAGGCATTTGAACATGGAAATGACTATTGTACAAGTGTGAAATTTTTTTTCCCAAACTGTCCCACTTGGACAATTCAAGATTCAATACAATGAGCATGCATACCTTGATAAGTTACGCATGCTCATTAATATTGAATCTCAAATAGGAAACTAAGGCTTTCGTAAATTAATTATTAACTCTAACAGAAAATAAAACCATTAACCTATAAATATTGTAACATTGTTGAGCTTATATAAATTGCAGCGTAAATCAATACAAACTTAGATTAAATATTGTATCACACATCCTATTGAGCTCCGCTCTCGACTAACAAGTAGCAGTTAATTGTCAAACACATGCATAATTTCTAAATTATCAGCACACAACCAGCATCCCGCCTTTCGGACAGGATCACATCCTATTGAGCTCCGCTCTCCACTAACAAACAACACATATTGACAAACACATGCATAAACATTAAATTATCAGCATACAATCAGACAAGATCACATCCTATTGATCTCAGCTCTCCACTACCAAACAACACGATAATTCACATAATACTTTAGAAGCACCACACATATCAGTACCTATTAGACAAAGCAAAACCTTAAAAGAGAGTATTGAGAGAACTTACCTATTCGACAAAGTAAAACCAAGTGAGGATAAGGGAGGAGCTGCGGACAACGAAGATCAGACAATGACCTATAATGCATAAATAACAATAATCGTGTCAGAGCTGAAATGACAACATTTGATAATATTACTTTAACCATATACTAATTTGATATATATTTTTATAAACCAAATTTCATATTGAGATTTTCACTTAAAAGAGTTATAATTTACTTTTGGATCCATGCAGAGTTGGGAAGTTATCATGGTACTGCAACTTCTTATTAAAAAAAACAGTGAAACACAAAAATGGTTTGGTTGATCTCATTCGTTGATGACCCAAAAACAGTGAAACACCAAAACGGTTTAGTAGTGTTGTTTTGCAGGAATTAAGGATCAAAATGCTCAAGATTGACCATGATGGAGCTTGCATGAAGATGAGGCTTGAAAAGTGAAGAAAAATGAGACAAACAGAGCCCATCACTGCCTAGCCGTGATAGGCATCTCGGTCATGATCGAGCAGGGCTAAAAAATAAAGAAGAACGAAAAGGTCAGAAGCTATCAGGGCCAGGCCGTGATGGCCATCACGGCCGTGACAGACCAACCAGTGAAGAATTTCCAAGGCAGAATCCGTCACGGCCGTGACAGACCAACCAGTGAAGAATTTCCAAGGTAGAATACGTCACGACCTAGCCGTGATGGCCATCACGGTCGTGACAGACCAACCAGTGAAGAATTTCCAAGACAGAATCCGTCACGGCCTAGCCGTGATGGCCATCATGGCCGTGACGTGCATTACTTGGATCTGAAGCAACCGATTTTGATCTCAATTTGTGTTAGATTGGGATTCAAACTTCCCTAATCTATAAATAAGGCATCTGGGAAGGTACCTACACATTGGTTTAGGTATCGAGTGAAGTGAAATTTTGCTATTCTGATGGTTTTCGAGTAGCTACTGGTTTTGTGTAGAAAAATATAGCTAAACAAGTTGGTTACCAACTTAGATAAATGGAGAAATGGTGAGAAATGGAATGAAGCATAAACTTAGAGAAATGGCCTAGAAAGTGGAGTTTAGAACTACATAATGCTTAAAATCATGATTCATGACTATACAATACCAAGTGGATCAAAGGAAGTTAGGACTGGTTTATCAGCTTCCCCACAACACTTAAAGACATCCATCACATTAAGCCCGTAGGACCCAAAAATACAAGACATCCATGCCACTAGTGGCTCGGTCTAGTACAGAAGCAGAATATAGAAGCATGGCAAATACAGTCAATGAACTATCCTGGATACAGTCATTACTATCTGAACTCAAGATTCCTCACACTATTCCTCAACTCTACTGTGATAATCAAAGTGATGTGTCTCTAGCACACAACCCTGTCCTTCATGCCCGCACAAAGCATATTGAACTTGATATTCATTTTGTAAGGGAAAAGGTTATCTCTAAAGCACTCACTGTCCATCATGTTCCCAGTGGTGATCAGCTAGCAGACTCACTCACAAAACCTCTCTCCTAAGCTCAGTTTGCTAACTTAAGGATCAAGCTCAACGTTGTACCTTTGCAGCCACCACCTTGAGCTTGAAGGGGGGCTAATAGAGTATAGCCTAAGCTAGCATATAATCCCTGGAAACATAACTGAATATGCTGAGTCGACAGTATTCGATTATGATAGTTAGTTATGGCAGTTAGGCAGTTAGCAACAGCTATCAAAATTACTCAAGAGCTGTTAGAAGCTCAAAGCTATAAATACATAGCCTTCTCTGTAATTCATAACAACTGAGAAAAATAATAGAGTACAATTGATTCTCTCTCTTTATCTATCTTTCTTATTCTACTCAAGTTTTCTCTTCTTCTACCCTAGTTTCTGTTTCGATTAGAAATTGTCTTTAGTGTGAACAAAGTCTGCCAGTTTATTAGAACTCCAAACTGAGCAGATTTGGCATGGAGTCAGTGGCAGAGCCCAACCTTTACAGATCCATCGTGGGTGCACTGCAGTATGCTACCTTAACTAGGCCAGAAATTGTCTATAGTGTGAACAAAGTCTGCCAGTTTATTAGAACTCCAAACTGAGCAGATTTGGCACAGAGTCAGTGGTAGAGCCCAACCTTTACAGAACAAACACCCAGGTATCACCCCTCTTTACTTAAAATGATCTCATACCCCTTCCACCATCCTCCATTTTCTTTATATTCCCATTCCCTTCCATGACTACACCACCTTCTACATTAATTCCCTTACCCTAGCTACCAAATATCCATTATGTTAGAGAAACAGAGAATGAGAGAAGAGGAGAGAAGACAAGGTAGCTTACCCTTGGTGGTGGTGGTGTCACCGGAGCTGCGGACAGTGGTGGCTCAAGGGAGGCGGCTCAGGTGCGCTACAGGGACAGAGACAGAGAGACATCAGAAAGAGAGAGAGGGAGAGGGGGGGAGGTGGAATCACTCACCGGATCGAGGTGGCTTGGCGGTGACCGGAGCACATATGTCGCGTGGTGGCAGGAAGGAGTAGAGCGTGCGAGAGAAGAAAAGAGAAGAAATGAGAGAAATGGGGAAGAAAGGGGAAGGGCTCGCGATTTAGGGATTTTAGTTTTAGCGACCGAATTATTCGGTCGCTAAATCGGTCTCTAATGGGTTAATTTGAAATTTGAATTCATAAATTCAGTGACCGATTTAAAATTCGGTCGATAACACGCTCTATTTTAATTTTTTACGCGCCGTTTAGTGACCGATTTAATTTCGGTCACAAATATAAATAAATTTTAACCGTTGCATTTAACTCGGTCGCCATTTCGGTCGCTAAAAATTCATAAATTTTTTACTTTTATTTTCATTTCTTTTGCGACCGAAATAGAGACAGATACCTCTGCTACGCTCTATTTCGGTCGCTATTTCTTCGGTTGCAATATCAACTCTAATCAGTGTTTGATTTAGAACCTATAATCGGACGCCAATTCGGTCGCAAACAGCAACCAACAAATTCGGTCACTATTTTCGGTTGCTAAATGAGCTTTTTTTTGTAGTGACATATCACAAATTTGTATTCTATTTAAATGTGATTTAGCACTTTTCAAGTAAGGATTTATTTGCTTTTTCTCTTTGTTTCATCATATTATATCCTAAAAATTGTTGATGACTTAATGTCATAACTAATTTAACATATTCCATGTTATTATCTACCATTCTTCCATAACGAATCCAGTCTTCATCTTTAATCCCTATTAAGAATTTTTGTACATTTCCTGATGTTTTAAATGTCACAAAAATTCTTGGTTTCTATAAAATTTAGTTGTCTAAATCTTTGATCAGTCAAGACTATTAATATCATTTCATTGGTCCATTTTAATAATACATCTTCTTTACTTATACAATCAAGGTCTAGAATATTTCCTGTATTATTATATCGAGGTTTAAATTCTTCTTGAATTTTTGTCCATTTATTATTCTTTCTTCCATACCCTTTATTATACATAGTTTCTTCTTCATATTTATCCCAAGCTCCGTTAGGTGTATATTTGTATTCGTCCCATTTTCTTTTAGAAATTTTTCCACTATATTTTCCTTTTTCCATTCGTATATAATTTTCTTCAGATTCTGAAGATGAGCTATAATTTAAAATTACTTCTTCGTTCTCATTGGTTTCTTTGTCTTTTTTATTAATGTGTTCTATTTTATATATCTGATTTTTCCTTCTTCAACAATTTTGAGTTGTTCTAGTAACCGTTGAATTTCTTCTAAATCATTTGATTTTTTTAATGTCTCCATGTATTCATTTTTTATCCTCTCCATACGGATACTGGTGTAGGTATTTTTAATAATTCTTGGCTTAATTCTTGTCTAACTATTGTTTTTTCTAAATTCTTTGTTTAAAGAAATTCTTCTAATTCCTTTCTTGTTATACATTTATTATATTCTTCATCTTTTAAGAGGTTTTCTAATTGTTCAAGAAATTTTTTTATTCTATTAATATCCTCATTTTCATCCATTTTTTTCTTTGCTTATATTATTTAATATTTCTTTAATATTATTTATTTCATTTTTTCCTTTTTGTATTTTATTGTAAGTGTAATTTGCAATTCTATTGATATTTTCTATTAAATGAATAATATTTTTATTTATATCTTTCATAATTTTTTCTATTTCTTTAAATCTTAATTCTATCTTTTCGGATAAACCCATGATTATATTGAAAATTTATTGACATTATCCTATATAATTTTTTAATTCTTGTTTTAATTTTGCTATTCTTTTCTTAATCATCTCTTGTTGTAAAATAAGATAATTATTTTGATTTAATTTTTTTAGTATTTTTAAATATTTTTTTAATTCATATATACTTTATTTTTTTTATTAATACTCTATTCATCGTTTTATTCAGTGCCTTGGATGAATCTAATAGTTCCAAATCAATGTCAATTTTTCAAAGTGAGGAATCCTCTTCCGTCTTTTTTCTCAAATTATGATAAGCAATTTTGAAGTAGGAGCAAACTGGTTGACGTCCGCGCACAACATGGATAAATAATAATCAATACCCCATAGGCTCACACATCATATCTGTATATACTTATCCATGGTAGTGAGGTCAGACTGACCAATGCGTGAGGTAAGAAGCCATGGTTACCTTCCCTGTGGTTCACGGGTCCCAAAAAAAAATAACGTTTCAGATGTTTCTGATTTTTTATTTTATTTTAAATTCATTCGATAAGAATAGTAGTAGCTTCATTCAAAGTAACACATCAAATTAAACCCTTTTGCATTTGGCTTAATTTATTTTCTTAAGGTAGGGTTAATGTTGGTAGTAGCAAATTATGTAACATATTGATCAGACCAACCTACGTGTCCTACGTCCGGGCCTTTACAGGAAAAAAAAATGTCCTCCATCTGCCTAATTTACATGATGTTGTGACGGTTTTAAATCGTGATCGTGATTGTGATTGTGATTATATTATATTTATCACAATTGTGAAAAATTATGGAAAAATATAATCGATATAACTATAATTATGATCGCAATGCAATACAATTTCATGGACTTTTAAAACCAAAACGTCTCAAATGTGATAATAGACCATAATTTAAAATTCTGGTGCTATGAATAAATGGAGCAGATGGGTTTGATTCTCCGTCTTATGTGATAAGCCAAAACTGTGAACAGATTAAAATTTTAAACATGGAGGAGAAAAATCAAGGGACAAGGATGCTAATTAAGAGAATATCGATCAATGACCAATCGGTTCAAGAAAAGTGTTGTATGGTTTAGTAGATCTGATATCAGATTGGCACCCAGTTTCGTTGGAGATGAGAATTGAAGTTGGTGTCGATCTGATCTTATTATACACGCAAGCTATCTATCTACCTTTGCCAGCATTCTTGAAGTGCAAGAATTACAATTGCATGTTCATTGATGGATGAAATAAGACTTCTGGATCAAGATACTTTTTGTGGCTGGCTATGACTGTAGTGGATTTAACACAATTTATTAGTTTTATGTAAAGTCTATTAACCCAAGTATATCATACAGAGGCCTTGAACTTGATCGAGATGGGCGATCGTTCGGATCCAATTTTTTGGATACTAGATAGTATAAAATTTTATATAGTATATATAAATATTAAAATTTTTTATAAATTTATATAATTTATAATTTTTTTTACATATTATATCCCAATTATTGTTGTATCAACTGAGATAAGTTTTTCTAAATTGAAATTGTTACAATTTTATTTACGATCTACTATGTCACAATATGGATTAAATAGTCTTGCTTTGATTTCTATCGAATATGATTTTTTTTAAAAACCTTGATTATGATTAGATTATTAAAGATTTTGCAACAAAAAATATAAGAAAGATAATTTTCAAATGATTATAAGAATACCATAGAAGACAAGTTACTCTCATTGTGGATCCCTTGGGTTTTACGTAATGCTGGCGTAAAGCCACCATAAACGAGATGAATAATCTGAATGCACAGGTGAGGAGAACATTTCTGATTTGCCAGCAATATTAGCAGTTTAACCGGGACTTGCGGACTTATAACCTCAATTTATTGCGGCTAATGCGAAACTAATACAAGTTCTTGAAGAATAATGCTATACAGATTTATATTTGGAAAAGCTGTACAGATATATTTTAATCTCCCTTCATCATTTAATATTTTCTTGAGTTTAATTACTATACCTTGAAAATGTCACGTTCTTTTATGCAAATATTCAATCATAAATTATTATGTTAATAAATTTTTTTCACTTATACTATTTATCTTAAAAGTCATTTCTATTATGATTGTCTGATTAGTGATTGATTGACAGTATATAAAATTTTATCATATGTGTATTAAACTATTTTTTTACATTATCATTAATTATAAAATATTTTATATGAGACTTTTAAATAACGGTGATAAAAGTAAAATATTTTTAATGACATTATAATTTATAATTTATTGACAGTCTAAAAAATTTTTATACTGTTAATATATATCAATTTAATTCTTTTGTATTTATATATTATCTAATTAAAATTTTAAATACTTAGAATATGTTCGGGAAAGATAAAATTGTCGTGTTTCAGCTATTTTGAAAGTAATAATTGATTTTGAAAATAATTTGTTTTATTTGGGTGTTTGGCTTATTTTTAAAAAAAAAAGGCTTTTTTTTACCTATTTTAGTTGTTTTTCAACCATCTGACATGTTGGACGGTTTGATGAAAATCTTTCGGATTATTCACAAACAATTTCTCACTTTCCCTTATTGCCCTCCACTCCAGCGACTTATCACAAGCAATTTGATAACGTATTGACAAGGGTGTAAGGGTCGGTTTGGATCGGATTTGAGGGGTTTTATCATCCGAATCGATCAAATTTGATCGGTTTGAATCGGTTCGGGTTTGTCAAATTTTCAACTACAGATCCGATCCGAACCGATCACAATCGGATCGGTTCGGTTTGGATCATCGGATTACCTATTAATTTTATTTTTTTATTTACATTTAAATATTAATAAAAAATTAAAAAAATAAAATAAAATATACATATTTAATTATTAATTATATTAAATATCTATATAATAATATATTGATATTATATAAAATAATTTAAAAATAAATATTTAAAGGGTTCGGATCGGTTCAGATCGGATTAGATTTCTCGGATCCGAGACCCGAACCGATCTTGTTCGGATCGGCGTTTTGGAATTCGATCCGAACCAATCCACCAAAATCGGTTCGGATCGGTTCGGATTCGCCGGATTCGCAGATTAGATCAGATCCGCTTACACCCCAAAGTATTGAAGCGTCAGGTTGTTGACCACCCCAGCGACTTTATTGCACTGTTGCATTAATGATGCTTCATCCACTCCTTTTTTTTTTTTTTGGTAAAGTTCATCCACTCCTCTGTTTTTTATTTGAGGCAACATATTTTCATAATCATAAAAAAAAAACATACAAGCTTCATTCAATTTTTATAATAAAAAAAATAATGATAAATATTTTTAAAAAAAATAAACAAATTATAATATCTAAAAAAACACCAAATTATTATAAATACAAACAAATAACTTTATATCATTTTCGTAATTTGTTATGTAAAATTGATTTTTTTATATCACCCAAACGAAATAAATTATCTTAAAATCAATTTTCAGCAAAAATACCCAAACAAAAACAGATTTTGATTATAATCAATTATCACAATAATTGATTATTTAAAAACAGATTATCAACATAATTTTTTTTTAACTTTCCCAAATACTCTCTTATTCTCTAATTCTGCTGCACTAAGTTGATATATTCACCAGTGTTATGCATCAAGCATTATTGATGTTGAAAGGCTTAACCTGCCCACTAAACTCGATCAAAGTGGCAACTAAACACAAAAAATTATCACCACATGTCTCCACCATATTGCTTGAGAAATCATACAAACAAGTAGCCCACTCTCGGTAAAAGAAAAATGATAAATGATAGCAAACGTTGGCATGCGAAATTTTAAGCTCGTATAAAACAACATTTTTTTTTACAATAAATTAATCTTCCTCCTAGCCAAAAAATGCCTTCTCTTGCATTACTATCAAAATAATTTCAAAACAGAAATGCTGAATAGTGTATTAATCTTTTTTCTTTACGAATGAGGTCAGGAATAATCTTGGCCGTTTATTATAAATGAGTAATGAAATTTAGACAAAAAAATGATGTTCAACATTGTATAAAAATATTCTTCAGTACTTAATTATTGTTTTCTTCTCTTGTCATATATTTCATTGTTAAAAATTTTTGGGTCACACTTGTAATGTTTAAATGTGTTAGGGCCATTATTTTTTAATTAGTCAAATTAAAGTGATCTAATTCAAGTAAGGTTTATGGCTAAGGACATAATTGTTATGAAAATTATTGTGTAGATACCATAAGGTCTTATTTCTATTTTTATGATGGGCAAAATTAGAGATAAGAAATGTGTGGATAGTCATGACTTTTCATAAAAGAGTTTGAATTCGAAGAGACAACACTCTTCATGAAAGGGCATTGACTCATTATAAAGTATTCCCCCATACACCCATTTTCTTTCTAACACCCATCGTTAGAAGGAGAGGCTCTTTATGGTTTAAGAGGAATTGTGCATACATGACTTGGAAGATCAAGAACCACAAGTTCTCCATCATATTCTCCATGGATTCGGGTACGCTTCCGCTATTGTCTTTCATTCTCTATTCTTGATGATTGAACATGACTTGTCTTGTTTGGATGATGGTTTTCATCTTTAAGTATTTCTTCCATAAAGTTTTCACAAAAAGTGGTATCAGAGCCACAAGTTTATGTTGAATCATTGAGAAATGTTTTGTGTTGTAATTGATTGTGTCCTTAAACTTGACATGTTTAAGTTAAAATCATCAAATTTAAGAACTATTATGGTTTAAGTTTCAATGAAGATGGATATTCTTGAAGTTGAATATTGGATTCATGTCATATTCGTATTAAATTAGGAGAATTCATGGATTGTTTCTGAATTATGATATCAAATCGTAAATTATGGATTCAAATATTATGTGATTCCGTGGACTAGATTTTCTAAGTTTGAGTTGCAATGTATTTTGTGTTGATACTCAACATGAATATAAAGTAGTTTGAATATAAACTAGTGTAACTTTCATCAAAGAGTTGTGTATGGCATGGTGCTTTGACACGTTCGAGTAGTGTCACTTTGATGTTGTTGTCAATGATTGCATTGCTGTCAGATTTTTTAACCATTGGGAACCAGGTTCGATTCCCAAGTTGGGTTACAAATCATTAAACGTTGTGTTCTTTTTTTAAATTTAAATATTAAACTTCGCAACCATTACCATCATTCGTAGCGTGGCACAGCGGTATGAGCGGTTGCTTCCTTTCAAGACGGTTCCGTGTTCGATTCCCACTGTTGCATTCAGAGTTATATTTTTGTTGATTTCCGAAAATCGGAAAATATAGCAAAAGCGGAGGACGTGGGATTTGAACCTGAGACCATGTGGTTGTGCTTTGTGTCAAGGAGCCCTCACCACTAGGCTGGCACTATAACTTCGTGTTTTAGTATCCAAACGTTTTATTTAAAGACTGGTTGACGGATGCCTTTTTTTTTTTTTTGGATTCTGGAGGGAAATATTTTTTCTCAGTGAAACAGTGATGAACACAGTGTGGACACAGTCTTCTTCTGGAAATAAATAAAATTTATTTTGGATTAAGTGTTCAATCAAAATTCAAATAATTGGTTATATTTTGGATTACAAAATTGTTTCACATTTTAAGTGACCCAATTAAAGCAAGAAGTCGCCAAAGTGACCTCTCTTGTGTAGATTGCTCATGAGAAATGTTGAATGTTAGTGTGTATGAGTATCCATGCGAGTATTAATCGGCCCAAAGGAAGGTTAATATTTGGCCGGATTACATGCACACCTGTGATGATAAACATGTGATGATTATAAGGTTGTAGATGTGAATGATAAATCAGTCCAAAGAAGGGTTTATTATTTGACATACATTATTTTCAATGTTTGATCATTACAACAAGAGTACCACTAGCAGTTAATATTACTGTCCAAAGACTTGATATTAATGTTGCACTAGGTATCTTGAGATGGGGTATGCCATTATTTGAATTTATTGATGATTGAATTTTGGTTATGGTGTGAGTATATTTATGTTATTTATTTGTTCTCTCTTCAGCTACTATTGCTACTATATCTGCTAACCTAAATTCGGTTCCTGATCTTAATGGTACAAACTTTAAGGATTGGAAAGAGAACATTTTAATTGTTCTGAGCTGCATGGATCTTGACCTTGCACTAAGGATGGAGCAACCCTCTTCTCTTACGGACTCCAGTACCTCTGAAGAGAGGAAAACTTATGAGAAGTAGGAACGCTCCAATCGTATGAGTCTCATGATCATTAAGCGCGGCATTCCGGAGGCATTTAGGGGTGCTATATCTGAAAAGATAACAAGTGCCAAAGAATTCCTTTCCGAAATTGAGAAACGCTTTGCCAAAAGTGATAAGGCAGAAACAAGCACACTCCTTCAAAGCTTGATTTCTATGAAGTACAAGGGCAAAAGGAGGAAACATAAGGATACTAAGAATGAAGCTGCTAAGGGTCCAACACAAAAGAAGCAAAATAAGGGTGACAACGGTTGCTTCTTTTGTGGCATGACTGGACATGTCAAGAAGGAATGTACCAAGTATCATGCCTGGCTTGAAAAGAAAGGTATGTTCCTTACTTTGGTCTGTTCTGAGGGTTGCCTGAGTTACCGAAGGCCAACCGACATCTTGAAAGACGCATTTATGTGGGAGATGGCAAGTCGGTAGAAGTAGAGGCAATAGGGAATTTTAGGTTGTTATTAAGTACTGGTTATTATTTGGATTTAATGGATACTTTTGTTGTACCGTCCTTTAGACGGAACTTAGTTTCTGTTTCTTGTTTGGACAAATTTGGTTATCATTGTTCATTTGGAAACAATCAATTCAGTTTATCTATTAATTCAAATGTTGTTGGAACTGGTACTCTTATGGTGTATGACAATCTATATTTGCTTGACACTATTGCTTCCTATAATGAAAACTTGAATGTGGAATCACGTGGTACTAAGCGCAAAGTTTACAATGCAAATTCAGGAGCGTTGTGGCACAAGCGTCTAGGTCACGTCTCTAGAAATAGAGTTGAACGACTTGTGTCAAATGGGATCCTTGATTCCATTGACTTTACAGACTTTAATGTCTGTGTTGAGTGCATTAAGGGCAAACAGACCAAACAAAAGAAATTGGGACCATATAGAGCTACAAATGTCTTAGAATTGATACATACGGACATTTGTGGGCCATTTCCAACACCATCTTGGAATGGTCAACAATTCTTTATATCATTCATAGACGATTATTCCAGATATGCGTACCTATTTCTTATACATGAAAAGTCTCAATCTTTGGACGTGTTCAAATCATTTAAGGCTGAAGTTGAAAATCAACTCGATAAAAGAATTAAGAGTGTCAAATCTGACCGTGGAGGTGAATATTACGGTAGGTATGACGGATCAGGTGAACAACGTCCGGGACCATTTGCCAAATACCTTCAGGAATGTGGGATCATCCCACAGTACACCATGCCGGGGTCACCTAGCATGAATGGTGTAGCTGAAAGACGAAACCGGACTCTTAAGGATATGGTAAGGAGTATGCTATGTCATTCTACTTTACCGGAGTCACTCTGGGGAGAGGCATTGAAGACCGCAGCTTACATTTTGAACAGAGTGCCAACTAAGGCAGCTGCCAAAACACCCTATGAGCTTTTGGACAGGTAGAAAGCCTAGTCTAAATCACCTTCATGTATAGGGATGTCCAGCTGAGGCAAGGTCTTATAGGCCAAATGAAAGGAAATTGGATCCCCGAACAGTGAGCAGCTACTTTATTGGCTATTCTGAACGATCCAGGGGTTATAAGTTTTACGATCCCAAATTAAAGACAATTTTTGAGACGGGAACTGCCATGTTCTTTGAGGATATTGAGTTTGGTGGGAGAAATAAGGTTAGAGACTTTGTCTTTGAGGAAGAATTGGTTTCAATTCCAGAATAGATTCATAAAGTTGCTTTTGATGAAGCAAGTCCGGAACCTCTAAATGACATTGTTGTTCAAACTCCCATTCAAGATGAGTTAGTTGTTCCAGAAGAACAAATTCAAGATCCTCAAGAGCTAGTGCTTCAAGAGTAAGTGTCTTTGCAACGATCCACTAGAGAAAGAAGAAATGTTATTCCAGTTGACTACATAGTATTTCTTCAGGAACATGAGGAAAATGATGGTATGATGGAAAATGATCCAATCAATTTTCGTCAAGTCATGCAAGATTCCAACTTAGAAATTGGATTAAGCAATAAATGAGGAGTATGAGTTCATACAAGACAATAAGGTTTGGTAACTTCTCCTATTACCAGAAGGTGTGAAACTCATTGGTTGAAAATGTATATTTAAGACCAAAGGGATTCCAAAGGTAATGTGGAGAGGTATAAGGCTCGTCTTGTAGCCAAGGACCATACTCAAAATAAAGGGATTAACTATAAAGAGACTTTCTCTTCGGTTTCATTGAAGGACTCTTTTAGGACAATCGGGACCATTGTTGCACATTATGATTTGGAGCTTCATCAAATGGATGTCAAGATGATGTTTCTCAATGACAACATTGACGAAACAATCTATATGGTGCAGCCGTAAAACTTTGTGTTGGGAGACACAAAGAACACGGTTTGAAAATTGACATAATCCATCTGTGGGCTAAAATAACCGTCTCGTTAGTGATGCCACAAGTTCTATCAGGTAATTCTCTCATTCAGTTTTGAGATGAATGTTGTTAGTATTTGTGTGCAACACAAATTCAGTGGAAGTAAGAATATTTTTCTGTTATTGTATGTTGATGACATACTACTTGGGACTAATGATATAGGCATGTTGCACGAAACCAATAGATTTCTATTGATAATTTCGAGATGAAATATGGTGACGTCTCCTTTGTATTAGGGATCTAGATACACTGAGCCCAATCTTGGAGTACTCTAGGATTGTCACAAAAGAGCTATATCAATAAATTGCTCAAATGGTTTGGCATGCAAGATTGTCAATCAGGTAATGTCCCGGTCGCTAAAGGAGACAAATTTAGTCTCAATCAGTGCCCAAAATAAATCTTAAGATTCGGGAGATGTAGGAGATTCCTATGCATCAGTTGTAGGAAGCATAATGTATGCCCAAGTCCGTATTCATCCGGACATAGCGTACATTGTTAAGTGTTAGGCAGATACTTAAGCAATCTAGGAATAAATTGTTAGAAAGCAGCCAAATAGGTTATGATTTATTCAATAGAGAACAAAGAACTATATGCTCACATAAGGAAAATCGGATCAGTTAGAGATCATTGAGTATTCTGATTCTGATTTTGTTGGATGCCAATATAGTTGGAAATCTACATCAGGTTATGTTTATCTATGGTTATAAGGCATTCAAATTATGTGATAAGGTTGTGGAATTTTGTCACTGGGTTATGGATTTTAGATTTATTGAAAGACCACTACAGTTATTTTGTGACCATAAGTTAGCAGTGACATTAAGTTCCTTATTGATGTGGAAAGAGTTCAGAGTGACAGATGTATATAAAGCATGTTAGGACAAACTCCATAGTTGTGGATCCACTTACTAAGGTTTACCACCCAAGGTCTTTCACGAGCATATTGCTCGAATGGGTGTTGTACCACTAGATGATACATTTGTTCAGTGGGAGTTTGTATTTGGATGCTTTTCTAAGGAAGATATACTTTATGATTATTTTCTACAAAATACAGTTTTTGGTTTGGTTTTCACTCTGAGTATTGATCTCATTAAAGAGTAAAGTAGGACCAGTTGAAAATCGACATGTACAAATCACCTTCATGTGATTTTCATGCTGCACATTTCATGATTAATCTATGTCATTTGGTTGTGTTAATATTAGTGATCATTGATGGATTTAGTTATGATTGATATAACGAAAGCCGCTTTGGTTCTATATATTGATATAACTAATGGACGGGATAGGGATATGTCCAAGGTTTATAATGGCAAATTTGGAGCTCATAAAGTATAACACATTTATAAGCATACATATGTGACCAGTGGGAGATTGTTAGAAATTTTTGGGTCACACTTGTAATGTTTAAATGTGTTAGGGTCATTATTTTTTAATTAGTCAAATTAAAGTGATCTAATTCAAGTAAGGTTTATGGCTAAGGACATAATTGTTATGAAAATTATTGTGTAGATACCATAAGGTCTTATTTCTATTTTTATGATGGGCAAAATTAGAGATAAGAAATGTATGGATAGTCATGACTTTTCATAAAAGAGTTTGAATTCGAAGGGACAACACTCTTCATGAAAGGGCATGGACTCATTATAAAAGGTTATGGTCCCCAAGTCATATGCAACCCATTTTCTTTTCTAACACCCATCGTTAGAAAGGAGAGGCTCTTTATGGTTTAAGAGGAATTGTGCATACATGACTTGGAAGATCAAGAACCACAAGTTCTCCATCATATTCTCCATGGATTCGGGTACGCTTCCGCTATTGTCTTTCATTCTCTATTCTTGATTATTGAACATGACTTGTCTTGTTTGGATGATGGTTTTCATCTTTAAGTATTTCTCCCATAAAGTTTTCACAACATTCATTACTTCCAAAACACCCCCAACGACTATATGGTGTCCATATATGATGTCAAAATTTGTGTCCAAATATGATTATTAATTATAAATTTACAGGTGCATAACGTGTTACAGGGTTCGTAGGAACCAGGGGTAATCTATATCTTGTGTGTGGGCGCTTAGCAATCCTGGTTCTGTCTTAATTTGGGTCACATAGGACCTATTGACGTTTGCTTCCTTGGATTACTTTATATCACAACTCTGTTTGCTGGTTGAGTATTACTAGCTTATACTCAACTTATTACCTCTAATAAATTATTTTGTTTATATAAAAAAATACAACATGTGCATATTTTTAATTTTTAATTTTTAATTTATAAATAAAAGAAAGCTGCAGTGAACATACAAGCGGACACCGAATCAGTCACTCTTGACACAGACGAATTTAGCATTTACTGACTAGTGGATGTGGATCTATAGATTTCGTGTATGGGTAAAAACATTTTTAAAAAAATTAAATTTTTTTTTATTAAATACACGTTCTTTTATATTATTTTTTAATTTACTGATTTTTTTTTCAATACATGGTATGTCGGTGTTGGACTATCTTTCTAATGTTTTTTATTTCGATTTCTTATTGGGAACTCAACATCCCATTTATTTTTTGTTGGTAATTCAGCATTCCAATTATTGACTTTCCTTATTCTTTGTCTATTTTTCCAAACTCACTTTGAAACATTGGACACCTCATTTGCATACATTCCTTCTTATATTTTATTTATCAAAATTTTTAATTCTTATAATTGAAAAAAAAAAGTATTTAGTTTAGAAAATACTGAAGAAAAATGTGTATTTTGAAAATACTTTCCTTCTTTTCAGATTGTTGCCCGTGTCTTAGCTAGATATATTAAACATCCAAGAGTGCTTCAGTAGCGGAAAATTTGCATGTAACGACCGGATGTAACATCAGTTAATTTAAAATCGATGTTACAAAAAAGGTGGTGATAACATCGTAAATATATGGTTTATTTAAAATACTTGTAACAACGGTTATGAGATAATCGATGTCACAAGTGATTTGTAATAGCGGTTGTGACACAACCACTGTTACAAGTGAGTAATTCTTACAAGATTGGGGTGGAGGGAAAATTTGTAACAACGGTTGTCCAATTGAAACCGACGTTACAAGTGACATATAACAGCGGTTGGCCAAGCAATCGACGTTACATGTCTTTATAACGTTAACATGAAAACTCGAGTCTCTCATGTCACTCTCGCACCCTAACACACCTTCTTCTCTGTTTCTTCCCTCTTCCCTACAAAGCCACCATCGCCTCTTACAAAGCCACCACCATCCTCCATCGTCGTCTCTCTCTCTCTCCCCGTTCCAAAAGAAGGTCTCCTATCGCAAGGTAAGTTGCCACCATTTTCTCTTTTGTTCCTTACTCCTTATCAAGCCCTAACAGCCACCATTTTCTTTTTTGTTCCTTAATCCTTATCAAGCCCTAACAGCTCTATTAACCATTTAAGAATTGCAATGCCGCCGCCGCCTTTGAAAGCATTGAATCCACTTCTGCTCCCTTAAGGTTTTCATTCTTTTCTTTTCTTTTTTCTATTTTCATTTTGGGTTCACCTAAAATGATAACTTCTTAAAACTAGTTACCATTATGCTGTATGGATTGTTATTATAAACTGCTTGATCATGATTGTGTGATGATTGCGTGTTTGCATGGTATGGTTACGTAATTAGCTGACATCATGTGAATGCACTAGTGCAGAAAAGGGATTCTACATCGGAGTTTACACATCGGTTTCTTAAAAACCGATGTGTAAAACGAGGCGGTGGCATTTTTGAAATTAAAATCAAAGTATTACACATCGGTTTAGAGAATAACCGATGTGTAAAACCTTTCCACATCGGTTATTTATAACCGATGTTTAAAATTAAAATAAAAAAATTTAAAGTCAGAATTTTTAACATTCAACATCGGTTCTACATGAACCGATGTGTAAAATAGTGATTAACCACATCGGTTTCTAATTAACCAATGTATAAAATTATAAAGAAAAAAAATAGAAATTAAAATTTTACTTTTACACATCGGTTTTAGTAACCGATGTATAAAATTAAAAAAAAATTCAGAAGTTAAAAGTTTAATTTTTACACATCGGTTTTAGATTAACCGATGTGTATAATATGGTTAACCACATCGGTTTTAAGCATAACCGATGTGTAATATTCCTAATTTTTATCATTCCCTCCTTCTGTTCCGCGCCCTATCCCATTCTTCAGTTTATGAACCCTAAAACAGAAAACACTCCCTACCTCTGCTAACGCGCGACCTCCCAGCTCGAAGTTCATCCCTTGTCTCCAACCCTACCGCTGCCTCCACTAACACGCCCATTCTTTCTCTACTAACGCGCGGCTCTCTCCTCGAAGTTCATCTTGCATGCATGTGCTCACTGTCCCTCCCAGAAAACCCCATTCCTCACCTCCATTGCCACGAAAACAGGTCACACACACTCACTCGCCCCATTAGCGTGCAAGAGAGGGAGACCATTTAATAGGTAACTAACATCCATCTTCCTTTATTGTTGTTGTTTGTTTGCACTGTTGTTGACAACTTAGTAATATTCAGCTTTAATAGATTCAATGGATTTAGTTGTATTTAAACTCTTGGAGATGAAATGTTCGATGAAAAGCCTGAGTGGTTAAAGTGTTATCTTCCATGCACTGCTCTCTGATTTCTCTTCTGGTTTTTAGTAGCTTTATGGGTTCTGTTATTGCTGATGATTGATGGAATTCTAGAATTGGGTTGCTTGTCATATGTTTGCTTAAATGTGTGTGAGAATGTTATGTCAAATTGATCACATCGTTTGCAGCAGTACTCATTGGTATGTGAACTCCTGATATTTGAATTTCTAATTGCAACAAGACATTCTGGTTCAAGTATTCACATTCTGTAATCTGAAAAGTAATGTTCAGGTGTGTAATCTTTGTTGGTGTGGTGTCTGATTTATGCATACGTTACTAGCAAAAAGCTTATTATGTTTAAAAGTGGTTTAGTGTAGTATAGATAGAACATGTTAAATGCTTGTAAAAATGATGATTTCACTTGCTCATTTCCAATTTGCAACCTTTTGTTAAAGCAAAGAGATTGGTCACGATGTGTCAAATATGAACCAGCATGCATGTGCCACTTTGATTAGATGCTTATAGGTTTTTAGTGTTATGAAGTGATAATAAAAAATGGGTTTTACTGAACTCAACGAAAACAGAGAAGTGAGGCTTACTTTGTATTGTTTATATTGCAATGACATTGGTTCTACTGCACTTTTAATTGTTTCCTCCTTTATACTGAGAACAAAAGTTAAATTAAGCCATTAAGGGATGTTAACATTGTGAGTTAGTAGAATTGTTGGCTGGAAATTTGTTTTCTCTAGAATGCATTTTTTTGGGTCCATTGTTAACAAAGTGTTTATCCCTATGAGCCTTAGTCATGCTGTGGTGGGAATTAAAATATGTGTTTTCATGGTCTTCTATTGTTAAAGATGCTTAATTACCTCACTGATGCCTCTGCTGTTAAAGACGTGTTCCCTTCTTCTTCATCATCTTCTTCGTCTTGATGCATTTTCTTTTCTTCATATTATTGCTAAATAGCCAGCTGCATTTTCTGTTTTAGAAATGGAAAAGTCAGTTCATGAAATATGACTTTTTGTATAGGTACACTCAGTCCGAGCAGAATATTAAGCAGAATATTCATTAATTATTCATTACGGTTTCCGGCTGAGTGTTCTTCCCACACCCGGTAAGCTTTCTCCTCTCCATTTTTCTCGTTTGGTTTTTGTTTGCATTGTACTTGGGGATTGCAGTGTTTTATTGTTTTTCTTAATGTTAATTATTTAGTAAAGCCTTAGTTTCCCGTTTGAGATGCAATACTAATGAGCGTACGTGTATATGCTTAATGTACCGCTCATTGTGTTGGATTTTGAGTTGTCCAAAGTTGGACAGTTTGGGAAAAAACTTTTTCTTAATTCAGTTAAAATAGTTATTCATTGATTCTAATGTTATATACTTGATGAAAGTTCGGATTGATAAATTTCCTTTCGTTCTCCGGGTGCATACTTTATCGTGGTGGATGTCATCGCGTTCAAGTAGTGTACGTCGGAGACCGCAGGGAAATGCTGCCGAAATTTTGTCGAGTATGAGCATGAGAGTTAAGGACTAACTGTTAACCGAATGTTGAAAAAGTTTCTTCTCGAATGGGATAGGGCCATACCCTTTCATAAGAAGTGGTTGATGAATATGTTGGACTAAGGACGAAGGTATTGGTTTAGTCATGGATCGCGGTTGGATGAATGCTAGACGGACAAGTGATGAGTATGAGAATGGAGTGGAATATTTTCTACAGTTTGCAAAAACAAATGCTCCTGATAGTGGTAACGGAAGGTTTTATTGTCCTTGTGTTAACTGTTTGAATGAGAGACGACTAGAAGCTGAGGAGATACGTGATCATCTTATTTGTGAGGGGATTTGCAAGAGTTATACAACATGGATATGTCATGGTGAATCGTTAGACAGGCCGAGGGTGTCGGATAGAGAGGAAGTTGATGACTTGGAAATGGACGATGGACTAGAGGACATGATCCGTGATGTTGGGCAAGAGTATTTTCGGCGCGCACATGTGTATGATACTTTGTGCAGTGATGCGCAAGTGGCTTTGTATCCGGGGTGCACTAATTTCACACGGTTGTCAGCGGTGTTAAGATTGTTCAATGTGAAGGCGAGAAATGGGTGGAGCGATAAAAGGTTTACTGAATTGCTTGAGTTGTTGAAAGAAATGCTTCCAGAAGGCAACACATTGCCATCTCGAAACTATGAGGCGAAGAAGATATTGTGTCCGATGGGTATGGAGTATAATAAAATACACACTTGCCCCAATGATTGCATATTGTACAGGAAAGAGTTTAAAGAGATGCACGAGTGCCCCAGGTGTGGGGTATCACACTACAAAGTGAAGGATGGTGATTCTAGTTGTGATGTGGTCACCAAAGGTCCTCCTGCGAAGGTGTTATGGTATCTTCCCGTGATTCCGCGGTTCAAGCGATTGTTTGCTAATGTAAATGACGCAAAGAACATTAGATGGCATGCAGATGAGAGGAAGTGTGATGGACAGCTTCGCCATCCGGCCGATTCTTTGCAATGGAAGAGAATTGATAGTTTGTTTCCGGATTTCAGCAATGAGCCCAGAAACCTCAGGCTTGGACTTGCTACCGATAGAATGAATCCATATGGAAACTTAAGTAGTATTCATAGTTCATGGCCTGTTCTCCTTGTAATTTACAACCTGTCTCCTTGGTTGTGCATGAAGTGCAAATACATTATGTTAAGTATGATGATTTCGGGTCCTAAACAGCTAGGAAATGATATTGATGTTTATCTGAGTCCCTTGATTGAAGACTTGAGAATGTTGTGGGATGAAGGCGTTGATGTGATTGACGGGTATTGCCGTGAGACATTCAGATTGCGTGCCATGTTATTTTGCACCATCAATGACTTTCCAGCATACGGGAACCTGTGTGGGTATAGTGTTATGGGGCATAAAGCATGTCCAATATGTGAAGAAGGCACATGTTACCATCAACTGCAACATGGAAGGAAGACGGTTTACCTTGGGCATCGGAGATTTCTCCGACGTAATCATCCTTATCGTAGATTGAGAAAAGCTTTCAATGGACTTCCGGAGAATGAAATTGCTTCGGTGGCCTTGACTGGAGAGTAAGTTTATGAAAGGGTGAACAACACTAATGTTATCTATGGGAAGACCCAGAAGAAGGCTACCGAGAAGAAAATATGGAAGAAGAGGTTGATCTTCTTTGATCTTCCATACTGGTGCAAGCTTGATGTAAGACATTGTCTTGATGTGATGCATGTAGAGAAAAATGTGTGTGACAGTTTAATCGGAACGCTTCTCAACATTCAAGGCAAGACAAAGGATGGTGTGAATGCTCGTCTGGATCTAGTTGCGATGGGTATACGAGAGCAGTTAGCTCCACTTAAAGTGGGGGATAAGAAGACTTATTTGCCCCCAGCATGTCATACTTTATCAAAAAAAGAGAAAAGAAGTTTCTGTGAATGTCTACGGGGAGTCAAAGTGCCACAGGGTTAATCTTCAAATATCAGAAGACTTGTCTCAATGAAAGATCTCAAATTAGTTGGCTTAAAGTCTCATGATTGTCATGTCTTGATGCAACAACTACTACCGGTGGCCATTCGTGACATATTGCCTAAAAAAGTCAGACATTCCATTACTAGGTTATGCTTATTCTTCCATGCTATATGTAGCAAGGTCATTGACACTAAAAATTTGGATGAGTTGGAAAATGAGGCAGCCATTGTCTTGTGCCAATTGGAGATGTATTTTCCACCTTCATTTTTTGACATCATGGTTCATTTGATTGTTCATCTAGTGAGAGAGATTAGATTGTGCGGGCCCGTTTATTTAAGGTGGATGTACCCGGTTGAGCGATACATGAAGATCCTGAAAGGATATATGAAAAATCCACACCGTCCCGAAGCATCTATTGTTGAAAGGTATGTTGCATAAGAAGCTATTGAGTTTTGTACAGACTACATGTCAGAAGCGGAACCTGTAGGGCTTCCGAAGTCTCGTCACGAAGGAAGATATGATGGTAAGGGTACACGAGGTATCACTGTTAAGAGCATGGATCGGGAGGAAGTACTTCAAGCACATTTGTATATATTGAATAACACTGATGAGGTTGAACCATACTTATGTGAGCATAAAAGCATCATCAATGAAACTTACCCTAGAATGAATGAAAAATGGTGTTTGAACAAGCATAACAAGACTTTCTTGAACTGGTTTAAAGAAAAAATTGCAAAGGATGGTATTGCTTCTGATACATTAAAATGGCTAGCACAGGGGCCTAACTTTGATGTCATATGCTGGAGTGGGTACGATATTAATAAGTTTTCCTTCTATACAAAGTCCCAGGATGACAAAAGTACTATGCAAAACAGTGGGGTTATGGTCGTCGCCGAGTCCATGCATTTCTCTAGTTCGAAAGATAAAAACCCTCTTATGGCATCAGTTTCATACTTTGGAATCA
The DNA here is from genome assembly GCA_030762895.1 of Sophora flavescens. NCBI lineage: Eukaryota > Viridiplantae > Streptophyta > Magnoliopsida > Fabales > Fabaceae > Sophora > Sophora flavescens. The sequence continues at coordinate 163,326,537 of CM061064.1, read as the reverse complement.
TTGAAGATATATGGGAGGTTGATTACACGAAGTTTAGAGTACCTGTTTTTAAATGTCAGTGGGTCGACAGTAACAATGGTGTGCAAACCGATGAGTTAGGATTCAAATTGGTGGACCTTAATAAGGTAGGTAATAAAGAGGAACCTTTCATCATGGCATCCCAAGCAAAACAAGTGTTTTATATCCGTGATCCTTCTAACAAAAGGTGGTCAGTGGTTCTCCAGGGAAAAAACATATATAATGGTAGTGAGGGAAATCACGATTCAACTCTTGATATTTATGATACTCCTTCTTTCTCAACACGAGTGCCTAATTTCAATGAGGAAAATGAAGTGGATGATGTACATGCTACTCGTAATGATCACCAAGAAGGGTTATGGGAGAACTTTACTAATTGACCACAAAGTAAGTTTAGTTTGATATTACCATCAAGTTTGGCATATTATATGTTTACTTTGATATTTATAAGTTATGTTTATGTACGTTGATCGATATTTATAAGTTATGTTTGATATTTATCCTAACATACTAACAAGTTTTTTTTTGTGTTTAAACAGGTATACATGGCTGATCGTGAGGATATCCCTCCTTCATGCAGCGGGTCAGAGACCCCGTCTACTGGTAGAAAGGGTAGACGTGCTACACGGATGAGGAATTTGACTGCCAACCGTGGGTCAAATCAAAGGATAAGAGTAGACTTTGATAATAACCTCAATCCTATTGGGTCAATGGCAGATCAGTTTAACAGTTTTGTGGCGACCCTTGCTAGGAACAGGCCCAGTATACTCATTGATAGGTGGAGAGATGTACCGGCGGACGTGAAGGATCAGATATGGGAGAGTATTCTGGTATCTATACTTCTACGTCCTGTGTTTGTCTGTATCTACTTTATTTTTATCTTAATAATATCATACAGTAATTCGTTGATTCTTTTGGTCTTAATGTAGTTGACATTTGACATACCGGATACGTACGTTCTGAAGAAGCGTTTGCTAAAGTATGCTGGAGAGCGTTGGAGGGCTTTTAAGGCCGACCTGGGCAGATACTATATATTCAATCCAAAAAGTAAAAAGAACCCACTTGAGGTGTATCCGTTTCTTGACAAGGCGACGTGGGATCGCTTTGTTCGGAGCCGACATGATCCCAGCTTTCAGGTTAACTTATTTGATTTGTCTATAAATTTATGTAATTTCATTAATTTCATTTACTTATGTAATTTAATTGTCTTTTATTTATAACAGGAGAAGAGGAAAAAGGGGCAGAAAAACCAAAGCAAGAATGTCTACCCCCATGTCATGTCTCGTGGGGGATATAAAAAGCTTGTTCAGAAAATGGTTGAAGAGGAAAAGAAAGCACGTCGGAAGCGAGCATCTCAAAGCGGATCCTAATGCTGAAAATCTTCCAGAGGTTGTTGATCCACCTCCACCCCCACGCCATCGTTCATGGAAGAGGGGCCGACAAAGAAAAACGGGACAATATACATCCGAGGAGGCCCGCCAAGTAGCTGAGAAGATTGCAAGTATAGTTTGTTGTAATTGTCATTTTAAGATTGTCACCGAATTGTAATGTGACCTGATATTTTATGTGATAGGATGCCTTGGATGATCATCTAACCCAAGGAACCTTTGTTCCTAGAGGCCGCGATGATATCTTATCTGCTGCCATCGGTAAACCAGACCACCCGGGCCGTGTCATTGGTGTTGGATGGGGAGTCGGCATTCGCCAATACCATGGTTCATCTTCACACCAATGCCACAGGGATGTTGAAGCAGATAGAGCACGACTAAAATAGGAGATTACAGCTGAGCTTCGACGGGAGATGGCCGAGCAGTTTGCCCAGCAGATGGCAATATTGACGTCTATGTCCCAGCAGATGACAGCCGGTGTCCAACCCTCTATCCAACCCTCTGTCCATGTGAGCGCTAAGGGCTCATGTGATCATCCTCATCATCCTGAAAATGATGATGATGATGATGATGATGATGACGACCCTGATAGGTGTGAGCTATATGTTGATGATCATCATCATCGCCGCTTAGTGGCATTGGGTAGGGCACATAATAACTTAGGTAATACCATACACCATCGGTTATTACCGGATGATCAGCTGAGGGTCGTTGTTGAGATTATTCGAGATGCTGATGCTCGAGTCCCTGTGCCCACTGAGGAGGTTCAAACAGTGGGTCAGGCCCCCGGTAACTTCATCCTCTCGCCAAGAAGACTGGTCAGCTTTCTTGTTGCATCTGAGGTATTCGGTTAGTTGTGTTTTTCTATATTCATAGTTGAAATAATTTATTATTGTTTAAAGATAATGCTTTATTTTTATTCGTTATAGGATGTTGGAAATGATATTGTGCCTAAAAGGTCGGATCTAGGAAGACCAGAGATGTCTGCTCCTGCCAAGGTATTCATTTGACCATTTAGTTAATAACGAATTAAATAACTTAATTATCCGTGATTACTAATATATATCTATGTTGTTTAGGGGATCGACAAAGGGGCACCTGGCCATGGTGATGTTTTTAAAGTTCGGCTATCTGAGGTTGTCACCATGGAGAATGACGCAGCCTTGGTAAGGTTGGAACATGATGCCAGTCCTGGTGATGAACTGTATATCCCAAAGAAGGAACTTATGGAGATGGTACTCAATAAAGAAATGGCTAGTTCTGCACACATATCGTTATCATGCACGTAAGTACATTTTATTTATAAGTTAAGTACGTAATTAATTTTTAAATACTATGATAATTAACATGTTTTTCCAATATATTAGGTATCTGCATCGTATGTTAGTCGATCAGGGTAACCTCGCCCTTTATGGGTTCATTGACCCCGTGTTCATTCAGGGTGATGTTCTCCTAGCATCGAAAGACCCGGTCACTACCATACGTGATATACTTGCACGAGACGATCATCAATTCTATCTTGTGCCTTATCTCAATAAGTAAGTACCGGTTATTTAAGTATAACTATATATGACTTAGTCACTAACTGTTCCACAAATACAACCTGCATTGGCAACTGTTGCTCTTGTACCCAAGAATGAACGTCGTGGTCTTCTTCTGCTCATTGGGAAATAAGCGCTTAATCAATCAAGACGATCATCGAAACGTAAGCATTAAAATACTTTATAATCAGTAATGCAGTTGTTTTAATTATCTGAAATCTATTAGATATACTTTAATTAATGTTTTTGTCATGATAGGTCTATTAATGCAACCCACATGTTGCGTGGTGAAAGGCGTACTCGGGCTATCAGATGGATTATTCCCAGCGTAAGATATTTATTAGTTCAAATGCATCAAATGCAGTGGGTACAATAATTGATTTCTATTTTATTTAATTCCTCATATTCTAATTGGGTTTCATTTGTACGTAGTCACGTATACAACGTGGGTCATGGGAATGTGGCTACTATGTGATGCAGTGGATGTTGGAAATTATCTCCTCCGGGATCACTGAAAGATGGCATGAGGTAAATGTTAATTGACACAATTAGAAGTAATAGTATAGATTCGTTATATGTTTTATGTTAGTTTATTACTTAAAAGATATAATCTTTTGTCCAATTAAACTTGCAGATATTCAACAATCCAACTCCATTATCTGATTCCGACATCAACAACATAAAGAGGCGTTGGGCAACTTTCTTTCTTGAAGTGTACCAACCATAGTTTGTATATATGTAGTTAGTTTAAAAACTTATCATGTACTAGCTATTACTTTTGACTGATTATATGTATTTTGATATGAAATCTATAATATATCATGTAGCTTTTTGGTTTCTAATTATTTTTGTTGTCTCTGAATGTAATTGAACGTGTATATATATATATATATATATATATATATGTATATATGTATTGTTCGTACTAAATTCAATATATGTTAGTTGTGTTGAGAATATTTACAGTATGTTATTCTGGTATATATTGATCTGCATTACTGAAACAGGGGGAAGGAATGATAGAAATGTAAATAATATGAAAAAAAAATGAGACTTTACACATCGGTTTTATTAAAACCGATGTGGAAATTTCAAATTTCACATCGGTTTTCATTAAAACCGATGTGGAAAGTGAAATTTCACAATAGGATACCAATTGACAAATTAATTTTCCACATCGGTTAAGAGTTAACCGCTATATAAAATATTATAAACATCGGTTATAAAACCGATGTGTAAAGTGCCAATAAACCACATCAGTCGTTTCAACACCAGTTTTAAAACCGATGTGTAAAGCCAAAAATAACCGATGTGGAATCCCTTTTCTGCACTAGTGATGATTGTTGATACTTTGTGTTGGATTTTTGCCTATGGTGTAGAAAAGGAAAATAGGTTGCTTAGGTGAGTTAGATTATGATCTTATATTTAAATCTATTGTCAAGAATGTGAATGTTGGATTGACTTTGGAAATATATTTGTTTGGGTTGCTTTGGATTTGAGGCATATTAGAACCTATGGTGTAGAAAAGGAAAATAGGTTGCTATGCATTCAGTAGACTATAGAAACACATGTATACATTGTTGACTACTCATAAACACCATATATATACTTGACTATTTTTGGAGCAAATCATTTTATCTAATTTATTTATTATTTTTTATCTAAACAGGCATACATATATATATGGCTGATTCACGGGGCGGTGCTGGTAGTCCCTCGTCAGCTGGTGTGCCTCCTTCATAGGGCGGTGCTGGTAGTACCTCTTCCAAAAAGAGGGGTAGATCATGCACCACCATGAAAAAATTGACCACTGCCCTTCCTAATAATATGAAGTGACCGATTGAGTTTGATAGATATAGGGAGGCTATTGACCCGCATGCTAAGGATTTTTCTAGTTTCTTGGCTGTGCAAGCTAAAAGCCATGCTAGCATTTTGATTAAGGAATGGGCTAAAGTACCGGAGAACATAAAAAATCATATGTGGGAGGCAATCACGGTAAAGTAACTTTTGACCTCTTCGTTTGTATCTATTGTATTTAAGCATATTATCATACACTAAATCCTCTATTTTGTTCTGTAATGTAGGTCCATTTTGATTTACCGAATACTGCAGTCATGAAGAAGAAAGTGCTTTCACTTGCGGGTAACTGAATTGAGTACGTGCTATTTGTAACAGGAGAAAAAGGAAAAGGCACGGGAGATCTAGAAAAAAATGTCCACAAACACATGATGTCTCGTGGTGTCTATAAACTGCTTCGGTAGAAGATAATGGAGGCGAAGTTGAAGAATAAGCGGGACGAAGTAGGAGATGATGAGGCAGTTATTGATCCTCCATCTCCACCCCCACACGTGGATACATGGATTGAAGGCCGAAAGACAAAGTCGGGGGTAATTAAATATGAGCCCACATGTGTTGTTATTGAAAAGATTGTAAGTAATTAATATTTAATTCTACTTTTAATTTGTAACAAACTTTTAAGTAGTAAACATTGTCTTACACATTTTTTTTTTGAATTTCATCTTTGTAGGCTTCGCTAAAGGAAGAAAGCTCGCAAGGATCATTCGTTCCATAGGAACGTCGGGATATCCTGGCTGCTGCCCTAGACAAAGATAACCACCCTGGCCGATCAGTCATTGGTGTTGGAGGGCAAGTGGGCATTCGGCAATTCCATGAACCACGTTCACATAAGCGAACCATGGGTGAGTGGGATCAACTATTCGCGGAGCAGATTAGAGAGGATGTTATCTGGTCGCTTTTAAAGGATTTATGGGCTCTCCGAACTCTTTTATCATCAATACAATTAGAAGGAACCCCAACTGTCCAACCTTCACATGTGAGTACATAGGGGAGTTGTCCAGGTCTACATGTGTTGGTTGATGATGATGAGGAGCGGGATGATGATGAGCCGGTGGAGCCGAAGGTATTCATATTCATTCAATTAATTATGTCTTTCTCTATTTACAAATGAAATGACTTGAAAATATTTACTAATGCTTTATCTTTGTTAATTTTTTAGGATAATGACAAAGTCGGTGGTCCATCGAATCCGTCCCAGCAGAGGGGGAAGTCTCTTTCACCCCAGGTATTCATAATCATTCATATCACTTATGTTTTTTTATATTTACAATTGAAATAACTTAACCCTTTATTCATAATACTTTATATTATTTGTTTAGGACGACGCAACTCCGTCGAATCCGAGAAAGAGTCTCTTAGCGAAAGCTCGTCTGGCTGCGTGGGCGGCAAAGTACGAATACGACGAGTTTGAGTTTCCTTTGGAACACGGCGCTGTAACTGGCTGGTTGCCTGGTTTTTCTATCGGGGGGGGGGGGGATGTGGGTGACCTATGCCATGATCGAGTATGGATAGCCAATACGGTTGTCAGTGTCTGGTGGACATAAGTACATTTTTTTATATTGTATCTTAGGTATTTCAATATTATAATTTATTTCAATATATTACGTAATTAACATTGACTAATTATTTCATTTCTTAGGTATCTGCATCACCTTGTTATGACAAGGGGCATCCAGTCTAATTATGGATTCTTAGACCCCACCTTCATTCAAGGTGATTTCTGTATAACTAGCCATGCCATCACCAGATACTTGCAATCCGTAGTTGATGGTAGCCACTCTGAGGTATATATGGCACCACTTCTCAGGGATAACCATTGGCAGTTGCTCTTACTTTGTCTAGCGCAACATACAGTCATACTTCTTTGCTCGTTGCACTATCAGCCGGATCCTAAAGTGAGACAGAATATTGATAGGCACGTAAACTCTTATATTGATAGGTACGTAAACTCTTATATAATTTGTAACATTTTGATTTTATTTTATTACATATGCATGAACATATCATTGACATTCATTTTTTTTATCATAGTGCAATGATTGCAAGTAGCATTGCTTGCGCAAATGGTAAAAGTAGGAGTGTAAAAGAAAAACTCAAGCCTACATGGATTATCCCAAAGGTAAGGAGTTTAATAAATAGTAATTATTATTATTACACTCATACATTATTTTTACTTGATAATGATCAATTTCAAATTGATTTGTAGTCTCGTAAACAAGTCGGTGGTTGGGAGTGTGCCTACTATGTCATAAGACATATGTTAGACATTGTCTCCACTGGTATTAAAGACAAATGATTGCAGGTAATAAATAACTATATATATATATGTGTGTGTGTGTGTATAAGCAGTTAATTAATTATACTCTGTTTTTATTATTGACTTAATTTAATTAATGTTGCATTAATTTGAACTTGTGCATGCTTTCGAACCCAATCAATCTAGCATGACTTTGTCGGAATTCACAAACTTGAGGGAGCACTTTGAAAAGTTATTTTTTGAGTATGCTGAAGAGAAACAAAATAGACTTAGATCGTAAGCATAGATTTATGTTTTAGTTACTTAGAACATTATTAAATTGTGTATGTATAGATCATGACTTAATTAATTAGTTAGCTTAGTCAATTTTGGTATAGTGTGTATGTTGTAATATATATATATATATATATATATATATATATATATATAGCAATATAGCTTGATTATGCTATTTGTATGAATTCTGAATTTTGTGTGTATATCTGAAAGCAGGTACAATGTTTGTGAAGTAACTGAAAGAAAACAAAATTAAAAAAAAAACTTGTAACAGCGGTTAAGAAAATAACCGACGTTACAAGTTATATGTAATAGCGGTTCCTGGGACAACCGATGTTACAAGTTAACTTGTAACAGCGGTTATAATATCAGCCGCTGTTATAAATTAACTTGTAACATTGTTTTGATCATTCAATCCGCTACTTGTAAAGGCGATTTTCCTAATAATTAATTTGTAACATTGCTTTGATCATTCAATCTACTACTTGTAAAGGCGGTTTTCCTAATAACCGTTATTACAGATTTACTTGTAACAGCATTTGGATAACCGTCGTTACAAGTTAAACTTGTAACATCGGTTAAAGTAACGTCGCCTTCGAAACCGACATTACAAGTCAATTTTAACCGCTGTTAAAAGTGCTTCCTGCACTAGTGCTTGGATAAGATGATACGAGTCTCTTCCAACTTAACTAAAGGTCTCGAGTTCGAATCTTGGCCCAGTGAATGCAGCAACGTTAAAACTTTTGAGGGAGAGTTTTGATGCCTTTGTGATCCTATCCGACTCGATGGATCAGTCTCTGCAATTGCGCGTGGAGAATACTTGAGGAAAAAAGATTAAACGCAAATTTATACAATGCATGCATGGATCGTTAGCACTGAAAATGTGAGAGAATATATTCATAAAAAAAAAATGTGAGGGAATAGCTAACTTGCAATGAAAGAAAGTCAGCAGAAACGACATTTAACTCAAATCTTTTACATGATCAACCAAAAATATTCTATGCTTTATAACCCCCCCACCCCCCTAAAGAATGAAATGACAAAGTATTAGTTTTGACTATATCAAACACATTGCACCACGAGTTTGTTAGATATATAAAAATAAAAAGAGAAAAGGTTTGTCGTTCGAGACAAGTGGAATCACTTTGTTGTTAAGAATTATTTTGCTATAATAGTAATAATACAAATATCTCAAGAATTTAACACTCTTCTAGAATAATAATGTTACTCTAGGATTTTTAAAATAGTAAAAAATATGTCAACTCAAAAACCGAAGATTTTCCTTTGGAGAGAAATCTCCCACAACCGGCCTTTTTTTTAAAAAAAACTAGGATAAATTTCTTTCTCAATCACTTAAAGAAAAACAAAGCACAATGAAAACTTTTCAACTTCAGAAACATACTATCAAAAAAACAAATCAAAGCCATATAACCACCTCACACGGAGCGTGTCGCCGTAGCGGTGACGAGGACTATTGTGGAGGTTGTGCATGCAACTTTGTCACAAGCATGGGGTTATTCATAGGGACTTGAAGTATGCGAATTTATTATTGTTTGCTAATAAGTAGGTGAATTCGTTTTTTTATCTTTGTTTTCATATTTTCTGAATTTTGAACTCAAACACCGATTTTATTTGTTGATTCTGCTGTTGTGGGTAACTATTCTCTCGATCTTGTGCTGAGAGGTGAATTAACCTTCACTCTTTGATTGAAAAGTCACCAGATACTCCCAGTTCAAGATTCTCAACTAAGAAGGGAAGGAGTGATTACGAACTATCCGACAAACAGACAAAGTGGCAACAGGTTCCACAGCACATACGAGTAAGGAAGATTATGACTCTTGGGTGACGTTTGGAAGAGCTTATTTAAGCTTTTTTTGACTTATCTTATGACATAAGCTCTTATGCGATATGTTTGGCATAGCTTATCAAAAGAGCTTATGACATCTTATAAGGAGTTTTTGACTTATTTTGATAAGTTAGTAGGAGAAGCTTATGAAATTTAGCACAAGTGCTTATGGACTACACTCCTCCGTGTTTTTCATACTTCGACACCTCTCCTGCCCCTTCTTTCTTTTTTTCCTTCTTATTTCTTCTTCAAATTGTATCCTGGCCAGAGCCCCTAAAACCCCCGCCCTCTTCTTCTCAGCAGAGAAGCTTCCCCTGGCCATCGCAGTGAGAGGTGCGGTCGTCCGCCTGCCGCCGTCTGCCTCCGGGTTCGCCACGAGCAACAGGTTGTGAACGATGTCTCTGCTCGAATGGCCATCGCCTTCCGCCGCGGTTCTACTGAGGCATCCACCGCCCTAACCCATATCTGTGTCGTGCCTCACCCCAATCGCCGCCATGTCCCGTTTCTGTGTCGCGCCTTGCTCCAATCGTCGTACTGTGTGCCTATCATCCCATTAACCACACCTTATTCATGCCTTTTCCTTTTCTTTTCAGTGAGTTGTTGCCTTCTTATTCAAATCATCTTTTTAATTTTTTTATTTTACCAATCTTTGATGGTTCTGGAACACATTTGAAATATGTCACACATCCCAGCATCCAAATGTCCACATAATGCTGGTTCTTGCATTGGAGCAATATAAAAATGATTTTATTTGAGCAATAAAAAATGCCAAAATGCAATCCAAACCCATTCCTTCTTTGATTGAACAATACTGAGTTGCCATCCTTTTAACACGGAATGGTTACTTTGTGAATTGGCACAGACTCGCTGCGCGAACAGAGGAGGCCATTAACGTAAAAAAAAACTTCATGAAGAATGAAGATATTAGTTTTTTAATTAGAATTTAAAAAATTTGTCGTTACAAGCACTTATATAGTAATTTAGCCAAACTCCTTGATTTTGTATAAGTGTTTTTCGAAGTATACATCCAAATGCATATAACTTATTGAATTTATGTGCTTATGGCATAAGCTCTTGTGTGATAAACTCTTATGCGATAAACACTTAATTAAGTTCTTTACCCAAACGCGACCTTAGTCCTGATGAAACAAAAGCTCTTACGCTAAGAAACAAAAGACTCAATGTACCTATTTGTAAAGGGGCATAATTTAGAGGAACATTAATGATTTTTGAACATCACGATTGGGACAACAGATGGTGTCCCCTTAATTTGTTTTGTGATGTATTTTTGAGTTAATTGTATACAAAGAAGATAAAAATATACTCCCTCTATACTCAATTATAACCAAAATTAACTAATTGCATCACTCTTATTATGGAAGTTAGTTGATTTAGTTTAATTGTATTGATTTATGTAAAAAAAAAAAAGAGTTATAATTACTTAACTACCCAATACAGTTGAGCGTGCTATTCTATTCGAAAGTTGTTTCTCGGAGTGTGCACTGTTCTTGGAAAATTAAAAAGTTAATTGAGGGTATTTTTGGAACACCGATGACATTAAATAAAGTTGAATTGGTTGGGTTTTGTTTATATTTGAGTCCACAAAATCTAGGTACTTTTTGCTTATAATTGAGTCTGAAGGGAATAAGTGAGAGATAAAAATAAATGCATACGATATCACATACGGTGTCCAAAATTTGATATTCAAATAACAACTCTTAGAGGAAGTATATGCTCTTTTTTTGAAAAATCAACACTTTTACATAGTATTTGGTTCCAAGAAACACTGCAAAAAAAAGGTTGTTTAGCGACCGAAAATAGTGACCGAATTTTTCGGTTGCTTTTTGCGACAGAAATGGCGACCGATTGTAGGATCTACATGAAAGACTGATTAGAGATAATACTGCGACCGAAATAGCGACCGAAATAGAGCGTAGCAGGGTTATTGGTCGCTATTTCCGTCGCTAAATAAAGGAACTTAAAAGTCATAAATTTTATGTCTTCTTAGCGACCGAATTAAATGCAACGGTTAAAAGTCAGAAATTTTATGTATTCTTAGCGACCGAAATAGCGACCGAATTAAATGCAACGGTTAAATTTTATTTACATTTACGACCGATATTAATTCGGTCACTAAACGGCACGTAAAAAAATTAAAACCGCGCTTGTTAGCGACCGATTTAAAACTTTGTCGCTAAATTTATGAATTCAAATTTCAAATTAACTCATCCCGCGACCGAATTTAGCGACCGTTTTTTATTTAAGTGATTGGCGACCGATGTAGCGACCGATTATTTCGGTCGCCAAATTATAAATCCCTAAAATCGTGAAATCTTTCCCTTCTTCCTCATTTCTGCCATCTCTTCCACCCTCACCCCTTTTCTCTCCCTCGCGTCGTCAGGCTTCCAGTCACCGTCGCCACCACCGCGCAGTGCGCACCGCCACCACCGCCATCTCTGGTAAGCCTCCGTCCTCCTCTTCTTCCATCTCTTCCCTCTTCCTCTCCTCTCTTCCTTTCCCCTCTTCCTGCTCTGTTTTTAATTCCCCCCCCCCCCCCCCCTTCCGTTTCAGTGCTTCGACCAATACTCCGGCTACCAACACGCAGCCCTCCGGTCACCACGCGCAGAGCTACTCCTACCCTCTTCTCTCCTCATTTTGTGCATTCCCTGCTCTGCCTTGAGGTAACCATGGACTCTCTATGTATCATTTTTTATTTTGCTTCATTGTTTCATTTCAAAAATTTTGTGGATTGTATGTATTTCATTGCTTGCTTTATTGCTTACTACTGAGAAGAGCTACTTGTGTATTTCATGTGAGTTGTGAGTTGTGATGATCATTTGTTTTCATGTGTCATTATTTAATCACTCCTATTAGGATTAGGAAGCTCTCATTGAGAAAGCACGAGAAATATGTTTTTGTAACTTTTTTTTGAATGCATTGAAATATCAAAAGTCAAGACTGTGAGATTAGAATTGATGTTTACTTGAGCCACAGAATGCCATTGCTGCCTGTGAGACTGCGAAACATAAACAGGTTTTGGTTTTTTGTTGATTATTGACATACCAATTTAACGGGAAAATTTAATCCGAGAACCCTTCTGGTTTGCTTCTTGTTGAATTAGCTGTGAAATTACCTTCCATTTCAGCATCTTAGTCTTTGATTTAGATTCAGTTCTGCTTTGTGAAATGCATCTAAATTGGTTAGTGAGGATGTGTGCTATGGATTTTCAATTTGTTTTGTGCTAGGTGTCTACAATTTCAAACATGGATAGTTCATGGCTATAGTTCAAACAAATGACCAATACTGAGGCACTTGTTTGAAGACCATTCTAGTTTAACATGTCCAGTAACAAGATTGTCCCTGTGTTAATGATGTGTTTTCTATTAAATATGGAACTTGTAATTTCTGGTCTGTTTATCTTTCCATATCTTGGCTGAATTTATGTCTTTGAAGGCTGTTCATTGTTCTGTTATATTGCCTCAGGGAATATCTGACAATAGTATGATCTATAGCCTCTGTGATGCTGTTTACTTTTTGTGTGAATAATTTCATATTGTATTATACGTGTATGCATTCTGATTGTATTGTATTTTGATTCGTTTGGAATCCATGAATTTGTTGGTTCTTGTCTGAATCTGTTTCAAAAATTTCAAAAGAGGGTTTTAGGGATTTCAAGTTCTTGTTCACTTCTTTGTAAACAAAAAAATATTCTTTGTTGGAGTATGAAATGATCTAAAAACATTATTGTAGCCTGTAATTCCAAGAGAGCTTTTCACTCATTTTGAATCGGATTCATTTGGTAATTCTACTTATCTAAGGCTAGTACTTATATCTGAGCATGTTCATACATTTGGATTGCTATGAAGAATAGTTTATTCTCTTTAAAATAAAAATCTTTCAATAACAATGAATCAATGTAATTAGAATAATTTGATATGTATTTATTGATAACTTGTTTGGAAATGATTAAGGAATCATATTTGTATATATTTACATTGTAAGCATTGGAATGAAGTTTAGACATATGACTTGTTTTCCTTATCGTTTTATCAGAAAATGGATCCGACTAAATGTTTTGAGACAACCATCCATATAGACCAGGTACAGTATCTCATCAACTTAAGAATAACGATCGGATTCACGTAATGATGGTTAAGGCATAAACTAATCATTTACTAAATTGTTCTTGTGTATTTGAAGGATTTGATTTCAATCCCGCGATCATTCTACCGTCGTTGGGGACAACAAATACCGCGTGTTGTGACTATTGAAGACAAAAGCGGAAATATGTTCAATGGGAATATAGTAATCCATGAGGATCGCCCATATTTTGCAACAGATACAAATGGTATCAGGGAGTTGTATTTGTTGTCCACTGGTGCATTGGCAAAGTTTAAGTATCTTGGGGGTTCTCACTTCTACATGTTCATCCCTTTGGAAGATTGATGAGTTTTGATATTTTGATTAGTACTTATTGACTGTGGTGTATTTTTATGTTTTGATCGTTAATTAGTACTTATTAAACTTTTTTTTATAAATCATTATTAAACTTGCGTTAATTAATGTATATGTTTTCTTGATCATATTGACTGTGGTGTTTTGGATCGTACATCATATTTACGTTTTCTATTTATTTAAAAAAAATATTGGCGTATTTTGTTGATATCAGAAATTAAAAATCAATGGGGTAGTAGTTGAAAAACAATATTTGGTCGGCATGATTAAATTACAGGAAAATTTAAAAAAAAAAGAAAATCAAAATTTGCGACCGAAATAGCGACCGAATATCGGTCACCAAATCAGGCGAGCTGGGCATGCGACCAACTATACGGCGACCGAAATATATAATTTTGCGACCGAAATATCGGTCGCAATTTTGCGACCGAAATATAAGTTTGGTCTCTAAACATTTAGCGATCATGGTTTCTGCTACCCCCTTAATTCGGTTGCTATACAGTATAGCAACCGAATTATCAAGTTTAGCGACCGAAATATTCGGTCGCTGAATAGGTTTTTTTTTTTGTAGTGAAAATGGAGGGGAGGGGAGAGATTTTTTTAAATCTTCCATGTTTGGTTTAACTTTTGGAGGAAAGGAGAATGAAGGGGAGCAAAATCCTTCCTCATTCAATTTTGGCTCCCCTTCAATATTGGAGGATATGGAGGGGAGGAGAAGAGAGGGATTTTAAAACATTTTAAATGCATTCACTAAAATATCTCCACTTTTGTATTTTGAAATAAATAATTATAAGGATATAAAAGTAAATTTGTTTTAAAATCTCTTCCCTCCCCCTGTGAACCAAATATGAATAGTGTTATTTCTCCTCCCATCCTCTCAACTAAACGCAATATCTAATTAAAATCCCTTCACTTCCTTCTCCCCCTCTTTATTAAAATCCCACATTTTCCTCCCCTCATTTGAACCAAAAACATGCTGTTACTTGCATTAATTTTATATGTGTAACTTATGATGTGTAAAGTGTTTGTCACCAACACATTGTTTGATGAACAAGTTAGCAGTCAATATTATATCATGATAATCAATTACTAAATCGTTAACCTAACAATATATATGTTGTTAACCAAAATAAACTTAGACATTATTAAATGGTATGAAAATAGTATATAAATTATAAATTATTATGATGTACAAATATGAATGTTTGCGCAATATGGATAATTAGTTTGATAATCATAAAACCAACTCAAGAATGACATGTACTCTCTATTAACATATCTCAATATTATAACAAATGAAAAATTATATTTTAAAAACGAAAAACTAGAATAATTATATTTACACTTATTTGAAAACTGGAAAAGATTGAGAGAATATCTATTGAAATATGTATTTGTCTTAGTTTATTATCTAAAAGTAAGTATAAAAATGATATAATTAATATTAGACTTACACTAGTGCAATAAGTACTTTTTACGTCAGTTAAAATTGATTTTTTACGTCAGAATACTGACTGACGTAAATACAGCTGACGTTAAAAGTTAAACTTTTAACGTTAAACTTTTAACGTCAGTTGAGAACCGACGTTAAATATAACACTATTAACGTCGGTTCTTTAACACAACTGACGTTAATTTTGTCAAAATTAACGTCAGTTCTTTAACAAAACTGACGTGAATTTTGTTAAAACTAACGTCAATTGTTATCAAGAACTGACGTTAAAGGTCTTAATTTTAACGTCAGTTGTAATAAACAACTGACGTTAATAGTGTACTGTATATTTTATAAAATACTATTAACGTCAGTTGTATGATAAAACTGACGTTAATAGTATTTTTTTTAAAATTCAGTTTTAAAATATCACTCCCCTCAGTCATCCCTGCATTCAGTAAATATCCCAGTAACACAGAATATCACACACATTACAGAATTGCAAAGGAAAAATGGAATAATGATCCATATATATGTATTCAGAAACAATATATATTTATTAACATAGGTTATAACTCAAAATAAATACATAAATAGAAATAAAAATAAATGTATACTAAGTTTAAACTACCTATATCAATATCCCTTCGTGATGATCATCACCAGTGGCATGTACATCGTCCACCTGTGTCTCCTCGATTATAGTAGGCATGTTTGTTGAAAAAGAAGGAGTCTCAGGAATATCAAGATTTGAATCTTCATTTTCATCATTACCATTATACATGCTTTTTCCTTGGAGAACCACGGACAACCTTTTGTTAGAAGGATCAGTGATGTAGAACACTTGTTTTGCTTGGGAAGCCATTATGAAAGGATCATTTATATGACCTAACTTGTTGAGGTCTACCAATGTGAACCCCAATTCGTCGGTTTGTACACCACCGTTACTATCAACCCACTTACATTTAAATACCGGCACCGTAAGCTTAGTGTAATCGAGCACCCAAATATCTTCAATATATCCAAAGTAAGGTCTCGGTGCTGTAACGGGTTTTGTGTCCTTTGCACTAGAGAAGTGCATTGCTTCGGCCACGATCATAACCCCACTATTTTGCATGGTACTCTTGTTATCTTGTTCCTTTGTATAAAAGGAAAAATTATTTATGTCGTATCCGCTCCAACATATGACGTTGAAGTTAGGCCCACATGCTAGCCATTTTACGTCATCAGAAGCAGTACTACCATCCTTAAGCATTTCTTCCTTAAACCATGGTAAGAAAGTCTTGTTAAGCTTGTTCAACAACCACCTTTCGCTCATTCGAGGGTTTTCTTGATTGACTTTTCTTTTATGTTCAAATAAGAAAGGCTGAACACATTCGATGTTGTTCAATACATACAAATGTGCTTGAAGCACTTCCTCCCGATCCTTCCTATTAATTCTTAAGCCATGTGTACCCTTACCTTGACATCTGATCTCATCATGCCGAGGCTTAGGAACCCCTATAAGATCCGTGTTATGAAGGTAGTCCGAACAAAACTCAATATCTTCTTCTGCAACATACCTTTGAACAATATATGCTTCCGGACGATGAGGATTCTTCACGTACCCTTTCAAGATCTTCATGTAGCGCTCAACTGGGTACATCCATCTCAGAAAAACCGGCCCACGTAATCTAATCTCCCTCACCAAATGAACAATTAAGTGAACCATTATGTCGAAAAAGGAAGGAGGAAAATACATCTCCAATTGGCACAAGATTGTAGCAACCTCAACTTCCAAGTCATCCAACATACGGGGGTCAACGACTTTGCTACATATAGAATTGAAGAATGAGCACAACCGAGTAATGGCATGTCTCACATTTTTTGTAGCAATACCACGAATAGCAACGGGCAGAAGTTGTTGCATCAAGATGTGACAATCATGAGACTTCAAGTCAACCAATTTAAGATCACTAGAGACAAGCCTCTTCATATTTGAAGAGTAACCATGTGGAACTTTGATGCCCTGAAGACACCCGCAGAAACTTTGTCTCTCTTTTTTTGACAAAGTATGACATCTTTGGCGGCAAATAAGTCCGCTTACCATCCTCAACAACTGGAGCTAATCGCTGCTCTCGTATACCCATAGCAACGAGGTCGAGACGAGCATTCACACCATCCTTTGTCTTGCCCCTGAATGTTGAGAAGCGTCCCGATCACACTATCACACACATTTTTCTCCACATGCATCACATCAATGCAAAGTGTCGACATCAAGCTTGCGTCAAGTATGGAAGATCAAAGAATATCGACCTCTTCTTCCATATGTTTTTCTCAAGCTTTACCTTTCTTTTTGGACTTGCCGAATATAACATCGATGTCCTTTACCCTCCGATAAACCTGCTCTCTAATTAAGGCCGGCGCTTCTTCTGTCTCTTGGCATCCATTAAAAGCTTTTTTCATCTTACGATATGGGTGATCACGTCTAAGAAATCTCCGATGCCCAAGGTAAACCGTATTCTTTCCATGATGCAACTGAGTGTAGCATGTGCCTTCTTCACATATAGGGCATGCTTTATGCCCCTTGACACTGCACCAGGACAAGTTACCGTATCTTTGGAAAGTCGTTGATGGTGCAAAATAACATGGCACGAAGCTTGAAAGTCTCATGAGAATACCCATCAACTACATCAACACCTTCCACCCACAGCATTTTCAAGTCTTCAATCAAGGGACCTAGATAAACATCTAAGTCATTTCCCGGTTGCTTTGGGCCCGAAATCATCATAGACAACATCATGTATTTGCGCTTCATGCACAACCAAGGGGGCATGTTGTAAATCACCAAAGTAACAGGCCATGAACTATGAATACTACTCATGTTACCATAAGGATTCATTCCATCCGTAGCAAGTCCAAGCCTTAGGTTTCTTGGCTCATCTCGCGAAATCCGGAAACATAGTATCGATATTCTTCCATTGAATAGAATCAGCAGGATGACGAACCTTTCAATCACGTTTCCTCTCATCATTATGCCATCTAAGATTCTTCGCATCTTTCGCATTGGAAAACAATCGCTTGAACCTTGGAATTATTGGAAGATACCACAACACCTTCGCAGGAGGACCCTTTTTTCTCACATCATCAACATCATCATCATCATCACCACCCTTCACTTTGTATCGTGATAACCCACATTTGGGGCAATCGTGTTTGTCTTCATGAACACCGGTGTACAATATGCAATCATTGGGGCATGCGTGTATCTTCTTATACTCCATACCCATAGGACACAATACCTTCTTGGCCTCATTGTTACGGTCAGGCAATGTGTTGTCCTCCGGAAGCAAGTCTTTCAACACTTCAAGCAATTCCGTGAAGCTTTTATCGCTCCAACCATTTCTCGCCTTCACACAAACCAATTTTAGCACCGCCAACAACCGTGTATGAGTAGTACACCCTGGATATAAAGGCTTATCCGCATCACCGCACAACCTATCATACACATGAGCTCGATGAAAAGATTATTGTCCAATATCACGGATCATGTCCTCTACTCGATCATCCTCCATATCTACGTCAACGTCCTCACTTTGGGAGACACTCGCCATACTACTCAACAACACATCACCATGCCATATCCATCTTGTTTAACTCAAGCAAATCCCTTCACAAATCAAATGAGTACGTATATCCTTCACCGTACATTTCCTCGTATTCAAACACTTGACACAAGGACAACGGAACATTCCATTACTATTAGGAACATTCCTTTGAGCAAATTCTATAAATTCTCCCACCCCCTTCAAATACTCAGCACTAGTGCGCTTACAAACCATCCAACTACGATCCATAACTAGATAGGTCCTGTAGATATACAAAACATATATCCAATATAAGGACAATACGGGAGATTGAAAACTATAGTTTTTGAAGATTGCCAAGCACTGGTCACGGCCTGGCGGTGATGTCCATCACGGCCGTAACGTGCCAACCGAACTGCACCATGCCATCACGCGGGCAGAATCGATCACGGCCTAGCCGTGATGAGCATCACGCGGCGTGACAGATCAACCCAGAGAGCAACATGCACTCAAAACCAAAAATAGAGACGTACATTCCAAACAACTCAAACTCACGGTTTCAAGTTTCAACCATCGAGACTACAGTTTCAACATACACTCAAAACCAAAAATACAAAAATGTGCCCTAAATACTCACCGAGAAATAGGTGCTCGCGTGGTGGTTGGGAGGAATCGCTCGAGTGGTGGCCAACGTTCGATGTGGTTAGCGAGAGCGAGAGGGACAAAGGAGAGTTAGTGCGCGGGAAGGGGAAAGAGAGATGTCAAGTTATTGCAAAGAATGAATGGAAAGACAGAGTTAGAGTTAATAGTGTACCTCACGGTGGTGGCGAAGAAGCCCTCGCGGTGGTTGCGGTGGAGATGAGCTCGCGATTAGGGTTCGTGTCTTGGGTGAGAGCGAGAGTGAGGGTTGAGAGTGATCTAGGGTTGAGCGTGATGAAAATAGAAAAGAGACGTACGTCAGAGCGAAGTTCGGAAAGCGCGCGGGTGTAAGCGTTATAATCAAAAAGCAAAAAATAAAACAACATTTAACGCCGGTTTATTAAACAAGCGGCGTTAAAAGTAATTGTTTAACGTCGGTTGTATTAAACAACCGGCGTTAAATATTAATATTTTTTTAAAAATACTTTTAACCTCGGTTGTTGAATTCAAGCGACGTTAAAAGTGTTGTGTAAAAATCATTCTCTATATAAAGTACCATTATTCTCGTATCATCCGTATCATCGCCTCTTCTTTTCCTCTATATTTCTATTCCTTCACAAAATGGCTCTTGAGACTGTGTTAAGAGTAGGATTATTTACGTCGCCTATTTATTTAATCAAGTAAAAATCACACTTTGTTAACGTCAATTGTATAAACAAGCGGCGTTAAAAATAAATATTTTTTATTTTAAAAACACTTTTAACGTCAGTTTTATTCAAAAACTGACGTTAAAAGTGTATAAGTTTCTGCAAATTTAAAGCATTCATTCCTTTTATGAGCACTAAGTTTATACCTAGCTAGACTTAAAGGTCTATTTCTTCCTATTCCTTCGGGCGTTTTCTTTTCTGCACGTTTATAATATATGATTGCCAACTCTCAATGCGCCTTGGAACCTAATGCTCTTAATGATCCATTTATTTTTTTAGCAACTTACGACGCCTAGTAACTTCATCCCCTACTCCTATAAATAGCTTCCTTCTTTCCTTTAGTTTTTCTACTTCACAATATGGCTCTGCCATGCAGATTAACTTCATCACTCTTTCTTCCTATACCTAGACTTAAAGGTCTCTGTCTTAATGGTCAAACAACTTCTGAGTTTGAGTAAATCACATTACATAGGTGATAAGGGTGTGTAAATCGCATTATGTGAATTGCACACACCATCATCCTTCTGGAGAATCAGCAGCTACAGTTCAAAAACCTCAGCTTTGGAACCAAGTGGCTGTTCCAAGAATATTGCTGAAACAGATCGAGTGCACCCTTCACTCTGCTTTGGCTCCAAATTGACTGTGGATTCAGATGGAGCATCAAGCACTTCAAGTAAGGGAGGAGATGCATTCAATATTGGAGTTTCTGAGGACAGGACTGAGAAGAAAATGATGTTGAAGCAGAAACTTTTTTATATTTTAGTGCTATCTTGCGAAAAAATTTTATCTTGTAATCATGTAATTGTAACTTATGAATCGCTTCAATGAGATACGATTTGATTATACATATATAACTTATTTTATGTTAAGTGTTTATTTATTTTAATTTGCACAAGAATTTGTTTACTAATTCAAGCTAATTAATTAAGATTAAAAATAAACTTTTTTTAAAAAATGATTAGAAATAAACTGCACTATATATGGAGTGATGATCTGCGTTAAGAATGACAACAGGGAGATGACAACGAAAGAAAGATAGGAATGAGTTGATTATTTACGTCAGTTATTTATTTAACTGAAGTAAAAATCACACTTCTAACGTCAGTTTTATAAACAATTGACGTTAAAAGTGTTAATTAACGTCGGTTCATTAAACAACTGACGCAAATAGTGATTTAATATTTACAAAACTGTCACCGCCTCACTTTTAACATCAGTCCTTAAAACAACTGACGTTAACAGTGAATTAATGAAGTCTAATATTTACAAAACTGCCACCGCCCCCTTTTTAACGTCTAGTTTTTGGTTAACTGACGTAAACCTTTACCGTCTAATGTATATTTTCCACTAGTGTTAATTGCACTTTTGGTTCCTTTGGTCTTCTTTGTGCAAATTTGATCCCCTAATTTTTTTCATAATATTATTACAAATTCGGTCCATCCGTTCAATGTTCGTCAATTTTTTTAATAATCAACATAGATGAATCACTCCTTTAAACGTATAGAACCTCTGGTGGAGATTATTTCTTCTCTGTCTCTTTCATTCAACACGATTCAATGATTTTTTTACGCTATTTGCTGGTTTCGTCCCTCTTTTTCGGAACTTTTTTTTGGGTCTTTTACCAAAGAAGCTCAACCAGAGTTTCTATGTGCTTAAAATAATGGTTCCTTTTTGTTACTTATTGAAAGATTGATGGAAATTGGATGGAAGGACCGAATTTGTAATATTAAAAAAATAGAGGGCCAAATGTAAACAAAAAATACTTTAGGGACTAAAATTGTAGATGACTAGTAGAAAGGGGATCAAAAATGTAATTAAACCTTAAAATAATGTACAAATATCATTATTCATTAAAAAAATACTAAACATTTAACTGGGGCCTCTTGCATTATTATTAATTAATCATATTTTTTTTGTACCTGGGTCGCCTACACAGTACAAGAAACTTGTGTTTATATAAGGCTCCATCATATCTCAATCAACTTAGCAACACTAATGAGAGTTGCAATCTCATAACAAGTCTCAGCACTACACTACACATCTATTCCTTCCTAATCAAAATCCAATAAAATTTTCAAGCTAGATAGGCAAAAGAAACAAAAACCCACAAAACCATATCCACCATGGATCCCACAAAACCCACACTAGAACCATTCCCCATGGCTCTCTTGTTCCTTATCCCACTATTGTTCCTACTTGGATTAGTGTCTAGAATTCGTCGAAAGGCACTTCCATATCCACCAGGACCAAAAGGCCTACCCATTGTAGGCAACATGAACATGATGAACCAGTTAACACACAGAGGTTTAGCAAATTTAGCTAACCAATACGGTGGCGTTTTCCACCTCCGCCTGGGGTTCCTCCACATGGTAGCAATTTCAACCCCAGAAGCAGCACGTCAAGTGCTTCAAGTACAAGATAACATCTTCTCCAATCGCCCTGCAACCATAGCCATAAGGTACCTACAGACATTTTGTGTTTTAATAGATTACTAATGTAAATAATGTTTTAGAATATATAATTATGAATATTTTATATAAAATTTAAGGATTTGTTTGCTTTTTTTCTAATTTTTTGTTTTTATTTTCCGTTTTCAAATACTATCATCTGTTCATCCTATCTCGTGTTTTAAAAAATTTATACATGAAATATTGAAAACAACTTTGAAAATAAGAAACATAATGAATATAGGATGACAGTTTTGTAATTAATTTTTAAAATAAGAATACGAAAACAAAGCAAACAAACCCTTAATATATATATATATATATATATATATATATATATATATATATATATAGTTTTTGGTGGAATTAGAATTTTTATAACAAATCAATGAAGTCCGCCTCTGTTAGGTACCTTACATATAACCGTGCTGACATGGCTTTTGCACACTATGGACCCTTCTGGCGCCAGATGAGGAAGCTTTGTGTTATGAAGCTTTTCAGCCGCAAACGTGCAGAGTCATGGCAATCCGTGAGAGACGAAGTTGACACTGTGGTTAATGTTGTCGTGGCTAATATTGGAAAACCAGTGAACATTGGAGAGTTGGTTTTCAACCTCACGAAAAATATTATCTATAGAGCTGCTTTTGGGTCGAACTCGCAAGAAGGGCAAGATGAGTTCATTGCTATACTTCAAGAGTTTTCCAAATTGTTTGGAGCTTTCAACATTGCTGACTTTGTTCCTTTTCTTGGGTGGGTTGATCCACAAGGGCTTAATGCTAGACTCGTTAAGGCTCGTGGGGCGCTTGATAGTTTCATAGATAAGATCATTGATGAACATGTGGAGAAGAAGAAGAGGAATAGTAATAATAAGGGTAACAGTGATGGAGAAAGTGACATGGTTGATGAGTTGTTGGATTTTTACAGCGAAGAGGTTAAAGTCAATAATGAATCGGATGATTTGCAGAACTCTATCAGACTCACAAAGGATAATATCAAAGCCATCATCATGGTATGGATATTCCATTCATTTTCATTTGCAAACATCTCATACAAGCTTTTCTGCACGAGCAATGCTACCGACAAATCATTTTCAACCCTTTTTTTAACACACTGATGAATTTTATATGCGATCATGATTTTTATTAGACCCATTCTATTTAATGAGACATATATATGAATGAAATTCACCTAATAATTAAAATGTGTTAGAAAGTATTAAAATGAGTGATGGTTGGTAGCATTTCTCTTGATGTATAATCCATAAACCGGGTAACTAAAGAATTTGGAAATATTATTTTAACAATTTATTCGGACAACTTACGGTACATATATATTATATTGATAAAACCATCCAATATGATGAGAAACTCTCCTAATAAGTTACTGAAATAATATAACTTAAATATTTTTCTAAACTTTGTCATATTACTTTCTTCTATTATAAGTTACAAATAAAGTAATCACTAATACAATTTTCTGGAAGAGAAAACAATAATTCTCAAATTTTGGTTAGAGATGGTGTCAATTCTAGAACCTAAAAGATGAAAAGAATTCCTATGTTATTTTGGTGGGTTGGTGTGAACTCTCTTTCAATCCATGTATCTATATTTCAATTCCATAAACAAAACAAAACAAAAAATTGATATTGTTGATAACTGACGACAATCCAACAAAAAACACAGGACGTAATGTTTGGAGGGACGGAGACGGTGGCGTCGGCGATAGAGTGGGCCATGACGGAGCTGATGCGAAATCCTAAAGACCTAGAGCGCGTGCAACATGAACTTGCCACCGTGGTTGGCCTTGACCGGCGCGTGGAGGAGCCAGACTTCGAGAACCTTACCTACCTCAAATGCGCCATCAAAGAAACGTTGCGCCTCCACCCACCGATCCCACTTCACCTCCATGAGACGGCGGAGGATGCAGCGGTGGCCGGTTACTTCATCCCTAAGGGGTCGCGCGTGATGATAAACGCGTGGGCAATCGGTAGGGACAAGGACTCGTGGGAGGACCCTGAGAGTTTCAAGCCGTTAAGGTTCCTAAACCCGGACATGCCTGATTTTAAAGGGAGCAGCTTCGAGTTCATTCCATTCGGGTCGGGTCGGAGGTCCTGTCCAGGGATGCAATTGGGTCTCTACGCGCTAGAGCTAACGGTGGCACATCTGCTTCACTGCTTCACGTGGGAGTTACCGGATGGAATGCAACCAAGTGAAATGGATATGAGTGACGTGTTTGGACTCACCGCTCCAAGGGCGAGTCGACTCGTTGCCATTCCCACAAAACGTGTGGTGTGTCCTCTCTAATAAGCCTTAATTACCCTACAACAACAAGTCATGTAGTAGTGAAGAGCTTTGTGACTTTTGCTGCTGCTTCTTACTTTTTTTGTTTCTGTATTTTTGTTTTCATTTTAACCCTTCGATTATACATATAAATACAGGGGAAGGAACCATAATAAAATAATTGAAAAGACAGGAAGGAGCAAAAAGAAATATAGGTGACTTAGGTTATGTTTCTCTGTCGTAAACTCATCTTGATGATTTGATTTATGTATGAAAGCATTTGTCACTGTTGTGTATATTTTTGCACAGTTTGTTCTATGTCTCAAGACTTAAACTGCAATTGAAGTAAACCAACCGCGTAAAGAAAGTGATTGAAGATGACAATATTGTTGGCGTGGAGAATTATGTGATTGAGTCTATTACCGCTCTTATTTTATATGTTTATTTATTTTTATTTAAGTTTTTTAAGATATCATATTTTTTTCATTAATTTTTTTTTTGACGGTCTTTTGTCATTATTAAACATACTAATAGTTTAATATTACTTCCTTATTGTAAGAAGGTTAAAGTAATCTTTTGATCCCGTACATGACACTGATTTTCAATTTGATCCCTATAAGTAAAAAGTTATCAATTTGTTCACTATACGTGACACTAGTTTTCAATTTGGTCCTCATCGCTAATTGGTCCCTATACAAGAGGGACCAAATTGCAAATTATTATCACATATAAGAACCAAATTGAAAATAATTGTCACATGTAGGGACCAATTTCAAAATTTTTTTGTTTAATTGGTCTCTACATGTGACAATAATTTGCAATTTGGTCCTCTTATATAGGGACCGATTAGCGGTGAAGACCAAATTGAAAACTAGTGTCAGAATAAGGACCAAATTGATAGCTTTTTATGTATAGGGACCAAATTGAAAATCAGTGTCACGTATAGGGACCAAAAGATTACTTTAACCTTGTAAGAATTTGATGTTAATCACCTATTTGCCGAAAGAACGTAAAATAAAATACAATATTTTAGAGGTGTTTTCTAAGGTATACCACCCATCAAAGTGGTGGTGCAGTGATGTACCACCCAAGGGACAAAACTTGATCCATTCAATTTGTCACATGGGTTGGTCAAATTGTCAAAAGACGGGGTTGGGTTTTCCAAAATTTTATGTATAGTCAAAGTGTATATTGATTGTATTTTGTAGTTTAGTACCTGAACTTGTTGTATTTGCAAATTGCATGTTTATTAGAATAAAGATTTTTCCAATTTAAGAGGGTAAAGTATTTTTAGATAGTAATTGAAATGTATCAATATAAAATTCATTGTTCCCATCTAATGTGGCCCCGACCAGACTACCGTTGGATCACCGCTCATTACCGCCACTGCACCGTCGCTGCCACCGCTTATGGCCTGCACTTTATTTAATTACTCTATGTCTCCAACCATACAAAAAAAATTTAAGAATGAAAAGGTTTAATTAGTTTATCCAAACAAGAAATGTTTAAAATGGACATAATCTGATTGAAGCGATTTGATTTCCTAGAACTTTAAATACTTAGAATTTTCAATTCCCTCATTTAAACACACACTAAAGAATTATTTAAATATTTTGTGTATTTTGATCGGGTTATTTTGGGGAAGCATATGGTGTTTTCTTTTTCATACAAAACAATTGTTTTTCATATTAAATTAATTCAAAATAGGATCTTTATGCAAATACAAAAAATACAGTATATTTTTTTTGGAAATACATATGTGATTTTGACTAATTGACGTTATTCAAAAACCTTAGAAAAGTCAAACGGTCATGTGCAAATTGAATGACTCAAGTTTTGTTACTTGGGTGGTATACCATTGTAGCACTGTGATTGGTGGTGCATCATATTCTTCGCCTATTTTGGAATGTGAAATAAATGGACCGCCATCATTTGTATAAAAAAGAAGGGTAGCTAATATAGGACAGGGTAGAATTATTCAACGAGTACATAATCATCATTAAGGAAGAATTACATTACAACAGTACAAGGCATAATAGTTGATGTCTCTTAACCGATCAATCCCTTTTTGACAAAAGAAGAAATAATAATAGAGGGACAATACAAATAGTCTTTGAAATTTAGGTTGTGAAGCATAAGCCATGGCAAGTGGGCACCTCACAACCTGCAACTCCTTGGAAGTAAGCAATGATGATGCTATTGCTCCCTCTTCCGCCCCACTTGTTGCTCTCCAATTGTACCTCTTCTTTCATTTTTTCATGGAGTCACGAATAAAAAGAATCTTTTTAAGCTTAATCTTGAATTTGTTTGTGAAAGTTTATCAGTTATAACAGGTTCTGGCTCTTGATTTAAGAATAATGCACCATGTTTTACGCCGGATATGATGATGTTGCACACGCACACATAATTTGTTCACTACTAAACACCTGCTTAAGATTAGAATAAATATAGCACATAAAAATTGAAGTGTTACTTGTGGTGTGAAAATGTTCAGAACCAGGATGAGAAGTTTATATTTTGAAGCTGTGGCTGGAGTTTAAAGTAAAGGACTCCTTGTGCTACTGGCTACAGCGGCGAAAAGTGCGATGCACCTATAAGACATTCTGATGCTAAGTTAAAGTTTATTCCAATGCATACCCAAACACTTAGGTGGCGTTTGGAAGACCATTTTATTTGCTCTCCTTTCTTATTATCTGATGACATAAGCTCTTATGCAGTGTGTTTGACATAACTTATAAAAATAATTTATATCATCCCATAAGGAGTTTTTGACTTATTTTCATAAGTCACTGGGAGAAGTTTATGAAATTATCATAAGAGCTTATGCACTAAACACCATTTCCATGTTTTTCACTATTCAAATCCTCTCATGCTCCTTTCTTTCTTTAAATGTTTATGACATAAGCTCTCATGCGATAAGATCTTATTTGATAAACTCTTGATTAAATTGTTGACCCAAACACATCCTAATCCTATAACTTATAACTTATATAGTACATTTACTGATTTTTTGGTGTACTGTACATTTACTGATTTACTTGTAAGAAAAGTAGTATTTGAAGACATTATTTCCATAGAATTAAGATACGCAGTTATAAAGGGATATAATACCAAAATATATCTTCATTAAAGAATAATCCAATTATGATTTGATGGTCATCTATTGAGTGGAGTAATTAACTCTCAGATTATAACTTGGCACCACACTATTGTGCCAGCTAAGCTGAGGCGTTTGTGTAGGCTTTAGATCTGTTTGCTGGTCCAAAACAAAAAGTAACTTCGAACAAGACACTTCGAAGTGAGAATGAATCAAAATTACTAAATCCTTTAGTTTAATATATATACAATTTCTAAAGTAAAACTTTTGAACAAAGGTCCAGCATCCACTGTAATTGCTTCTGCAGCTGACGGAATAAATGTAAACAGAAACAGCACCTCCAGTGGCCATTGGGGTGTTCACTGTATGCAAAGAATGTTATTATAAACAGGATGATATGCATCCAATTGAAGTTGGTCTAAGATCTGTTGTGTTGCCCACAGATAAGAAGAATGGCCTTTTATGAGATCTGTCACGTCGACCTGCAAATCGAAAGAACACCTATTTTATCAAATAAGAAAATGCTAACCATGGTGCTCG
The DNA here is from genome assembly GCA_030762895.1 of Sophora flavescens. Lineage (NCBI taxonomy): Eukaryota > Viridiplantae > Streptophyta > Magnoliopsida > Fabales > Fabaceae > Sophora > Sophora flavescens. The sequence goes on along the minus strand of CM061064.1, from coordinate 163,298,192 downwards.
ATTAAGGAATCAATTAGGAAAATTTTTATAAAAAGATGATGTATTTAATATATTAAAAAAATGTTATATTTAATTTTCCAACGATAGCACAACTCTGAAGATTGCAACTTGCAAAAACAGTTATACACATAAGTTAGCAGATAGGATGGAGAAACATCTTACATTTTGGATCCCAGGAATATCGATCGGTTGGATTCCAGCTAATCCTTTAGTAAGTAGACTGCTCAAAATTAGAATGAATAAATAAATAATTAGTTGCTACTTTCTATCTATCCAAATTAATTCCATTAAAATTAAGGTACATTTATAATCCTTTATAATTTCACTGAACTTCTAAATAAGATTCTATAGTGTGTGAGTTTTCAAGTGTCCCTATACTTCAAAAAAAAAAATTTAAATGAGTTCCTATTGGCTCGACTGCCGTTAGACATCGTTAATAGATGTTTATGTCATCTGCAAGCCATTCTGCGTTACAACCTCGTGTATAAAAATGCATACCAAAAAATGGGTCCATAGGTTATGTGGTGTAAACCTTCAATCATACAAAAACATGCATACAACATCCAGGCGGGATTATCTTTCTTCTCCAATTTATTTATTTTTTGTTACGTAGCAGGGTGTTTGGTTTGGGTAGTGTAATGGACAGATGTATAGAACCGTATGATGTTACTTGCTGGTGTTTCTCTGGGTTTAAGCTTGTGTAATAAACATACTGGCTCCCTCTAGGCAGTATTTTAGTTACATTTAGCCTTTTGCTCTTTGATTACTCTATGTATATGGGTTAGAGTACCCTTTGTACTCTTTTCAATATACGTTTTGCTTATCACACACAAAAAAAAAAATCCAGGCGTGCTTATCTTTCTTTTTTTCTTTTTCTTTTTTAAAATTGGGAAGTGTGCCTTTAGCTTTGCAAGCATTATTAATCAGTCCAAACTCCAAAAGCTATGTAGCAGAAATTCTACCATTAGATGTTCATGTACCTGGCACGGAAGGCAACTCCAAGCATCCAATCATTCCTTGAATAAGCATTTATAAATCTTCCTGCTACCATCTACAGAATACCAGCATCTCAGAAATACTTTATTCTCATAAAACAGGTGAGAAAATTCTACTAGAGAAAACTTAAATCCTCATATACCTTTCTAGCAGCTTCCCAATTCTCATTCTTGATTGGGATGGGTGCCCCAAGAAGAACAACTCTTTCTACTAGTTCGGCTGCCAAAACACCCACCCACAAAAAGTTGCCCCCATCAGTACAATTGAAATGATAACCACGAAAGAAAAGGCCATTATTACAAACAAAGGAACGAGTGCAAACTGGAAGTACCTACCACTGTTTTCGGTTTCAGCCAAACACTTCAGACAGTTGAAAATAACCCTTGCCCCAAGTGAGAAACCTACAAGTGTCACAGGCCTGAAACTCATAGATTATGTCGTATCTTCCACTGTTTTCTAGGAGCTGAAGTAAAAAGAAACTTTGAAATTATTCAAATACCTATTTCCTTGCAATCCTCTTAATAACACATCGGCAAGCAACTTTCCTGCCTTGTTTGATCTGACAAACAAAATAAACTTAAATAAGCAGATCTATCTGTAAACTAAGAAAGGAATTTATGCTCATAACAAAATTTTCATCAAGTAGGTGAAGCCATCACATAATAAGACTCTTAAAACATTATCAACATAATAAGACTCCTAAAACAATAAGAACCCCTAATATTTTAGGTTTCTACACTTTGAATTGCAAACATGATATTAAGTAACAAAAAGCAAATAGAAATTGATTCCCTATGCCGTTCAAAAGTTCTATTCTAGTCAGAATGAAGAGACAAAGTAAACCTGTTGATAGCAATTGTCCATTTACTGTCTATGAAATCAGTTGCTGCAAGTAATGCAGCTGGCCAAGCCAATGCAGTTAAAAGTGAGCTCAACACGGTCATCATTGCCCCTCGCTTCATCAGCTCCATTGCAAGTCCTAATGCAAATCACAGCAATATAAACATCATACACAACTCTAATGTATTACTATCATAATAGTACCAGCACCCTAAAACACAAACCAATTACTTGAAGTAAGCCAATCTTGAATTGCAGTGCTCACAGCAATAAGATTCTTGGACTCCCACTGCAGTGCGTACCTAATATTTGGCAAGGTCATATAAAAGGTCATTTTTTTATGCTGGAACGCTAACCATAAGAATATTAGCATTGCAATTTCTAAAATCAAGACAAATTGAAGGAAAATACAAGGTGATTTCATTGTAATAAGGTTATTTTCTATGAAGAGTTTCATCAACGCCAAGCATTCCATGTTGAAACTACCTTCCTTGACCAATGATAACTGTAATGAAGGGCAATATTCACAAATGTACCTCTCCAAATTGTCATTTCGTCCTTCCCATGGCCTTATAAAGTCTTCCTTCTCAAAGACAAATCCAGAGACCAAGATCTCAACCCCAAGCCTCTGCAAGCAGAAGTTCAACAAGAATCTAATTTGAAACAATAAACTAGGTGCCAAAGTATCGTTTGATAATACAAGAATGGTGACACAAGGTTCATACATGCACATGCAAACACAGATCATAACACAATTTGAGTAAGAAATGTCACAATAAAATAGGAATATGAAGGTATAAAAACTTACACCTTGGTTATGATTTTCACCTATGGCTTTGAATTCAAACTCATCAACACCTCCAACTCTCCTAGCCATTTTGCTTCCAGTAAGTCCAGCTCCAGCAGCTGGTAGAACAAATTGATACATTAAAAAAATATATATATATATATATATATATATATATATATATATCTCGCCAGAAAAGGAACATCACTGACGTATACAGCTAGAAATAACTGCAAGAAAGGGCAGCCTATTGTAACACATGCTAATTTTGTGACAGTAACAGAAAAACCGGCATGTACTTGAACGAAATATTGAAACTGAAGGTCAAATGTACTATTGTACTGTCTTCAAGATATAGCAGATATATGGAAAACTGAAGGTCAAATTTACGATCTTCAGCATATGACAGATATATTGAAAACTGAAGGTCAAACTCAAATGTGATGTCTTCAGGACATTGCAGGAATAATGGGCATGCATCATTCCTCCAGTCAGTTACTTTCCTAAGCTAAAGGCAAACAACCATGTAACCATTGGATCCTCTTCTGAAAAGCCAAAAGATGAATTGAAGAGTTTGTTTTGCAGCCTGACTTGAAGTTATCTATTCAAGCGATTATTGTAAACATGTCAATTCAAAATTGCAGTAACAAAAATAAAATCACCCTCATAACCTCTATTTAATCACGCTTTTCTATCAGTCAACAAGATAACACAAAAACCACCGAATTGATGGCACATTCAAAGGTCCAAATTGAAAACAGCCTATTTAGACACATCAGCATGTCAAACATATCTTCGTGATCCTAACAATATCCTTAAACTACAAATGAAACTCAAAAATAAAAGGAAGGGAAGATGCATTATCATTAACATAGTGAGAAAATTCTAGCAAATCCAATCACATATAGGCAAATACATACCTCCAAATGATGCGGCAACAGCAACAGAACCAGCAACAGTTCCTGCAGCACCAGCAGCTGCAGCAAATCCACTTGCTCCAATTACAGGGATCAGAGTACCCAAAGTTGGAGCTAAAGCACCAAGGCCTGCAGCAATTGCTGGTGCAGCTAACCCTGTTGAATGTTTAAAATAAAATCAATCATATCTACAACAAATTGATTCATCTGGAAATTCTATACAATACAGATAGAAAAGGTATTAAGGTCCACATACCACCAGTAATAGCCAACAAGGTTCCCCCAGTTAACGCAGCAGCACCAATAATACCACCACGCTTCCATTTAGCCCACTTGCTTCCTTTTGATTGAGTTTCTTCTTTATTTGATTCTTGCTCCTTAATGAAAGCCATAGCAGAACAAGCAACCATTGTCTCAATGGCTTCCTACAAAGTCAACATCCATCTTCATCCTTAGAATATATTGAACCAGTAAATATGAGAGCTTTTCATACTAACAATTTAAAGCATAGGCACAATTTGGCTCAACTTAAATCTAAGTTGTTAAATGTGTTTCACATGTCCAAATGTGTATCACATGTTAAATGTGTTTCACATGTGTGTTGTGTAGAATATGAATAGTATGTAATTATTCTCGTACCTATTCCTAGGCCTACGGATAGATGTAAAGATCCATTTACTCTATACAATTAAAAAATGCATATATCCTTCAGAAATTTTCTTCTAGTTTCTCTATCCTTAACATGATCAACAGCTTAAATTTCTTATTACTGACTATTCCCCATTGTCTTCACTTGTTTTGCACCGTCTCTGCAGATTCCTCACCATCTACATCGGTTGCTGTGGTAGTCTGCCACAGGCTGTTATACGCCATTTCTCCGCCTGCCTTTGTGGTTGGTCCTTTCTTCTACTATTGGCCAACACTAGACCACTGCCCTCCTGACTTCTGTTGTTGACACCGCACACACTGTTGAGACCGATGTGTGCTGTTCTGCCAACCGGTGAAATTTCACGGCTATCCAACCCCACATGTGCGGCCAAAGCCTCTATTGAGTGAAACACGCGCCTCACCCGGATCTGCCATCAAGTCGACCAACTCACCCGTGCCTATGCTGAGTGGCACTACATTGCTGACGTGACAGCATTGACTCGATGTTGACTTGACGGCGTGGCGTGTCTATGCCAGTGTGCACAAGAACCTTTCTTAGGTTTCTCAATGAAATCTTTCCATTTTTGATGTCCTTTTCATCAATTATGCTCTGAAAAATACACTTCTGCTTGTTATGGTGAAGAAATATAAAATTACTAAGCCTATTTCAATTATGCTAAATGCTCCAAGTTGTTGTCAATACTGTCGGAAAGAAGTACAATTGATTCAGAATTGTCTTATACATCCTACAAAGCTTGATCAAAATTTTCAACATCATCCCGGTTCCTCTGCCCCAACCTTGTACTTGTTGCTCCTGCAACTGCCAATGAATCTCCAGCCTCTCCTGCTAGTGATTTTGTGGCCATCCTTAAACATGTACTCTCTAAATCTGTTAATACCTCTCCTGTCTTATCCAACACACCAGTTAGTCCTACATGGTACTTTGGTTCCACCTTCTATAATCATATGACATCTACATCTAAGTCATTCTCTTATATATCTATTAATAATTGTTGAATTGAAGGGTTTTAGATAAAGAAAGAGAGAATGGAAAGTCAAAATAATATGAAACTAATGTTAATTTGATGTGGTGATATTCTGATACATAGGACACACTCAATAGTCCTATTTATACTAATACTAGACTCTTAATCCTAATTAAATAAGGAAACAAATAACCTACTAAAGATATGATAACATCCCTATGGATAGGATAGGATAAAGATATTATAACATATTTCAAATATTCTAACACTCCCTCTGAAGCTAAAACTTACTAAGCTTTAAGCTTGTCATGCGAAAACAATGCATTCCCTATCAAATAAAAATAAAAAAACATAAAAAAACATAAAAATTGAGGTCCCCGAAAACAATGGTTGGGACGGAAAACAGTTGTCAAAAAGACGGTTCTTGACAAGATCGAACCCTAGGGTCGGCAACTGCTTCCGGGACAAAGACAAAGCTAGTGCATCTGGGACAAAGAGCTAAGGCTGGTGCATTTAGGATGAAGATGAGGTCAGTGCATCTAGGGCGTAGAGATGAGGCTAGAGCATTTTGGACAGAAAGCTAGCTTCAGGGGTGAAGTTAGTCCCAATTATCAAAGTAGATGATAAGAACCTAAAGTTCCACGTCATTATTAAACAAGATAATGAGAAACTAAGTGCAAAATGACCAGAAATATAAACCCAATACACATGAAACCTTTGAACAAAGAAACACAATAACCTTGTGTGCTATAACTTTGTGCGCTATTGGACAAGGAGAGGATAGATTTGAGTAAATGGGAGGATAGCGAGTTTTGTGTAGCACACGACGGCTGGAAGGTGGCTAGACACGCCTCCACGGCAGCTGGAAGGTGCACATGTGTAGAGGATCACAATGAAGAGAGGTGGCGCTTGACAATGTGTCGTTGGGAGGTTAGCCGTGAAACATCAGGGACTATCCAATCTTGGCTAGGCAATTCCAATGGTGTGGTCACCGGACAAAAAGGTAATCGTGGATAGCAGCGATCAACGACAGACAGTGGCAAACGACAGTGTACAAAGGACTGAAGGAGGGGTCTAGAAGGACGACACGACAGATAGAGGTGACTAATCGGAGTTTCAAATTTTTTTTTTTTGGAACTTGGGCAACGGAATAGTGACAAGACAAGTCACGAAGGATGGTACCACTCTGATATCATGTTGAATTGAAGAGTTTAAGATAAGGAAAAAGAGAAAAAGAGAATGGAAACTCGGAATAATATGAAACTAATGTTGATTTCATGTGGTGATAATCTGATATTTAGGACACACTCAAAAGTCCTATTTATACCAATACTAGACTCCTAATTCTAATTAAATAAGGAAACAAATAACTTACTAAAAATAAGATAAAATCCCTAAGGAGAAGATAAGATATCATGAGATATTTCAAATATTCTAACAATAACATTGCACCTTCGGTCCTAACAATAACTATTTTATTTTCTTTGGTGACTATCTTATAACTTGGCGTAGCAAGAAGCAAACTCTTACAACTAGTTATAGTATTGAAGCAAAATACCAGGCTCTAGCAAACACTACTTCTAAGATCCTTTAGATTCGATGTCTACTTGAAAACTAAGGTATTTCTCGAAGATCCCCGACCGCTCTTTATTGTTACAATAGAAGTGCTATTTAAATTGCCCTAATAATGTTTTTCACAAGTGCACCAAACATGTTGAGATCAACTGCCACTTCATTCGCTAGCACATCATCTGTGGTGCTCTTCGTCTCATCTCAATTGGACGTCTTGACCAGTTAGTCAATTTGTTCACCATAACTCATCATCCAAGTCGCTTTCATACTTTGGTTTCCAAACTCAAATTGGTCTCTGCTGCACCTATACTTGATTTAAGGGGATATTAAATGTGGACAATGTGAAATGTGTTTAACATGTGTAAAATGTGTATCATGTGATAGATGTGTTTTAAATGAGTAGCATGTGTAAAAGTTAAACAGTGTGTAGTAAATCATGTACTCAGTCCTAGGCCTATAAGAAAATGTAAAGATCCATGTACTCTACAAAATTCAGAAATACAGATATCCTTTTCTCTCCATATTCTCTCTTAACATAAGTAACTAAGAAATCATGGTAAATGTATAGTATAGACAATAGACAATGCTCAAAAAAGTAAAAATTACTTCTTGATAAGGCTTTTTAATCTAGTATAAACAGACATAAACCATGGCACTCATATCTCATGATCCTCAACTTAAAACAGATTGTTTCACATTCAAGAGTTTCGCTATCAAAAGATTCATTATACAAACCATTTTCATCCACTTGACATCAAGCCAAGTTGCCAACAACCGTAGAGCCACGCGATGTCGAGCATCATAGCCCTTTCTTCTGCGGGTATATTTCTTGTTATCTTCACCTAAATCTGACAGACAAGCAGAGAGAAGCTCATAAAGAACTGTCACTTTCCTCTGGTCACTGAGCATCATTACCTCTTCAATTGGTCCCTCATCAATTTTACTATCAACAGATCCCTGGTGAGCGTCTTGACAATCAAGGAAAGCTTTTTCTGTCTCTATATCCTGCTGAGTTTCCAAATGCACATCTACCTTTTCAGAATTAGGTTTCACATCAGGAGGCGAAAATTTCTCGCGATATTGATGCTCGTATTCATGAAACTTCTCTATTTTAGGCTTGGCAGACTCTAAATTCTCCTCCATGCCATGTAGTATCCCATCAACAGCTTTTAATAAAGTAAGTTCTTGATCTGACCTTTGAGAAGAACCATCATCATATTCTTCTGAGAGTAATCTCAAAAACTGGAACATTCACATAATTATCCTTCAGTGATAGATATATTGAAAAAGGTTGCTCTGAAGTGAGTTTATATCTAAAGTGAGAAAATAAATGTGTGTCATTTAGTGGTGGAGATCATTATACACTTTATCAAATCAATGATGATAGACTCTTATTTGCTCACTTTAAAGTCAAACTCACTTTAAACGAGCTTTATCCATTACAAAGAGTAAAGGTCTAGATTGGTCCCGACAAAAAACATGGAGACTTATCTGGTCTCTGAGAAATGAAAGATACCAATTTGATTATGAAGAATCTCAAAAGTCGGTCAAGATAGTCCAAGACCCTAAAAATCATCTTAAAAATGACTAATTTGACTCACTTTTGATATTCCTGGGACTAGATTAGTATTCTTCATTTCTCATAGACTATATGTCCCTATGTTTTTTTTGTCATGGACGAGTTTGGACCTTCACTCTAAAAAAAATCAAATCATTAAAATGAACACATAATTTTATATACTTACAGGTCCCACATGGTGTGTACCCAAAGAAGCGCCAGCAGTTTCTTCAAGTCCAGGCCACGCTGCAGGATCAATATCTAAAAACCTGTTCAAAGACAGAAAGAATTATAACACTGAAACAGAATCCAATTTGAATTTTGCTCTATGCGGTTAATTAGAGGTAAGGTTTTAAATAGTGATCGCAGGTTATGATCGTGTTGTGTTTTCCATCATTGCAAACAATTATACGAAAATGCGGTTGATGAAACTGGAATTGCGGTTGCAATGCGGTTTCACAGATTATCGCAACCAAGACATCGCGGCCGTTAATTACGGCCGCGGACCTCAATTTAAAACCTTGATCGGAGGGCAAAATTTTCTGAGACGTACTTGAAAACGGGTCGGAGTAAACCCGAGTGGTGGTGGACCCAAAGATCCGGGTCCTCGGAAACTGAGTCACTACTGGAGCTACTACTGGTTCGTTCCTCGTCATCCGAAGCGGGTAAGGCTATCGGGTGGGTCTGATGAACCTGAGCCTCGTGAAGGGCGAGTCCGAACAAGGCTGCGGCAGCGTACCTCTGCGTCGGGGACATAAACGACGGCGTCGCTGTTGGCGACGACATGGCTTTGAACTGAAATGTTCGGTGCGATTATTACAATGATGAATCTTCTTCGGTACGGTTATCGATTTATGGAAGATGGAGATTGGAGAGAAAAAGAGAAAGAGAGATCGTGGTTTCGGTGATTGGAATTGAAAATGCTGGAAGATGGATCGATGTGCCTCTTTGAAAGAGGGAAAGTGAAACGGATTTGTTAGCATTTCTGGTGACGTGCCGCGCGGGGCTTTCATGGATTTGTTTGTTTAATTTAAAATTTCGTCCCTATACACGTAATACGACTTCTCAATTTGATACTTATACCTAAAAAAATTATTAAAATGGTCCTTATATGTATAAAAAGTTCCCATTTAGTCCCTGCTATACAAAATTTTAGGAACTGATTTAATAATTTTTTACTCGTATAGGGACCAAACGGATAATATATAAGGACCAAATGGGGACTTTTTGTACGTATAGAGATCATTTTAATAATTTTTTATTTATAGGGACCAAATCGAGAATTCGTGTCAGGTATGGGGACCAAAATATTACTTTAACCTTAATTTAATTATTTTTCTTGCTAACCCGAACACTAGTTAAAGAATGGACAAAACTTTTATACAATCTCGTGGTACTGTTCACCAATTACAACCTGAATGGTAGATTATTTTTACCAACTTCAAGATCCACTCACTTGACACCGTTCCCTTAGATTCTGTGCTTTATGTTCCTGGTTGTCCTTTTAATCTAGTGTCAATTAGCAAACTCACTCGCACTCTTGATTACTCTATTCTTTTTATTAATAACTCTATTTATGTCCAGGATCGACGCACAGGACAGACGATTGGAGTAATGCATGAGTCTGGAGGATTATATCAACTTTCGCCGCCGGTTGCTTGTGTCTTCTCTGCTTCTCAAACCCTTGAACATCAACACTTGGGTCACCCTAGTCTTAATAAAATGCGAAGTTTTTCTAAAGTTTCTGTACTGGCCGAGGAGTAAAACCCGGCCACTGAGCTTGGATACCTGATCCAACCAAGGCAGGAAGGATAAAATATCGATATTATTAATCCTGATATTATCTTAAAAAACCTTATCCGGTTATAAAAGATAATATCCCTTAAATTAAGGATAGGATATTGATATTACCTTTAATAATCCTGATATTATCTCAAATAACCTTATACGGTTAAAAGATCAATTTAAGATATTATCTTAATCAATCCTGATATTATCTCACACAACCTTATCCGGTTAAAAGAGATAACATCCCTTAAATTAAGGAAATCACATCTCAAAGAAGATTTAAGAGATAAAAGGAAATATATCTAGATCTCTTAAAGGGATAGGGATCCTATTATAAAAGGAGGAGAGCCCAAGAGGGAGGCTCACTTTTTCACCGACCCCGGTGACTCTCCCTTAAGCGTATTAGAGAAACTAGCTCGACCAAGAGACTATTGAAGAGTCCTTGCTCGCCGGTATTCATGAGATACAAGATTAAGGGATTGAGATCACCGTATGGTCAAGGGTTGAACCTAGAACTACGTCTGGCTTTGATTCCCATTGGGATACGTAGGACCGGAATACAATATTCTGTCAAGCCATAATCTAAAACAACCCTCATTATTCACTCTTGGTTTAACGTTCTATGGCGAGATTCCGGCAAGTCGGATCTCGGTAGGAACATTTGGCGCCCGCCGTGGGCAATAGCCGAACCTAAAGTCGATCGAGCTGTTGTCGAAACACCGAACCTAAAGAGGCAATAGCCTAAAAAGGTGACCGAGCTAAAATCGACCGAGCTGTTGTCGAAACGCCGAACCTAAAGAGGCAATAGCCTAAAAAGGTGACCGAGCTAAAATCGAGCTATTGTCGAAACGCCGAACCTAAAGAGGCAATAGCCTACAAAGGTGACCGAGCTAAAATCGATCGAGCTGTTGTCGAAACGCCGAACCTAAAGAGGCAATAGCCTAAAAAGGTGACCGAGCTAAAATCGACCGAGCTGTTGTCGAAATGCCGAACCTAAAGAGGCAATAGCCTAAAAAGGTGACCGAGCTAAAATCGATCTAGCTGTTGTCGAAACGCCGAACCTAAAGAGACAATAGCCTAAAAAGGTGACCGAGCTAAAATCGACCGAGCTAAAGTCGAAATGTCGGGCCTAAAAAGGTAAACAAAGAACCTAAAAAGGTTGATCGAGCTAAAATCGGCCGAGCTAAAGTTGAAATACCTGATCGAAGTGGCCGACCAAGCTAAAATCGAAAGGCCGAACCTAAAAAGGTAAGCAAGAAGATCATGAAATAGTTAACTACGATAGGGCCAAGCTCAAAAAGCTCACGAGGCCAAATTAAAACGCCAAGCACAAAAGGCGAGTAAAAGCTCAGGAAAGTTAACCAAGTAAATCCAAATGCTGGGTTAATACCATAAGTATGAAGTCTTTATCATTCATAAAGCAAAAGTACATAGGACATAGCCAAGAGTACAAAATATCTTAAAAATTTGCTGAGTTACTCATAGGCATTCCCATAAGCAAAGACCCCATCAAGGTTAGAACCAATAGTGTCTTCAGCTTGCGAAAGAGCAACCGAGGATGGCTCGAGCACGACCACTTCAGTTCCTCTGTTCTCCTCCTCTCCCCTAAACTTCTCTTCATTATTCTCTTCTTCCTCATCATCAGCTCGGACAAAGGAACCATTATGCTATCTTTATTAAAATCCTTGTCCACACCGGCTCTCGAAAGATCAGAATCAGGAAGAAAGTGCCGGATTTGTTTTATAGCACGCGAGAACCCAGAAACACGTTCCCTTATAATCTGGGCTTTAGCTTCCTTCAACTCGAAATGAAGCTTGCAATTAGCCTTTTTCTTAGTAGCAAGAAACTGCTGAAGATTGTCAAGGGAAAGCTTTAAATCCTTGGCAGCCCTCTGAAAGTCAATCCTTTCATTTTAGAGAGCTCGGATTGAGGAGAGGAGTTGGTCTTCTCAAGCTCGACATTTCGAGTTTTCAATTGTCCAATTAGCCGAGCTTGCTCTTCACACTTTGCCACGGCTTTTTCAAGCTCATCCCCAGTGCGCAAAGTTCGGGCAGCTTCCGCCTTCATGCTTTTCATTATTAGAAAGCTCGTGGCTCGAAACACGGGTAATGGAGGAGACTCGGAGAGCATAAGCGGCCGCGACTTTCATGCTCGTGCAGGGCCCTATTCTAGTAAAAGCCAAGCATATGCTGGCTTAATAACTTGAGAATCCACTAAAGGGCCCGAGCTAAAATTGTCTAGCCAAGAACAAAGGGCAGAAGCCCAAAAAGCCGAGGCGAAGCATTACTCCCTCGCACCAAAAAGCCGAGGTCGAGCTATGCTCCATCGCGTTACGCGCTAAAAAAAGTCGAGGTCGAACAATGCTTCCTCCCTTGCGCTAAAAATCCTAGACCGAGCACAACACCTTCGCACCAAGATAATGTCCACAGCAGATCATAGACCCAAGATTTGAAGGAAATCCTGGTAGTGTTCGACCCAATAAGCTGGAATCCCAAGTAAGACTTGGCTCCGCACAAAAATCCCAGCAGTGCTCGGTCAAGTAAGCCGATAACCCAAAAAAGACTTGGTTCTACAAAAAACAGATTTCCGAGCAATGCTCCCGCGAATCATAGTCCAAAGTCCTCGGCACCAAAAAACGTGTTAAGATATGCGGGTTGACTTTTAAGCTCTTTCGCTTATTTCAAGCTCGAAGCTTGGGGGGCTTATGGGGATAAAGGAAGGATATTCTCGAAAATTACAGAGAAAGGATATCCCTTAGCCTACAGCTCGATTGTTATTATGAAGAACTTGTATGAAAACTATTTTCTCATACAAATTGGAGAAGATATTAGGAAAGTTTATTCTGAGACACACCTTCAAGATCGGCAAAAATAAATGACATTCAAGGTCAAGTTTCAAGTTAGTGGGTATTTCAAAATCCATCAAAAGAAAGGGTTAAGAGCTACTCGAAGAAAATGTTAAGAGCTCTCAAAAGGATGAAAGACCGAGCTACATTCGGAAAAAGGTGAGTCAAGTTCAAACTCTCAAGATAAGCATCTTGAAAGCATCAAAAAGTAAAGGATGAAATACAAGCCTGAGGTAAATTCCTAATGACCAAGTTTGAACTTGACTTTCCAAAAGATCGGCTCGAGCCTGAATCATTGATAAGTCGAATCTCAGCTACCAGCTTCTAAACTTGTCTTAAACAAAGGTAAGATTGAAGTATTTTCTGTTCAGAACATGTTACTGGCCGAGATGTGAACCTCAACCACTAAACTCGAGTACTGCCCGAGATGAGAAACTCGGCCACCGAGATTGATTAGTCGAAGTAAGAGGATCTATGCAAATTCTGTACTTTATCGACACTAAGGACAAGGGAGGCTTCTTTCATAAAGCTTTTGCGCTCTTCTGAGCTCAAAGCTTGGGGAGCTTATATACTGGTCGAGATGTTAAACTCGGCCACCGAGCGTACCAAACTAAAATCTTGGATGAGAAATAAAGCTAGATCACCAAACCCAAACAATCAAAGGGAAATGATTACTAGACTTGCCCACCGAGCCCGCTGAACTTAAGAATTGGCCGAAATATAAAGCTCGGCAATATTGAAACGTGAAGCTCGGTCACCCGAGGTGTTCACAGAAGTAAAAGATGTATATAGACCGAAGCGTGAAGCTCGGTCACTTACCTTGCCAACTTGAAAGGCTAAAGAGACCAAGTTTCTAACCTCGTAAGACCGAGGTATCAAGCTCGACCACCAAGGAAATCAAAAGAAAGGATTGTTAAGCCCACTTTCCAAAGCCGCTAAACTCGAATGTTAGTCGATGTATGAAGATTAGCCATCAAACTGTGGCAAAAAGGGGAGAAGTCTTACTCAATAAATCCTGAACTCGGATAATTTTAAAGCCAAGCTCGGCTCCTGTCATGAAAACTTCTATGATCCATTGAGCTCGAAGCTTGGGGGGTTTGTGTACTGGCCGAGGAGTAAAACCCGACCACCGAGCTTGGATACCTGATCCAACCAAGGCAGGAAGGATAAAATATCGATATTATTAATCCTGATATTATCTTAAAAAACCTTATCCGGTTATAAGAGATAATATCCCTTAAATTAAGGATAGGATATTGATATTACCTTTAATAATCCTGATATTATCTCAAATAACCTTATACGGTTAAGAGATCAATTTAAGATATTATCTTAATCAATCTTGATATTATCTCACACAACCTTATCCGGTTAAAAGAGATAACATCCCTTAAATTAAGGAAATCGCATCTCAAAGAAGATTTAAGAGATAAAAGGAAATATATCCAGATCTCTTAAAGGGATGGGGATCCTATTATAAAAGGAGGAGAGCCCAAGAGGGAGGCTCACTTTTTCACTGACCCCGGTGACTCTCCCTTAAGCGTATTAGAGAAACTAGCTCGTCCAAGAGACTATTGAAGAGTCCTTGCTCGCTGGTATTCATGAGATACAAGATTAAGGGATTGAGATCACCGTATGGCCAATGGTTAAACCTAGAACTACGTCTGGCTTTGATTCCCATTGGGATACATAGGACCGGAATACAATATTCTGTCAAGCCATAATCTAAAACAACCCCCATTATTCACTCTTGGTTTGACGTTCTACGGCGAGATTCCTGCAAGTCGGATCTCGGCAGGAACAGTTTCATTTTTTGAATGTTAGTTGTGTTAGTTAGGAAAACATACTCATCATACTTATAGTCAGTGAGTCAATAAAAGTGCGGAGTCACCCTTTGCTTTAGTTCACTCGGATATTTGGGGTCCTAGTCGTGTCTGCTCAACCTTAGGCTACTATTATTTTGTCACTTTTTTTATACTATCCCATTCTTCTCCACCTCCGTTGTCCTAGATGTCAACTTCACTAAGGACCTTCCAGTGATCCACCAGTCTCATCTCTTGCTCCAACCGCCCCTCAATCTACGCCTCCTGCACCTGAACCTCCCATTGCAGTACGGAAAGGTATTCGGTCTTCTCGCAATCCTAATCATATCTATGCTTGTACTTTAAACTATGATCGTTTATCTCCCTCCTATGTTTCCTTTGTTTCTGCTTTGGTTTCTGTGTTTATTCCTAAATCTACATGTGAAGCCATGGCTGATCTCAACTGGCGCAAGGCAATGTTGGAAGAGATGGCAGCGTTGCATTGCAATGGCACTTGGGAGATTGTTCCCTTGCCTCCCGACAAGACTACCGTGGGTTGTCGTTGGATCTATACAGTGAATATTGGACCCGATGGTCATATTGATCGTTTCAAAGCTCGTTTGGTGGCTAAAGGATATACGCAGATTTTTGGTCTCGATTACGGGGATACTTTTTCCCCTGTGGCCAAAATTACTTTTGTTCGTCTTTTTCTAGCCATGGCTGCCATTCATCATTGGCCTCTTCACCAGTTGGATATTAAAAATGCTTTTTTTGCATGGCGAGTTACAGGAAGAAGTTTATATGGACCAGCCTCCAGGTTTTACTGTTTCTGGTGACGCTCGACTTGTTTGTCGGCTTCGTCGTTATCTCTATGGATTAAAGCAGTCTCCTCGTGCCTAGTTTGGACTCTTTAGCTCTGTCTTAATCCAATTTGGCATGACCCGGTGTGAGGCTGACCACTCTGTTTTCTCTATCCATTCTCCTTCCGGTCGGAGAATCTATCTTGTTGTTTATGTCGATGATACTGTCATTACTGGTAATGAAGATTCAATTGCTGAAAGAGTGTGCAAAGAACAAGATAAGGCGTTGCACACTGATCTTGCATATTGCAATGTGTTGTTTTCTGATTATGGGTTCTGTCATTGTAATACAATTTATGGAGTTTACAAGGTAGTATCTATACTATTTGCTAATCAATTTAAGTTAATTGTTCTTTTGCACATGTATTGAAATGGATGGAAAAGTAAAAGAATTTCCATATGGTCCCATCTGATGATGCTATAAAATTTGAAATAATCATAAAATTTTATGGCCTAATGGAAGCTGAAGACTGCTTTGAGTATAATCGACACAAGGGAAATAAGAAGACTGCTTTGACCCTCTTCAGCCTCATCCATCAAGGAAGAAGATGAGGATGACTGAAAACTAAGTGATTGATCTATCTCCTTCATCTGCACCATCATCTCCTTCTCATCCAGGTATCCTAACCCTACCTGTCTCCTCCCCTCCTGCCATTTCATTTGAACCCCTTGCACATATGTCTCCACCTCCTTCACATGTCCCTTCTCACCAAACTCAAACATCTTCTTATGATGTCATTTCTGATATGTGTCAGCACTCTGTAGTTCAGAGGGATGAAACTCCTAAAAAATGAACTGGCATATCATCAAGTCTGTTTGTGTCGGACTTGCAATCTCTGATGATTGCTAGTTTTTCTAATATGTCTGTCATCCCTCCACCTCCACATTATGTTTTAAACCCTTGTAAAGATATTTTCTTTTGCCCTCATATTATTATTTTCATTGGAACTCTTTCTGGTAGTCACTATCCATCTTATGTAGTTATGTTACCCTTCATTTCTAGGTATTTCTTCATGCTTGTCACAGGTTCTTCATCTTTCTTTTCTTATATAGATTCTTTGCTTATCCTACCCCCTTCTGTTCTTGCTGCTAAACCTTTTCCCCCTCCTAAGAAAATAAAAATCACTCATCTTTCCCTTCTTGAAAGACTTGCCTCTGTCTGTTCTTTTCCTGAAACTGACTTTGTCGGTATCAAACCCCTCTTCAAACTTGCTTTTCTACCCATATTTTATTAGAGGATTATCCAGAACTGTTTTTATTTTCCTATCTACGCCCCTTTCTCAGTTCCTAAGGCACCTCATGTGCTACCCTTGCCTTGGCACTCAGACCAGTCTGCTACATCTTCTGCCTTGTCTTTGCAAGCTGCTGAGTTTGTGGACATCAATCGCTTTAATCAGATGCAAGCTCTGCTAGAAGACACCAGATGGCAGCCAGAAGAATAGAGGAATGCCAGGCTTTCTTTAGAAGCAAGAGTAAGATCTATGTTTTTGATTTTAAATAGGCCTGAATAGTTTTGTAAAAACTTGCCTTGTACAAGCTTATGGTGAATTAAAATACATCTTTTTGTCTTATCTTTACTTTTTTGTTTTTCTGCTGCATAATTTATCTTTCTGTTGATGACAAAAGGGGGAGAAAGTAAAGTTAAAGACTTAATGATGATAAGTGCTTAAGTAAAGACTTAATTTGGTAATTGAACTTGTCTTTGCAACACACATGCTTAACTTGTCTTAAATTTGCATAAAACCTAAGTTAATGCATGCTTCTCTGATATTTTGCTCTAATAAAATACTTTATGCTAAGTCTTTTTGATAAATCTGAACCTAAGTGCACCTGTCTGCACAATCTGTCTGGTTAAGAAAATTCCAACCTGTCTGAATTCTCTCTGTCTTATCTGATGATATTTTCTAAAGTTCACTAAATCATCTGACGTTTGTCATCATCAAAAATGGGAAGATTGTTAAGTCTCTAAATGTCTGATGTGCATTTGCCCTAAGTTTTGATGAAAACTAAACATTTGTTAATGATTTAATTGAACTTCATATTGGTTGCTAAAATGACTATCTAGTGTGCAGATCACTAAATTGAGAATTCATATTACACCTGTCTGCCGCACATAAAAGATCACCTGTCTGAAGAGTGAAAGTCAACCTGTCTGCTGACTGGATTGTTGACTAATTTGCTTTAAGGATTCAACCTGTCTGAAGCCTTCACATGTCTTTGGTCCTTCGCTAAGGAACACAAAGTACAATGAAGCGTTTTGAAGATGTCCTATCAAGCATAAGTCTTTGAAGCTTTCTCTCTCATGCATATCAAGAAAGTCAGAATGTCATACTCACAAACAACTTAGGAGCTCAGAAACGAAGTGCTTCCAATATGCTATATTCCTAGTACAACTAAGAGTTGCACAAAAAGGGAAATGTGTTCAGCAAAGTACAAAAGAAACATGCACAACTCTGATATGGCTGCTGCACAAAGTATAAAGCACTGAATTTACGTGTTAGAGTACAACCAACATTCATCTTGAATTAATGGCTGTCCAGAATGACTATATTGCATTCAATGGAGCTCAGCTTGAAGCCAAACTCTGATGGAATGTCTCTAACGAATTCAAAGTGATTAAAGTCTATAAATACAGAAGTCATTGAAGATGAAGATAGAGAATACATAGCATTAAAGAGTCATTACTCTGTGCAATTAATCCTTCATTCTTTCAATATGTATTCTTCAATCATTTGAAGTTATTACGCAGTCTTTCTAAGTCTTACAATTAATCCACTCTTCTGAGTATTAGTGAAAGATCTGCTAGTTGTATTTATTACAACCTCTTTTCTCAAACAACCCAAAGTGAACCTAAAGAGGCTAGGTGAGCAAAGAATACTTGTCTTGGAGCCTGAAGAGGCTAGGTGTTCAAATAATACTTGGAGTCTGTAACTTGATCAGTTATAGTGGAGAAAACTTGGTGCTGCTAAGGACTGGACGCAGCCCTAGTTGTTAAAGGGTGAACCAGGATAAATAGTTGTGTTCAATCTCTCTGTCCTTATCTTTTCAGTTACTTTATTTATATTATCTGTTAACTAACTAAAAGGGTTTAAGTGTGATAATCCAAACAAGTTTTTACTCTTGCATGACTGTGTTTTCTGTGAAAACTGATCAAACAGGTCACCTATCTGTGCTTTATAAAACCACTTGTCTGAACCTTGCTTCTATATGCAAAAAGTTTTCAACTTATTTTCTAAAATGTGATAAACACAATTCAACCCCCTTCTCGTGTTTATAGTTGTCTATTTCAGTGTCTTATGGTATAAAAACGAGTTGGGTGTAACGGGCTTCTACTTTAGGCAAAACTGGTTTCAAATTGGTATTTCACACATATCTTGAGATACAAGTGTTCGATTAAGATGTTCTTGATGGCGTTAGAAAGCTTAGAATAATATCTACAAATTCATGTTTCACGATTAAATTCTAAATCGGACTCTAACATGGTCAAAATTGCGGTGGAAGTTTAGATAAGCTGATTATTTATAGGATCGTTAGAAGATTAGGATAGAATCTTAAGAGATAAGTAAGGAAATGGTTCTCCCATCTTAATAAGGACTCTTATTAAATCTAATTGATTTAGGTCTAGGAGTTACACTATCTCGATTTAAATACTAAATCACATGATATCTCATATTATCATTCAGAATCACTTATTAATACATACGATCACATATTAGTAATAAAATCACATATTATATATTAACATATAGAATCACATACAAAATCATATATTTATACAAGATCACACATTAATAGACATAATATAATATTAATACAAATAATAATATATTAATATACATATTATCATTAAAAATTAGCAGGTAATTACAAAATAACATCCAAGGCCACACATTAATATAAATATAATTATATTTATTAACACACACATATTTGTATTTATATCATAACAACATAGGTAAACGTATTATATATGTAACAATATATACATACATACATAAATCTAACACACACACACATATATGTAAAACTATATAAAAAAATGTAACAATCGAAACAGTTACATTAACAATTATATTAATAATAATACACACTTCATTAATAATGATGATGATGATGATGATAATAATAACAACAACAACGGTAACAAAAATAACAATAATCTTATTAAATAACAATAACAATAACAATAATAGCCAGGCTTCCATAATAACATATACCCTTATGCGAAAATCAAGGTGTTACAGCTATAGCCTTGGAACAATTAACTCGCGTGTTAATACATCTTTCTATGATGATATGGCATAGTCTCGTTAATACAGTTTCCACTTTGCATATACAAACTATTTAAGCTTGTACTCAAATGTATTAATCTGCAATTCATTATTCAATCAAATTTATATTATTGAAAAACAATTTTTTTTTCTATTAGTAATGCCTGAAAGAGATGAAATAACTATCCAACAGAAAATTTGTCTCTTTGATAGTGATTCTTGTTTATTATTTGTTGTCGTGTAAGCTACTCAGTCTAATGAGTTTGGGGTTCTTATAGTAATCAGTAGTTGAACATACCTGTGAGAACAATGATATATTATTAACATTATGATACACCAATTCCCAATGATTTTACATCAAATGATAACATTTTATAGAAACCAATATTACAAAGGAAAATATTATACCATAAAAAATAACAAGCATTAGATTCATATAGCATTTTTGCTTTGTTCTATCCCTTAAGGATGTATCCAAAGCTTCAAGTAATTAGCTCTGGCTTCAAGTGTCTTAATAGCAAGACCAAAATCAAACACTTTAACATGAAAGTTGTTCTTAAGCAATATGTTGGATGCCTCAAAATCTGTGTATAATGTTGGCAGCGAATCTTCATACAAATATAGAAGTATTCTAGCAGCATCAGGTGCAATCTTCATTTTGGTGTCCTAATCCAAAAGGAGCAATTGATTTAGTTGCACCCCTAGTCTCCAGCCATGACTTAGTTGCAACCTCTGTCATCAAAAACTAACCTGGCTTATCTGGAACTTTAAATGTGATTCAATTAATCAAACCTTTGTTAAGTCTCTAAAATGTCTGATGTGCATTTCCCTAAGTTTTGATGAGAACTAAACATTGGTTAATGATTTAATTAACCTTTGTGTTGGTTGCTAACCTGTCTACTAGTGTGCAGATCAAAAGAGTAAGACTCATCTGTCTGCCCACATAGATGACAACCTGTCCGGAGAAGCGAAAGTCAACCTGTCTGCTGACTAGGATTATTGACTTTCTGTAAAGGAAGTTCCAACTTGTCTTCTGATAGGTTCCTACACTTGTCTGAGGTTCCTCGATGAAGAACCAAAGACCGAACAAGCTTTTGGAAGCTGTCCACTCATACAGAAGACTCTGAAGCTGACACGCTGTCGCACACGTGTAAAAAAGAACGAGTGGTTTACAAAAAACTGCAGCTAGGGCGCGACAACTCGGGTATCGTATCACAAGGACTCTTGGATTGTTATTAACCTTAAAATCAGTTTGGGGGGGGGTGGGGGGTGGGGGTGTTTTGTTGAATGATTCAATTAAGAAAGCAATGCAAATAAGTGATTGTCAGTAAGCTAAAAACGATTAATGTACTGTTTCGGTTTCCCATTATCATTGATTCATATAAATTCCAAGCCCTAAGCGGATTCTAATCTCTTTTCGATTGTAGCATCAATTAACAAGCGAAATTGACACTACGAGATATATGTTCCTAATTCCCGAATTAAGCAAATGGGTTGAAGCTCTCGTGAATTAAGCAAACACGATTGAACACACGCGAATTAAGCAAACACGATTAAGTATAGGAACATAGAATCGTCGAAATAAATCAATGCTTACTCTATACAATCCTGAATTAAGCAAACAGAACATATAGCATAGTATTGAAAGAGAATAGCAATAAGATTGGGAATTACAGAACCTCAAGTGCGGCGGAAACCGATTATAGCAGATTAATCCAAGGGAATTAGTTATCCATCAAATACATCATAAAAGCCCTAGGAACT
The DNA here is from genome assembly GCA_030762895.1 of Sophora flavescens. Classification (NCBI taxonomy): domain Eukaryota; kingdom Viridiplantae; phylum Streptophyta; class Magnoliopsida; order Fabales; family Fabaceae; genus Sophora; species Sophora flavescens. The sequence continues at coordinate 163,276,558 of CM061064.1, read as the reverse complement.
AATTCGCAGCCGTCAAAATGAAAAGTAAAAGAAGTCCCTGCAATCTACCCTAAAACAACAATTTATAACCTTCAGAGTCTGCGCCCGCTCGCGAGGCGAATATTAAAAGCGGCGCGAGTTCAAAATTGGGTTCTCGCGAGGCGAGATGATGATTCGCGGGGCGAGACCGAAAGGGTGACTGTTGCTGTTCAGGCTGGTCTTCAGGCTCGCGAGGCGACCCTTCCAGAATGGCATTTTCCACTGTTTTCTTCGCTCCCTTGACTCTAAGTGCTTCCCTTTTAACCTGAAAATACGGAATAGCAGTGAATGCTTTATTTGACTCAAAAATTAACTAAAATGTCCTAAACTACTTAAGAAACTCAAAATGTTGCTTGAGGACAATTAAATCCAAATTTGGGCTAAAACGAGATTGAAACTCGAGTAATTAGTGCAAAAGCCATGGTCTTACTAGTATAAAACTAGTCGAGCCAGAGACTTATCAAAATACCCCAAACTTAAACTTTGCTTGTCCCCAAGTAAACTAAAACTCAAAAAGACTCAAACTTGGCAAGCTTAAAGGATTCAACCAATTCCGCATAAATTTCATGCAATTTCAACAAAACAATTTTTCTTCAATGTTCCCCCCCTTTTCAACAATGCAATCCTGACGCGCTATCGCGCACGCGTCAAAAAGCGAGCGGTTTACAAAATATGTAGATAGGGAAAGTGCGACAACTCGAGTATCGTCTCACATGGACTCTTGGGTTGTTACTAACACAAAATCAGTTTTTGGGGGGGGGGGGGGGGGGGGTGTTGGATTTAAATGCAAATAAGAAAACAGAGCAGAAAACAATGAAAACTAAAATAACTATCAAATAGCTAAAAACGATCAACCTACTGTTCTCGGTTTCCCACTATCATCGGTTCATATAAATCCAAGTCCTAAGCGGATTCTAAACCCTTTTCGATTGTAGCATCAATTAACAAGCGAAATCAATACTACGAGACATATGTTCCTATTCCCGAATTAAGCAAACGGGGTGAAGCACTCATGAACTAAGCGAACATGATTGAACACACGCGAATTAAGCAAACGCGATTAAGTATAGGAACACACAATCACCGAAACAAATCAATACATATCCTATATAATCCTGAATTAAGCAAACAGAACATACATAACAAATATTGAAAGAGAATAGCATTGAGTTTAGGAATTACAAAACCTCAAGTGGCAGTGCGAACCGATTACAGCAGATTGATCAAAGGAGACTAGTTCTCCATTACAAAGGAAAAGCAAAACCTAATTTCGTAGCCGTCCTCATCTAAAAGAAAAGAAGATGATGAGAAGATCTCAGTTCTGTCCTAAAACAGATATAAATACTGATTTTGGGTTCCGCGCACTCGCGAGGCGAGCATCCTTCGCGAGGCGAATATTATGAACAGTCTTCATTGTTTGGCTTTCTCGCGAGGCGAGCTTAGTATTCGCGAGGCGAAGAATGGAAGAGTCTTCTTATTATGCCCGTAATGAGTATCAGGGTCTGGGCGTGATGGCTTCTGGTCTTCTGGCTCGCGAGGCGAGACATGGTTCGCGTGGCGACATAGAAAGGTTTGCATTTTCTGGAACAGTCAGTCTTCAGGTTCGCGTGGCGAGTAGCCTCTCGCTGGGCGAAAAACTCCAGAATTGTTGCTCTTTATTTACCTGAAAACAAGGATTAACAGTAAGTACTTTATTCGACTCTAAATCAGCTAAATTAACCTAAAAATACTTAAACGACTCAAAATGTTGCTTGAAAGACAATCAAGTCTAATTTGGGTGAAAACGATATATAGTTAGCACAAAACCACGGTCAAACTAGTCATAAAACTAGATGAGCCAGCGGCTTATCAAAATACCCCAAACTTAAACTTTGCTTGTCCCCAAGCAAACTAAAACTCAAAAACTCAAAAAGACTCAAGACATGGCAAGCTTAAAAGATCCAATCAACTTTGTACAAATTTTAATCAATTCACCAAAATAAATTTTCCTTCAATGTTCCCTCCTTTCAAACAATATAATCCCCACATTCATTTACTTTGAACATTGAGAATTTCATCATTCAAACAATTATTAATCTAAGCAAGGGATCCAAGTTACACACAAGAGGGAGGTCACCAAATTCAAACAATTGCCTTCCTCACAAGGGTATTTAACATTTCACTCAATCGCTCAATTTGTCTAGGCAATCAACATTTTACTCAATTTCACTTTTAAGAACACTTCCCATGAATTTGATTTTCATCTCAATCAAGGTCCCCACGAAAACATAAATGCAACATCAAAAGGTCTTTTAAGGTTGTAATGGGGCCTGGCTAAGGGTAGGATATACAAAGGTACTAGGCTTAAGTCCCTAGGAACTAAGAGAGCATGAACATTTTGATACATTGAATTTCCACTCAAGTTCCTTTTTCCATTTTCTTTTTGCTTTTGGGTGACTACAGACTTTTCCTTCTAATACCCTTTTTGACATTTTTGCACTTTTTTTTCTTTTTGCCCTTTGGCTCTAACCTTTTTATTATATTGTTTTTTTCTTTTTCTCACCCCAGAATGACATGTCACATCCTTGTAGCCACCCCAAACTTAGTTTCTTGCAACCTTTGTCTTGCTAAGGATCCATGCTCTCCTAATCCTAAGATCGGGTTAACATGGTTTTTCAGATTTTAGGCTCATAACATAAGGTCATCAAGAGACAATAGGCTAATTAGGCTCAAAGGGGCTAACAAAGGAACATGTATTAGGGACTGGTTCAATTTAGGCCAAGTGGTTATTTACAAAGAAAATGCCTAAATCATTTGATGCAAACACATAAACATGCAAACCATGAAGAGATTCAAGCAAATTCGGGAAAGTGCAACTTGAAAGTGATTCACACAGTTAAAAACATGTTGGAGGCTCAAATCCTCACTTGGACATTTTTGCAAATTGTTTGACCGAGATTCAATCCCTAGTGTGTGCACCCCTTCACCCCAAACTTATCATAAATCATGCAATCACAACAAAATATCTCAAAGTTCAGGAACCAACCTTTTTTTTTAATTTTTATTTTTATTATTATTATTTTTTTCATGGGGATCACTTTTCAAAAAAAAAATTTCAACCTAGGGGGAATCATCACATAAATCATGCAATCAATCTGTGCCAAATCAATCAAAACCAATCAAGCTCACCGACCAAAGACTCACACAAATTATTCAAGAGCTAAAAGAAAAACAAGACAAAACACAAAACAAAACTACAATTGGTTCCCTCCCCCACACTTAAAACATACATTGTCCCCAATGAAACAACATAACTATAAAATCAGAGTGAGGGAAAGGAAAGGGTGCTCCCTGATCAAGTGGCAGTGTGGGTGGGAGCTTCCAAGGAGAGCTCCTCAACAGTAGCATCCTCAAGCACCGAGCTCTCATGGAATAGCTTCAGCCTCTACCCGTTAACCTTGAAGGACTTGTTGCTACCTGCATTTTTAATCTCTACTGCACCATGAGGAAAAACATTAGTAACAACAAATGGGCCAATCCACTTGGACCTAAGTTTCCCAGCCATCACTTTCAGGCGGGAGTTAAACAGTAAGACCTGTTGGCCCACAGAAAATTCTTTCCTAGCAATCATCCTATCATGAAAATGCTTGGTTTTCTCTTTATAAATCCGGGAGCTTTCATAGGCTTCTAGCCTAAGCTCCTCAAGCTGTTGTAATTGGAGTTTTCTTTCAATACCAGCTTTTTTCATTTCCAAATTACAGCACTTGACTGCCCAATAAGCACGGTGCTCAACTTCCATAGGGAGATGACATGCCTTACCAAATACAAGCCTAAAGGGGGACATCCCTATTGGCATCTTGAAAGTGGTCCTCTGAGCCCACAGTGCGTCTTCTAGACGGCGGCTCCAGTCCTTCCTATTCGGCTGCACCACTTTTTCTAGGATCTGTTTGATCTCTCTGTTGGAGATCTCAGCCTGGCCATTGGTCTGGGGATGGTAAGCAGTGAAGACTCTATGCACAACTCCATACTTCTGGAGTAAGGCTTCCATGGTGCGGTTGCAGAAGTGAGTGCCCTGGTCACTGATGATAGCCCGAGGTATGCCGAACCTGCAAAAAATATTGGACCTAACAAAATTTGAAACAATTTTAGAATCGTTAGTCCTAGTGGGGATAGCTTCCACCCACTTTGAAACATAGTCAACAGCCAAAAGAATGTATAGAAAGCCAAAAGATGCAGGGAAAGGACCCATAAAGTCAATTCCCCACACATCAAACACCTCACAGAAAAGCATGGGCTACTGAGGCATTTCACTCCTACGAGTGATCGCAGTGCCTGCTGTTTGACACTCCTTACAAGTCCGGTAGACCTCATAGGCATCCCTAAAAATGGTGGGCCAGTAGAACCCAGAATCTAGGACTTTTCTTGCAGTCCTCTGTGGCCCAAAATGTCCCCCTACTTGAGAGGCATGAGAAAAGTGCAAAATGGACTCGATCTCATAGTCGGGGACACACCTCCGAATTACCTGATCATTGCAAAACTTCCAAAGGTACGGATCATCCCAAACATAGTACTTGGAATCACTCTTGAGTTTGTGGATCTGTGATCTAGTTGCACCTGTAGGAAAAACACCAGCAACAAGATAGTTAACAATGTCAGCAAACCAAGGAGTTACCCCATGCAGATGTAGAAGCTGCTCATCAGGAAAGTCATCCTGGATGGGAGAAGGATCATCATCCCTTGCTATTCTGCTCAAGTGACCAGCTACTAAATTTTCAGCTCCACTCTTGTCTTTTATCTCCACATTAAACTCTTGGAGCAACAGCATCCATCGAATCAATCTCGGCTTTGCTTCTGGTTTCTTCAACAGGTACTTTAGAGCTGCATGGTCAGTGAAAACAATAACCTTGGAACCTAGCAAATATGACCTAAATTTATCAAGAGCAAAAACAACAGCTAGAAGTTCCTTTTCAGTGGTGGTGTAATTAGATTGTACAGCATCTAAAGTCCTAGAAGCATAATGAATGACATGTGCAGCCTTGCCCACCCTTTGTGCCAGGACCGCTCCCACAGCATAATTAGAAGCATCACACATGAGCTCAAAAGGGAGGGTCCAGTCAGGGGGCTGGATGATGGGGGTAGAGGTCAATGCCCTTTTCAGGAAGTCAAATGCCTTTTTGCAGTTGTCATCAAAGTTGAACATGGCATCATTCTTCAGCAAGTTTGACAGAGGAAGAGCTATCTTGCTGAAGTCCTTAATGAAGCGCCTATAGAAACCTGCATGACCAAGAAAAGAACGAATCTCGCGAACGCAAGATGGATAAGGCAATGTAGAAATCACATCAATTTTAGCAGGATCTACTGAAATACCCTCTTTAGAAATAACATGCCCCAAAACAATCCCCTGTTCAACCATAAAGTGACACTTTTCATAGTTCAAAACCAGGTCAGTTTCAATGCATCTTTCTAGAACCAAATTCAGGCTATGCAAGCATGCATCAAATGAGGAACCATATACAGTGAAATCATCCATGAACACTTCCATGAAATTTTTAATAAATTCAGTAAAAATGCTAATCATGCATCTCTGGAAAGTGCCAGGAGCATTACAAAGGCCAAATGGCATCCTCCTGTAGGCAAACGTGCCGAAGGGGCACGTGAAAGTGGTCTTTTCCTGATCCTCTGGTGCAATGTGGATCTGGAAGTAACCGGAAAAGCCATCAAGAAAACAGGAGTGGGATTTACCAGCCAGTCGTTCGAGCATCTGATCAATGAACGACAAAGGAAAGTGATCCTTTCTGGTGGCCTGGTTCAACTTCCTATAATCAATCTGGACTGCCTTGGCTATTACGGACTTTAGTGGGGACAAGCTCATTATTATCATTTCTTACCACTGTGAGGCCGGACTTCTTGGGTACAACTTGTACTGGACTTACCCAACTACTATCAGAGATGGGGTATATGATACCCGCATGCAGAAGTTTTGTCACCTCTTTCTTCACAACATCCAGAATCAATGGATTGAGCCGCCTTTGGGGCTGCCTAACTGGTTTAGCCCCATCCTCCAACAGAATTCTATGCATACATCTGGAGGGGCTAATTCCTAGGATGCCAGCCAAGGTCCACCCAATCGCCTTCTTGTGCTTCTTCAGAACCTCCAAGAGCTTAGCTTCCTGATCAGAGTCAAGGTTGGAGGAAATAATAACTGGAAGTTTTTCATTCCTCTCCAAGTAAGCATACTTCAGATTCTCAGGAAGTGGCTTGAGCTCTAAGGAGGGTGGCTGCTCAATGGATGGTATATTGGGAGCAGCCATGATGTCAAGAACTTCAATTTGAGCAGACATGACTTCACTCACACTATCACCCTGCAAAGTAGAATCAATGAACTCAGCACAAACAGCACAAGGGTTATTGTTAGTACAGTCAGTACATGAATAAATATCATCAAAGCCAGAAACAAATAGAAAATCAGCAACCAAGTGTTGTGACTCCGGCAAGTGTACCGGGTCGTCGCAAGTAATAAAAATACACGGTAAGTAATTACCGAGGTCGAACTCAAGGATTGGGCTACCAATTCGACTAATCCGCGGGAAATCGGATACGTTCGGTCAAGTTACGGAAGAAGGTGGTTGAGAGAGAGAATAATATCAAAATTCAATTAACAAGTCTAAATAAACTAATTAACTAAAAATCAGAAAACTAAAATGTCCAAGGTCACAAATCCACCTACCCAATATGTATACCCAAGTGATGATGAATTCCTCCCTAGGTTCAATTACAATGTCAACCGGGACCCCTAAATTCTCCTAAATCTACTCTCGTGCTCATTAGGACGTATTCGACGATTGGATTAATTACTTACTAGGTCTCATAATCCTAATCTCGAGTCGTTAATTCTTGTTCCCTATATGGTTGCACCGATCTGCTACTCACTCTCGTGCAATATTCGATCGATGATCCTAATTCAAGTTCTAAACGCGAATCGCTGACTAAGCCTCATCACGTTAACAAGTCAATCACGCAACACATATGATTAACACAATCAAATCAGAATTAGAAAACAAGAATTGAATTAAAGGAGAAAAACATACATCATATCGGATTTACATCGCCCTGGGTGGCTTCATCGTTCCCTCGGACGACGGGGATTAGTTCCTCATGCTCATAGACAAGCGATCGGACATAATCACCATCGTAAAATAAAAAGAAACCAGAAAAGGAGACGCAGCTCCAAGGAGAAATAAGGATTCGTAACTACTGCCCTAACCTAAGTGGAAAACTGCCTCCTAAAGTTCGGATCCCCCCCCTCAAATCTGATCTGCAAAAGCCTTTAAATAGGATTCCTGATCTGCGCTCGCTCGCGAGGCGAGCATCCTTTCGCGAGGCGAGAATTAAAATTGGCGCGCTTTCAATTTGAACTCTCGCGAGGCGAAAGTGTGTTCGCGGGGCGAGTCTTCAATTTTAGGCTGTGACCTTCATCACGGCTGGGCCGTGATGGTCTCTGACTTCCAAGTCTTCATTCTCTCGCGTGGCGAGCTTCCTCTCGCGAGGCGAGTCTCCAAACCTTAAACTGCCACGGGCGTGGTATTCATCACGGCCAAGCCGTGATGGTCTCTGTCTTGCAGGTCCTCATGATCTCGCGAGGCGAGACACCTCTCGCGTGGCGAGACTGAAGTGCTGACTTTTGTTGCTTTGTTGACTTTCAGGCTCGCGGGGCGAGCATACACTCGCGAGGCGAGTGTCTCCAGACTTGCAATTTCCACTTCTTTTCGACTTTCCTTGACTCCCGGAGCTTCATTTATTTAACCTGAAACAACAAAAGCACCCACAAGCGTAATTCTATTCAAAATAACCTAAAAACTACACAAAAGACGCAAAACGAGTCAAAGTCCAACTTAGGAACAAAACAAGGCAAATTTGGCTAAAACGAGAGTTAACTCGAATAATTTGCACAAAAACCCTAGTTCATCTAGTCATAAAACTAGATAAGCCAGAGGCTTATCAAAATACCCCAAACTTAAACCTTGCTTGTCCCCAAGCAAGCTTAAAACTCAAAAACGACTCAAGACTTGGCAAGCCTAAAGGAATCAATCGATTTCGCACAAATTTAATGCAACTTTACAAAACAGTTTTTTTTTTTTCAATGATATCCCCCCTACATATATGTAATCCCCACATTCTTTTACTTTAAACAATTGAGAATTCACCATTCATTCCATCATTACTCTAAGTTGAGGATCAGAGATACACACAAAGGAAGATCACCTATCTCAAACAATTGCCTTCCTCACAAGGGCATTTAAAATTTCACTCATTCGCTCAAGTTTGTCAAGGTTATCAACTTTTCACTCAATTTCACTTATTAAGAGCACTTCCCATGAATTTGATTTTCATCTAAAAAATGGTTCCCCACGAAAACATGCATGCAACATCGGAAGGTCTTTTAAAGGTTGTAATGGGGCTGGCCGAGGGTAGGATAATGAAGGATATTTAGGCTTAAGTCCCTAGGAACTAAGAGAGCATGAACCTTTTTACACGTATTCGACTCAAATTCCTTTTTTCATTTTTCTTTTTGTCTCGGGTGACTACAGCCTTTTTCCTTGCTAATCTCTTGACTTGCCCTTTTCTTTTGGCAATTTATTTTGAATATTTTTTTTTTCTCTTTTTTTTTTATTATTGCCTTGGGTTCCAACCTTTGTTTTCTTTTTCTCACCCCAATATGACATATCACCTCGTAGCCACCCCAAACTTAGTTTCTCACAACCTTTCTATTGCTCATTTCCATGCTCTCCTAATCCTAAGATTGGGTTAACATGGTTTTTCAGATTTTGGCTCGTAATGTAGGGTCATCAAGAAACAATAGGTCAATTGGGCTCAATTTGGCTAACTAGGGAACATGCATTAGGGATGGTTCATTTTAGGCCAAGTAGTTAATTCAAAGAAAATTGCCTAAATCATTTGATGCAACACATAAACATGCAAACCATATAGAGATTCAAGCAAATTCGGGAAAGTGCAACTTAACAGTGATTCACACATTCAAAAACAGAGTTGGAGGCTCAAATCCTCACCTGGACATTTTGCAAATTGTTTGACCGAGATACGATTCCTAGTGTGTGCACCCCCTCACCCCAAACTTATCATAAATCAAGTAATCACAATAAAATTCTCAAGGTTCAATTTTCAATTTTTAAGTGGGGATCAACTTTTCTAATTTCAGAACTTAGGGGGAGATCATCAATGGTCAAATAATTCATGCAATCAATCTACGCTCAATCTAATCAAAATCCAACAAGCTTGCCGACACAACATTTCATACAAAAACTCTTGATCTTCTCAAATTATTCAAGAGCGACAAACAAAAACAGAACACAAAAAAAAAAAAAAAACACAAAAACAAAACAAAAGTTAGGAAAAAAAAAGATACCTAGCTTGGGTTGCCTCCCAAGAAGCGCTTGTTTAACGTCCCGAGCTTGACTTATTACGAAGCATCCACCTGGATCCCATAGCCTGCGAAACAAGGGCCAAGAGACGCTCATCATGTGAGATCCTCCACCCGGATCCCATGGTTTATGAAGTGGCCCTCGCAGGAGCAATACGACTCCATCCATACTTCCACCAAGCCTGAGTGTGAAAACTCCATTGACCTCCGTACTTATGAACTCACTTCCTCTCGGGCCAAATGGTGTCTTCACGAGGAAGTGTGCTAGACAAGTGGGAGGGTCTATCTTACGGGTGTCCACATATGCATGCAAGCCGACATATTTATTTAACGCCTCAAAATCAGGTTGCTTGGCAAGCATGGTGAAATCCTCTGCCACTTTATCTTCATCTTGTTCTCTACCCCCTTGCTCCGGTGCCTTGTCTCTTGCCAACTCCTCTTCCTCTGGTTGCTCTTCCTCATCATGTGGTTGTTCCGGGGCCATGTCACTTGCCAATTCCTCTTCCTCCGGTTGTTCTTCCTCAACATGTGGCAGTTCTTCCTCCACTTCCTGAGAACTAGTTGCATCCCAGTTAGATCCCAACACCCCACTGCTTCTCGTTGTTGTGGCGTCGTGTTGGTTCTTAGGGTGGTTCTCAGTATCACCTGGGAAAGTGCCTGGGAGACGCTCATCTAGTCGCTCTACGAGTTGAGTCAACTTGTCAATGGCTGTGCTTGTATTTATTGCGAATTTCTCAACTGCCGCATTCATCTTCTCCAGAGCCAACTCCCAAGGTTGTGGTTGCCAATACTGTTGAGGTTGTGGTTGCCAGGCTAGACCATCGTCAACATTACTCCAAGCGACATCCGGATGGTCTCTACTCATATCACCCCAATACTGATTCTGACTCTGATAGTTGTTCTGGGGCACGCTGTCATTATGCCATGGTTCCACATATACTTGAGGGAAGTAGAACGGACAACTCCAAGTGTCATGGTTCCCATCACAATATTCGCAACCCGGAAGCATTCCTTCGTGTACCTCGCATACAAAACAAGGCAAGACCAAGTGGAATCAAAGAAGTAGATAGAGATAGTAGAAAATAAAAAGAAAATAATAAAAATAAAAATAAAAATAAGAACAAAAATAACTTAACCAAATAATCAAACTCCCCTAAAATCAGAAAAATTGGTTGTGCCAATCCAAGAACATGGCGCCAAAAACTTGTTGTGACTCCGGCAAGTGTACCGGGTCGTCGCAAGTAATAAAAATACACGGTAAGTAATTACCGAGGTCGAACTCAAGGATTGGGCTACCAATTCGACTAATCCGCGGGAAATCGGATACGTTCGGTCAAGTTACGGAAGAAGGTGGTTGAGAGAGAGAATAATATCAAAATTCAATTAACAAGTCTAAATAAACTAATTAACTAAAAATCAGAAAACTAAAATGTCCAAGGTCACAAATCCACCTACCCAATATGTATACCCAAGTGATGATGAATTCCTCCCTAGGTTCAATTACAATGTCAACCGGGACCCCTAAATTCTCCTAAATCTACTCTCGTGCTCATTAGGACGTATTCGACGATTGGATTAATTACTTACTAGGTCTCATAATCCTAATCTCGAATTCTGTTAATTCTTGTTCCCTATATGGTTGCACCGATCTGCTACTCACTCTCGTGCAATATTCGATCGATGATCCTAATTCAAGTTCTAAACGCGAATCGCTGACTAAGCCTCATCACGTTAACAAGTCAATCACGCAACACATATGATTAACACAATCAAATCAGAATTAGAAAACAAGAATTGAATTAAAGGAGAAAAACATACATCATATCGGATTTACATCGCCCTGGGTGGCTTCATCGTTCCCTCGGACGACGGGGATTAGTTCCTCATGCTCATAGACAAGCGATCGGACATAATCACCATCGTAAAATAAAAAGAAACCAGAAAAGGAGACGCAGCTCCAAGGAGAAATAAGGATTCGTAACTACTGCCCTAACCTAAGTGGAAAACTGCCTCCTAAAGTTCGGATCCCCCCCCTCAAATCTGATCTGCAAAAGCCTTTAAATAGGATTCCTGATCTGCGCTCGCTCGCGAGGCGAGCATCCTTTCGCGAGGCGAGAATTAAAATTGGCGCGCTTTCAATTTGAACTCTCGCGAGGCGAAAGTGTGTTCGCGGGGCGAGTCTTCAATTTTAGGCTGTGACCTTCATCACGGCTGGGCCGTGATGGTCTCTGACTTCCAAGTCTTCATTCTCTCGCGTGGCGAGCTTCCTCTCGCGAGGCGAGTCTTCAAACCTTAAACTGCCACGGGCGTGGTATTCATCACGGCCAAGCCGTGATGGTCTCTGTCTTGCAGGTCCTCATGATCTCGCGAGGCGAGACACCTCTCGCGTGGCGAGACTGAAGTGCTGACTTTTGTTGCTTTGTTGACTTTCAGGCTCGCGGGGCGAGCATACACTCGCGAGGCGAGTGTCTCAGTTTTGCAATTTCCACTTCTTTTCGACTTTCCTTGACTCCCGGAGCTTCACTTATTTAACCTGAAACAACAAAAGCACCCACAAGCGTAATTCTATTCAAAATAACCTAAAAACTACACAAAAGACGCAAAACGAGTCAAAGTCCAACTTAGGAACAAAACAAGGCAAATTTGGGCGAAAACGAGAGTGAACTCGAATAATTTGCACAAAAACCCTAGTTCATCTAGTCATAAAACTAGATAAGCCAGAGGCTTATCACCAAGTCATCATAATTGTCATCAATAATTTCAGAGAGCAACTCTATTTGAAAGACAGAGTGCTCTTCCAAGGGATGCTTCATAGCATCGAAGATGTTAAACTTTGCAACAATGTCACCAAACTCCATGGACATGGTCCCATCATCAACATCAATCTTTGTCTTTGTCGTCTTCATGAACGGTCTGCTCAGGATGATTGGTGATCTACTTGAACTTGTTTCCCCTGCCATGTCCAGGATGTAAAAGTCAGCAGGGAAAATCAACTCATCAACTTGTACCAGCACATCTTCTACCATTCCCATGGGGCGAGCATTGGTCCTGTTGGCCAACTGGATAGTGAGACCCGTATGCTGCAAGGGACCAAGATCAAGGTTGTTGAAAACATAGGTGGGCATGACATTTATGGAGGCTCCCAAATCCAACATGCAATTGTCGAATTTGCTGTCCCCAATGGTGCATGGAATAGCAAAAGTGCCCGGATCCTTGCACTTTTGTGGCAGTGCCTGAGTGGGGGCTGAAACAGTAACCTTCTTAGGAGCAAGTTTAGGTTGAATGAGGGCTGAAACATTTCTTCCCAAATTAACTCTCTCATTACCCTTCAACCTCCTCTTGTGTGTGCATAAATCCTTCAGAAACTTTGCATACTTGGGCACCTGCTTAATCACATCTAGAAGCGGAATGTTTACCGCCACCTTTCTGAACACATCTAGAATCTCCCTCTCTTTGTCTTCCCCACCAATCTTCTTATTTTTCTGTACTTTTTGCGAGAAGGGGATCGGCGGCACATAAACTCTCTCAGCTTCAACAACAATAGAAGGCTCAGGAGTTACCTCAACAGTTTCTTCATTTTCTTCAGGGGCTGCCTCTACAACTTTCCCGGATCTCAAAGAAATGGCACTCACATTAGGATTGGAGACATTGGGATTCACCACTATTTGTGCAGGTAGTTGGTTTGATCCTTGAGCTTGTTGTATGTTATTTATGGATGTGGCAAGTTGTCCAATCTGTGTCTGTAAAGAATTAATGCTAGCATCCGTTCGCTGCTGTAACTGTCCAACCTGTGCATTTATTTGTGCAATTATTTGTGAAGTCATTTGCTTGAACATGTCCTCTAGTGAAGGTCAGGAATGTGCAGAAGTGGTCACTTGGGGAGGATTCTGTGGTGGTGCCAGCGGTAACATTGGTTGTTGCTGTTGTGCAGATGGGTTCCCATACCGAAGGTTTGGATGATTCCTCCAGTTGGGGTGGTACTTATTTGTGGAGAGGTCAGGAGTGTTGTACCGGTTCTGATTGTTGCCTTGATTGTAAGGATGGACTGCATAAGCTTGAGGCAAATCAAGAATCGACCCTCCTTCTTTCAGAATGGGGCATGCATCGTACAGGTGCTCAGGAGAGCTGCACATGCCACACAACCTTGCCGGCTGAACCTTATCCATTGCCAATTGCTTCACCAAAGAAGTGAGCTCATCAAGTCTATTCTCAAGGGCCTGGTTGGAAGAAGAGCTATGGACCTCATTCACACCCCTTGTCTCAACAGAATTTCTCCTGGTTGTAAATTGCTCGGAGTTTAGTGACATATTTTCAATCAATTGCTTGGCAGCAGCCGGAGTCTTATCAACAAGTGCTCCCCCACTAGCAGCATCCAAAATATTTCTATCCATCGGTAGTAACCCCTCATAAAAATACTGAATAAGGAGCTGCTCGGAAATCTGATGCTGAGGGCAACTGGATACCAACTGCTTGAATCTCTCCCAATACTCAGTCAATGACTCATTGCCTTGTCTGATGCCACATATTTCCTTCCTGATTGATGCAGCTCTGGAGGTAGGTAAATATCTCTCTAAGAAGACCTTCTTCAAATCGTTCCAGGTGGTAACAGAGTTTGGCTCAAGATAGTACAGCCAATCCTTTGCAGCGCCCTGTAGCGAGAATGAGAAGGCTCTCAGCTTGATGTGATCGTCAGTTATTCCCTCTGGTCTCAAGGGAGTGGAGCAGACAACCTGGAACTCCTTCAGATGCTTATGTGGATCCTCACCTGCAAGACCACTAAACCTTGGCAACAAATGTATTAAACCAGATTTTAATTCAAAGGGAGTAACAAAGACCAAAGATATTCAATACACAAGCCATTATAATTAACATCAGGGGCAGCAAGCTGTCTTAATGTCCTTTGGTCACCCATGTTATCAAAAACAGTTTCAGAATTAGAATCACCACTAGTGCTAGCCTGAATTGCTCTACGGCGTGTGTGCAGTGTTCTTTCAATTTCAGGATCAAAATCACACAAGTCAGGGCAAAGACTAATTCAAAACAAAACGAAAAGAAAAAAAAAATGCGAAAATAACAAACAAGAGTCCCCGGCAACGGCGCCAAATTTTGACGCGCTGTCGCGCACGCGTCAAAAAGCGAGCGGTTTACAAAATATGTAGATAGGGAAAGTGCGACAACTCGAGTATCGTCTAACAAGGACTCTTGGGTTGTTACTAACACAAAATCAGTTTTGGGGGGGGGGGGGGGGGGGTTGGATTTAAATGCAAATAAGAAAACAGAGCAGAAAACAATGAAAACTAAAATAACTATCAAATAGCTAAAAACGATCAACCTACTGTTCTCGGTTTCCCACTATCATCGGTTCATATAAATCCAAGACCTAAGCGAATTCTAAACCTTTTTCGATTGTAGCATCAATTAACAAGCGAAATCAATACTACGAGACATATGTTCCTATTCCCGAATTAAGCAAACGGGGTGAAGCACTCATGAACTAAGCGAACATGATTGAACACACGCGAATTAAGCAAACGCGATTAAGTATAGGAACACACAATCATCGAAACAAATCAATACATATCCTATATAATCCTGAATTAAGCAAACAGAACATACAGAACAAATATTGAAAGAGAATAGCATTGAGTTTAGGAATTACAAAACCTCAAGTGGCAGTGTGAACCGATTACAGCAGATTGATCAAAGGAGACCAGTTCTCCATTACAAAGGAAAAGCAAAACCTAATTTCGTAGCCGTCCTCATCTAAAAGAAAAGAAGATGATGAGAAGATCTCAGTTCTGTCCTAAAACAGATATAAATACTGATTTTGGGTTCCGCGCGCTCGCGAGGCGAGCATCCTTCGCGAGGCGAATATTATGAACAGTCTTCATTGTTTGGCTTTCTCGCGAGGCGAGCTTAGTATTCGCGAGGCGAGGAATGGAAGAGTCTTCTTATTATGCCCTAATGAGTATCAGGGTCTGGGCGTGATGGCTTCTGGTCTTCTGGCTCGCGAGGCGAGACATGGTTCGCGTGGCGACACAGAAAGGTTTGCATTTTCTGGAACAGTCAGCCTCCAGGTTCGCGTGGCGAGTAGCCTCTCGCGGGGCGAAAAACTCCAGAATTGCTGCTCTTTATTTACCTGAAAACAAGGATTAACAGTAAGTACTTTATTCGACTCTAAATCAGCTAAATTAACCTAAAAATACTTAAACGACTCAAAATGTTGCTTGAAAGACAATCAAGTCTAATTTGGGCGAAAACGATATATAATTAGCACAAAACCACGGTCAAACTAGTCATAAAACTAGATGAGCCAGCGGCTTATCAAATCCCCACATTCATTTACTTTAAACAATTGAGAATTCCATCATTCATGCAATCAGTAATCTGAGTTAGGGATCCACGTTACACACAAAAGGGAGATCACCAATTTCAAACAATTGCCTTCCTCACAAGGGCATTTAATATTTCACTCATTCGCTCAATTTGTCTAGGCTATCAACTTTTCACTCAATTTCACATTTCAAGAGCACTTCCCATGAATTTGATTTTCATCTCAAACAAAGTTCCCACGAAAACATGCATGCAACATCAAAAGGTCTTTTAAAGGTTGTAATGGGGCCTAGCTAAAGGTAGGATATTCAAAGGTACTAGGCTTAAGTCCCTAGGAACTAAGAGAGCATGAGCATATTGACTCATTGAATTTCCACTCAAATTCCTTTTTTCATTTTTCCTTTTTGCTTTGCGTGACTACAGCCTTTTTCGTCCAATACCCTTTTTTCTGACAATTTTGTGCTTTTCTCTTTTTTTCTCTTTTTTTTTCTTTTTTTTCTTTTTGCCTTTGGCTCCAACCTTTATTTTCTTTCTTTTTCTCAACCCAAAATGACATATCGAACCTTGTAGCCACCCTAAACTTAGTTTCTTGCAACCCTTCTCTTGCTAAGCTTCCATGCTCTCCTAATCCTAAGATTGGGTTAACATGGTTTTTACAGATTTTGGCTTATAGCACAGGGTCATCAAGGAACAATAGGCTAATAAGGCTCAATGTGGCTAACTAGGGAACATGCATTAGGGATGATTCTTTTTAGGCCAAGTAGTTAATTCAAAGAAAATCGCCTAAATCATTTGATGCAAGCACATAAACATGCAAACCATGAAGAGATTCAAGCAAATCCGGGAAAGTACAACTTAAAAGTGATTCACACAATTAAAAACATGTTGGAGGCTCAAATCCTCACCTGGACATTTTTTTCAAATTGTTTGACCGAGATTCGATCCCTAGTGTGTGCATCCCTTCACCCCAAACTTATCATAAATCATGCAATCATAATAGAATATCTCAAAGTTCAATTTTCAATTTTTCACATGGGGATCAATTTTCAATTTTCCAAAACCTAGGGGGGATCATCAATAGTCAACACATATCATGCAGTCCATCTATGCAAAATTTGATTAGAATCCAACAAGCTCACCGACACAAGACTCAATACACATACGACTCAAAGCAACACAAAGCAAAGCAAAGATAATTAAAAAGAAAAAGGTTTAGAAAAACTCATGAGGGTGGTTCCACCGGGATCCCACTGCCTGTGATATAGCGGCCAAGGAATGCTCAAAGTGAAATATGATCCTCCCGGATCCCATGGCATGCAGCATAAATTTGAAAATGAGCACTTGACAATCATGGTGACCTTGCCAAGTGCGGCAGACTTCTCACTCCCTCTTGGGTCAATGATGACCTCCTTGTCAATAAAGTCTTCCCATAAAAAATGGGATTCAACCTCTTGGGCTGGCCATAGTGCCTTCATATTTAAGGATGCAAAATCCAGTCTCTCAGGCAGAGGCTTGAACTCCATCGCTGGTTGTTCCATAGTGGAAGGTGGCAAACGAGTAGAGAGGATCACTGGTGCTGCTTTGTCTTCTGTACAACCTGCACTCACTGCATTACCAAATCCTTCACCTTCTATACATGCAGTAATCTCAGCACACACAGCACAAAAGTCAGTGTTAGCACAATCAGCACATGAGTAAACATCAGCAAAACCAGAAAGGGATGGAAAATCAGTAGCTGCAATCAAATCACAATAAGTGTCATCAACAATGTCAGAAGGCAACTCTATTTGAGAAACAGAAGAATTATCGCCAAGAATATCTATTTGCGAATCTGACTGCTCTTCAAGGGGACGTTGTGATTGAAGTGCAGTCAAGGCGGATGCAATGTGACCAATTTGAGTGGCCAAATCCTGAAGACTTGCTTCTGTCCTCTGTTGGAATTCAAGAATGTCTTCTGCCATTTGTTGCACCAATTCCTCCAGACTGGGTTGGACTGGTGTGGGGTCAGGCTGATATTGCTGCTGGCTTATTGTCAATTGATGCACCCAAGACGCCAACTCATCCAAGCTGCCATGTTCTCCACCATGTTGGCCAGAATAGTCATTCACTCCAACCATGCCAAAACCACTACTAAACTCATATTCACCAGTAAAGCCAGGATAATATATGCATGATGGCTCATAATAAACATTAGGCATATAATTTTGCATATAATTATCCATACTAAGGTTCACAACCAGACCTAGTAGCCATAAGTAATTCAGTAATGCATCTTTTTTTTTCCTGTTAATAACAACAAGAGTCCCCGGCAACGGCGCCAATTTTGACACGTTGTCGCACACGTGTCAAAAAGAACGAGTGGTTTACAAAAATCTGCAGCTAGGGCGCGACAACTCGGGTATCGTATCACAAGGACTCTTTGATTGTTATTAACCTTAAAATCAGTTTTGGGGGGGGGTTGTTGAATGATTCAATTAAGAAAGCAATGAAAATAAGTGATTGTCAGTAAGCTAAAAACGATTAATCTACTATTTCGGTTTCCCACTATCATTGATTCATATAAATTCCAAGCCCTAAGCGGATTCTAATCTCTTTTCGATTGTAGCAGCAATTAACAAGCGAAATTGACACTACGAGATATATGTTCCTAATTCCTGAATTAAGCAAACGGGTTGAAGCCCTCGTGAATTAAGCAAACACGATTGAACACACGCGAATTAAGCAAACGCGATTAAGTATAGGAACATAGAATCATCGAAATAAATCAATGCTTACTCTATACAATCCTGAATTAAGCAAATAGAACATATAGCATAGTATTGAAAGAGAATGGCAATAAGATTGGGAATTACAGAACCTCAAGTGCGGCGGAGACCGATTACAGCAGATTAATCCAAGGGAATTAGTTCTCCATCAAATACATCATAAAAACCCTAGGAACTAATTCGCAGCTGTCAAAATGAAAAGTAAAAGAAGTCCCTGCAATCTACCCAAAAACAGCAATTTATAACCTTCAGAGTCTGCTCCCGCTTGCGAGGCGAGTAGCCTCTCGCGAGGCGAATATTAAAAGTGGTGCGAGTTCAAAATTGGGTTCTCGCAAGGCGAGATGATGATTCGCGGGGCGAAACCGAAAGGGTGACTGTTGTTGTTCAGGCTTATCTTCAGGCTCGCGAGGCGAGCAGCTTCTCGCGAGGCGACCCTTCCAGAATGGCATTTTCCAATGTTTTCTTCTTTCCCTTGACTCTAAGTGCTTCCTTTTTAACCTGAAAATACGGAATACCAGTGAATGCTTTATTTGACTAAAAAATTAACTAAAATGTCCTAAACTACTTAAGAAACTCAAAATGTTGCTTGAGGACAATTAAATCCAAATTTGGGCTAAAACGAGATTGAAACTCGAGTAATTAGTGCAAAAGCCATGGTCTTACTAGTATAAAACTAGTCGAGCCAGAGGCTTATCAGAAGCTCTCTCTCACTTAGTCTCAAGCTTATCAAGGAAAGTCAGAAGTCATTCTCACAAGCAACCTACGAAATCAGAAGTGACGTCCAGTTAAAGAATGTTTCCAACATGCTTTATTCCCTAATACTCCAGGTTATTACACGAAAAGGGAAATGTGCTCAGCAAAGTACAAAAAGCATTTTGTACAACTCTGATGTGGCTACTCCACGATGCATAAAGCCATGATCCTTCATGTTAGAGTACAACCAACGTTCCTATTGCATTAATGGCTACCCAGAATGACTCTATTGTATTTAATGAAGTTCTGCTTGAAGCCAACAACTAAAGGAAGGTCTCTAATGGACCTTAAATGTTTGAAGGCTATAAATAAAAAAGTCATTGAAGATGAAGATATAGAGAATACACAGCATTAAAAGAGCCATTACTCTGCACATTTATTTCTTCATTCTTTCAATTTGTATTCTTTAATCATTTGAACTTAGCTTCTGTGTGCGAAAAGTTTTTAACTTTGTTTTAAATTCTGATAAACACAATTCAATCTCCCTTCTCGTGTTTATAGTTATCTATTTCAGTTGGTATCAGAGCTCAGCCTTTGGGTTGAGCATCTAACAGTGTAGAGGTAAAGGTCCTGAAGAATAGACATGACTGTTGGAGCTAGTTCAAGTGGAAGTCACCAGATTGAAGGAGCTTCCCTAACCAGACCTCCATTCTTCAATAGGGAAAATTACAACTATTGGAAAGACAGATTTCAATGGTTCATTCTATCTACAAACTCTGATCTCTAGGATGTCATCATGGATGGTCCATTCATTCCCAAGAATGATGACAACACTGACAAGCCAAAAGCTCGGTGGACCGCTGCAAAAAAGACAAAATGGGAGCTGAACCACAAAGCCAGATACAACATCATTTGTGCTCTCAGTCTTGAAGAATTTGAGAAAGTTTGTGCATGTGATTCTGCTAAAGAAATATGGGATACTTTAGCTGTTACACATGAAGGAACAACCAAAGTTAAAGAGTCAAAAATTGTCATACTTGTTAGAAAGTATGAACTATTTGTCATGGAGGAAGGTGAATCTGTTGCTCAGATGATAGGAAGATTCCAAACTATCATCAATGGTCTAAAATCTCTTGGTAAAGTTTACACAAATGCTGAGAAGGTTGGAAAGATTCTGAGAAGTCTACTTTGACTATGGATGAACTCTTTGGAACGCTCATTGGTCATGAACAAGAACTTGGAGATGAAATTGCAACAAAGAAGGGCAAGTCAGTTGCTCTGCTGGCTGATCATAAGTCAGCAAAAGGTTCCAAGGCTCTAAAGGCAAACGAGTCATCCAATGTGCTGACCTGTCTAAACCCGAGGATTCTGAAAGTGACGAAGAGTTACCTATTCTAACCAGGAAGATAAAGCTTCTCCTTCAGAAAAAGAAGTTCAAAAAGGATAAGTCATTTAGAAGGTTCAACAAGGACAAGAACTTCAAAGAATCCACGTCAACAGACAAGAGTTCAATTGTCTGCTACGAGTGCAAGAAGCCTGGTCACATCAAAGCTGAATGTCCTCAACTCAAGAAAGCCCCTTTTAAGAAGTTCTTCAAAAAGAAGAAGAAAGGAATGATGACAACTTGGGAGAATCTGGATTCAACATCATCTGATGAAGAAACGGAGGAAGAAGCTAATCTCTTTTTAATGGCCAACACTGACTCAGATTCATACGTTGAGGTACATCCTGACTATGAGGAATTACTTGACGCCTATGAGGAGTTGCTGGAGGAATCCAACTGCTTATCTAAGGCCTTCAAATCCCTCAAGAGAAAGTATGTAAAGCTCATCGGTGAGCATAAGCAGAAATCTCAAGAGTGTGAGAAGCTGGCTAAAGAGAATAGTGAGTTGAAGACTGAAAAGTCTGATGAAGCTAAGATCTCAAGTGAAACATCACCATCTGAGGAAGTTGAGAAACTTCAACAGAAAGTGGAAGAGCTCACTTCTGATCTTGCCAAATTTGTTAATGGCGGAGATAATCTGACTAAGCTGCTTGGCTGTCAGAGGCACTCTCTTAACAAAGAAGGTATTGGATATGTCCATCATACACATGATAAAGTATCAACAAAAACCTCTAATGTATCTGTTAAGTCAATAGTAATTAAATATATACTTTTCTGTAACTTTTGTGGAAAAACTGGACATGTTATGTCTAAGTATATTCATAAGAAGAAAAGGAAGTCTTCACAGACTCCTAGAACTAATAGAAAAGGACAGAGAAAACTATGGGTACCTAAAGATCAAATAATTTCTGTTGCAGATGTCCTCAATAGGACAAAGAAAACACCACTGCTGGTACCTAGATAGTGGTTGCTTGTGACACATGACAGGAGAAAGGTCTATGTTCCTAGACCTCCAACTAAAGAAAGGAGGACATGTTACCTTTGGAGGCAATCAAAAAAGGAAGGTTATAGGAATTGGTACTATTGGTGGTAAACCTCCTCTTCCATCTATATCTAATGTTCTTATGGTTGAAGGATTAAAACACAATTTGCTTAGCATAAGTCAATTATGTGATAGTGTATTTGATGTCTCCTTTACCAAGGATTTATGCATAGTTAAAGACTGCAGTGGCAAAACCCTCTTTTCAGCTAAAAGGCAACAAAATCTGTATAAGATTGAACTGACAGATCTCTCAGATCAAAGTATAACCTGTCTGATGTCTAAAGAGGATGAAAGATGGTTATGGCATAAGAAACTAGGACATGCTAGTATGAAACTAATTTCTAAATTGAAAAAGGATAACCTTATGAGAGGATTGCCTGATATTAGTTTTAAGAAAGATGTCCTGCGTGATGCATGTCAGAGAGGTAAACAGATAAAATCAAGTTTCAAATCTTAAAAACAAATATCAACCTCTAGACCTCTTCAGTTGTTACACATGGATCTGTTTGGACCAGTTAGTGTTGCTAGCCCGGCTGGAAGAAAATATGGATTTGTCATAGTTGATGACTATTCTAGATTTACATGGGTACTCTTCTGAACTGACAAGGATGAGTCTTTTAAGGCTTTCTCGGTATTCTGCAAAAGAGTACAAAATGAACAGGGTTTCTGTATTTCTACTCTTAGAAGTGACCATGGGGGAGAATTTGAAAATGAGCAGTTTAGACAGTTCTGTGAGGAGAATGGGATCTCTCACAATTTCTCTGCACCTAGAACTCCACAACAAAATGGAGTGGTTGAGAGAAAGAACAGATCTCTGCAAGAGATGGCTAGATCTATGCTCAATGAGAATAATCTCTCTAATTACTTCTGGGCAGAAGCAGTAAACACTGCATGTTATGTACAAAATAGAATACTTAGTAGGTCTTTTCTAAAGAAGACTCCTTATGAATTATGGAAAGGAAAAAGCTTCAACATATCTTACTTTCATGCATTTGGATGTGAATGCTTCATTTTGAATACTAAAGATCAACTTGGAAAGTTTGATTCAAAGGTAGACAAAGGTATTTTCGTCGGATATTCTGAAATGTCTAAAGCCTTTAGAGTTTATAATTCCATAACTTTTGTCATTGAAGAATCTGTTCATGTCAATGATGGATTAAAGACTGATAGGGAACTATCAGATCTAGAAGATGATCTTGCAGGTCTTGATATAAACAGGCCAGAAAGTCAACACCCTGATCTGATCATGTCAGAGCCTGTGTTTGAGCCAGACAGACAAGTGGAGCTGACGAGTCAACTGACAAAACAAGATCTTCCTGATTATCTCAAAAGGGATTGGAAGTTCAACACTCATCATCCTAAGGATCTTATTATTGGAAACCCCTCTGAAGGAGTAAGAACCAGATCCACTCTAAGAGAATCAAGCAATGTGGCATTTGTGTCAGAAATAAAGCCAAATCGCTTTGAAAAAGATCTTGAGGATGAAAGCTGGATTCTTGCTATGCAAGAAGAACTTAACCAGTTTACTAGAAATGACGTCTGGACACTTGTCTTTAAGCCCAAAAACAAATCTGTCATTGGAACACGATGGGTCTTCAGAAATAAATTGGATAAGGATGGCAAAGTTGTCAGAAATAAGGCAAGGTTAGTAGCTCAAGGCTATAACCAACAAGAAGGTATCGATTATACTGAAACCTTTGAACCTGTAGCTAGAATAGAAGCTATACGTATATTAATGTCATATGCTGCACAACACTAAATCACTCTTTTTCAAATGGATGTAAAAAGTGCTTTCCTAAATGGCATAATTGAAGAAGAACTGTATGTTAAACAACCCCCTGGTTTTGAGGATACTGATAAACCAAATCACGTTTTCAAACTTAAAAAGGCATTATATGGTTTGAAACAAGCACCTGGAGCGTGGTATGATAAACTTAGCTCATTTCTCATGCATAATGGTTTTACTAGAGGACAAGTAGATACTACCTTGTTTAAGAAATGTTCTAAAGAAAATTTTATTATAGTCCAAATATATGTTGATGATATTATTTTTGGAGTAACTAATGAAAATTTGTGCAAGGGTTTTTCCAAGCTAATGCAAGGAGAGTTTGAGATGAGCATGATGGGAGAATTAAAGTTCTTCCTTGGATTACAAATCAAGCAGACAAGTGATGGAATTTATATCCATCAACAAAAGCATACCAAGGAGATACTCAAGAAGTACAAAATGGAAAATGCCAAACTTATGAAAACTCCCATGCAACACAATGCAAAACTAAGCAAAGATGATGAAGGTAAAAAAGTAGACCAAACAGTCTACAGAGGTATGATTATCTCTCTACTGTACTTAACTTCAAGCAGACCTGACATTCAATTTAGTGTCTGTATGTGTGCTAGATTCCAATCTGACCAAACAGAATCTCATCTCAAAGCTGTTAAAAGAATTTTTAGATATTTGCCTGGGACTACTAATCTTGGTTTGATGTCTCTAAGATCAAAAGAATACAGATTAGTTGGATTCTGTGATGCTGATTTTGCTGGAGACGGAATAGAGAAAAAGCACCAGTGGAGGATGTCACTTCATTGGAGCAAGTTTAATCTATTAGTCAAGCAAGAGGCAGACAACCATTGCCTTGTCTATTGCTGAAGCATAATACATTTCAGCTGCCAGCTGCTGCTCTCAACTCTTATGGGTAAAACATCAACTTGAGGAGTACTCTATTTATGAGCATAACATATCTGTATGGTGTGATAATTCTATTGCTATATGTCTAACTAAAAATCCAATTCAGCATTCTAAGGCAATGTATATTGAAATCAAACATCATTTTATAAGGGATTATGTTCAAAAGGGTATCTTTGATATTAAGTTTGTTAAAACTAAATATCAATGGGCTGATATTTTTACTAAACCATTAGCAGAAGAAAGGTTCTTATTTATTAGAGATAGTCTAAACACGCATTACATTGTTGAATGACATGTCTATGCTATATCACCTGTCTATGTTACTTGTCTGACTCTACTGAGTCATTATGCTAAAACTTAACAGTTTTTGGTGAAATGGTTATTAATTATTTAATACCATTCTTTAATCTGAAGCTAATCATATGCACGACAGTTTTTAATCTCGAAACCATGTTTTCATTATGTCTAAAGTGGGCGTTGCAGTTTCTCACATAAATTGTGCCGTTTTGAATTAAAAATGTTTTATTTCTCTCTTCTGTCTTTATGACTATAAAAGGCAAAGAATCAGAAAGTTTTAACATTTACGATTTCAAACTCTTAAGCTTTTTCTGTCTTTACCTTATCTTCTATCAAACCCTTTTCTCTTCCGAAACCCTAGAAAATCTTTCTCTGAGAAATGGCACCATCAAAGCGTCTCTCCTCGAAAGAAATTACTGAGAAATACAATATGAAGGTTTCCAATGTGGAAAAGATCCTACCTGGTAAAACTGTTGATCTTCAACAGATGAAGAAATGGGGTATAGATGTCACCGAGGAGTTAGAATACTCCAAGTGGACTACTTTTTTTGACATCAAGGAGCTTGTTCATCCCAAGCTTGTCAAAGAATTCTGGACAAATGTTGTGGTCATCACCAGCAAATTCGATGGAACCAAGAGCTTTAGGGCTTAAGTGGTTAATAAAACCCTTCTCTTCCCCATCAATTCTCTGGAGCTGGTTACAAAATGCCCTAAGATTGGACTTGCTTTCAAGCCTGAATGGGGAGATGAGGTGGGAACTGAAAATGTCAACATCGCTATCTATGGTGTTCCCGACCCTGAGAACATGAAGCCCGTAAGCATGCTGACAAAGTACAGATTCTTGCATAAACTGTTGCTGGAGTAGGTGATGCCTAGGAAAGGATCACGAGACAGTGTGACCAAGATGGACATATTTGCTATGTACCAGTTGATTCAAAAAATCAAGGTAGATATCAACGATCTCATCTAAATGTACTTCGAGTCGCTGATCAAGAGGACCAACATGCAGACATACCCCTATGGAATGTTGTTGACAAGAGTCTTCAGGAACAAGCTGTTTGTTCCCAGTGATGCTCATTTCGTAGACATGTCACTTCCTTTTGACAGGAAGAAGAAGAAGAAGAAGAAGAAGAAGAAGAAGAAGAAGAATAAGAAGAAGAAGTGATAGTGTGATTTTGCATCATATTTCATGTACATTTTTGCATGCATTTTCATATAGTTTAGGCATGATTAGTTTGATTTTGGATAGTTTTTACCTTGGAACGGGTAAGGCGGTCTTGTGGTGTTGTTTTGCAGGAATTAATGAAAAAATGCTCAGAATTAGCCATGATGGAGCTTGGACGAAGATAGAGCTTGAAAGGTGAAGAAAATGAGCCAAACATGACCATCACGGCCGTGACGCGCGGCCTCTCTATAAATAGGAGCGCAACAGACAAACATATTCTGGGATTCTTCCAGACAGAAAAACAGGGACTTTTATCTTAGGAGCACTTTCACCCTAGGAAGACCTTGGGGGCTGGCAGTTGAGGAGGACTGGAACCCTAGAATCAAAGGAGGCCGACGACTGGGAAAAGCTTCCAATAGAGTTTTTTCTTTCCCTTCTCCTTTCCTTTGTCCCTACTGTTTTAGTTTTGGCTTTCTCTATGAGTAGCTAAATCCCCGTTGTTGGGATTAGATGTAACCAAACTGAATATTATGTATTTGCCATGATTGATTAATCTGTGTTCATGCCTTCGTATTAGTGTTTAATTCCTACGCTTAATGCTTGTTATGGTCTGATCATCAATGATTTGATTTGCAATAGGGACGTTCTTATCATTTCTTGATCTGGAATTAACCACCTAGTAAACCTTGCATCTAGGAATGGAGTTTGGTTTATTAGTAATCGCGTAATCCTTAATCGTAATGCAAATTCATTAATCTAGGCCACCTAAGGAATTAGGGTCTATTAGTGGATTTGGGCTCTTGCCATCTGAGGAATCAGGGCTTGAGTAATTTCGTGGGTTGATTTTAATATTTGAAGCATGAATGGGAGGTATCTAGTCTTGGTATTGCATGAGGCTAAGGTTTGGTGAAATTTAATCCCAACACCTCTTTCTGCACTCCAAGTGTTTGTTAAAAGTTCCCAAAAAGACAAAAAACATTTTATTGCTTTTCTTTTTCTGTTTTGATTTCTCTTGATTGACAGTTTAGTCTAGATAGTTGTCGAGGTTGTGAATTGGTAATTGGCAACCGATCCCTGTGGATACGATAATCGGTCTCACCACCGTATTACTTGTACGACTAGGTATACTTGCCTATATTTTAGTCGTAACAAGTTTTTGGCGCCGTTGCCGGGGATTGGTTTAGCCAATATCATAGGTAACAAAGGAGGCAACTAATTTAGACATTTTTTTTTCTGTATATATTTGATCTTTTCTTTTGAGTTCTGTTTTTGCAAGGTGGACGAAATTCATGGAAAATTATTATTATCCACCAGATGAGGAAGCCTCAAGTCACACTGTGGAGGACAACTGGTGTTTGGGAGACTGCATAGATTTGATGAATCGTATTATTCCACCACAGGTTGATAGTGTGACGGGTAGTCTTATATATAACATCTCCGAGGAGGATTGGGAAACCTTTTGCTCGTGTTTACCACCTCCACCACCATGTTTTATTCCCATAGAGCCACATGAAGCAGGATTTGAGCAGAATATGGCTGTGGGAATGGATCAAAACGAAAATGAAGTGGTGGTGGTAGAAGAGCCACAAGAAGAGGAATGGGAAGGGAATGAGCAAACACCTTTGAAAGTTGCTCTAGAACAATATTCCCAAGAGCTGTCCATCTCTGAGGCCAAAGCAAGAGCCAATTGTGATGGTATCGAAGCTGTGATGCAGAATTTCACAATGCAAGTTGAGGAAATTTGTAAACAGTTAGTACAAGAATCACATGGAGCACAATTTGATCAAAATCTGGTTTTGGGAATGGATCAAAACAAAGATGAAGTGGTGGTGGTAGACGAGCCACAAGAAGAGGAATTACATTCCACAAATCCTTGGGAAAGAACAAGTGAGGGTGCAAGTCAATTGGAAAACAGTCACTCCGCCATGCTTGCTGAATTTGCTGTATTGGATAAATATGTCGGCTTACATGCATGTGTGGACACTGCAAAGTTGGTCCCTTCCACTTGTCTGTCAAACTTCCTCGTGAAAACACCATTTGACCCGAGAGGAAGTGAGTTCATAATTGTAGAGGTCATTGGAGTTTTCACACACTGTCTAGGTGGAATTGTGGATAGAGTCATATTACTTCTGCAATTGCCACTCCATAAACCATGGGATCCGGGCGGAGGATCTTACATCTTGAGCACCCCTTGGTCCTTATACCACAGGCTATGGGATCCGGGTGGATGCTTCTTAATGAGTCAAGCTAGTGACGTTAAAGAAGCGCTTATTGGGAGGCAACCCAAGTTTTATTTTCCTTTTCCCTTTGTTTTTGAATTTAACTCTTGAATAATTTGAGAAGATCAAGAGGAAAAAATAATAAATTAATAGATTTGTTAGGTGTTTTCAGGGAAAGAGGAAGCAGAAGCAAAAGGGCAAGGAACAACAAAGTCAGCAGCCATCACGCCCAGGCCGTGACACTAGTCACGGCCGTGATGAGCCAGAATTGAAGATCAGAAAGGATCACGGCTGGGCCGTGATCCCCATCACGGGCGTGATGGGAAGGACCCTGAAGACCAGAGAGCATCACGGCCTAGCCGTGAAGGAGGTCACGGCCGTGACAGGCTACCCCTATGGACCAGAATGCATCACGGCCTGCCCGTGATAAGCATCACGGCCGTGACCCAATTTTCATTCAATTCCTTCTGACTAGGCATGTGAGCCAGCACCCGCTACCACCTTGGTAAGTCGTTCCATTTTTCTCCTCTTTCCAACTTGATTATCTGCTCAGGGGGAGAAACCAAATCAACCATTGGAGGAACCCAAGGAAAAGATGCCTCTTGATTTAGGAATCATTCCCAGAAAAAGAAGGTCTGGCTACCTAGTGCCAATGGTGGCTTATACTGAAAGGGCTTAAATTCCTGCAGAAGCTCAAGCTGCAGAGGTTGAAGTTGCTGCTGCAACTGCTGCTAACCTGTCTATTGGGACACAGACAGTTGTTCACCTGGAGGTTGACACTCTGTCTCCTTCCAAGAAGAAGCTGAAGCTATCTGAGGATCAGCTAATTCCTTCATCCATCCCCTCTGCACCATCTTCTCCCTCTCACCGAGGTATCCATAACTCTTCTGTTTTTCTCCATCCGCTCTGTTTGTCCAACCCTTATTTGTTGCATCTCCCTTCCCTTCACCCGTCTCCTCTCATCAAACTCAAACACCTTCATATGTTGTTGTGTCTGATATATGTCAGTACACAATTGTTCACAGCGAGTCAACTCCCAAAGAATAAACTAGCATATCATCAAGTTTGTTCGTGTATGACCTGCAATCTCTAATGAATGCAAGTGTCTCACATGTGTCTGTCATCCCGTCTCCTCCACCTCATATTCTTAACTCCTTGTAGGGAGATTTTCTTTTATCCCCCTATTGTGTTCTTCCTTAGAACATTGGCAAGAACTAACTATCCTGCTTATGTTGTAATGTTACCATGTAGGTCTAGATATTTATTTTTATTAGTAACAGGATCAAACTCCTTCTTTGGTCATATTGATTCCTTGTTACCTATCCCTCCATCTGTCTTAGCCCAACAACCTCTTCCCCTACCTGTACAGATAACTATCACCCGTCTGTCTCTGTCCGAGAGACTTTCTTGTGTCTTTTCTTCTCCTGATATTGACCTTGTTAGGATCAGACCCTTGTTTAAGTTAGCTTTTCTTCCCTTCTTTTATTATCGAACCCTTCATCAACTTATCTTCCCTCGCATCTCATCACCCTTCTCTATCCCTAAGGCACCCCCAGTCTTAGCTCTGCCCTGGTACTCAGACCAGTCTGTCACTTCAACCATTATGACAACAGAAGCCTCCACTTCTCAGTCAGTGGATTTGCATGACTTCAATCTGCTTCAGGCTCAGCTAGAAGAAATAAGAAGACAGCTGGATGAAGAAAGGCATGCTAGGATGGTTTTAGAGCAGAGAGTAAATTCTTTGTTTTTAATTCTTAGTCAACCTAAGTAGCTTGTCTTTAAAAAAAATCTACCTTGTACTTGAGAAGCTTATGATGAATAAAATCACTGTCTTTTATCATTTATCCTTTATGTTCTTTACTTTTCTGTTTATTCCTTTTTGTTGTTAACAAAAGGGGGAGAAAGTAATGAAGATGATTTTGATTTGATAAAACTAAGAGAAAGTATAAGTTAAAACAAGAACAATTTTGAGAATTATTTTGACTCAGTTAAAATGGAATGTGTCTTTAAAAATAATCTCTGATCATATATCTGACTTTATCTCTGTTAAGTGAACTTAAGTGCACCTGTTTGTACAACCCATCTGGTTAAGAAAATTTCAACTTGTCTGATCTGTGTTACTTCTTCTGTTGATATTTTCTAAGGTTCATTAAATCAACTTAATGTTTGTCATCATCAAAAAAGGGGAGATTGTTAAGTCTCTAAAATATCTTATGTGCATTTCCCTAAGTTTTGATGAGAACTAAACATTGATTAATGATTTAATTAACCTTGGTGTTGGTTGCTAACATGTCTACCTAGTGTGCCGGTCAAAATAGTAAGACTCGCCTGTCTGCCCACAGAGATGACAAACTATCCGGAGAAGCAAAAGTCAACATGTCTGCTGACTAGGATTATTGACTTTCTGCAAAGGAAGTTCCATCTTGTCTTCTGATATGTTCCTACACTTGTCTGAGGTTCCTCGATGAAGAACCAAAGACCGAACAATCTTTTGGAAGCTGTCCACTCATACAGAAGACTCTGAAGCTCTCTCTCACTTAGTCTCAAGCTTATCAAGGAAAGTCAGAAGTCATTCTCA
This sequence comes from Sophora flavescens, assembly GCA_030762895.1. NCBI lineage: Eukaryota > Viridiplantae > Streptophyta > Magnoliopsida > Fabales > Fabaceae > Sophora > Sophora flavescens. The sequence goes on along the minus strand of CM061064.1, from coordinate 163,245,960 downwards.
TAAGCAACCTACGAAATCAGAAGTGAAGTCTAGTTAAAGAATGTTTCCAACATGCTTTATTCCCTAGTACTCCTGGTTATTACACGAAAAGGGAAATGTGCTCAGCAAAGTACAAAAAGCATTTTGCACAACTCTGATGTGGCTATTGCACGATGCATAAAGCCATTATCCTTTATGTTAGAGTGCAACCAACGTTCCTATTGCATTAATGGCTGCCCAGAATGACTCTATTGCATTTAATGAAGTTCTGCTTGAAGCCAACAACTGAAGGAATGTCTCTAACGTATCTTAAATGTTTAAAGACTATAAATACAAAAGTCATTGAAGATGAAGATATAAAGAATACACAACATTAAAAGAGCCATTACTCTGCGCATTTATTTCTTCATTCTTTCAATCTGTATTCTTCAATCATTTGAAGTTATTGCGCAGTCTTTCCTAAGCTTACATTTAAACCACTCTCTGAGTGTTAGTGAAAGAACTGTCTGTCTGATTGTATTTATTACAAACCTACTTCTCAAACAAACTTGTCTTGGAGCCTGAAGAGGCTGAGAGTGCAAAGAATACTTGTCTTGGAGCCTGAAGAGGCTAGGTGTGCAAACAATATTTGGAGTCTGTAACCTAATCAGCTATAGTGGATAAAACTTGGTGCTGCCAAGGACTGGGCGTAGCTCTTTGTGTTGAAGAGTGAACCAGGATAAATAGCCGTGTTCAATCTCTCTTCCCTTAAACTCTTTAGTTACTTTGTTTATTATATCTAATTTCTTACTAAGGGTTAAAGTGTGATCTTTGAATCTGTTTTCATGTTGTGTGCCTGTGTGTTTTTCTGTCAAAATCTCATCAGACAGGTCACCTGTCTGTACTGTGTTTTTCTCACTTGTCTGAACTTAGCTTCTGTGTGCGAAAAGTTTTTAACTTTTTTTTTAAATTCTGATAAACACAATTCAACCCCCCTTCTCGTGTTTATAATTGTATATTTTAACCTTTGTCTAAATATTTGTGTTTCCCCTGCTCACTATTAATTTTAAGTAGTGGGGGAAGGTCTTCACTGTTAGGTATCCAAGCGTTTGATAGCTTGTGCTAAGCGTTTGACCCTTGTGTGTTTTATGCTAAGCATTTAACCGTTGTATGTTTTGATGAAACCAAATGTTAAATGATTTAAGATGAACTATATGGATATTGTTGTATCAATGGATCAATTAAAAGAAAACGACTAAAAGCAAGTCTAGTGCTCAGAAGGAAGACAAGAATCTGAAAGCAAGTGTCTGATTGATTGCTAAACAAACAAGATCTTGTATTAGTCTTTTGACATATTAGGAAGTCAAGTCATACAAGAACAAGTATCTACAAACGTTCCTTCAAGATTGATATGTACTCAACTTGTCTAAAGAACAAACGTCAATCATCTGAAGCAACTAAAGCATTCTAAGTCCAGCAACAAATGAAGCATCTGATGAAAGCTGCCAAGACAAGAAAGAGTGCATATATGTTATCTATTCTTCCAAATAAGGCAAAGTCTATAGAAGCTATCTCAAGGGGCATTCAATCAAAGCATCCGAAGGATCAACTTGAAATGACTTATGTTTTGAAGCATGTTATGAAGCGGCAGTCTCTTCGATCAAGTCAATTGATTGTTCAAAACGTCCGAAGAACTAATTAGTATATCTCAGCAAAGATGAACAAACATAAGCATCAAGAAGATGTCTAAAGATTGAAGAATGTTATTAAATAATAATAACAATAACAATAATAGTCAGGCTTCCATAATAACATATACCCTTATCCGAAAATCAAGGTGTTACAGCTATAGCCTTGGAACAATTAACTCGCATGTTAATACATCTTTCTATGATGATATGGCATAGTCTCGTTAATACAGTTTCCACTTTGCATATACAAACCATTTAAGCTTATACTCAAATATATTAATCTGCAATTCATTATTTAATCAAATTTACATTATTGAAAAAAATTTATTTTCTATTAGTAATGCTTGAAAGAGATGAAATAACTATCGAACAGAAAATTTGTCTCTTTGATAGTGATTCTTGTTTATTATTTGTTGTTGTGTAAGCTACTCGGTCTAATGAGTTTGGGGTTATTATAGGAATCGGTAGTTGAACATACCTGAAAGAACAATGATATATTATTAACATTATGATACACCAATTCCCAATGATTTTACATCAAATGATAACATTTTATAGAAACCAATATTACAAAGGAAAATATTATCCCATAAAAAATAACAAGCATTGGATTCACATAGCATTTTTGCTTTATTCAATCCCTTAAGGATGTATCCAAAGCTTCAAGTAATTAGCTCTGGCTTCAAGTGTCTCAATAGCATGACCAAAATCAACAACTTTAACATGAAAGTTGTTCTTAAGCAATATGTTGGATGCCTCAAAATCTGGGTATAATGTTGGTTGCGAATCTTCAGCCAAATATGGAAGTCTTCTTGCAGCATCAGGTGCAATCTTCATTTTGGTGTCCTAATCCAAAAGGAGCAATTGATTTAGTTGCACCCCTAGTCTCCAGCCATGACTTAGTTGCAACCTCTGTCATCAAAAACCAACCTGGCTTATTTGGAACTTTAAATGTGATTCAATTAATCCAACCTTTGTCTAAATATTTGTGTTTCCCCTGCTCACTATTAATTCTAAGTAGTGGTGGAAGGTCTTCACTGTTAGGTATCCAAGCGTTTGATAGCTTGTTCTAAGCGTTTGACCTTTGTGTGTTTTGTGCTAAGCATTTAACCGTTGTATGTTTTGATGAAAGCAAATGTTAAATGATTTAAGATGAACTATGTGGATATTGCTGTATCAATGGATCAATTAAAAGGTAGTTCTATCTCCAGGAACCAAATCGAATCGATGGTTTATTTGTTATATGCGTTTTGTTATTACCATATGCCATTTTGTTTGTGTCCCACTCCGTCACTCCCTCGTACCACTAACTCACTATACTCTTTCTCATTTCATTCGATCATTTCCTGACTTTAGTGTTATATATTCATTTATCTGTCGAATGTAACAGCCTGATTTTAATAGTTTGTTTTACGTATGATAATGAGGTTTAAGACTTGGATGAAGGTTATAATGTGTTGTTTGAGGTCTAGGAACCTTTGCATGGAAAGTACACATTCATCTGGAGCGAAATCGGACGTAAGTATAAACCAGGGTTTCTGTATATGACGTAAGAAGAGCGTAAGTGTGTGAGATAAGCGTAAGTGTGTGAGATAAGAAACTTGGAGTTATTATTGATATTAGGCCTTTTTTATGGTTTGAGGTTATTTATTAGGTATTGATGAGTCTATATGTCAAATTTGAGGTCAATCGAACGTCGAACGGACCCAGAACACGACAAAATGACTTCTGGTCAATGGTCAATGCTCAAGCATGGAAAACCCAATGCTCAAGCATCCACAAAACACTCAAGCATGGGCTTTCCTACTCTCAAGGGTGGAGATCAACCAGACCAGCTCTGGCGTTGACCTCCACGTGTCAAAAGGGGCATACATGGCAGCTGAGGATTGGTTGCATATGCGGTGGTCCTACCATCATCCCACACTCAAGCGTGGAGGATCCCACACTCAAGCATCACCATTACCACTCTCAAGCCTGGCCATTCCCACGCTCAAGGGTTGGAGGGTGAATCAGTAAAAAAAAAAGGACTTAAGTGAACTTGGTTCACTTAAGTCCCAGAGGCAAAACAGAGAGCAGCAAGTTGAGAAAAATACAGAGACAGAAAGGGTGAGGTAAAGAGAGAGAGAGTTAGAGAGATAAAGCTTAGAGACGAGAGTTAGAGCGACTCGATCGTCCCGTTGTGACTTCGAGTACGTGGTTACGATCGTGGCAGCGACGCCTTCACCTTCCTCTTCTTCTTTTCTTCTATAGTGTAGGTAATTCCTATCCTTTTTATGTCGAAATGTTGTCCATGATGATATTCGACTTATCTTTCGTTTAAGTTTTTGAATTTCAATTCTGACTTCTTTTAGGACTCCTTGTAACGTGCTTTTCGTAATGTAATGTTTAGATGAAATTTCGGAGGCTCAAAGGCCTTAGTTCTCTGCGTGGAAGAATTGAGAGGAGTAGAGGAGGAGTGGTTTCGTGACATTTCGGTGATAGAACGACTTTCCATGTGGGGAAAAGAAGCCATCTAACGTCGGGAACGACGAAGAGGCATTTATTTCGTTAACGACGTAGAGTGATTGAAACCCTACCAGAGAGCGAGTAACGGACAATATCAATATCACATTGGGGACTACGTAGTGGTACCAATGATGATATTGGAATTGTATGTTTATCATCGATACGTATAAAAATATATCATTTTATCATTGAGGTTGACTGTTTGACTATTTGAATGTCATTGATATGCTGCTTGTTACATGATGAGTTGACTATATTATTGGTGTTGACTGGATTATGAATTTGGTTATATTATATTCATTCTCATTATTTTATTATATATGGAGATGATTGGAATTATGACATGATGGGTGATTATTGTGATTAGAGATTTTATGAGTGTTGATGCATGATGAGTATGGTGATGTATGGGGGGGGGTTCATGATACATGAGTTTAGAAGTGCCTAACACTACAAAAAAACAACTGTTTAGCGACTGGCATATTCGGTCGCTAAACTTTCTAATTCGGTCGCTATTTAATGTAGCGACCGAATTAGAGACCAATTAATGGTGGTGGCTGATAACCTGGTCGCTAAGCTTTTAGAGACCGAAATAATAATTCGGTCGCTAAATGGCAACCATAATTTCGGTCGCTAAATAATAAAAAACGGTCGCTACACGGTTGGTCGCATTGTTTGGGTAACCATTTTTAGCGACCGATAATCGGTTGCTAGTTCGGTCGCCAATGTTGGTTACTGTTAACCTATATTAGCGACGGATTTTCGGTCGCTAGACCACAATCTGTTAATGTTAACTAAAGTTTAGCGACCGAATTATTGGTTTCTAATTCGGTCGCTAAACTGGTTTTTATTAAATTTTTTTAAAATTTAATTTTTAAAATAATACTTTTTTTCTGTTTTCCTTTAAAGTTTAGCAAAATTACAAATAAAACACACCAAATTACTAATGAAATATACAATCATAAGAAATAATGAATATATATAAAAAAAAAATAATCCAAAGTGTCGTACAAGAATCATTTAAAGTCAAAAATATGAAAAAAAAAATCAGTCATGATGAAGGGGAGGTGGAGGAATCCAATCATCCTCAGCGTCCGTACCACCGACGTCTGCTATCTGATCGTCCTCTGCAGTAGCAACATCAGTAGCTGGCGGCGGAACTGGTGGAGCAGCAGCAGGAGGCACAACCGTCGGAGCATCACCCTGAGCAACTGGAGTCTGGATCCTCATCTGCTCCAACACCAGCCGCAGTGTCTGGCCCTGCTCAATGCACTTCTGCATCAGCTGCTGGTGTGCCCGAGTCAACTGTGCAATCTGGTTCGCCATCTGCTGCTCTTTCTCGTTCTTTTCCCGAAGCTCCGCGTTCAGCTGCGTGATGGTGTCCTGCATTTGGTTGAACTGCTCCTGAGGGACGGTATCGGCGTAGGAAAGAGCAGGCGTGCCGGATGATGAAGCGATAAACTCGCCTCCCAGGTGTCCGAGGCCATACACGTGCCCCTTCTTGTTCCTGCCCCCAACGACCTCCAAATAAATGGCATTATCGTCGACGGAGATAGGAGAGCTGGGCCCATCACCAGTCAAGGCCTGATCTTGTGTCTGTGAGGCACGTGATATGGCATCGTCCTTCTTCTCGTTGAAGCCCACCTACAAATTATAGTTGAAGAGATTTAGTTAAAATTATAATCAATATTAACAAATCATTTATAATAAATTACAAGGAAACACTAAATTGTTTTTTTGCTTACAAAGACGATTCTGGGCCTTGTCGTTGACCCATGTCCCCGACTTCAACTTCTTCGTCCTCTCCACCAACTCCATAGCAGTGGGGGCTCGCTGTTTCTGTGCTTTCTGTACAGAAAAATATAATCTTAAATTCATAAGAATAATTAAAAATGAAAACTAATTAAATAGTATAATAAGTCAAAAGTTTAATGTATTACCAGCTAGTCGTAGTGGGCGGCGGCTGATTTAGACCCACCGGTCCAAGCACATGCGCCACCATCAGAAGCTCGATTACGCCGAGCTGTGGCCTGGATCTCCTGGAACTTCTCGGTAGCCGATCTGGGGTCCCAGCTGCCTCCTGATCTCAGGATCCACCCACTTCCCCTTATTCTTACCCTTCCTCAGCTTGTTCGTCAGATTCTTCATGACCAGTGAGCCTTATACTCAAATATATCCCTGACGAGACCCTCTAAAGCTACGTCCCACCTATACTCTTTCTGCAACTTACAGTTGTTAGAAAATTCGTGTGTGTGTGTGTATATATATATATATATATAATGTAAACTTAATTTAAATAACTTAATAAATTGTTACCTTGAACTCTTGAAACAACTGATCCCTATGGCCCCATGGGATGGCCTTCCATGTAGGCCATGGACCATCAAACTTGCGTTGCTGGATCTTCGATATCGAATCAGAAGGGCCCTTCGCGGGCAGAAAGCTGCAGCAAAATTAGAGCATTAATAAATGTTATAAATAAATGAAAAAAACAAGTAAATAGAAATTAACGATACTTTATATATATTAAAAAAATTAAATTAGCTTACTCGTTATCCCCCCTGGGGATAAGAAGAATCCTCCTGTCGGATGGACCACGACTCTCCTGTCCCGATGATGATGATGGTCCTGTCATAGGTGTGGATGATGAGGGTGCAGCCTGTGTCCCGACCATATGAGGCTGGGTAGGGGGTGCAACTCCATCACCCTGAGGTGTCCCGTCCACAAAGGTGCTGGTAGGATGGTCTCGATCTGAAGGCTGTGGGTCGGCTGGCGAAGGGACTCTCGCAGCACGACCTCTGCCACGACCACCACCACGACCCCTACCTCTAGAGGAATCTGCCATCTGTGTAAAAAAAATGAAAAGATGATTACACAACAGTGTAACTAATACAAAAATAAATTACCTAAGTAGAATGACATTTACACAATGAATTATGACATAAATAAATTACCTAAATAGAATCTCCGTCACTAAATTCACCCTCACTCTCATCAGTCTCACTAGATCGGAATGTGCCTTCGCTAGATGCGTCCAACTCGGATTGATCCATTAACTCTCTTTCAACTTCTTCCCCATTTACGGAAATGTTCGCCAAAGAATTAACAATAATGTACGGCGTAATTTGCAACGGTACGTGGGGTCTTGAAAACTCATCATCTTGGTACGGAGCATCTTTTTCAGGCTGGTTGATTACATTATCAGTAATTATACTGCGAGCCTTTATCTTAATAACACCCAACCAGCCTTGATGTCCTTCGGGATATGGCGAGTAATAAACCTGATCTGCCTGTTGTGAAAAAATGAATGGGTCGTACGCCTTATCATACCTACGAGACAACCTAACTTGAACAATACCATATTTTTTATCGATTTTTGTCCCTACGTCAAGAGTAGGATCAAACCAATCACACTTGAAGATAACTAACTTCATCACGGGGAAACCGGTATAATCGAGTTCAAGGATGTCAGTTAGAACCCCATAGAAATCATCCTCTACATTGCCATCAGTGGCTCGCACACAAACACCATAGTTACACGACCGAATTCCTTCATTCCATGTTTTTGTGTCAAATTTATATCCATTTACAATGTAAGTATTCCATGATGTAACCCCTCTGTTAGGCCCCCATGCCAAATTTGTCAACAATGGATTTTGAATTTTTTTTCTGGATCTAGTACCTAAAAAATCAAATATTATATTATTCTTATACATGCTATATATTTAAGGAGATAAAATGTATTGCAACGAATGAAAATGCTTAACCTACATATTTACTGAACCATGTAGCAAAGTGAAAAGTGATTTCTCGATCAACCTGATCGTTTGAAATGTCAGGTTGGAAATCCCTTAGAAAATTGCCATACATCCTACATATGGGAGATTAACAGCAGGACGATTAATAATCATAAATGTCAATTGAACTTATAAAAGACATTGTAGAAACTTACTCTAAATATGGCGCCACCTCTTCACAATTTTGAAGGATATACAGATGAGCAGCATTAATGTCACGCTGCTCCAAGAAATATCCTTTTGATTTGCCACTAAATCTGCCCGGATAGTTGAATATTGACATATGAGGACTAGTTGAACTTCCTTCGCCCAAATCAACGTTTCTAGGCATCCTTCCTCCACTCGTGCCTTGTTCTTGACTTTGTGTTTAAGGGAGTGCAAGAACCTATTAAAGAGGGATACATACAAATAATTACTAGTTTTAGGGAAAGCTAAACTACGATTTCGTGTTCGTGAATTTCATATGTATTAAGTAAAATAGTTGATGTTGTTTACCTCTCAAATGGATACATCCAGCGGTATTGGACTGGGCCACCAACTCTTGCTTCGTAAGGTAGATGAACTGGCAGGTGTTCCATGGAATCAAAGAAACTCAGCGGGAAGATTTGCTCCAGCTTACATAACAAAATGGGTATCTTGACTTCCATATCCTTGAATTGATTCACATTTAGTGTTGTCGATGTAAGCTCCCTGAAAAAATGACTAAGCTCAACAAGTGGGTTCCAAATTTGCTTCAGTAATGCGTCGAACGCAATTGGAAGCAACCGTTGCATGAACACGTGGCAATCATGACTCTTCATTCCATGTAACTTTGCTTCCTTAATGTCAACACATCTACCCAAATTGGAAGCATACCCATCTGGTAACTTTAGTTCTTTAACCCACTTACAGACGGCCACTTTCTGTGTTTTTCTTAGTGTATAACTTGCCTTCGGTTTGATAAGTCTGCCACGACCACCGTCCTGCCGCTCAAGCTCCTTCCGATTACAAACTTTCAGCCAGATCCAATCGGGCTTTATTTGTATCATTTGTCCTCCCCTTGATGTCCATCACAGTGTCAAACACATTCAAAAACACATTCCTCTCAGTATGCATGACATCAATGTTGTGACGGAGTAGCTGCATCCTCCAATACGGCAACCTCCAAAATATACTTTGTTTTGTCCAATGATGGTTGACGCCATAATCAGGAATATGTTCTCCTTGGGATTCATGGACGAGCGGTAAGTACTGTACTCTCCGCCATACATTAGGACCAGTCAAACGTGGTGGAGGCGGTGTTGTCTCCGCACAACGCTTCTTGAATGCATTCTTGTTCCGCCTATAAGGATGATCTTCTGGAAGGAATTGACGATGACAATCAAAATATGAGATCTTTCGACTGTTTTTAAGCGTAAATGCCTTCGATCGCTCCATACATATTGGGCATCCAAGCTTCCCCGCGGTCATCCAACCCAACATCATCCCATAGGCGGGAAAGTCGTTGATCGTCCACATCAAAGCTGTTTTCATCATGAAATTCTGCCTCAAAGATACATCATATGTCAACACACCATCATTCCACAGCATCGTCAACTCATCTATCAGCGGCTGCAAGTACACATCAATCTTACCTTTTGGATTAGACGGACCCGGAATTATGACTGTTAGGAACATAAACTCCCGCTTCATGCACATCCCCTGGGGAAGATTGTACGGAGTCAGGATAACCGACCAACAAGAGTATGCTTTTCCAGACTGCCCGAAAGGATTAAATCCATCAGTAGATAGCCCCAATCGGACGTTCCGAGGGTCCTGCGAAAATGCCATATGAACCCTATCAAAATGCTTCCAAGCTTCTCCATCAGATGGATGACACAAGACATCTTGCTCCCTCTCATGCTCACTATGCCACCTCATGTGAGCTGCAGTGGCCATCGAAGAGTACAATCTTGTAAGTCTTGGCACGAGCAGAAAGTACCACATTTTTTTAGCGACCTCTTCTTCTCAATGCCCATCCTAGTGGTTGTCTTATACCGATCCGCACAACAAAATCGACAACATGTTATGCTTTCCGCTGAATCATCCTTATAGTACAACATACATCCATTCGGGCAACAATCAATTTTCAAACACCCCAGACCCAAATTTTCCACAGACTTCTTAGCATGATAAAAACTAGTAGGCATCCGATTGTCTTTTGGCAACGCCTTGGACACTGACCTGGTGAGGTGATTAAAACAGCCTTCTTGCATATTGTAGTCAGATTTGATACTCAATCATTCCATGCACATCGACAACTCCGTGTACTCCCGACATCCTTCCCACAATGGAGATCGTGCAGCACTCAGCATATCATAGAATCTTTGAGCTTCGGGATTCGGATTCTCCTCTATGTATTGGGAACCCATTCCACCATCTTCTCCCCCATCTTCTTCTAGTACAACATCAACCGATGGTCCAACATGATCCATTATCATCTACTTGTATGGATTCAATTCTTCCCTCCGGTCACCACTTCTATAGTACGAACCTTCAAACACAATCGGGTTTAAATCAGACAATGTCTCACCATGGTTACTCCACCAATAGTAATCAGGCATGAAGCCCTTCTCATAAAGATCGGCTACAACTCCATCCACGCTTTTGAAAGATTGACACTTGCATCTTTTGCAAGGACACCTCAAATGATCACCGCCCAGCCGTATAAATCTCTCCTGGCTAACAACAAACTCTATAAACTCACCCATTCCAACTCTATACTCTTCCCTAAGACGTTTATTCCGATCCAACCTAAGATACATCCATTTCCGATTCTCCGGAATATCCATTGCTGGCAATTAAATAGCATGACCAATCCTACAATAACACTTATATATTATGGTGCATTCCAATAACTCCATCAATCTCGTTCTTATGACAAGGTATGAACCTATCCCATTCGAGAAGAAACTTTACCACACTCGACTAATAATAGTTATTCCCATATTCAAATACCTTATACTTGACAAAATTTTGGCAGCATTTCCCATCGGTCTCCAAGAACACGACTCAAGCACGGTGAGAATCATCGCGATCAAGTATGCACCAGGAGAACAAAAGGAAATGCATCAGACCAAGATTTCAACAAGTATATAAGGCATTTGAACATTGAAATGACTATTGTACGAGTGTGAAAAAGGTTTTTTCCCAAACTGTCCCACCTGGACAATTCAAGATTCAATACAATGAGCATGCGTGCCCTGAGAAGGTACGCATGTTCATTAATATTGAATCTCAAATAGGAAACTAAGGCCTTCGTAACTTAATAATTAACTCTAGCAGAAAATAAAACCATTGACTTATAAGGATTGCAGCATACTTCAACAAATATATATTGAAGCATATTTCAATACAAACTTAGATAAAATATAGTAGCATACATCCTATTGAGCTCCTCTCTCCACTAACAAGTAACACATAATTGTCAAACACATGCATAACTTCTAAATTAGCAACACATAACAAGCATCCCGCCTTTTTGACACGATCACATCCTATTGAGCTCTGCTCTCCACTAAGGCTATTTTAACTCATTAACCATAACAGAAGATACAAATTTAACTCTATATACAGGGCACAATTTTAGGGACAAAAACGTTAATAAGGACATAAAAATAGCAATCAAGGCATAGAATTGACACATCCATCCTATTGAGCTCTGCTCTCCACTAACAAACAACATATAAAGTTTACAACCACATGCATCAATTTTAATCTACCGGCACACAACCAGCATCCTATTGAGCTCAGCTCTCCACTAACAAACAACATATTCAATTGCAACCACATGCATCATTTCTAATCTACCAGCACACAACCAAAATCCTATTGAGCTCAGCTCTTCACTAACAATCAACAAATCAATTCAAGTAACACATAATTGCCAAACACATGCATAACTTCTAAATTACCTTTCGGACAGGATCACATCCTATTGAGCTCCGCTCTCCACTAATAAACAACACATAATGGCAAACACATGCATAAATGATAAATTATCAGCACACACATCCTATCGAGCTCTGCTCTCAACTAACAAACAACATAACTTGACATTACACATTACAGATACCACACAAATCAAGGCATAATAAAGATGTAGTTAACTTACCTCAGCTCCCAACAAAGAATGGAAATAGTGACAAAGATCAAGGAGTGCAGCAAGTGATTAAATTCAACGGCCTGTTCAAAAATATATGATTAATTTCAATTCACAACTTTATGGTAAATATATATTGAATAAAATTGTTTCCCACCAACAATTCAACATTCTAGAAGCAACCACAAGATTAATTTTTCAAAGCACTAATCATTTAACTAGCTGCAAATAAATCACAACAAACTACAACGTGGGTAGTAAGGACACATAGGAACATGTGGAAACCGAGAAACTTATAAGACTTCAAACCATTTCCCATTATTTTCTAGTTGGATCTCTTTATGCTTGGCTAAATGATCATCACAATTTTGTATGGTCAATAAGCCACAATGTTGGTGTCCTGTTTTAGTGAAAGGGAAGCTAATATTGCCACGATATCCACAATAAAATGAATGTGGATATTCTCCTTGATACCCTTTCCCATCTCCAGCCACAAATAGAAGTTGCATAAGTTGAGAAACCGAAAGGAAGTGATATTTATAAAGTGGAGACATCCTAATTCCTCTCTATGAGAAAAATCAATTGGAACCAAACAACAATTTCATTCTCCAAAGCAAATTTATCTTAATGTAACACCAACTTGAATTACTTGATAAACCATTTGAGTTTGAAAATGACATTGAAGACTAGTTGAAATGAAATTCATGGAAGATAGAGGTGTTAGATGAGGTAGATAGCCATGTAAAGAATTAATTTTCTCCTATTGACTAGCAGCAGAAAGACTTTGATTTTTGGACTCTATTCTTTCTCTTAAATTATATCAATTTCTCTTGGAAGCTTGTTAAACCATCTAAATACCCCCCCCCCCCCCCAAGCACATGCAATTGCAGTGTCCCCTCTAACAGATATGTACCTAAATAGTGAAACAAGTGGCCTGCTACTGCTAGTTATATGTTATGTAAGGTTTGGTAATTTCTTCTAATTGAAAGTGTGCCTAATAAAACAAACAGAGTGAAAGATGAAAGCACTAAACAGACAAGTAAGGAGAAGGGGTGTACCCTGATGGTGGCGGCGGCGGCGGCGGCGGCGGTTCGGTGGTGGAGCTGTAACCAAACAACCCTGGAATGTGGAATGAAGAAAAAAAAATATAAGTGAAAGAGGGAGACAGAGACGAATCGAGAGAGAGGGATGGAAGCATACCTTGGTCTTACAGTGGTGGCGGCGAAGCCGCGAACGGTGACCGTAAAAGGGTGGTTGTGGTGAGGGAGGGACAACAGAGAGAGGGAGACAAGGAGGGAGGGAGGGGACCGTAAAAGGGACGGCAAAAGGAGGGGCTTGCAGTGGTGGTGGTGGCGGTGAGAATGGTGGCCGTAGAAGGGAGGAACTATGGTGACCGTAGAGGGGAGGAAATGGTGGTTTTAGGGAGTGAGAGGAAGAGAAACGCGTATGTGAGGAAGAAAGAGGGGAAAGTTAGCTGATTTAGGGATTTTACTATTTGCGACCGAATAAAAATCGGTCGTTGTTGGTTGCATTTGGAATTTTCAAAAATTAATTTAGCAACCGAATAGGATTCAGTCGCTAAAAGCTCCCAATTTTATTATTTCATGCACGCGTTAGCGACCGAACCAATATCGGTCGCAAAAAATATTACATTAGGACCATTGGGATAATATCGGTAGCAGGATCGGTCACTATATAGTCAACAAAGTTTGACTTCTAAAATAAATACTTTAATGACCGAAATAGCGACCGATATGGTTGCTACCTATAATTTCGGTCGCTAATTCAGTCATTGGATACATTATTACAGACTATCTAAAAGATGCTAAATTCCGTCGCAAAATCGGTCGCCATTTTCAACTGAAAAATTCGGTCGCTATGTTCGGTCGCTATTTGACCTTTTTTTTGTAGTGTAACCGATATGATTATTATGATATTGTGATGAGACTGATTGAGATGTGATTATTATTGAGGGTATTCATGAGATAGTGATGAGAGGTTAAGGCACTAGGAGGTGACCTGAAACATGGTCTGTGATATTGTCGTATGCACTAGGGGTTTAATTCCCTGACAGGATTGGCAGCACCGTCCCATACATTATTATTATTATAGTCGCAGCTATAGTTCATGCATTGCATGAGCGCCCTGTCGTGGGATCAGGGTGTGCACCGACGTGTATTAGGCAACCATAGTGCCATTACTTTGCATGGGCATTCTCCCTCCGTGGACGAGAATGTGCGCCTGGGACTCTGGAGACGTATCGTTATGGATATCCGGATATATGGACGTACATGATCATACACATTGCATTGCATCATGATGGAGGGTAGAGGAAAAATAATAGACGTTTTGAGGATGGTTGTGCTTATATATATATATATATATATATATATATATATATATATATATATATATATATATATATATATATATATATGGAGATGTATGTTTAGTGTGCTATTATGGATTTACATGTTGCTAAATCCTTTCCATGTTTTATGTTAAATACTTTCTTATCCCCTTTCTTTTTGCTATGGTACTTTGTTTTATTTACTGTTGTACCTTAGACCCGGATTACGGTGATGGCACACTGGAATCACCCGTGGATGACTCAGTTGGCAGGGTTCACCCTCGTAGGAACTTTTGAGTTCGAGTTCGTGGATCCAAACGGGTGGCAAGTGGACCCAGTCACCCGATTTGCAGTATATACGGGTCCAGTCTCGGTGATTACCGGATTCGGACAGGGAGCTCCTTTGGGTTTGATTGGCACTTTCAGAGCCGGTCAGACGTTCCCCTTTCCAATCGGACTTCCGGATGCACAATTACTGCTGATGCCGGAGATGGCACCGGTTCCCTTCCTAGTACCCTTCGAGGTACCTGCTCCAGAGCCAGCACCCGCACCGGAGCCCATCCTTGCACCAGTTCCAGAATATGACCCAATAGTACAAGTTCATGATCTGATACCTGTCCCGGAGGCACCAGCACACCCCAAGGTTAGAGCGACGGGGTCAGAGTCCTCCAGAGTGTCCTACAGGTTACCATCCAGGGATTGCAGGGCTTACTGACGGTTGTTCCATAGATCTTCAAAGAGGAGTTCTTCCAGCGGTAGCGGAGGAGTAGTGAGACCGTCGAGACTCAGGGGTGACGACGAAGGTAGTAGCCAGTGATGGCTCTGGTCAGTGCTATCTGTATAGGTGTGTGTGTGAGAGGTTTTGATGTATTTTTGAGAGGGGACTGGGTGTTGAGAGTTGGCGAGGTATATTCTGTTCCAGTCTTTTGATGTATTTTCATTTTATACCAGTCTGTATATATTTAGGATCTAGGGGTGTAAATGAGCTGAGCTATTCGTGAACTACCCGGACTCGACTCGTTACATGATCGATGAAACTCGTTTGTTTAATTAAATAAACAAACTCAAACTTGAGAGTGAGCTCAATTATTTAAATGAGCCAGGTCCAAGCATTATAGGCTCGACATTAAGGGCTCGCGAATAACTGATATATATATATATATATATATATATATATATATATATATATATATTTAAAACTTTTAAATTATATATAATGATATGACCAAAAAAATTATATATTATAATATATTATATATACTAATACTACTGCGTTTTTCATTTGCTTCCTCTTTCTTAACAAGTTGTTGATGGATGGACTTCCCTTCCATACAAATAAAAACTTTCAAAATTAATGTTTGGGTCCAACTAACTTGATTGTAGTCCAAATAACTTTTGCACCCAATAGTTAAACCCACTCCCAATATTTTTTTTGTTATTATCCTAATGAAAAGTCTTTCCAATGCTTACTCATAAATCTCTAATATAAAAGAAAACCATTTGTATCCTACTATAATACTAAGTTACTAAACATCTACAAGCAACAAAAAAAAAGCACTAAAATGCACCATTTGTATTTTTGTATGTGGACAACATTTTGAAGGAGACTATTCTTCCAACAAATTGATGAAGAAAATTTTAGTAATTTTCGTTATTTACATTATGGAAATATGTAGAACTTTAATAGATGTTAAAATTACTTTTGAAGTTACTTTTTAGTTACAATCTTAATTAAATACTAAATTCAAAATTTTCATATTATGGAACTATGCATAGTTTTTTGTTAAGGAAAACTTTCATAAATGCAAAAATAGTTAAGTTATAAATGAGCTACACAAGCCAAGCTCAAGCTTTTACTTTTTTGTAACAAGCCAAGCTCATGCTTTTAGTTAGGCTCATTTAAATAAATGAGCCAAGCTCGAGCTTCTAATTCACAAGCCAAGCTCAAGCTTTAAGTACTCGGCACGGCTCGACTCGTTTACACCCCTATTGGGATCCTACTGATGGGATTCCCTGACAGTACTTATGATGTATGGTGTTATGTATGTATACATATCTATGTGTTGCACATGGTTGTTTTATTTAAGTTTTAATTTTCCACTCTCTTGTTATAACTGCTTAACGCTAACTCTATGATTAGTTTTAATAAATTCGAGTTTTTCTTTAATGGGACGTCGGGACGTCTCATTTGGTAGTATCAGAGCGGTTCGTTTCTTTTCGGACTATGAATTAGGGTGTACTGGCCATTTAGTTGAATCCACATCGGATATCGACTATGCTTAGAAGTTGGGTAGTGAGTCCATATGCGATAATTACCATTAATGTGAAATATAGTATTTATATTCTAGTTTTATGTAGTATTATATGTCATATTGATGTGGGCTAATGATTTCTTTTAACAGGATCATGGCTCGAGGCAAAGGCAGAGGACGTGGAATGTAACACCCTGCTTTTTTGTTGAAGTGTCTTTTGGTAAGTTGTTTGGTTTATTAAGGGCTTAGTGGGATTTTTGGTTCAAAAGTCCCTTCCTGGCACATGAGCATGCCCGTGCTCATTAGCCAGCATGCCTATGCTTAAAGACTGAAGCATGTTTCAACTTTTAAGTTGAGCACGACCGTACTTAACAGTGAGCACGCCCGTGCTTAATGGTTGGACGTGCCTCGTAGGCGCTAAGTCAAGGACGCCTGTAATCAATGATGAGCACGACCGTGCTCGAGTCTGTGCCTTTATAAACAGAACAGTGATCGAGGGTTTACGTCATAAACCCAATTGTGACGACAGCAGACACCGGCAGCAACCCCTTCCTTCCCTATTGTCTCTAAACCCATTGTTTTGTAGGAGTTTTGGAGACTTGTGGGAACGTCTAGTTTATCAGTGTTGATCGCTATAGGTAACGGTTCCTTCCCCTTTGAGTTCCTTTTCTATTATTTGAAATTAGGAACTAATTGGTTGATGTTCTTCATTGACCAAGGCTTGGAGGGTTAACTAAGCCGCTTAAGGGAACGTGACTGGTTCTTCGTTTAACGTCTTGCTGTGGAATCTTCAATCCAGGTATGGGAGAAGAATAATGTATACACTAGGCTAGGGAGTAGCGTAAGATAAGGGGTTCCCATAGCCCCGTTTATTGTTGTTATATTGTTATAGATGCCATGATATGCCTGGTTGTATGAGTTAATTGTTATAATTGCTAATTGGTTGATGGTATACTCAATGTTTATGATTATCATGTTGTTCGTCAATGATGTATAATAGTTGAATATGTTCATAATCTGATTATGACCGTTATGTTGTGGTTGCTATGCATTGACTGGCTGAATGTTAATTGGATGAGGCTGTGTTGTTGTTATGATAAACACGTTAATAAGACCCTAACCGGACTTAATTAGGACCCTTAGTTAACATAGGACTTAAGGGGTTAATTCCCCAATGCTTCATAAGACATGAATTGTTAGTGAGAGGTGAGGTTTTATGCCAACTGGATTAGTCAAAGGACCCTAGGATCTGATTTGAGAATGTTAGGAAGGTTTGACTCCAAGAACACATTGAACTCTGCCCAGAACAGTATGGCCCTGCCCAGGAGCACGACCGTACGAAACAGGGAGCACGACCGTGCTCCCAGTTAATTTCTGGAAGGCAGGTCGTGCATTGAGCATGATCATGTAGGACAGTGCGCACGACCGTGCTCCACTTAAGTGGCAGCACAACTGTACTGGGGTGAGCACGCCCGTGCTTCCCTCTACTGGTCAGAACCCAAAATTAAAGAATTAAGGGGGTGTTTCACCCCAATTATCCCCAGATGATGTAATAATACACCAATCGAATGATAACAAGCTAGATAATATAATTTCAGATTAATTAAGATGAATGAGAATAATAAGTTGGTTAAGTCGGTACCCGATTGGTTACCGCACATTGTTACGCTTTGGTGCTTTTTGGCCAAAGTGCTCTCGATGCTTTTTGGTTGAGATGTTGTTATGTTAGACCTTGGTGCTTTTTGGCCAAGGGGGCCTTGACCCCACGGTTTGGGTCTAAGGTGTTGATGTTGATGTTGGTGATAAGTCTTGGGTGATTTTAGGCCCAAGCAAAGGAGGTGGTTGCCTTGTGTGTTGTTGTGCCATTTGCATAGAGCATTGGAGTTGATGTTGAGGGGCATGTTCAACATACAGGAGGTCGTGCAAGTTATGATGATCTAGCACAAGTCTCGGGTGGTTCACCTAAGGTTTGGTGAATCGTGCGCCCCCGAGGTGGCGTATCTAGTTATGATACGTCGGCTATCCAAGGGGTTCCTCCATGGTTTGGGGAACTATCGGTGTTGGTGCTTTTTGGCCAATACGGATATGTAACTCCGATGTTGACTTCCTGAGTTAGTTGGATCCACATGCATTGACGGAGTAGTGGCGTAGGATTGCATTGCACCGTATAGCATATGTTGGATGGTCAACATGCTGTTATGATATTATATGATGTGTTTATAGTATGTTGTGATATTGCTATACCATGATGTATGTTCATCTTATTCCCTATTCCCATGCCGTTGTGTTTACATGATTTCTTACTCCTTGTTTTTCCTGTTTCTGTTGTTGCATGTATCTCCTTATGCAGAGGACGATGAGTAGCCAGTGGAGGAGCGACTCTGAGGAGCCGCGACTTTAGTTAGGATGCTTAGTTATAGTTGTTAGCTTTGTTTAGCTGTTTCAGTTTGTTTCCGTGATGTATCCTGATTTTTGGTTATGCCAGCTCTGTATGTGACATCGAGGTTGGGTTTTCTTTATTTTTCTTGTTTATGTTTCATTGTTTTAAAACTATGTTATTTCCGCATCATTTTGTTGAGACGTGAAACCTTTTTATCCAAGTTTTTATTTGATTCAAATAAATGCAAGTTTTTATAGTTACCTCTTTTAAGTAAATGTTTTATATTAATGTGCGGGGTAGAAGGGTGTCACATTTAGTGGTATCAGAGCAGTTAGGCCCTGTCCAGACGTGGTATGAGTCTGTTGCGAGTCTTCCGTGTGTCTTGTTTGAATTGTCTATACTTGTTGTAGACAATGATGTTTTAAGTTAGCGAGTCGTAGCTTTTCCTGGTTAAGTTCCCTGTGTTTAACGAGTTGTCTTGGTGTTATAGGGATTTATGGCAGGAAGAGGAGGCAGAAACGATCAGGCAATCGCTGATGCGTTGGTACTCCTTGCCAATGCAATCGGCCAAGTTCATAACAACAACCACGGAGGACCATCAGAGCTTCAGGGTCTCGACAAGTTCCAGGGAAACAATCCGCCGTCTTTCAGAGCAGCTTATGACTCCGAGGGAGCTTTGCTGTGGATGAGGGAGATCGAGAAGATCTTCAGAGCTATGGACTGCAACGATCAGCAGCGGGTTTTCTTCGCCACGTTTATGCTCATAGAGGAGACTGGGCACTGGTGGGAGAATTGTCGTCAGAGGATGGTGGCTGAGGGTACAGTAGTCACCTAGGCTGTGTTCAGAGATAGGTTCATGGAAAAGTATTTTCCTGCGGATGTGCGTGACAAGAAAGAGATGGAGTTCCTGGCACTGAAGCAAGGAAATATGTTAGTGGGCGAGTATGCGGCAAGATTCGAGGAGCTAGCTAGGTATTACACACCTTATTAGGTCATGGCAGATGACCGGTTAAAGTGTGTAAAGTTCGAGGATGGCCTTCGTCCAAAGATCAAGAAGGCAATCAGCTACCAGGAGATCAGAGTTTTCCCAACCTTGGTGAACAAGTGTAGGATCTTTGAGGATGCCTACAAGTCCAGAGTCGCCAGCTACAGGAATTCAGACAGCCAGGGTAGCAAGAAGACTGAGCAGAAGGATAAGCATAAGGGCAAGCAGCGTTATGCTCCAACCGGATGGGACTTCAAACAGAGTGGCAGGAAGCAGGAGTTTTCTCATGATAGGTTAGGAGGCAGCAATTCTAATGCCTCTAGGCCCAAGAAGTGTGGCAAATGCGGCGCATCGGATCATTTCTTTATCCAGTGTAAGGAACCAGACGTCATCTGCTTCAAGTGTGGCAAATCTGGCCACATCAATCGGGATTGTGGAGGAGCGAAGTCAGAACCTCCAAGTGCTAGCAAGAGTCAGCAGTCTTAAGCCAATCGACTGAAGACCACTAGGAGAGTCTTCACTCTTAGTGGGGCCGAAGCCTTCGAGTCTGATGACTTGATCCAAGGTACGTGCTCAATTAATGGGACCCTTTTAACTCTATTGTATGACTCGGGGGCTACGTACTCGTTTATATCTCTTGATAGGGTCAAGAGTCTTAAATTACATGTTACCATTCTGAGTTATGATTTGATTGTTGCCACACCTACAGACAAGCCTGTACTCACTTCACATGCATGCAAGGACTGTCATATTGCTGTCATATTCCAACCATATCCTTTTGAACTGTTTTGATAAAACCTTAATTTTTGGAACTCCTGAGGAGTCTAAGAATCCGACCTTTCTCTTTACCAACCAAGTGAAAGCTTCGATGAAAGGCGAAGCCCAAGTGTTCATGACGTTGTCTTCCCTGGAAGTTGAGAGCCCTCCTGATATCGGAAGTGTGCCTGTTGTGCAGGAGTTTCCTGAAGTGTTCCTTGGGGATGCTTACCAACTACCCCCAGAAAGAGATGTGGAGTTCACCATAGATTTAGTACCTGGTACCGGGCCTATTTCCATAGCACCTTATAGAATATCTCCTCTAGAGCTAGCCAAGTTGAAGGAACAGATAGAGGACCTGATGATGAAACAATTCATTAGACCTAGTGTGTCTCCGTGGGGGCCACCAGTTTTGTTAGTAAAGAAAAAGGATGGCGGTATGAGGTTGTGTGTCGACTATCGACAGCTCAACAAGGTGACCATTAAGAATCGGTATCCCCTCCCTAGGATTGATGATCTTATGGATCAATTGATCGGAGCCGGTGTCTTTTCGGAGATAGATTTGAGGTCGAGATACCATCAGATTCGGGTTAAGTCTGAGGACACCCCGAAGATAGCGTTTAGAACGCGATATGGTCACTATGAGTACTTGGTTATGCCTATCGGTGTGACCAATGCTCCTGCGGTCTTCATGGACTACATGAATAAGACCTTTCACCCTTACTTGGATAAGTTTGTGGTGGTCTTTATCGATGACATCTTGGTGTACTCCAAGTCTAAGGAAGAACATGACGAGCATTTGAGGGTTGTCTTGCAGACCCTTAAGGAGAAGTAGTTGTATGCCAAGATGTCTAAGTGCAAGTTTTGGTTATAAGAGGTTATTTTCTTAGGTCACATGATCTCGAAAGGTGGAATAGTCGTTGACCCAGCTAAGGTTGAGACGGTGCTCCAATGGGAAGCGCCAAAGTCAGTGATTGAGATTAGGAGTTTCTAGGGTTTAGCAGGGTACTATAGGAGGTTTATTGAGAGTTTCTCTAAGTTAGCCTTACCCTTAACCCGTCTCACCAAAAAGGGACAACTGTTTGTGTGGGAATCTAGGCGTGAAGAGAGTTTCCAAACCTTTAAGAATAGGTAAAACATCAGCACCGGTTTTAGTGTTGCCCGATCCTAGTAAACCTTTCATAGTGTATTGTGATGCATCGAAGCAATGTTTAGGTGGAGTGTTGATGCAAGATGGTAAGGTAGTAGCTTATGCATCTAGGCAGTTGAAAACCCATGGGAGAAACTACCTTACTCATGATCTAGAGTTAGGAGCTGTGGTGTTTGCCTTAAAGATCACGAGGCATTACCTGTATGGAGCAAAGTTTGAGGTCTTTAGTGATCATAAAAGTCTGAAGTATCTCTTTGATCAAAATGAGTTGAAAATGAGATAGTGTAGGTGGATGAAGTTTTTAAAAGGATTTTGAGTTTGATCTAACCTACCACCCAGGAAGAGCCAATGTAGTGGTCGATGCCTTAAATAGAAAAACCTTGCACATCTCTGCTTTGATGGTTAGGGAGATGGATCTAATTGAGGAGTTTAGAGACCTGAGTTTAGCTTGGGAAATTACCCCTAAGAGCATTAGGCTTGGAACTTTGAAAGTTACCAACAGTTTGATGGATCAGGTTAGAAAGTATCAGAAGTTAGACCAGTATCTTTTAAATCAGCGTGAGTTGCTTACGCAGGGTAGAAACCTTAGTTTTAAGGAAGGAAGCGATGGAGTTTTGAGGTTCCAAGTTAGAGTCTGTATACCAGACGTCCTGGAGCTTAGAAAGTTGATCCTTGAAGAAGGACATAGGAATGGAATGAGTGTGCACCCAGGTGCCACTAAGAAGTATCAGGATCTTAAGAGGATGTTTTGGTGACCTAGGATGAAGAAAGATGTGGCTGAGTTTGTGTATGCGTGTTTAGTGTGCCAAAAGGCTAAGATAGAACACTAGAAGCCATCAGGAAAGATGCAACCTTTGAGTATCCCAGAATGGAAATGGGATAGTATTTCCATGGATTTTGTGTCTGGACTCCCTAGGACTCCAGCTGGTTTTGAGGCTATATGGGTCGTTGTGGGTAGACTGACTAAGTTCGCCTATTTCATCCCGATGAACATGGAATACTCTTTGGAAAAGTTGGCTAAGCTGTACATCAGGGAGATAGTTAGGCTACATGGTGTAAATTCTAGCATAGTTTCAGATAGAGACCCGAGGTTTACCTCTAGGATTTGGAACAGTTTGCAAGAGGCTTTAGGAACCAAGCTTAGGCTAAGTTCAACTTATCACCCTCAGACTGATTGTCACTCTGAGAGAACCATCCAGTCCTTAGAGGACCTGCTTAGAGCTTGTGTGTTAGAACAGTCAGGAAGTTGGGACAAGTTTCTGCCCCTGATAGAGTTTACCTACAACAATAGTTTACATTCCAGTATTGCGATGACACCTTATGAAGATCTTTATGGGAGGAGATGTAGGACACCCTTGTGTTGGAGTGAACCTGGTGATGGTGTTGTACTAGGACCTGAAGTGGTGCAAGAAACCACTGAGAAAGTAAGAATGATTCAGGAAAAGATGAAAATGGCACAAAGTAGGCAGAAGAGTGACACGCTGTCGTACACGGGTCAAAAAGCAAGTGATTGGAAAATATGTAGCTAGGGAGCGATAACTCGAGTATCGTCTCACAAGGACTCTTGGATTGTTATTATCAGAAAAATCAGTTTGGGGGGGGGGGGGGGGGGGTTGAGATAAAAGATTCAATTAAAAGAAAACAATGCAATTAAGAAATAAGTGATTATCAATAATTAAAACGATTAATCTACTGTTCTCGGTTTCCCACTACCATCGATTCATATAAATTCCATGCCCTAAGCGGATTCTAATCTCTTTTCGATTGTAGCAGCAATTAAGAAGCGAAATTGACACTACGAGATTTATGTTCCTAATTCCCGAATTAAGCAAACGGGGTGAAGCTCTCGTGAATTAAGCAAACACGATCGAACACACGCAAATTAAGCAAACGCGATTAAGTATAGGAACATACAATCATTGAAACAAATCAATACCTATTCTATACAATCCTGAATTAAGCAAACAGAACATATATAACAATATTGAAAGAGAATAGCAATAAGATTAGGAATTATAGAACCTCAAGTGGCAATGGAAACCGATTACAGCAGATCAATCCAAGGAGATTAGTTCTCCATCAAAAACGTAATACAACCTAGGAAATTCGTAAACAGTGGATAATGAAAAGTCCCTTTGTTCTGCCCTAAAACAGCAATTTATAACTTTCAGAAACTGCGCATGCTCGCGAGGCGAGTAGCCTCTCGCGACGCGAATATTAAGAATGGCGCCAGTTTGAATTTGGATTATTGCGAGGCGAATAGTGGCTCGCGAGGCGAGACAGAAAGGGTCTTCTCATTACGCCCGTGATGAGTATCAGAGCCTGGGCATGATGGCTTCTGGTCCTCAGGCTCGCGAGGCGAGACATGGTTCGCGAGGTGAGACAGAAATGGTTGCATTCTCTGGCACAGTTAGCCTTCAGGCTCGCGAGGCGAGGTGGTGATTCGCGAGGCGAGACAGAAATGGTTGCATTCTCTGGCACAGTCAGCCTTCAGGCTCGCGATGCGAGGTGGTGATTCGTGAGGCGAGACAGAAAGGATGACATTCTGCTGTCCAGGCTGGTCTTCAGTCTCGCGAGGCGAGTAGTCTCTCGCGGGGTGAACATTTCCAGAATTGCATTTTCCATTGCTTTTCTCCATTTTCTTGACTCTAAGTGCTTCCCCTTTTAACCTGAAAACATGAGATAGCAGTGAATGTTTTATTTGACTCAAAAACTAACTAAAATGTCCTAAACTACTTAAGAAACTCAAAATGTTGCTTGAGGACAGTTAAATCCAAATCTGGGCTAAGACGAGATTGAAACTCGAATAATTAGCACAAAAACCATGATCTTACTAGTTATAAAACTAGTTAGCCAGAGGCTGATCAAAGAGCTACCATGACAAGAGGAGGAAGGCGCTCGAATTCCAGGAAGGCGATCATGTATTCTTGAGAGTTACTCCAACGACTGGGGTTGGTAGAGTGATGAAAGCGAAAAAACTTACTCCTAGATTCATTGGTCCTTACCAAATTTTGAAAAGTGTCGACGAAGTCACCTACCAAATAGCCTTACTACCGTTCTTGTCCAATCTTCATAGTGTTTTCCATGTATCTCAACTCAAAGTATGTTCACGACCCTAGTCACGTAATAGTCCCAGATACCATACAGTTGAAAGAGAACCTGACTTTTGAGGTGTTACCCCTTCGAGTCGAGGATAGGAGGGTGAAGCAGCTAAGAGGCAAGGAAATTCCTTTGGTCAAAGTCGTTTGGAGTGGGGCTACTGAGGAAAGTGCTACGTGGGAGCTGGAAAGCAAGATGATGGAGTCATACCTGCACCTTTTCAACCGAGGTGAGTAGAAATTTCGAGGACGAAATTTTTATAGGGGGTGGAATTGTAACACCCTGTTTTTTCGTTTAAGTGCTTTTTGTTAAGTTGTTTGGTTGATTAAGGGCTTAGTGAGATTTTTGGTTCAAAAGTCCCTTTCTGGCACATGAGCACGCCCGTGCTCATTAGCCAGCATGCCCGTGCTTAAAGGCTGAAGCGTGTTTCAACTTTTAAGTTGAGCACGACCATGCTCGTGCTCAATGGCTGGACCCGCCTCGTATGTGTTAAGTCGAGCACGACCGTGCTCGAGTCTGTGCCTTTATAAACAGAACAGTGATGGAGGGTTTACGTCATAAACCCAATTGTGACGACAGTAGCCACCCTAGTGCGGCAGCACCGATTCATCGTTTAACGTCTTGCTGTGGAATCTTCAATCCAGGTATGAGAGAAGAATAGTGTCTACACTAGGCTAGGGAGTAGCGTAAGATGAGGGGTTCCCATAGCCCCGTTTATTGTTGTTATATTGTTATCGATGCCATGATCTGCCTGGTTGTATGAGTTAATTGTTATAATTGCTAATTGGTTGATGGTATACTCAATGTTTATGATTATCATGTTGTTCGTCAATGATGTATAATAGTTGAATATGTTCATAATCTGATTATGACCGTTATGTTGTGGTTGCTATGCATTGACTAGCTGAATGTTGATTGGATGAGTCTGTGTTGTTGTTATGATAAACACGTTAATAAGACCCTAATCGGACTTAATTAGGACCCTTAGTTAACATAAGACTTAAGGGGTTAATTCCCCAATACTTCATAAGACATGAACTGTTAGTGAGAGGTGAGGTTTTATGTCAACTGGATTAGTCAAAGGACCCTAGGATCTGATTTGAGAATGTTAGGAAGTTTTGACTCCAAGAACACGTTGAACTCTGCCCAGAACAGTATAGCCCTGCCCAGGAGCACGACCGTGCTGAACAGGGAGCACGACCGTGCTCCCAGTTAATTTCTGGAAGGCAGGCCGCGCTTTGAGCACGATCGTGCAGGACAGTGAGCACGACCGTACTCCACTTAAGTGACAGCACGACCGTACTAGGGTGAGCACGCCCGTGCTTTCCCCTACTGTTCATAACCCAAAATTAAAGAATTAAGAGGGTGTTTTACCCCAATTATCCCCAGATGATGTAATAATACACCAATCGAATGATAACAAGCTAGATAACTTAATTTCAGATTAATTAAGATGAATGAGAATAATAAGTTTGTTAAGCTGGTACCCGATGGGTTACCGCACTTTGTTATGCTTTGGTACTTTTTGGTCAAAGTGCTCTCGATGTTTTTTGGTCGAGATGTTGTTATGTTGGACCTTGGTGCTTTTTGGCCAAGGGGACCTTGACCCCACGGTTTGGTTCTAAGGTGTTGATGTTGGTGATAAGTCTTGGGTGCTTTTTGGCCCAAGTAAAGGAGGTGGTTGCCTTGTGTGCTGTTGTGCCATTTGCATAGAGCATTGGAGTTGATGTTGAGGGGGATGTTCAACATAGTGGAGGTCGTATAAGTTATGATGATCTGGCCCAAGTCTCGGGTGGTTCACCCAAGGTTTGGTGAACCGTGCGCCCCGGAGGTAGCGTATCCAGTTATGATACGTCGGCTATCCAAGGGGTTCCTCCATAGTTTGGGGAATTGTCGGTGTTGGTGCTTTTTGGCCAATACGGATATGTAACTC
The DNA here is from genome assembly GCA_030762895.1 of Sophora flavescens. Lineage (NCBI taxonomy): Eukaryota > Viridiplantae > Streptophyta > Magnoliopsida > Fabales > Fabaceae > Sophora > Sophora flavescens. The sequence continues at coordinate 163,218,984 of CM061064.1, read as the reverse complement.
CGAAGTTGACTTCCTGAGTTATTTGGATCCACATGCATTGATGGAGTAGTGGAGTAGGATTGCATTGCACCGCATAACATATGTTGGATGGTCAACATGCTGTTATGATATTATATGATGATGTATTTATTGTATGTTGTGATATTGCTATGCCATGATGTATGTTCATCATATTCCCTATTCCCATGCCGTTGTGTTTACATGATTTATTACACCCTGTTTTTCCTGTTTCTGTTGTTGTATGTATCTCCTTATACAGAGAACGATGAGCAGCCCACGACTCTAGTTAGGATGCTTAGTTATAGTTGTTAGCTTTGTTTAGCTGTTTCAGTTTGTTTCCGTGATGTATCCGGATTTTTGGTTATACCAACTGTGTATGTGACATCGGGGTTGGGTTTTCCTTATCTGTCTTGTTTATGTTTCATTGTTTTAAAACTATGTTATTTCCGCGTTGTTTTGTTGAGATGTGAAACCTTTTTATCCAAGTTTTTATTTTATTCAAATAAATGCATGTTTTCATAATTATCTCTTTTAAGTAAACGTTTTATATTAACGTGCGGGGTAGAAGGGTGTCACATGGTAGACGTGATGGTGGTAGAGTGTTGAGTCACCGGCAAGTGTACCCGGTCGTCGTAAGTAATCAACACGATAAGTAATTACCGAGGTCAGACACAGGGATTGGACTACCAATTCGACCAATTTGCAAGAAATTCGATACCTTTGACCAAGCAAAAGCAAGTGGTTGAGAAGAGAGAGGAAATAGGATAACAATTTAAATCAACAAATCAAATAGAGATAAACTAGGTAGCGATAAGATAAGATGAGAATTAAAATCTGGATTAAACATCTAAGGTCACAAATCCACCTACCCAATCATGCATAGTACCGAAGTGATGATGATCCTCTCCCTAAGTTCAATTGTAATGTCAACCAGGACCCCCAAATTCTCCTAATAACACTATCGTGCTTAATAGGACGTATTCAATGATTGAGTTAATTACTTGCTAGGTCTCATAACCCAATCATCAAACTCTATTAAATCTTGTTCCCTATAAGATTGCACTGATCTACTACTCACTCTCGTGCAATATTCAATCAATGATCCCAATTCAAGTTCTAAACGTGAATTGCCTATCAAGGCTCATCACGTTAACTAGTCAATCATGCATGCTTATGATCAACACAATAAATTCAGAATTGGAAAACATGAATTGAGGTAAAGGAGGAAAACATACATCACATTGAACGCTACACCTCCATGGGTGGTTTCATTGATCCCTTAGACAAGGGGATTAGTTCCTCATGCTTGTAACAACGCACAAACAATTGGAATTCATCATGATTGTCAAATAAGAAAAGAAATAGGGAGACGCGGCTCCAGAGAATAAGGATTCGTAGCTCAAAAGCGATCTAAAACAAGTGGTGAACAAAAGGTTCCTAAATATACCCTAAAACAGCCTATAAATAGAGGTTCTGTGTCTATCTCGCTCGCGGGGCGAGCAATCTCTCGCTAGGCGAAATTCAGTTTTTGGCTCCATCTTGATTTGAATACTCGCGAGGCGAGATGGTGATTCGCGAGGCGAGACAGAAAGGGTGACATCTCTGGCACAGTCAGGCCTTCAGCCTCGCGAGGCGAGATGGTGATTCGCGAGGCGAGACAGAAAGGGTGATTGTTGCTGTTCATGCTGGTCTTCAGGCTCGCGAGGCGAGATCCTGTTTCGCGAGGCGAAACTTCCAGAATTGCATTTCCACTGTTTTCTTCATTTTCCTTGACTCTAAGAGCTTCACTTTTAACCTGAAACAACAAAAGGAAACGAAAAGCGTAATTCTACTCAAAATAAACTAAAAACTACTAAAAATACATTAAACGAATCAAATTCTAACTTAGGAACAAAACAAGGCCAATTTGGGAGATTAGCGAGGTTGACTCACCCAATTAGGCACAAAATCTACCCCTTTTCTAGCTAGAAACTAGATGAGCCAGAGGCTTATCAAAACACCCCAAACTTAAACCTTGCTTGTCCCCAAGCAAGCTAAAACTAAAAAAGACTCAACACTTAGCAAGCTTAAAGGATTCAATCAATTTTTGCACAGATTTCATGCAATTTAACACAACAATTTTTCCTCAATGTTTTCCCCCTTGCAACAATGTAATCCCCACATTCATTTACTTTAAACAATTGAGAATTTCCATCATTCATGCAATCAGTAATCTAAGTTGAGGATCCAAGTGGCACACAAAAGGGAGATCACCAAATTCAAACAATTGCCTTCTTCACAAGGGCATTTAATATTTCACTCATTCGCTCAATTTGTCTAAGCTACCAACTTTTCACTCAATCTCGCATTTCAAGAACACTTCCCATGAATTTGATTTTCATCTCAACAAAGTTCCCACAAAAATATGTATGCATCATCAAAAGGTCTTTCATAGGTTGTAATGAGGCCTGGCTCAAGGTAAGATATTCAAAGGATAGAGGTTTAGTCCCTAGGATCAATGAGAGCATCAAACTAGCACTGCAACAATTGAATTTACTCTCATATTATTATTATATTCCTTGCATTGGGTGGCTACAAACCTCTTCCTTTTTATACTTTTTCACTTTGCCCTTTTTGGCATATATTCAATACTTTTCATCGCACTTTTTTTTCTTTTTTTTTTCTCTAGCCTTCGGCCTTTAATTTTGCTTTTCTTTTTCTCAACTATGATTCATGAACTTTGTAGCCACCCCAAACTTAGTTCCACAACAACACTCACAAAGCTAAAATTCCATTCTCTCCTAAACCCTAGGATAGGGGAAAATCATGGTTTTTCTGAGTTAATGGCTTGTAATGTAAGGTCATCAAGAACAATAGGCTTCAAGGCTCAATGTGGCTAACTAGGGATCATTCATCAAGGTTGGTTCAATTTATGGCCAAGTAGTTATTTCAAAGAAAAAATGCCTAGATCATTTGATGCAACATATAAATATGCAAACCATGCACAGATTCAAGCAAATCCGAGAAGGTGCAACTTAAAAGCGATTCACACAATTAAGAACATGTTGGAGGCTCAAAGTTCTCACTTGGACATTTTTGCAAATCATTTGACCGAGATACAATTCCTAATGTGTGCACCCCTTCACCCCAAACTTGTCATAAATCAAGCAATCACAATAAAATTTCTCAAAGTTCAATTTTCAATTTTTCACATGGGGATCAAATTTTTGATTTTCAGAACCTAGGGGGAAATCATCAATGGTCAACATAATTCATGCAGTCAATCTATGCTAAATTTAATTAAAATCCACCAAGCTTGCCGACACAACACTCGCACACATACTCTTGATCTTCTCAAATTATTCAAGAGCGAAATTCAAAAACAAATGGAAAAAGGAAAAAAAAAAACAAAAACAAGGCAATGCAAATGGTTCCCTCCCCCACACTTAAGGCATACATTGTCCTCAATGAAAGAACATAAATATAAAAATAAGAGTGAGGGAAAGGAGAAGGTGCTCCCTGATCAAGTTGCATCCTCAGGTACCGAGCTCTCATGGAATAGCTTCAAGCGCTGCCCATTAACTTTCCAGAATCGCGAGGCGAGTAATAGCGCGCGAGGCGAATCTGGAATTCCAACAACTGATGATGCCCAGATTCGCGTGGTGAAAGTGGCTCTCGCGACGCGAGACAGAAGCGTGAGCAAGCCTCTGAGATTCAGGGCTTCTGTCTCGCGAGGCCACTGTGGATTCACGGAGCGAATCTGGTTTTTTTTTCCTTAAAAAAAAGGATATCTAGCTTGGGTTGCCTCCCAAGTAGCGCTTGTTTAACGTCCCGAGCCTGACTCAAGTCACCCCTAAGGCATTGCTAAGGATTACTGGATGTTGTCCCTTCTCCCCCAAGAATGCATACTTTAAGTGGGTTGGGAGTTGCTTCAACTCCGGTGCTTTGTTATCTTCTTCCATTCCTTCGTTGTTGAGCTTCTCCTTTGTACATTCATCCTTTGGGAGACTCGGTAAGGCTTCCGTGTTTTTCAAGCACTCAAGATAGTCCTCATCCCCCAAAGGGTCTTCTTCCTCACCATCATCATCATGGGACTTTACCAACACTTGTGCAAGTGAAGAACCACGGGCTTCTCTAGTGGCCTTTGCCTTGACAATTGAGTCCACCATATCCACTCGATACACATCCAAGCCTCTCAGCAGGGTGCTTCATTGCTTCAAAGACATTGAAGACTACATTCTCATCTTGCACGCTTAGGGTGAGTTTCCCTTGTTGCACATCTATCAAGGCTCGCCCAGTGACCATGAATGGCCTACCCAATATGAGAGGGATCTCAGCGTCTTCATCCATATCAAGCACCACAAAATCCGCCGGAAATATGAACTTGTCCACCTTCACTAACAAATCTTCGACCACCCCATAAGGATATTTTATAGAACGGTCGGCTAGTTGGAGTGACATCCGTGTATCTTTGGCTTCTTTGATCCCCAACTTCTTCATCATAGAGAGGGGCATCAAGTTGATGCTTGCCCCTAGATCACACAACGCCTTTCCTAGAGTCATCTCCCCAATGGTGCATGGTATAGAAAAAGAACCGGGATCCTTCAGGAGGTAGTTTTCTTTGAAGAATGGCACTACACTCCTCGGTCAAAGCAATTGTTTCCTCATCCACTATTCTCCGCTTCTTGGAGAGAAGCTCCTTCATAAACCGGGCATAAGATGGCATTTGTTCCAAGGCTTCCGCAAATGGAATGTTAATTTGAAGTTTGCGGAAGACATCAAGGAATTTATTGAACTGCTTATCTTGTTGAGGCTTCTTCAATCTTTCAGGATATGGTACCTTCATGTAGGGTGGGAGGTCTTTGGGTCCAACCCACTTCTTTCTTCGGAACTCTTCATCTACAAGTTTTAACCTTCCCCCTTGCTCCGGTGCCTTGTCACTTGCCAACTCCTCCTTCCTAGGTTGCTCTTCCTCAACATGTGGTTGTTCCGAGGCCTCAGCTTCCTGAGAACTAGTTGCACCCCTGTTAGATCCCAACACCCTACCTCTTCTAGTTGCTATGGCATTGCATTGGTTCTTAGGGTTGTTCTCGGTATCACCTGGGAAAGTGCCTGGGAGACGCTCATTTGGTTGCTTTGCGAGCTGAGCTATCTGCGTCTCTAGATTCTGAATTACCGACCCTGTATGAGCTGCCAACTTGTCAATGGCTGTGCTTGTATTGATTGACAGCTTCTCAATTGCCGCATTCGTCTTTTCTATAGCCAACTCCCAAGGTTGCCTTCCACCATCTGTTGTTTGCAATTGATTATGCCCTGGAAAATCCTGCTGAGTATTGCGTTGATGGATTCCATAGTTTGGCTTCTGATTCTGTTGAGGTTGTTGTTGCCCGGCTAGACCACCACTAGCATTACTCCAAGCGAAACCCGAATGGTCTCTCCTCATATAACCCCTATTCTGATTCTGACTGTAATCATTCTGTCTATTCCTCTGATAGTTGTTCCGGGGCACGCTGTCATAGAAATTGTGGCATGAGTCCACATGTTCTTGAGAGAAGTTGAACGGACAACTCTGAATGTCATGATCTCCATTACAATTATCACAACCCGGAGGCATTCCTTCGTGTATCACATTAACCCTTTTGTTCCCAGACAATGCCGCATTTTGCATCTTCAACAGTTTATTTTGCTCTAGAATGGCTTCTATTGTTGCAGAACTGACTCCACTTGAGGTTTCCCTACCACGGTTGTAATCATTGTTCGATATCTTCTCCAATAACGCCCATCCATCCTCAGCTGATAAGTAGGAAAAAGAACCGCCCGCTGCGGCATCACAATTCATCTGGTAGCGCCCCCTTAACCCGTTAAAGAAATGTTGAACCTTGGAGACCGGGTCAAAGAAAGCCGAAGGACATCTTCTCAAAAGCACATTATACCTCTCCCAAGCTTCATTATAAGATTCATCTTCTGTCTGCCTGAAAGATGTGACGGCTACTCTTGCTTGTGTCGCTTTCTGAGGAGGAAAATATTTAATGAGGAACTTTTGGGCCAATTGCTCCCATGTTGTGATACTGTTGCGATCCAAGCTGTCAAACCAATCGCGAGCGATATCCCTAAGAGAGAGAGGGAATAGCCGCAAGCAAAACTCATCTTGAGAAACTCCTCTTGTCTTCTGCAAGTCACAAGCTTCAAGGAAGTGAGTGATGTGTCTATGAGGGTCTTGTTTGCCACTCCCATCAAATTGATTCTCACGGATATGGGCTGTGACACATCCTTCCACTCTGAAGGAATCTGTATTGAGGTTTCCCCTCACGATAGAAGAAGAACAATCATCCAAATTGGGTAGATTGTACTCGAAGAGAGGCTTGTAAGGAGGAGGGTTTGCTTCGGCCATCCCCTCAAAATTAATTGCTTTAAGCCTCTTTCGTTCTCTGGCTTCTTTCCTTAATCGCTTCTCGGTCTTGGTGATCTCCGAATCAAATAGCAAGTCCTCTTGTGAAAGGGTACCTCGCATACAAAAACTAGGCAAGACCAAGTGGAATCAAAGAAGTAGAGAGAAATAATAGTAAATAAATAACAGAAAATAAAAATAAAAACAGCTTAACCAAATAATCAAACTTCCCAAAAATTAGGAAAATTGGTCGTGCCAATCCCCAACAACGGCGCCAAAAACTTGTTGAGTCACCGGCAAGTGTACCGGGTCGTCGTAAGTAATAAACACGGTAAGTAATTACCGAGGTCAGACACAGGGATTGGACTACCAATTCGACCAATTTGCAAGAAATTCGATACCTTTGACCAAGCAAAAGCAAGTGGTTGAGAAGAGAGAGGAAATAGGATATCAATTTAAATCAACAAATCAAATAGAGATAAACTAGGTAGTGATAAGATAAGATGAGAATTAAAATCTGGATTAAACATGTAAGGTCACAAATCCACCTACCCAATCATTCATAGTACCCAAGTGATGATGATCCTCTCCCTAAGTTCAATTGTAATGTCAACCAGGACCCCCAAATTCTCCTAATGACACTATCGTGCTCAATAGGACGTATTCAACAATTGAGTTAATTACTTGCTAGGTCTCATAACCCAATCATCAAACTCTATTAAATCTTGTTCCCTATAAGATTGCACTGATCTCCTACTCACTCTCGTGCAATATTCAATCAATGATCCCAATTCAAGTTCTAAACGCGAATTGCCTATCAAGCCTCATCACGTTAACTAGTCAATCATGCATGCTTATGATCAACACAATAAATTCAGAATTGGAAAACATGAATTGGGGTAAAGGAGGGAAACATACATCACATTGAACGCTACACCCCCATGGGTGGTTTCATTGATCCCTTAGACAAGGGGATTAGTTCCTCATGCTTGTAACAACGCACAAACAATTGGAATTCATCATGATTGTCAAATAAGAAAAGAAATAGGGAGACGCAGCTCTGGAGAATAAGGATTCGTAGCTCAAAAGCGATCTAAAACAAGTGGTGAACAAAAGGTTCCTAAATCTGCCCTAAAACAGCCTATAAATAGAGGTTCTGTGTCTCGCCTGCTCGCGGGGCGAGCAATCTCTCGCGAGGCGAAATTCAGTTTTTGGCTCCATCTTGATTTGAATACTCGCGAGGCGAGATGGTGATTCGCGAGGCGAGACAGAAAGGGTGACATCTCTGGCACAGTCAGGCCTTCAGCCTCGCGGCGAGGGAAAGACAGTAAGGGTGACTGCTTTGTTCAGGCTGGTCTTCAGGCTCGCGAGGCGAGATCCTATTTCGCGAGGCGAAACTTCCAGAATTGCTTTTCCACTGTTTTCTTCATTTTCCTTGACTCTAAGAGCTTCACTTTTAACCTGAAACAACACAAGGAAACGAAAAGCGTAATTCTACTCAAAATAAATAAAAACTACTAAAAATGCATTAAACGAATCAAATTCTAACTTAGGAACAAAACAAGGCCAATTTGGGAGATTAGCGAGGTTGACTCACCCAATTAGGCACAAAATCTACCCTTTTCTAGCTGGAAACTAGATGAGCCAGAGGCTTATCATAGAGCTACAGAGGGGGACCCTAGAGTGGGTAACGAGGATGATTATCAGCCTGAGGTAGGAGCTGGAGGTGGAGGGGAGTCATCCGAGACTCTCCAGACTATCCGTGAGTTAGCATCCGTTCTGTTGCAGCAGGCGCAACAGAATGCTTAGAGGATGCAAAGGATACAGAGTTACAGGAGCAGCAAGATAGGAGGAGAGCTGCTGAGACTGAGGACGCAGGATTGGCTACCTTTCTGAAAGGTAAGCCACCCCGGTTCACAGGAGATTATGATCCAGAGAGAGCTGAGTGGTGGATATAGGAGTTGGAGAAGATATTTGATACCATGAGGTGCCGAGACGACAGGAAGGTGACTTATGCTGCTTTCATGCTGACGGGAGGAGCAGAGTCATGGTGGAGAGGGAAAAGGAGGTTGCTTGAGGTAGAGGGCAGGTTGATTTGCTGGGAGTTGTTCCAAGACTGTTTCTTTGAGAAGTACTTCCCGCGGTTGGTCAGACGCTAGAAGGAGAGAAAGTTCATGAGTCTCCGATAGGGGGACATGTCTGTAGGTGACTATGCAGCCATATTTGAGGCCTTGATATAGTTTTCTAAGTTTTGCCAGAGGTTTTCAGACGGGGATTGGATGTGCCGGAGGTTTAAGGAGGGATTACGGCACGAGCTGACGAGGGCTATAGTGCCCTTGGATATTCTGAGTTTTCCCGAGTTAGTGGAGAGGTGCAATGTTATTGAGAGTATGGACCAGAGACAGGTTGCAGAGATGAGGCAGCAGCGGAGTGGAGGTCCTACTTGGGCAGGTCATCAGAGGAGAGGGGATAGAGGTTCTCAATGGATGAGAGAACCTTATGCTAGACCAGCACAGAGTGTACAGGCACCTACAGCAGTTGCACCAACTAGAAGAGAGGGCCAGCAGCAGAGAGGCCCAGTTTGTTTCAGATGCAGAGGTCCGCGTTATATAAGGGAGTGTCTTGATAGATCTGGTTGTTTCATCTGTGGAAAACCAGGTCATTTTGCTAGGGAGTGCAGGACAGCGGCAACCAGTTGCCGACAGAGGAGCCAGTACTTCCAGAGGTGGAGCTGGGAGAGGAGTTTCAGCTGCAGGACGACAGACGGCCATACCTCAGGCCACAGGGAGGGTGTTTACTATGAGAGGAGTTGAGTCCTCTCAGTCTGCAGATCTTATTCAAGGTATGTGTTTAATATCTGGCAGACTCTCGTCTGTGTTGTTTGACTCGAGCGCTACACATTCGTTTGTTTCCCATGAGTGTGTGGATCACTTGCATTTTCCTACTTCCCAGTTACCATATACTCTTACAGTGTCTACCCCGACAAATAATCCCTCGATTACTAAGTTTGTTTGCCTACAGTGTCCTATAGTTGTTGAAAATAGGACATTCCTTGTAGATCTTATCTGTTTGTCTATGCAACAGATAGATGTTATTCTTGGCATGGATTGGCTTCCGGCTAACCACGCAGTGTTAGATTGTGCCCGAAAGAACCTATCTTTTCTTGAGCCTTCTAGCATAGTATCTGCCAATGAAGGAGCAACTATGAGGAGTGACAATTCTCAGCAGTATGTGATGCTTTTATCTTTGGAAGCTAAGGAGACTCCGAATATCGATTCTATGCCTATCGTGAGGGAGTTTCTTGAGGTTTTCCCTCCAGATGTTCCAGGTTTGCCACCAGAGAGGGAAGTTGAATTCACTATAGATCTCATACCATGGACATGACCTATATCAGTAGCTCCTTATCAGATGTCACCCGTAGAGTTAAAGAAATAGTTGGATGATATGATGAAGAAAGAATTCGTTAGATCGAGTGTTTCACCGTGGGGAGCACCGATTTTGTTTGTAAAGAAGAAGGACGAAAGTTCTAGGTTGTGCACGGGTTACTAGCAGTTAAACAAGGTTACAATTAAGAATAAGTATTTGTTGCCTGGGATAGATGATCTGATGGGTCAGTTGAAGGGAGTTGCGGTGTTTTCTAAGATTGATTTAAGATCCAGATACCATCGGATTAGGGTGAAGAAGGAGGACTTACCTAAGACAGCTTTCAGGACAAGGTACATACACTCTGAGTACTTGGTTATGTCGTTTGGTGTGACTAATGCTCAAGCGGTGTTCATGGATACATGAAAAGGATCTTTAGACCATTCTTCGACAAGTTTGTAGTGGTGTTCATAGATGATAATCTTATCTATTCCCGTTCACGGGAATAGTATGAGGAACATCTGAGAGTTGTGTTGCAGGTATTGAAAGATAGGCTGTTGTATACTAAGCTATCCAAGTGCGAATTTTGGTTAGAGGAGGTGCAGTTTTTTAGGTCATATAATCAATAAGGAAGGGATAGCAGTTGATCCAGTTAAGGTAAAGGCTGTGATTAAATGGGAGAGCCCACAAGTCAGTGAGTGAGGTGAGGAGTTTTCTAGGTTTAGCGGGGGTATTACAAAAGGTTTATTGAAGGTTTCTCGAAGATTGCGTTGCCTATGACGCAGTTAACGAGAAAGGATACGACATTTATCTGGATGGAAAAGTGTGAAGAGAGCTTTCAAAAGCTCAACCTTACCAATCCAAACCGTATTTAATCGAATCGGATCGAATCGGATTGGATTTTATTAAGGGAGCCATCCAAACCGAATCGCATGTGCGTTTTTCTCTTTGCTCTTGACTACTTGAGAGAAAAAATATTTGAGAGAATCAAAATCAACTCCCTCCGACTTGGAATCAATGCCCCAACTTAAATGTAAAATATAAAATCTGGTTATGTTTTCTTATAATATTTTTTAATAATTCTTTTATTATTTACTACAAAATTATATTTTTTCATACATATTTACTAAAACACTATTGAAAAAATAAGTAAATATTAATTATCAAAAATGGTTCTCTCGTTTTTTTTTTGGGTCAAACAGTCAAGTAAAAAAAGATAAAATAAAATAAAATAAAAATTTAGATAGCCCACTTTACCAATAAACTATTTTTTGTTCGAATGAACCAATAAACTATTTTAATTATTGGAATGAAGACCTAAAATAAATTACTTATACAATCCCTCAAATTTATAAATGCAGGATATATTAGTCCCTTTTTCTACTTCCAAAGTTCATTTACTTGTCTATATATCCCGTTAACTATTCTGCCTAACTCGTTAGTGTGATACTGTATGGCCTATAACAACTTTTCATAACGAAAATTGAATAAAAATTTGTTATAAGCCAGACATAACCACTAACGAATCAGACAGTATAATTAATGGGGCACGTAGACGAAAAAATGGACGTAGAGAGTAGAAGGATAAACTAATGTCTCCTAAGTTTGTTTATCAATTGGATACACTAAACGAGTAATTAAATTTTTTTTTTAGAGAACTCCCCTAAATTTTTCGGGTCTTTATTCTGATTATTGTAATGGAAACGGGTTGTTCGGGGTTTTAGTCTCTGTCTAAGCCCTTGCTCGCTCAGTAACCCTTCTATCCGTTGCAGTTCACGCCATCCCTCTATCAATTCTCAAACATGAAAGAACCTAACACAGTTTGAAGTTCTCAACACTTTCCCTTTCGCTAAAGGTACAATTTTTTTTTTATTTTTTTTTTATGTCAAACTCTATTGCTGCGTATCTATTTCTCCTCTCGATTCAATCGTTCATAAAATATTTCGATATTCAAAATGATATGCTTTTGGGTGTAATTAATTTGATTCAGTCTTCTGACGTTTCATTCTCCTCTCAAGGTAATATTGTAAGAATGCAATTTGTCTGTACAATACCACTATTTTTATTTATTTGTAAAATTTCTTTTAATTACGACTTCTGTGTTTATCTCTAGGGTGGTCTAGCCTAGTTGGCATATAGGGGTAATTGGTGTCTATAATCTTATCTGTTGTGGTTCAATACCAGATATGTAGTTTCCTTGCTTGTGATGAAGTTGCATTGTGGGCAATGAGCTGATAAAGGAGTTTATTTTGAAGAACTGGAGCAAAGTTAATTAAGTTGGATCTACTTATCTAACTAGAAAATAAAATGGAGAAGTGGTTATAGAACCAGAAAATTTAGAGACTGAATTTGGATTCTAAGACTCAATAAATGCTTGGAGCCATTGGTTTGTAACATGTAATTATCCTATATGTCTTTTTTTTTTTTTGTCCGAGGAGGCTCATAACAGACCTTGGGGGGGGGGGGGGGGGGAGGAGCAGAGCATATTGCGGGGGTTTGATTATATAGCTGATGTTAGTCTCTCTGTCAAATGTTGTTGATTGGTTCTTTTTTTGTTTGAAGCATCAAGGTGTGATCACAATTCTCACATAGCACAAGAGGTCTTACTGCCAGAAGATTTTTGTAATAATGACTGTCTCTGGGTTGAGCGGCAGTCCCGCGAGATGTTTCCAGCTATCTTCTTGTCATGTTGGGTCACAGCCTGTACGGGTTATGGCCTTTTCTGTGGCTGGGAAGAATAAACAAGTGACACAGTTTCTTCGAGCAGTAAGGTACGGCCTATTAATCGTTACCTCTTGAACTTCATGCAATGCTTGTGCTATGTTGAATGGTAAATGATTCATTATTTTCCTCATCTTATCACTTCACAGAACAAGTTTTCCATCTTCTAGCATAAAACGGAATACACGACAAATTCGGTTGGTCAAAAGTGCCATGGATGCTTCATATGGTGATATGGCAAATGAATCTACTGGTAACTTTTCTTTCTTGATGAAGATTCATTCTCGTATTTCAATATACAAGAAGTTTCATTGCAGGGAGACAATCTTGTAATACTGATAATTTAATTAGATGGTACTCTTTTCAGAATCAATAGATTAGTAAAAAATAAAACTAAACTTGAGAATGATTCGTTGATCATATGGATGTTTGGTTCTCTACTGGATAGCACTAGGAATTTTCTTGTGTTCTTGATCATTAGTTTGTAGAGTTGAAGCCATCTCTTCCTTTTCATAGTTATTTAAGCACATCGTTGATAGCTGTAGAGGCTTAACAAGAATATGACAAAAAATAGAGTCATACCTTGGAAGCAGGAAGACTAGATGGCTTGATGGCAGGAGATTAAGGGGGAGACTGTTGCTTTGTTTGACAATTGCTTTATGGGTGATAGATGATACCCTACTGTTTTCCCAGAATGAATACTTGCATGTCTTAGTGGGATCCTCTATAACGCATTCACAGTAATTAATACCTCTATAATTTATTTTCTACCTTATGCATATGATTGCTTAGCTTATCATTTTGCTGCTCCTCTAATGCAAATGCAGCTGTTTTTCCAAGAATTAATGTGAAGGACCCATATAAACGACTTGGAATAAGCAAGGAAGCTTCTGAAGATGAAATTCAAGCAGCAAGGAACTTCCTGATTCAAAAATATGCAGGGCATAAACCAAGTGTAGATGCAATTGAGTCAGCGCACGACAAAATAATCATGCAGAAGTTCTATGATCGGAGGAACCCGAAAATTGACATTAAGAAAAAAATTAGGGAAGTCAATCAATCCCGATTTGTTCAGCTTGTCAGAGGAAGATTTCATACTCCATCCACAAAGTTTATTATAAAAACGTCACTGACATTCTTGTTACTTGGAGTTCTGACTTTCCTCTTTCCAACTGAGGAAGGTCCAACGCTTCAGGTAGCAATATCTCTGATCGCTACAATGTATTTTATACACGAACGGCTGAAGAGCAAAATCCGAGCCTCGCTTTACGGGTATGTAAACAGTGACATGTCTCATTCTTCTAAATATGTTAATAATATACTCGACTTAAAAACATTATGACAGTACCTCTGTAAGCGCTTTTTGAGCCGTGAGACCTGTCGTAACTCTGGTGAGTCCGCTGAACCCAACTCACCTAAACTTTTGTTTACCAATAAATATATATATATATATATATATATATATATATATATATATATATATATATATTCTGTAAGATCTTGATTTAGTATTCTTTATTGAGAATCTCTTATTCCTGTGGTATGACATTCTGATATGAAGGTTAATGTTCCCTTCTCCCCTTAAAATTTGATGCATGTGTTTTTCTGTCAGCTCACACACTGCTACATGCTGGGTTCTCTTTATATAAATTGTGCTTTGGTGCAGGGCTGGGGCATTTATTGTTTCGTGGCTGTTGGGAACCTTCTTGATGGTGACAGTGATTCCTCCTATTCCTATACTTAAGGGACCAAGAACATTTGAAGTTGTCACATCATTGATAACATATTTATTATTATGGGTTTCGTCTACCTATCTTAAGTGAAGGCTAAAGCTGTGTATCTCAATGTGACTGGGTTTTTAAGCAGAAGACCAGTTTTTGTAGTGGAAGTTAACAAAATGTTATGGCTTACTTTATTGAGATGTCAAATTACAGTTTTTTTTTTTTTTTTTTTTTGCAAAACTTTGATGTACCTAGTCTTGTTGAGTGGACGGTTATGTTTTTTTCTCGGTTAAATATTTGAATGAGCAAACACATTGGAATTTTGAAGATTTGGACGTATTTTGTTGCATATGGATGTGAAAGTTGAACTTTCAACTTTACATTCATCGGACCTGTCCCTTGTCTTGACATGAGTATGACCAAAGCTTTTTCGATGGCCTATAATAATTGTTTACGGTGCAAGTAAAGCTTTTGAGTTTTGAGTAGTTAATCATAAGTTTAATGGGTTACAAGGTGGGGTGGGGTGGGGTGGGGTGGGGACTTAAGAAGTTGAGCAATAAGGAGGAAGGGGGTTCAAACTCGCTCATTAACAAAATAGGATCTGGGTTCCTTGCTGGAATGAAAACACGTATTTATATGCAGTGAACAATCTCGATCATTGATTTAAAATCGGATGGTTCACATTACACTTTTACTAAATCAACTTAATTTTGTTTTTGCTATTAAACTGTAACTGGGTGATGCAGTTACAGCAGAGAATCCATTTCCAATAATACTAACATTAACATTTGCTTATCAAAATGTTAATGAGCCATCATTAGAGGGGGTGATTTTGAGCCATTTTTTGGCTTAGAATCACCTATTTACTTCTTTTTTTCCCCATTTTATCTAAATAAGTGGTTTTTCCACATAAATCTGGTTTTTTTTCTTCTTCGTGTTTTTCATGTTTTTCGTCTTTTGTGGGCGGCGGTATTGTTGTTCGTCGTCTCAGTGAGGCGTTGTTTGATTTCCTATCTTGGTGCGGTGTTCGTTTGGTTCAGATTGACAGATTTGCTTCGATCCATCACAGATTTGATCAAGAATTGGGTGTCAATGTTATAGATCCGGAGACATGGGTATTCTGGTGACTTTGATTTGTCACTTTTGTATGCATTTTGATTTTGCCGTGTTATGCTATTAACCTGGGTGTTGTGAGTTTGTTCGCAGATTCATCCTTTTCGGTTTTTAGCGATGTTGGATTTGTGTTGTTCGATGTATTTTATCAATTTGAATGAATGAATATCTTTTTAGTAAAAAAAAAAACATTTGCTTATAAAAAAAATCATAAGTTTAATTACTCTATTGCTTTCTAAACGTTTTGGAAAATTTAAATAATGTTTAATATGTAAAAAAAATTAATTGGGTTCCTGAACTTATGAGCATTTGTAATTAAACCTCTTGTTTCTGATTGGTTAGGGTTCTCATAAGTTTATGAAAATTTATTTGAATCTTTTTGAAAAGTGTAGAGACTTATTTAAATTTTTCATATATGGGACTCATAAATATGATGAATCACTTAACAAGTTAGGCTCGTGAGCAAAATCCTCTTTCATTTATTGATTTCTTAACCAGTATCTTAAATAAACTAGTTAACAAGGGCTATTATTTTATAGGTGTAGCCTATGATCAAGGGGTCCTTACTTCCAATACCAATAAACAATGGTCTTAAAGATCAAACAATTTAGGACCCTCTAGCTCACCACCGTATGACCCCTTACGACTCACAAGTTAATGAGCAATGCAATTTTCGGTAGAAAATTTATTGTATGAAAAATAACAAATTGTATTGTAACTAATATTAAAAGATAAAAAAGCTGTATACATGAAACTACATTACGCATTAGTGAGCTTTGTAAGAAAACTTTTTCGTCCTAAATATTGTTACCTTTAGTTGGTGATTGTTTCTCTATCCTATTAACTGAATCTTTAAACCCAAGGTGGTCAAGAACTCAGTGAAATGAGCTTAAGCCACCAAAATGAACTCAATTTTTTTTATTATTTGGTTGAGTTTGAACTAATATTTATTTATTTATTTATTTATTATCAAACTGAGCTTGATCGATCTTAGTCAAACTCAACTTAGCTAAGCTTATTGCCAAGCCTATTAACAAGTACATATCAGAATAATTACCTTTTACATAGGGGGAAAAACACTAGACCTTCATTCTTGCCTTGCTGATGGTTGTGATGAAACAATGAACAGAGTTAAGGTTTGGGTTAAGTGAATCAACGTCGATAAAACAAGTTTAAGCTCTTCTAATAATATGTTAATACAAGTATAAAGAAACTACACCAAGACTGGATCAAAGTTAACAACTTTTCTCTTATTAGATCACATCTCATATTATCCTACTGTATGATTTAAAAAAAACAAAAAGAAGGGTGTGTTTAACATGTGGCCTAATAATAATAATAAAAGTGTTAAAAAGAGTTAAAAAGAAAAAAAGTGTGTACTAGCATTCCTCACGAAAGAAATATGTAGACACCTCATGAATATGTGCTACCAAGGCTACAAAAATCTTTTGGTCATCGTGGAATACAAGTAACTAGAGGTGGGTAAACGGACTAGTCCGGTCCGTTTAAGTCCGGTCCGTATAAGTCCGCATTTAAACGGACCGGACTTTATAGTCCGCATTTAAAATGGACTCTGAAAAATAGAGTCCAAGTCCAGTCCGCATAGTCCGCGGACTAAACGGACTGTCCGCGGACTTTACACTTTCGCGACGCGAAATTTATCTCGCCTCGCGAGAATTTATTTTGTGCAAGTACGCCCAGCGTCAGGAGCCAGCGCCCAGCGCCAAGGAGCAAACATCAAAAATAGCAAGACATCAAATATAATTACCGAAGTCCGAAGGAAATAATGGCTAGAACAATCAGAGACCCGCGAGCTCACGAGTGACAGGGTGAGTGTATAAGTGAGATGGGCTAGTTTTCTGGCCCAGCAGGCCTTTTTTTTTTTTTTTTTTTTTTAAAAGACAGGGTCGTCATGGACGGTCCGCTGGACCATGGACCGAGTCCGTTAAGCCCGTGAGGCTAAACGGACGGACTCAAAAACCCGTATTTTTGGACTCGCATTTTAGGGTGTCCAAGTCCGCATGATCGCGGGTTTAAGCTGATTTGTCATGGACCCGAGTCCAAATACCCACCTCTACAAGTAACATAGCTAAAAATCAAGAATGCAGAGTTTGAAACCCTAGGAAAACACTGAAAAATGAAAACCCGGTGAAATACAACACTCTCTACCACACCTTTCAACGTACTCTCTCGTTGAAATTCATGTGGGTCCTACTTGAATACCAACCAATAAGAGAGGAAGTGTTGGAAAAAATACGAGTGTGTTGCTATCATTTCCTTACATAAATTGAAAATCCCTGCACAAGGATGTTCAAGGACCCACGTAAACCCCGTCAAGAAAAGTATCTCCCATATCGTTTTGGATGATTTGAGGAGCCTCTTCCGTCTACACCATATACGGTGTCAAATTAGCTTATTCTTTAAAATTTGTTATGCAAAGACGCATCTAAAATCAATAGAATTCTTCTGCAAACTATTTCTCATTCATCAAAAACACATTAGTTAAAAACTGGATGCTATGGAAGTGATTCCAGTAGTAACCTGTGAAAACTTAATAAAAAACATCTCAATCTCCCGTCTTCTTATACCATGCTAACATGAGCATCAACTAAGAGTAATAAATAACCGGAAACCGCACTTACGATATGTAGAGTGCTTACAAGTTTCAACCAAGGTTTACAAAACCGGATCCATCGAACCGGTGAAGGCAGCGGTTCGAGGTTCAATGATCCAACCGAGGTTGAACCTTGGTTGAACCGGTTATAATTAAATAATATTATTTTAATTTTTAATATAATATTTGTAACAATATTAAACAAAAAAACAATATAACAACTAAAATTATTAAGCACAATTTTTTTTATTTTGAAATTAAACTAAATAAATATAAAAATATATGTTAAAATCATCTTCATTGGGAAAACCAACCCAAAATCTACAACTAGCCCACATATGTTAGAAAACAAAAGAATTGGGTTTTGGCTAGATGACCCAAATCCTTTTATACTAATTTTTTTTTAAGAAACCGGTTCTGGCCGGTTCACTACCGGTTATGACCGGTTTTACCGGTTTTGAACCGGTTTTCCGATTTTCCCACCGGTTCGATGCTAGGCCGGTTTTCCCTGTGAACCGGACCGGCCAAGGTCCCGGTTCCCGGTCGGACCGGCCGATCCGGTCCGGTTTTCAAAACCTTGGTTTCAACCTTGATAACATTGAGTTTGCAAGTATTTATAATAAATTGAGTTTGCAAGTATTTATTGATAAATGAAAACAACTTTCTAACCAGGAATTTTGACAAGTGTCTTATTTGAGTAACTTCCATATTCTAAGATTAACAGTTGTCTAATTTCAAATAAAAATAGCTAAGCTTCTACTATTTTCTGATAGTATCAAAAAAAATATTTTTAAACATAAGGGTCTTATTTGTAAAAAAAATAAAAAGATAAGGAATCAAGTTGAAAAAAAAAATTAAGTTAAGAGATTAAAAGATTAATTTTGCCTATAATAACACATCAAAAAATGGTGCATGTGATTGTCAATAAAAACTTATTTTTCCTTTCAAAAATAAAAACTTATTTTTATTTGATTATTTAACTAATATCTGGTTTTTATGTGGTAAAGTTAGTAAGTTACCATCCTTTTGTCTTAACTGCACTATGTTTACCCGTTTCAAAAAAAATAAAAAAACTCCATTTTGTTTGCTTATTTACTCCCTCCTAGCCTATAATATAAGAAACAAATAATTCTTTTTTTTCCAAAATATAAGAAACACGTATCAATTTTTATACATATTAAATGTTAATTTCTAGTATTGTCCTTATTAATTACTATCATTAATTACAGACCATCAAATATTAACTAAAACTAGAAGGGGTGTTTTTGAAAATTTATATAAGTATTAATTATAATTAACGCATTCCAATACATTTTCTTGATTTGTATGTTTTAAAGTTTTGTTTCTTATATTGGACCGGAGGGAGTAATATTTTAAAAATTCAATTAATTGAATTGGTGATGACACTGATTTGTGATTTATTAGTCAAAGTGTTATCTAATGAAAAATGATGTTTGTACACAGCTTTTAGGCAACATACGGTGACGCCTGTAGCAATTTTGCAATTATGCTTAGTGTTGGGGGCGGTTTCGTAATCTTACCGCATGAACAATACATGAACAGTATATGAATAGTGCATGAACAGTACAAATTTCTGATTTTTTAAATATCTATCTTTTTAAAAAACTTGGTTGTTTGGTCAATTACGTGTAAATACTTGGTTAATCAAGTACAAATACTTGGTTAATTCGGTTCATTATATGGTTAACCGGTCATCTAGCTTCAGGGTAACATATTAACCATATAGTGAAATGAATTAACTAAATACTTACACGTGATTAACCATATAATTTTTTTTTGATAAGCGATTAACCATATAATTACATGATTGTGGAAAATGATTGTAAGCTTCACAATGACCCATTAACCAGATAATAAAATGTATTAACCAGATATTTGTACTTGATTAACCAAATAATTGATGGGTTGTGGAAGACTTGGTGTTAAGTTTCAGGATAATCCATTAATCAAATAAAAAAATGAATTTACCAGGATATCACTACTTGATTAACCATATAAGTAAGGCACGTGAGTTATGAAGCTGAAACATAAACCCGTTATAGTACCATACGATGTCAACCTAATGGTGTCTAGACCTTGTGTCCAAATATCATATTTGTTATCTAATCGTGGTCGAATTTAAGTATCTTATTGCCAACAAAGTGAAAGAGCACCTTTATCGGTGCATAGATTGGAGTGTTTAACATGATCAAATTTAAGTATCTTATTGCCAACAAAGTAAAAGAGCACCTTAATCGGTGCATATATTGGGGTGCTTAACATTTAAGAATCAGTGCTTGTAAAATTTTTGACGATGGTTCTTAATAAGCACCCAAAAATGGGGAGTGCTTGCCCAAATTTCTTGTGCATTTTCGACATACATTTTTTTTATTTAAAACAAATTGAATTGTGCAATAACCAGGAGGTGAGATTATTTGTAAAGTTCATTTAAGAATTTTTTAGAAATTATTGAATTAGAGAAATAAAATATTTAAATTATAAAAAAAAATATGATATATAATAATGAAACCCAATTAAGCTAAAATAGGACGTTGCGACCGGGATGGTTTAATTATGCAGAAGAGGGATCCACCCGCTTCTTGAAGTATCATACACGTGCAACATCACATGTCACTGTTTCAGTATTTCAGTATTTTGCAGTAGGTAACTTAGGGTGCGTTTGGGTAAACAATTTAATTAAGAGCTTATCACATAAGACCTTATCGCATGAGAGCTTATGCCATAAGCGCTTAAAGAAAGAAAAAGAAAGAAAGGGGCATGAGATGATTCGAATAGTGAAAAACACGGAGACGGTGGTTAGTGCATAAGCTCTTATGATAATTCCATAAGCTTCTCCCAGTGACTTATGAAAATAAGTCAAAAACTCCTTATGGGATAACATAAGTTATTTTTATAAGCTCTACCAAACATACTGCATAAGAGCTTATGTCATCAGATAAGTCAAAAGGAGCTTAAATAAGCTCATCCAACCGTCACCTTGTTCCAGCGGACGCATGTATCACGAGATAATTTTCGCTGTTATTTCTTTCCACTTTCTTAGTCAAGTTTCCATTTTCAAAGGGGGAAAACCAACCAGAAGAGCTAGAAGTGTGAAGTAGCAACTTAGCAAGTACCAAATAGCATAGCAATGACGACGAGAGAGGGATGGGTGATTATGACAGCGTCATCTTTGTTCCTATTTCTGTGTTTCCCGACAGTCTCTTACGGAGTTGCTCAACCTCGTACGCTGCTCAATAAGTTGTCTGAGGGCAAAACTTTGACCACTCAGGAGCTCTGGTTCGAAAATCAGACCCTCGATCACTTCTCTCCCTATGTACTTCTCTTCTCTCTCTCTCAAATTGTAATATTTTGACAATTTCTTTTGCCCACAATATTGCTGTCCGTATGGTTCGCTTAGCTAAATTGAATTTCATTTTTATGCTTCAGCTAGAAAACGCTCGTAAATTATAAATCTTAACTTTAGATAGACGGACATATGGTGCAAACGCGAGAGAGAGATACACAAAGTTAAGATTTTTGAAATTTCAATTGTAATTTTGCTTCAGCTCCTCTAAAGTATAAAGTGAAAAAGCAAGGTGAATACATTCTTGATTCGCTAAAGTAGGTTGTTGAGATCTGATGTACTTTAACTAATCAAGGGGTAGATGCACCGTTATTTGATCACTTTTACACTTTTGCAAATTTGAGACAAGCTTTATCTTTAATTTTTGCGTTTATTTCTCTTCCATGTAACCACTTGGTTAGTTCGACACTTTGCTTTATTCTAATTCATGTAAAATATGCTCATGTTTTTTTTAGGGGTGTAAAAAAAAACTCCAAGTGTTTCATCCATTTAACCAATATTTGCATGTTGCATTGCAGGATCACCGGCGATTCCAGCAACGTTACTATGAGTTCCTTGACTATTTCCGGATTCCAGATGGACCAATTTTCTTGGTAATTGGCGGTGAAGGTACATTAAATGGGATTGCAAATGACTATATGGGTGTAAGTTACAATTCTTGGTCCAAATTTATATAGCTATTCTTTAATAGCCTTTGTTGGTTAATGTTTCTGTGCATTCAAGAAGACCAAGGATTGAAGTTGAGATCATAAGTTGTAGCTTGGCACAAGTCCTATCCAATCTCTTGTGACCAATAAGACTGACTTCTCTTTTTGTGCTAAAAAATGCAATGATGTGGTTTTATGAAGAAGACATATCAATTTAAACGAATCTCTATGCCTTGTTATATCTATTAGGTACTGGCAAAGAAGTTTGGAGCAGCTTTGGTTTCTCTCGAGCATCGCTATTATGGAAAAAGCACTCCATTTCAGTCCCTTGCGACAGAAAATTTGAAATATCTTTCATCCAAGCAGGCACTCTTTGATTTGGCTGTTTTTCGACAGTATTATCAGGCAAGTCACATTTCTTTAACTGCCATGGTTGGAAGATAACTTGGCAGAAATGAAGCTAGAAAACAATACTTTAAGAAAATCTGTTGAAAAAAATTGTAGATGGTTTTTTCGTCACTCGATTGTTAGGTAAGTAGAGAAGCATAGGTCATACAAAGCATTGATCTTAGTTCACATATAAGTTGCTTAGAACAAAATTGTGTTCTTAAATGTTTACTGAAATGGATTTGTGTGATCGAGAATCACACTGGGATATTGAGATATTGATTAAGGTCAGTAATTATAAATGGCACTGTCCAGAAAAGAGTAGAATATTTTACGTTAACCATTAGATCAAGTGAGGCGAGTGGTTTTTTTTTTGGTTCCCCGGGGTATCCTTTGAGTGTGGTTTATTATGAGAGTGAGAGGAACAAATCTTAACCATTAGATCATCATATATGGTCACGATTTGAAGTTAAACTCATGTGACTCTTAGCTAACTCTTAATTTTAACAATTTTAACAATTCATGTTAATGGCCAAGATTTGCTCCTCTCACAATGTGAATCACAGGGATTTCTTGACAGTGCTTTCTACTGCCACAATCCCAAACCCAAGCCTGGAGCCCACCAAAATTGTACCAAGCTGAATGTATGTTTCCTCAACTTGTGACATGGAATCAGGTGCAGATTGAGAAAACATATGTATGGAAAAATTGGAAAATGATACAGGAAAAAGAAACAGATAGGTAATTATTCTAATTGGGGCCTTGATTCGTAGTCTAGTCGACTCGGTAAATTTAGAAAATTGATGTGTTTGCTACTCAACTTTTAATGTTTTTTTTTTGTTCCTATAACTACATTATTCCATTGCAAATCAATTCAAGCCTAGCTCCCTCCTTGAAATCCCTACTTTGTTGACATTCACCATGTAAAGAACAAAATACCAGCTTACATACTAGAAGAATAATGCTCAACTGATTTTTACATGTGAATTTAGATGACCATAGAAACTCATTAAAAATGAAGGATTAGGACTGGAAGTAACCCTTTGTAACTACTCGTGGAGTAAGTGGATCCCTTCACACACACATATATATAATAATATGTTCTCTGTTGCTTAATTTACCTAACTTCCGTCCATTTAATACAAGTCGGTGAATCCTAAATTGGCTCTTGAGGCTTCAAAGTTATTATCCAAGAAGAAACAACTAATTTAGAACCAATAGAACAGAAGATTGTGTTGCTCCTTAGCAATTGTATTCTTGACGGGGGCTTGGAATATCTCATGATTCTGCGTGGGGTTATAGATGCATGTACATTGGTTGCATGTGCATGCATGTATTTCTACAGTTTACTGCATTCACATTTGATTACTCTAATGTATCGTTGGTGAATAAGTCAAGCAATTTCTGTGTTAGTAGTTCTTCAATACTTTCTAGCTGTCAATTTATCATATCATCATATGTTTGTTTTTTTCATTTTCTTCTGGCTTTTATCATGATTGAAGTCAAATTTTTAAATAATCCATTGTTCTATATGGTATTTATTAGATTGCTGCTCATTGTATTTGATTGCTTGCCGTATTTTTCATGTAGGATTCCTTAAATGCAAAGCTTAATAGAACAAAAATTGAAAATCCCTGGTTCTTTTTTGGTGGCTCATATTCTGGAGCACTCAGTGCATGGTTCCGTCTTAAATATCCCCATTTAACATGTGGAAGTCTTGCAAGTTCTGCAGTTGTTCAAGCTGTTTATAACTTCACAGAATTTGACCAGCAGGTGAGGATCATGTTTTTCATTTTTTACCCATTTGTTTTTTGTTTAGATGTTATAAATTGTTCAAGTTCCCTCTTATTTAATTTCAGTAAAAATTTTGGTTCTATCATTCATATGCAGATCGGTGAGTCAGCAGGTGCTGAATGTAAAGCAGCATTACAAGAAACAACACAGCTTATTGAACAAAAACTTGCAACCAATGGAAGGGCACTGAAGGCATATTTTAATGCAGCTGATGTATGCCCTGTTCCTTCATTACTCTTTCCTTGCTAAAGTATATTATAGTTCACCCCAGAAAGTGAATCATGCTCCTCATTAGACTTTCAAGTTTGATTCTTATGTTTTGACCTTTGCCCTGTTTTGCAGCTTGAAATTGATGGTGACTTCTTATATTTTCTGGCTGATGCTGCTGTTATAGCGGTAATTGATATGATTCTAGCTGTTTTTCTTATTCATTGCAGTCTCTCATTTTCAAATTCATTATGCTATTTCACCTTTACTGGATCTTTGAGTGTTGCAGTTTCAATATGGAAATCCAGATAAAGTATGCAAGCCTCTTGTTGAAGCAAAGAAGGCTGGAGAGGATTTGGTGGTATGTTTTTCAATCTGGCTCCTTTTTTGGGATTTAATATAACTTACAAACCACCTCTGATTATTTAATTATTTATTTATTTTGTCTCCATTCGCAAGTGAAAGTTTTTTTTTTTGTTTAGTAATGCTATTTACACATAAAAAACTCTACATCAATTATACATTATACTTACTTGGGAAAATAAAGATAGAGAGTGTGTGTTGGAATTTGTGTTTTTCTTGTGTTATTATCTAAAAAAGGTGTTTGTGATTCTTGCCGAAGAAATGAAATAAAAGATACGGACATACGGTGGAGCTATAAGGTCTACCCAATGCTAGATGCAAAGGCGCATAATAGATTGATATGAACATCATGAGCTGGGGAGTAATGTAAGAATTAAAGCTAAAGTTTTTTATGTACAAATATCGTTACTCTTTGTTTTCTTTGTCAGTCTACAGTATTATCTAGGTTAAATTAATTAGAGGTCCCTGTATTATTTGGAAATTTTCAATTCGATCCCTATACTTTAAAAGTTCGGAATTGAGTATCTACACTTTTGAAAATTTGTAATTGGGTCGCTGTTATTTAGAAAACGTTTACTCGCTATTAGATATGATTTATTCATTTTGCTGATATCTTTTAATCGGCTAACAATTTACTGATTTGGTCAACATTGTCCAATTAATGCAGTTGTGGTAAGAAGTCTAACATGTCCAATTTGGCCCATCTTCCCCAGTGTGACTGTTAGGGTTTCATATTTGCACCCGAGTCACCAATGCACCATTATACACAATCTTCCTCAATCTCCACTGCTGTATATCTTCATCACTCCAAACAATAGCCCATGCACATAACCCTACATCTCAACTTGCTATTTTTGATGTATCTCACATGTCTACCATTCAATAATGCATGTTCCTTAATTGCCCCCCTAAACTGAGCAATGGAATTAAATTCAAGCCCCATTCTCCATGGATAATCATGTCTCATCCCTGCAAGATTGTTTGCTTTGGATGTCTTCATCACTGGATCCATTCATGCTATCCAATGACTCACTGTCGTACCCAAAATCAGATTCAGCATTAGGCACAAAGGAATTTCTGGAATGTCCAGTTTCATTTGATTCATGTGGGGGATTTGCGTTTGAAGGACATAGAGCATTGGGGTCCATGTTTTTGTCCACTTCTGGTTCAATTGGTTGTTCCTGGTTTACATGTTGTTCTACAGGTTCTGCAGGGTTTTCAAAGTGATCATAATAATAACTATCATCGAATGTTATGTGCAATTTCTTTGTAGGAAAAATAGATATATGCAACAAAAGTAGGTATGTGGGTTACCTTTCACCTTGGGCAGTAGACGACTCCTCTTCACTCACGTACTTTCCACTGTCACCAGCTACCCCACTGCCAAATCTTCAATTGGACCCTCCTACTTGGAGATTGTGCTGCACATGCACTTCTGGATTTGGCTGTGTGAAAAGGAAAGTGAAATTGTTTTTGATGTTACCCACTCGATAGGTTGGAGCAAAAAGGGGCATAAATAGAGTAATTCTTAAATAGGCATGGTATATTGTAGGCACCCAAATCACTATTAGACATCTAAGGCTGTGGGGGCATGATAGAACTGCACCAATCTTTGAAAATGCTTTTAGACATGTCAATTAATGGTATATGTGCCTAGGATATGATGTGGGGACCGTGTCCACCTAAGAATTTCTCAAGCCGAATTTAACTCCCAATGTCATCATCACATGCCTCAGACTGATGTGGCATTGTCTTATTACATGTAGGACTCAATGATGTGGAAGTGTCATGCCTTCACATGTAAGACATCTCAAGCCACATATGACTTCTTGTTTCAACATTAATGGTTTTTAAATAACAGGGACCTAGTTACAAATTTTCAAAAGCATTGGGACCCAATTCCAAACTTTGAAAGGATAGGTGCCTAATTGAAAATTCCCAAAATATTGTTGGGACCCCAGATTAAGTTAACATGTCATTTATAGTCATGTAAAATCCTCCATCATGTTATACAGATCCATACCAGGATTTGTTCTACCCTTCAAATTGTATAAAAGAAGGGGTGTAAAGTGTCAAGTTTGAATACGATGTACACTATGGTTATATGCATGGTTCTTGGTTTATACTGAAGTATATTCCTTGTGGCTGAAATTATGCAACATGTCTAATTTACTAGTTTTCTAACTCTGAAGCGTGGACAATGCTCCTTCTTGAGGTGCTGGAGTGTTGGACATGCTTTCGACGTCGACACTTCTTTGACACCTGTATGACACATGTTGGACATTGCTCACCAAATGTCCAATTAAAAAATGACTTTTCGTCGACTCAGAGATGCACTAGACACGGTTTGGACACTCAGCCAAGACACCAAAATGGCTTGACACTCAAAGGACATGTCTCTTTTAAAAAAATATTCGTTTTTTTTAATAGCTTAGAAAAGGTCTTATATAGACTAGATCCATTCTTATTTTTTTGGTTGTACATGAATGGAAGGTGAGAGAGATAGTTCATCTTGTTTTGGAATCTTTGTTTTTTTTTCCTTTTCAAAGAGACAAAGTGCTTACATTGTAAAATTATGCCTCTTAGTATTTTTTTTTTTGTGAGGGTAGTTATTATAGAAAAATGTAAAAGTTAACAAGTTGTTTTGAGAAGGTGAATATAAGTCCTGATCTTTTGTCGTGTTAGATATAGGGCTTGATAGGCTCTCTATGTTAGCAGGCAGGCCTGTTAGTAGGAGTTGTAGCCTAGCTGTAACTGATTGTAATAAACAGAACTAGAGGGAGGGAAATACGGCATTCAGTTAGTTGGTTGGAATTGGGAAGGGAGAGGCCAAGCTCTCGAATCTTGGTAGTGTCACTCTTGTATTCTCTCTATTCTTGTAGTCTTCTATCTCTGTTTTGGGAACTCTTCCCCAAAGATATTAGTCAATTAACGAGTTCTATCATCATGTTGCTCATATTTAATTTCATTTGACTTGCTCATATTAGTGTCATGACCCGATGCCCTATATTTCAGACATTGTCCATGTCGTGTCCGGTGTCTGTGCTTCATACTTTTCTCCAACTACTTTCTATTGGGCATGCTAACTGATCTATTTCCTGCATTAATCATCATATTCAAAACCTAACTGGAATTTCGTATTTTATCATATATGAATACTCAGGATTTTGATTGTCTCGATATGCTTATCAGCTCTAGTCTCCTCCATAGTTATTACATATTGAATTGAAAATCATTTTTCTCACTTTTCTTTGTCTTTGTCAATTATATATATATATATATATATATATATATATATATATATATATAGTGCATTTAATCAGTTTCCTAGGGGCTGGTTGTGTCTTTCTGGTTGGATGTGTCTGATAGAAACTATGTAATTCAATATGCAGGATGCTTATGCTAAATATGTCAAAGATTACTACCTTGGAACCTTTGGTGTTAACGTCCAAACATATGACCAAAATTACTTGAAAAAAACTGCTGTTAGCAAAGACAGTTCAGCTCGATTATGGTGGTTTCAAGTTTGCACTGAAGTTGCATACTTTCAGGTGGCTCCCTCAAATGATAGTATTCGCTCCTCGAAAGTTAACACAAGGCAAGTTACTCATCCCCACTGTTCTTCATATACTCCTCTGTTGACAGGGATATATCACTAGTGCATTATACTCTTAATAATTATAGTTAGTGAATCTTTTTTATTTGTGATCTTGTTAATTTGTACAAAGTGGTTTCTCATACATTGCAGATACCATTTGGACCTTTGCAAAAATGTCTTTGGAGAGGGCATCTTTCCTGAAGTTGATGCAACTAATTTATACTATGGCGGCACAAAAATTGCTGGTCAGAAACTTACATATGCCTGAATTTTTATGTTGTTATCATTTTTTTATTCTTCATTTTAATAATTTATACGAAAATTTATAAATAATGTGCTTACATGACTCTTACCTTTCTCCAAGTCCATTGTATACATTTGTTGTTTCTCATCAATTTATCATTTGTTATTTGTGGACTAAATGTTATCTTTTTCAGGGCTTGATAATTGTTATCCTGAAACTGAACTTGTATAAAAGTCATTTTGAATATGGATTTCCCTTCCATGTTTACATATTTTAATCTGAAATATATGCTATTATTTTGAGTTATTATAAAACATAAATTCTTCTGCATAAAACTTCTTTATGGCATGTTATGTCGGGAGACTCGGGACAATGCATATTTGACATTCTTTTATGGTTTTACTCAGAATATAGTAATATACTATTATACAATCATCGTGAATTGGATCTCATTTCATGTGTCCTAATATAATGTGCATCAGGTTCAAAAATAATATTTACAAATGGCTCACAGGATCCTTGGCGTCATGCATCCAAACAAACTTCATCCCCTGATAGTGAGTTGCCATTTACTTTTATCAATTTATTCAATAACATTCTTTATCCTTGCAATCGTTGTGGCAATTTGTCAAAACTGTATTTCTACAGGATTCAACATAGATTGTTTATTTGATGGTTACAAGGTTGTCAAACTTGATAAGCCCGTGTAACCCTAGTAAACTCAATTCATAAACTTATAAGAGTTTATAACTTTATATAACTCAAACATTATTTAAAAGAGCAATGTTAATAGCACACTCTTGATGACATGATTTAGTGAGTTCCGCATGAAATCAACCTAATAATAATGTGTTGAAAAGAGTGTGTTGCTAGCATTTCTCTATTTAAACATATTTTAGCACCTAAACAAATTTTAAAGGTATATAAAAAATTAGTATTCAGTATTCTAACTTCATAACAAAGTAAATAAAAGTAATAAAGTATAAATATAATTCAATATTTGACCCAAGTATGATTTCTCATCAAACGCTTACTTTATTTTTTTATTTTTTTTATAAGAAAATACTTACTTTATTTTATTAATAAAAAAAATGCTGAAAACATAAAATTGTTTTATAAATCCAATAATATTGTAGCATACAGGTAATTCAACTCAAGTACCCAGCAACATACCAAAAACTTACGTTAAGACCAAATCAATGTATATAGGCTCGTGTACTCGCTAGTAGAATCGAGTGTTTACTAATTTTATCATAGTATTCTTAAACTAGTGTGAGTTTATCAAAAAGAGAGTTTACATGCGAGTTAACTGATTTTTGCAATCTAGGACTGTACACTCGTAAGAGTTCAAGAGTTAAATCGAGATTTAACAACCATGGATAGCTATCTAGTGACAAATGAGTGGCTCATTCCCAATCAAAGTTGCACTAAGTAATGTGCAATTTCTTGTCTTCATTTGTTTGAATGTGAGCTACATGATCTTGTACTATGGCTCAAGTGGGATCTGGAAGTATTCTTTTAGGTTTGTTACTCAATAAAAGGGGGGAAATGAGAGTTCTGAGTCACGTGATGTGATTATAAACTACATAATGTTGTGCCTTCATTGTGCCATGCACAACTACTGTTATTGTACTTTCCACTGAATGCTGCCTAATAACTATTAAACCTTTCAGTGCCTTCCTACATTATCACATGTTATAATTGTGGCCATTGTTCCGATCTGCGAGGATGTCCTCAAGTTCCTTTTGCCCTTGAAGGTATGTGTATCATTTACACTCCAATTATTGTCATTCTGAAATATTTTAGGCTGCCAATTTAGAACCTGCAATTTATAGGACTTAAATTTGTATTGTTATCAGTTATCACGATGACTCCTTCTTCCATATGTCATGCTTATGAAAAATTTGAAAATTAATAGTAGTATTAGAACTGAGAATTGAGTATATATACAAGTGTGTATACACAATTGAGTATATATATAAGTGTGTATACACAAGCTTAGAGCATAAGCTTCTAACAAACTTTAACAGAATTGTAACTGTAAATAACTAACAGAAAAGTTAAATACAAGTGTGTGGCTTAATACGCCCCCTCAAGTTGGAAGATATATGTCATATATTCCCAACTGGACATAAGAGAGTGAATAATTGCAGCAGTGATAGGTTTTGTTAACAAGTCAGCAAGTTGATGTACTGATTTAACATGTACAAGTCTGATAACTCCTGAGGCAACCTTTTCTCTTATAAAATGGCAATTGATTTCAATGTGTTTAGACCTCTTATGAAAAATGGGATTAGAGGCTAAGTGTATGGCTGATTAACTGTCACAAAATACCAAAGTTGGACCAATTGTGACCTCAAAATCCTTCAATAATGAACATAGCCACTGAACTTCACTAGTGACATTTGCAAGAGCTCGATATTCGGCTTCTGCAGAGGATCTGGAAACCACATAGCCACACTCTCGAAGCTTGTCTCAGACCATAAATTGATCTGTTCAGTTTGCACACACAATTCTAATTTGGAACCTTATAACCAAGAGGAAGGGTCCATGTATACTTCTTCAAAAAGGTCTCCATTCAAGAAGGCATTGTTGACATCAAGCTGCAACAAATGCCAATTCTTGATGTCAGCCAAGGACAAAAAGGACACGAACAGTGGTTAACTTGGCCACTGGGGAAAAAGTGTCTCTGAAATCAACTCCAGCCTGTTGAGTATACCCCTTGGCAACCAATCTAGCTTCGAGTCTGTCAACAGAGCCATCAGGATTGGTTTTGACTTTGTAGACCCACCTACATCCAATAATGTGTTTACCAAGAGGAAGGGGTTCAAGAGTCCAGGTACTTGTTGCTTCCATAGCAGATAGTTCTTCATCCATTGCCTTGTTCCATTCGGGATATTTACAAGCTTGATGGTAGAATTGAGGTTCAAAAACACTTGAAACCTCATTGATGAATGCAAGATATGAAGCGGAAAGTTTATTGTGGGAGAGATGGTTGGTTATTGGATAAGTAGAGACACTATTACAGTGATAAGTGTCTTGGTAGGAGGGTGGTCTGGTTTGTCTGTTGGATCTTCTCAAGGGAGGTGGTGCAGCTTCTAGTGCTGGAGGGATTGCTATAGTGTTTTCTATATCAGGTTCAAGGTTGGGATAGGGTTTGGGATAGGTTCTGTTTCTGGATTATTTTGTGATGAGGTAGAAAGGTCAGGGATAGGTAGGGGCAGGACTATGTTTGGGAAGGGATCTATTTGGGGATCAAAGTTCTGGAGGTTATGAAAAGGAAAGGTGTTTTCATGGAAAACTACATCTCTTGAGATGAGAAAACTTCTAGTAGTGAGGTCGTACAACCTGTGGCCTTTATAGCCTGATGGATAACCAAGAAACACTGGGGGAATTGCCCTTGGAATGAACTTGTTTCTCTTGGAAGGCAGTGTGGAAGCAAGCAAGGCACCCAAATATCTTAAGTGCACTGCAATCAGGAACTTTGCAGAATAACAACTCATAAGGTGACTTATCTTTGAGCAAGGGAGTAGGAGTCATGTTGATAAATAATATTGCAGTCTTCAAGCATTCTCCCCAAAAAATGATTGGGAGTCGAGACTGAAAATAGAGTGCCCTGGCTACATTTAGCAGGTGTTGATGTTTTCTCTCAACAACCGAATTCTGTTGTGGCCTCTCAACACAACTGAATTGATGCAAAGTCCCTTGTGAAGTTAGAAAGTCTGTCAATTGTAGTTCCTTTGCATTGTCTGATTTGAATTCCTTGATCTTAGTGTGGAGTTGTGTTTCAACTAGAGCAAATAATTCTTGTATATAAGAAGCTGATTCTGATATGAATTGCAACATATATATCCAAGTAAAACGAGTATGATCATCAACCAATTTAAGGAAATACCTCTTATTATCATGTGTTAGTGTGATAGGATCCCTAAATGTCACAGTGAACAAAATCAAAAGTAGATTTGGACACGTGATTAAAAGATTGAAAAGGAAGCCTCTTTTGCTTCGATAAAGGGCAAATAATACAAGTGTGTGTTGATTGTGTATTAGAAATTCCTAGTTCTTTAGTAACTCTAAACATTTAGAGGACAAATGGCCTATCCTAGCATGTCACAAGGCATGAGCATTATTTGAAACAGAATTACAAAGGAACCTAATTTGGAACTCCTTGAAGCAGTTATAGCAACGGGAAGTGAGGCAGGGTGGGACTTGAAAACATAAAGCCCTTGAATGAGTTCACCCTTGCCAATTATCTTCAAGTGATTGAGGTCCTGCATGAGAAAAGTGTTAGCATGAAAAGTGATAGAAATGTTTGAATATGCTAACAAAGCACTAACAGAAAGAAAGCAGATTAACATGAAAACTAGAGATATACATGATATTATATAGTGTAAGAGCAGAACTTGACAGTTCCTACTGATTGAACAGAAACTAAAGACTTATTTGGTAATGTGACAAGTGAGTTATGCACATTAGTACAAGAAACAAAATTATCTAGGGTGCATGCAATATGACATGTTGCACCAGAATCAAGAATCAAGAATCCAATGTGAATCCGAACAAGAAAAAGTGGAATTAGAACTAGTGCCTGAGACAGCAGAAAGAACAAAACCTGTGTTGGACTCAAGTGCAGAAGTATCTACTTGAGGA
The DNA here is from genome assembly GCA_030762895.1 of Sophora flavescens. Lineage (NCBI taxonomy): Eukaryota > Viridiplantae > Streptophyta > Magnoliopsida > Fabales > Fabaceae > Sophora > Sophora flavescens. The sequence continues at coordinate 163,185,831 of CM061064.1, read as the reverse complement.
ACAGAAGCCTGTGACAATTGGGATGATAACATGGAGAGTAGCATCCTACATTGATCAGTGGTCAAACCCAAATTGGATAAAGAAGATTCAGGTGGCCCGGTGACCTGATGTACTGCTTGACTAGGTGCTGCATTGGTGGATCTTGGCTTGTACCCGGGTGGATATCCATGAATCTTGTAGCACTTATCAATGGTGTGACCAAGCATGCCACAGTGAGTGCACATTAGGTCTTTCTTTATTGCCATTTCCAGGTTACTGAGGCTGTTTAGGAGCATTTTTGACAGCAAAAGCCACTTCTGAATCAGCTGCAGAAGAGGAACTTGCTCTTAGTTGTCTCTTTGTTTCATCTTGAAGCACTAATGAGAAAACACTGGTAATGGGAGGCATAGGGTCCATAGCCAAGATTAGCCCTCGGATTTGGGAGAAAACTTCATTAAGTCCCATAAGGAAAGCAAGAACATACTCTTTCTGAAAATAGGCAATGAGAGGAGCAACAACACCACATGTGCAATCAATTGGAGGCCTGAATTCTTCAATTTCTTCTCAAAGTGACTTCAATTTGGTGAAGTATTGAGTAACAGTAAGAGAGCCCTGGGTCAAACCACTCAATTCTTTCTTGAGATGATATTGACGAGGACCATTTGATTGCTGGAATCTCAGTTTGAGATCTGACCATATAGCAGAAGCAGAGCCACCATGAATGATGCTTGCAACAATATCTTTCGAAACAGAGTTGAGGAGCCATGATATAACAACACTGTCATTTCTTCTCCACGAAGATAACAGAAAGGGATCAGTGCCATTGGGACGAGGAAAGGATCCATCAACATAGCAGAATTTATTCTTGGCACTCAATGCCATTTCCATGGATCTGCTCCATGAGTTATAGTTGTCCCCAGTCAATGGTTGGGAGACAAGAACAATCCCTGGGTGATCAGAGGGATGAAGAAAGAGTGGATTGGCAGCTTCATCAACATGCACCATTAATGATGATCAAGAAGAAAATGCAGAAAACAAGGAAGAGAAGAAAGCGAAGAAGAGGATCGAAGAAAGAACTTCACAAGTTCAAGAATAGAATCAGAGAGATTTCAACTGATACCATATTAGAACTGAGAAATGGAGAATGAAATGTGATTCATTGATCTGATAATTCTATTACAGAATTGAGTATATATACAAGTGTGTATACACAGCTTAGAGCATAAACTTCTAACTAACTTTTAACAGAATTGTAACGGTAACTAACTAACAGAAAAGTTAAATACAAGAGTGTAGCTTAATAAGTAGTAATAAAATAATAAACTGAAGGCAGCAAGCAAATTATGTGATCAATGAAAAATAATAATCAATTTGTCATGTTAGCTACACACAACTGTGCTAGTCGCTTGTTACACATATGTGATTGTGCTGGTATCAACCAACATTCTGATTGTGAATTTTCATTTGCTTTTCAGGTGATGCTAAGAACTGCACCTCCCCTGATGCACTTCACAAAGTAAGGCAGCAGATTTCAGATCACATGGACTTGTGGCTATCTCAGTGCCAGGGCGACACAGGCAGGAGTTTTATGTGATTTATTTGTATACGAGGTGCATGATGTACCATAACTTAAACCTGATTTCTGGTTTTTCTTCCTTTTAAGAGATAGTTATAACTCCATGATGAAAATATATTATGTCGAATCACCTTTGTGTAAACTGACCAAAATACAAGGCAAAACATTGCACGTGTACATAAAATAAAATGCCTGTCCTTTAGACATCCCCTGGTAAGAGGCCTACTATTTATTTTTAGTACCGATTATGATTTTAACCGGGTACCGGTGTTGTCAAAAATTTGTCTTCAATGTAGTACGAACACACGAATAAATCTCAATAGCCTGAGGCGTGTGAAATCACACTGTCCTCAAGGGTTTATCCGCGTGGTGCGCAAACCCCCCAGGATACAACAGACCCCTCCCGACAAATTAAACCGAGGTAACAGAACAACAAGAATACAATATAGATGAAGCAGACAATGTAAAACCCAGGAACTGAATAATAGAGGAGAAAAAGAATTTTAAAAAAAGAAATATGTGCTTCTCTTTTCAGCAACTTAGGCACAAGTATTTTGCTAAGTAACACACCCGTATTTGTTTTCCTTTTCGGTCCGATAGATATCAAATTGTGTATATGTTAAATATACTTATATGCTCTCCTTTAAAGTTGCCAAAGTGCCAAAAAAAAATTGGATCAGGATCCAACAACCCAACGTGCAGCAGTAAACTCGACGTGCAGCAGTTTCAAAAATTTCGAAGGTGGTCAAATATTTACCTTTTTTATAGGATGAAATCAAAACAAAACAAAATGTGTAACTAACCAAATAAAATATAAAATTATTTTCACAAAAATTAATTTGACTAAATAATAAAAACTAACCAGATTCATTTTACATTTGTGTGATAATTACACAACCAAAATAAAACATTAAACTTTTGAGATATCTCTAATTATCCAACAATCCCCCACATATTTCAAAAGTTAAAGAAAACATTTAAGAGATTAAAAGAAAAAAAATTTCCTGGGTTGACATCTTGGATGTAATGCATCGGATCTATATAGCAAGCTTTGGAACCAGACATAGATTGATAAAACTTAACACACAGTGAATTGGTATAGCAAGCTATGGAACCCAAGACACTTGATATGTGTTAGAGGTCTATCAATCACACTACACCCCCACAATTCTTGCTGTTACGTCGTTTTGCGCTAATAGGCAATGTGCGCGCCCGGTATTCATGAGTGCTCTAGAGATTTCGCCACGATCTCACGCAAGCGGCCCCACTTGACAATCATATAGGTGATATCATCAAGTGCATGCTGCAAATCATACACCACCCATAAGGGATATGAAAATCATTAAAAACTTTATAAGTTTATCCTCTCAATAATGCAGTATCTAGCATTTTCTCAATTACACCATAGGAAAGGGACACAAAACAAGATTAGTTTTGGGTGCTAGTAGAACTGACGAGTGACTTGTTCTTACCCATTGAACCTTCTTCATGGGATCTTCAATCACAAAGGTTGGGTTCCCATCACTCGTTAATTTCAATTGGCTTAATTCCCATTCCCTTCGATGTATCACATATTGATTTTCTTCCCAGGGGCTTTGTTAGAGGATCTGCCAAATTCACCTCTGACTTCACATAATCGATCGATATTATTCCATCTTTTAGCAATTGCTTTACCACATTATGTCTCAATTATATATGTCTATTTTTGCCATTGAAGGTCTTATTTTTTGCAACGGCTATTGCCGATTGACAATCACAATGCATTGACACTGATGGAGTTGGTTTAACTCCTAAAGGAATATTTGCCAAGAAGTTTCTCAACCACTCAGCTTCACTACCAGCCAACTCCAGAGTTACAAACTCTACTCCATAGTAGATCTAGCAATTATTGTTTGTTTGGCTGATCTCCAAATAACCGCACCACCACCAAGTGTGAATATATAACCACTAGTGGATTTTGTCTCATCCGAATCAGATATCCAGTTAGCATCACTGTACCCTTCTAGTACAGTGGGAAATCCACTATATATAATACCATAGTTCATGGTACCTCTCAAATATCTCATGAGTTTAACGAGTGCCTCCCAATGATCCTGACTAGGACTTTGAGTATATCTACTCAATCGTCCTACTGCATATGCAATGTCAGATCGCGAAAAATTCATCAAATGTAGCAAGCTCCCAAGAATTTGGGCATACTGAGACTGATTAACAGGATCACCTTTATTTTTCTTCAAATGAAAGTTAGCATCATAAGGGGTACTTACTGGCTTTGAGTCATAGTGACCAAACTTCCTAAGAAGTTTCTCAACAGTGTCCTTGGGATAACATTATGCTATCACTCTTCCTAATGATTCTAACTCCCAATATTACACTTGCTTCACCCATGTCTTTCATATCAAATTTTGATGCAAGAAAAGATTTTGTTCTAATCACTACATCATCGCAAGTACCAAAGATAAGCATGTCATCTACATATAAGCAGATAATAACACATTCTCCATTTAATATTTTGGTGTACACACATTTATCAACCTCAATAGGAGAAAATCCATCGTTAATCAATGTTTGATTAAATTTCTCATGCCATTGCTTTGGTGCTTGTTTTAAACCATATAAGGATTTGAGAAGTTTGCACACTTTATTTTCTTGACCAGGAGTAACACATCATTCAGGTTGTGTCATATAAATTTCTTCTTCCAAATCACCATTTAAGAAAGCAGTTTTCACATCCATTTGGTGAATAACAAGTTTATAAATTGAAGCCAATGCTATCAAAACTCGAATTGAAGAAATTCTGGTCACGGGAGCAAATGTATCAAAATAATCAATATTTTGTTTTTGCGTAAAACCTTTTGCTACCAATCTAGCTTTATATTTTTCAATTGAACCATCCGGAAAAAATTTCCTTTTAAAAATCCATTTGCAACCAATAGGTTTTGCTCCCGGGGGTAAATCAACTAAAATCCTAGTGTTGCACTTCAAAATTGAATCAATTTCATTTTTAATAGCTTCTTTCCAAAAGGTGGCATCAGAAGTTGAAATAGCTTCAGAAAAAGTCAAAGGATCATTTTCAACAAGTGTAAAAATCATTTCCAAACGATGTCTCTTTTCTCTGTCTTTTGCTCCTTCTCAAATCCTCATATAAGTTTTCACAATTATTCTCGGAAGAAATATTTTCAATGGAATTATTTTCTATAGAAATATTTACAGATCTCAAAGGAAATATATGTTCTAAAAATTCAGCATTTTTAGTCTCAACAATAGTGTTACGATCAAGTACACTACTTCTCAAAACAAGAAATCTATATGTAGCACTACGTTCAGCATATCCAATAAACATACAATCAGAAGTTTTAGAACCTATTTTCCTTTTCTTGGGCTTAGGAACCATAACCTTAGCTAGGCACCCCCACACTTTCAAATATTTCAAATTAGGCATGTAACCTTTCCATAACTCATAGTGTTTTACCGGTTTTCTTATGAGGTATTCTATTTTGCAAGAAACATGCAATTAAAATAGCTTCACCCCAAAGGTTATCAGGTGCGGAAGAACTAACGAGCATAGCATTCATCATTTCTTTTAAAGTCCTATTTTTTCTTTCAGCTATACCATTAGATTCGGGTGAATATGGGGGAGTTACCTCATGTATTATGCCTTCCTTTTCACAAAAATCATTAAATAAAATATATTCGTCGCCCCTATCAGATCTAACCCTTTTAATTTTTATATTTAATTGATTTTCTACTTCAGCTTTATATAAAAGAAACATGTCAAATGCTTCATCTTTATTTCTAATCAAATAAACTTTAGCATATCTGGAAAAATCATCTATAAAGGTGACATAATATTTTTTACCTCATCTTGTCATTGTTTGTTTTAAATATCCTAGGTCGGTATGAATTAAATTAAGTAACTCAGTTTCATGATGCACCGGGGGACAAGATTTCTTAGTTAATTTTGTTTCAACACATACATCACATTTACCAAGTTGTTTATTACTTAAAGTAATCATACCAAGACGTTGCAATTTGTTAACATACGAAGAATTAGTATGTCCTAGTCTAGCATGCCACATATCATACGATTCAACCAAATACGCAGAAGAAGATGCATCATTATTAAGAATTTCAGCAACATTGAGTACAAAGAGTCCTTGGTCACAATATCCCTTCCCCACAAAGACATTATTCTTTGTCATTACAATTTTTCCGGATTCAAACGAAACCTTAACCCCAAACTTTCCCAATAGGGCCACAGAAATTAAATTTTCCCTTAGGCTAGGCACATGCAACACCTCGTTAAAAACCAAAGTCTTTCCCTATGTAAGCTTTAGCAATACTTTCCCTTTTCCCAAGACCGTAGCAGTTCGAGAATCACCGAGATAAATCAGTTCATCTCCATCCTCTACAGCAGTGTAAGAGATGAAGGTATCTTTGCTTGCACAAATATGTCTGGTAGCCCCAGAGTCTACCATCCATTTGTTCACACCGGTCACCATATTGACTTGAGAAACGACCGCAGCTATGATGTCATCTCCTTCACCCTCAACCAGATTGGCCTTAGGCTTAGGAGGATTGTCGCCTCTCACTCTATGTCGGCATTGCGGTGCATGATGACCTGGCTTACCACAAACATAGCACATGCCTTTCTTTTTGAAGTTGGGGTTAGATGCATGAGGGATATTATAATTTCTATTATTATAATTGTGACCAGGTTTATTATCGTACCTTTTCTTCTGAGATTGATTCTGAATGATGTTTGCACGAGCAGCTAGTGCCTTTGCCCTTGCATCCTGACACTCTTTCTTGTTGGTATCTTCAATTATTATATGAGTGATCAATTCTGACAGGGATAGTTGTTTGTGTTTGTGCTTCAGTTGTTGCTTGTAATCCTTCCATGAAGGAGGCAACTTTTCGATCAGAAGGCCAGCTACAAACTCATCCTGTAGGTTGATGTTTTCTGACTTCAAATCCTCCAAGAGCTTGTGGTATTCATTGATTTGAACTTTGATGTCCTTGTCTTCAGTCATTTCCCAATGGTAGTAATTTTCAATGACAAATTTTTGCTTTTTGGCATCCTCAGCAGTCAATATCATTGAGTCCCATATCTCCTTTGCACCCTTGTAGGAACAATAAACATCGAACAACTCATTAGACAATGTACTAATTATTGTGTGACGGCATACCTTATTATAATATGTCCATTCCTCAAGCTGTTTAGAATTGGCCGATGATGGCTTGGCATCGGTTAGAGCAGACGCGACTCCATGCATGTCGAGGACAGTAGAGACACGCTCATGCCACCTTCGAAAGTTCTGGCCACCAAAGACTTCGATTTTGGAGATGTCAGGAAATGACTTTGCGTAATTAATGGCCGGCGGTGGCGGTTGGACAATAGATGCCATTGTTGCTTAGTGTTTGTTGCTCCTCGACGGTTACGTTGTCAGACATAATAAACCCTTGAGATTGTTGTCAAAAATTTGTCTTCAACGTAGTACGAACACATGAACAAACCTCAATAGCCTGAGGCGTGAGAAATCACACTGTCCTCAAGGGTTTATCCGCGTGGTGCGCAAACCCCCAGGATACAACAGGCCCCTCCCGACAAATTAAACCGAGGTAACAGAACAACAAGAATACAATATAGATGAAGCAGGCAATGTAAAACCCATGAACTGAATAATAGAGGAGAAAAAGAATTTTAAAAAAAGAAATATGTGCTTCTCTTTTCAGCAACTTAGGCACAAGTATTTTGCTAAGTAACACACCCGTATTTGTTTTCCTTTTCGGTCTGATAGATATCAAATTGTGTATATGTTAAATATACTTATATGCTCTCCTTTAAAGCTGCCAAAGTGCCAAAAAATTTGGATCAGGATCCAACAACCCAACGTGCAGCAGTAAACTCAACGTGCAGCAGTTTCAAAAATTTCGAAGGTGGTCAAATAGAGTTACCTTTTTTATAGGATAAAATCAAAACAAAACAAAATATGTAACTGACCAAATAAAATATAAAATTATTTTCACAAAAATTAATTTGACTAAATAATAAAAACTAACCAGATTCATTTTACACTTGTTGTGTGATAATTACACAACCAAAATAAAACATTAAACTTTTGAGATATCTCTAATTATCCAACAACCGGGTGGCGGGTACGTGGTACGCGAGTCATTTGTTACATGATTCGTCACTTTGTATATTATTATTATTATAAGACTTTTTTTAAAGTGAAATTGGTACGTAATATGTGAAATGACAAATTCGGTACACATCATGTAGGGTTAACAAGAGAATCTGATAACTATGATTGTAACCATCCTTCAGGATTCTATTAGTCATTGTTTCTCCCCCTTCCCTGCCTTCCTAAAAGACCACTTGATTGATAGAAGAAGATAAATGCATAAATGTAAAGGAAAGCAATAAAATAAGCATGCCAAAGCACTGAAAACTAAAGCAAAGCGGGTTAAGAACATAAGAAAGTATATAACTGGTGCTATAAAAGGTAAGTTGCAGGAAATTAACGACAAAAAATAAATAACTGGAATTGAAATGTTTGGGAACATTTCAATGTACTCGTTAATCCATGAAATTCGGGGGACCATTTGAGTTCTTTTAATTATGTTAAATTTGTGATCAGTGTTATCTATTTACTAGAGAATCCCATTGTCAAACTCTGATATTTATTTATTTGGGATTTAACAAAAAATACATGTAAACAATGTGCTCGTTGAGTGTCCAACTTGACGCTAACCTGGCCAAAATGACATGATTTTGGTGATGCCCACATAGTATTTGAAATGAATATATCAAAACATGAGAGAGTTGAATTGTGTTTCAGTTAAATTTTTTTAAAAGCAAATATCTTTTCGCAAAAATGCAGCGCTGATGCTTTGAAAAGAACTATAGATGTTTTGACGCGTCTGAGATTTACTGCTATAAAAAACAGAAGTGTTTAAGCTTTAAAAAATTAAACCCATGTTGGCACACATAAATAAACAATGCAGAAGTAAAGAGATAAGGGTAAAAAAGAACGGGTAAATAGCCAAAATGGTCCCTGAAATTGTGAGGTCGTGTCAAGTTGGTCCCTCAAATTAACGAAATTTCAAAAAGGTACCTGAAACTGTCAAACGTTCATCAAGTTAGTCCCTCCGTTAGGCAGGGTTCCTTGACGCCGTTAACGGTGCTTATGTGGCACGTTAAGTGCCCACGTGGCCTCCACCTTGCATGACAGTTGCACCACAATTTTGGGGACCAATCTGACACTCAATTTTAGGGACTAAAATGATACTTACTTTGTCTTTTAACACTTCTTAGTTTCATTTCCATCCCTCATTTTTACCTTTTCATCTTCCCCGGTGTAACCTCCCCTCCTCCCCTCTGCTACACCGTTCCTTCTACAACCGCTCGCCGGAGACTATAACCCGTCGCCGGAACCGCACCGGAACTCGCTTCCACTCAAAACACAGGTGTGTATTTTGTTTACCCATTTTGTTTTGAGTTATGGGTTTTGATTGTTCATCTTCTTCTTCATACTGTGCATGTGGTAGGGGTTGGGTAGGGTTTCATCTAAGCCTATATTACATTAGTTTTGTACTTAGGCATTTGCCCTAGTTATCGTTTTACCCATTGTTGCGCATTCTTCATCATCAATGTTGGCAGGTTTAGGGTTTGTTGTGATGCTCTGTTTTTTTGTTTTGTAACAGAGTATATGTTAACGTTTTTTAATTTATGCTTCTTTGTTAATGTGCAGAATGAGTACTATGATCACTGTTATCGTGCACCATGGAGGCATATCGTTGAGGAATGAGAGAGGAATTCTGGAGTGTGTGGGTGGTGAGATGGAAGTGTGGGAAGAGTTGGACTCAGACACACTCAATGTTTTTGATCTGTTTAGCATTGTGAAGGTGTGTAAGGGTTATGATAAGGTTGAAAAATTGTTGTGGTTGAAGCCAAACAGGGACCTGGATATTGGGTTGAGGGAGCTAACCTCTGACAGTAGCTTCATAGAGATGGTTAAGGCTGCCCTTCTTAATGGGAATGAGATTGAGATTTATCACGAGTATGCCCCCGAGCCCCTTCAGGCATGGGTGCCAAACCAGGAAGCTTTGAATGCTACTAACATGGATGTTGATGAGGGTCTCATGAGTCCATATGAGGACAGCCATTCTAATGCTGATGAAAGTGCAGAGGACAACCATTACAAGCCTCCTCCGGTTGAAATTAGTTCAGATGATTACGAGGAAGTGGTGTTAAGCAAGGGTAAGAAGGCTAAGGGTAAGAAGGTTAAGGTTGCTGGGACTTCATCCAAGGGTAAGAAGGCTAAGGTTGTTGGGACTTCATCCAAGGATAAGAAGGCTAAGGTTGCTGCTCCTACTATTGAGCCAGTGTAATCTCAAGATGTACCACCACAAGTGCAGCAACAAGTACAAGATCCTCCAGCACAAGTTCAGGCCAATCCACCACAAATGCAGGCTCCACCACCATCACAGCAAAGAGTGCAGAGGGTAAGTTGGCTTTTGCAGGGACTGAGTTGATTTCATATATACAAGTTCAGGGACTTTTTTGATTTTAAGTTGCATATTTTGGGGACTAAATTGATACTATGTTATCGATTTCTATTTCTGCAGGCAAGGAGATATGGTATAAGAGGACCTCTTAAACCACAAGTGCTAAAGGAACCCCCAGTTATAGGTCCACCAGTAACAACTCCACCAGCACCAGCCCCTCTTGCACCACCACCAGCTCCACTTCCACTTCCACCATTTCCAATTCCAGCTCCACGGCCTATCATGGTCGAACTTCCAGCACCACCAACTGGATCAAGGGAAGGACAACCACAGTTCATGTCTTTCATTCCAACTCCAGGGCTGCCACAGATGCGTCTAAGGAAACCATGAACAATAGAAGCTTAGGAAACTTTGGTTGTTTTGGTTATTTATTTTAGAATATGGTGTATGGTTTGTCTGCTGTAGTTTCTGGTTTGGTACAAGTTTAGATGTACTTTGTTTTGGGTATACTTTTTGTAAGACATATTTGGACACCTTTTGGTGCTTCAATTAATACATATACAATTTATCTTTTGGACCACAATTTGGTGCTTCCTTTCATTTTATGTAACAAAATGAACCAGTTTGTCTTATGCAACAAAATGAGACATTTACTCCAAGCTTGTCATTCAACCAACATTCCAAAATAGGACAATACATTACACATTACATTCCAAAATATGCCTACATCATACCTAAGAACATCACACCTAAAACTACCTAAGCACTCTGCCTACCAATCCACCAAACCAGGCAAACACTTAACAACACACACATTACAACAACCCCAAATTTGACCATTCTAACATCTGCAACCAAAGTGTTAACCTTGCCAATCAGCTCAATCAGTTCTGCCTTCATTATTCCCTCACTGCCAGTATCATTAAGAGTTTCACATCTCTCAGGAACCTTGAAAATCTCAGGAATCTCATCCACCCAGACAAGATAGCCACAATTGCCTTCACCCTGGAACAATTTGACATAAAGAAATTAGGGTTAGTAGAAACTTTGCTCCCTGCAAAGTGCAAGAAAGTCGCAAACCCTAATGGAATTTTGGGATTGAATGTTACCAATGGAAAGGGACATCCATAGAAGGCCCTCCCTGGGTTCCTCGGAGTCCTAGAGATTCGTAACACAACTCTCCTCTCACAATTGCAAAACAAAGGTAAGGGGTTGTTGATTTTTGCCCCATCAACCCTAGAGCTACTCGACGAAGATGGAGTTGTGGGTTTCTTGGTTTGTCTTAAGTATGATAACGACGAACCACCACCCATCAGCATCCCTTTTGTGTAGTTGCAGTTGGAGAGAGCGAGAGAGAGAGACAGAAACAGATGAAGGAGAGAGAGTAGAGAGACGAACCAGAGACAGACGAAGGAAGAAGAAGATGAACGATATGGTTTTTGGAAAAAAAATTTGAGTGTCAATTTGGTCCTTGTATCAATTTGGTCTCTTAAATATGCGTGTATAGTGCCCATCTTACGTGGCAGGATGAGTTGGCAGCCACATAAGCACCATTAACGGCGTCAAGGAACCCTGCCTAACGGAGGGACTAACTTGATCAACGTTTGACAGTTTCAGGGACCTTTTTGAAATTTCGTTAATTTGAGGGACCAACTTGACACGACCTCACAGTTTCAGGGACCATTTTGGCTATTTACTCAAAAAAGAACATACAAAAATTTATACTGCTTCACCCCAAACCTTGGGTTACGTTCCGTCCTTGACCTCGCCAAATATTTCCACTATAACTAATCAGGTTACAGACAAGTATTATTTTCACACCTAACCTCTTCGAGCTCCTACAAGTATTGTTTTTAGTTTTACACCTATATGATGAAAATATTTTACATTAAAACATTTTAATTATCCCCTTAAAATACTTCATCCTCTATAAATGTCTCATCCAAACATACCTATGGGATAAAAATGAAAATGAAAATTGCTAATAAACACTAATGATTCGATTCCCATATGGTTGAGAAACAGAGAAAGTAGTTGCAACCGTGAAGGGTTTATCATTGTAGTAAATGACAGCGCCTTTCATAGACAGACAAGTACTCTATAATTCACAACTCCAACAAACTAAAGCTAGAAACTCAAAGCTACTTGCACTCTTGAAACACCGGTCTCAATCAGAAAATAGATAACGCATCAGTAAAGTTAGAGGGTTTTTTAACATAAAGTAATTCACTTTTAGAAATTATATATCAAAATAATCTATTTTTAGAACAATTTATTAAATTAACCTATTTTTTGATACAGTAGAATAAAATAATAATTTTTTTTTGTTGACAGGATGGCGCAAGTTTAATTGGCGTCATTAACTTTTTGACCTGTCACGTGATAATTACTCATTGGTCAGTCAAATCTACCAAAAAAATAAAAAAATTACAAATTTTAAATTATTTAATATATATATATATATATATGGGGCAGTGCCACATGGCAGCACCTGGAGCAGTGGCGCTACTGCAACTGGCGCCATCAGTGGCACTAGTTGCAGTGGCGCCACTGTCCTGGTGCTGCCACGTGGCGTCTTCCCCAGCCACTATCCTACCTACCCAACCCCCTTCTCCAACATTCTACTACACTCTTCTAATTTTTCCTACACTCTTTTATAATCAATTTTTAAATTTAGGTAAATATTAAATTTTTTCTGATATCATATTTTAATTATTTTATTAATTGTTATATATTCATTTACTAACATTATGCTACTTTTTTTTACACTCTTCTTTATCAATAATTTTTCTGAAAATATTTAATTTAATTTTTATAATACCATATTTTTATCATTTTGTATATTCTTTATTTTTAATTTTTATTATATCTTTTTTTTGTGCATTCAGAAGGTGCTCCTAATCTCTCGTACATTCTACTACACTCTTTTCTTTTCTACACTCTATTATTATCAATTTTAAGTTTAGGTAAATATTATAATTTTTATATCATATTTTTATTATTTTATTAGATATTGTATACTCATTCTCCAACATTTATACTACTTTTTTTTTTACACTCTCTTTTATCTATAATTTTGTTGGAAGTTTAAAAATTAAATTTTTATTATACCACATTTCTATCATTTTATGTAATCTTTATTTTTTTTTTATTTTTGTGCATTCATAAATATTAAATGTTTTTTAATATTTTTTTTACTTTGTTATTATTAATGATAGTAGTAGTTTGTTATTTCTTTTTATTGTTATTATATTAATATTAATTTTTATCTTGTTTTAGTAGTGGCTCATATTATCGTTTTGTGTTTTTTTTCATAATTTGTTATGGTTATATTAATGTTATTATTGTTTGTTATATAAAGATCTTATTGTTATATTTGTTAGTGTTGATGTTATTATTGTTAGTGTTTTTATTATTTTGTTGTTGTTAATGTTATTAATTTTGTGATTATTTTAATATTCTAGTTATTATTGTTAATGTTGTTGTTAGTATTCTTGTTATTTTTGTGCATTCATAATTTTTATATTTTTTTATTGTATTACTATTTTTTATTTACTTTGTTATTATTAATGATAGTAGTAGTCTGTTATTTTTTTTATTGTTGTTATATATAATATTAAGTTTTTTTTCTTGTTTTGATAATTGTGTAATTTTTTAATTTTTAATTGTTATTATTGATATATATGATATTAGTAGTGGCCCATATTATCATTTTGTGTTTTTATTTTTATTTTCATAATTTGTTATGGTTATGTTAATGTTATTATTGTTTGTTATATAAAGATCTTATTGTTATATTGGTTATTATTGTTAGTGTTTTTAATATTAAATCAATTATTAATGTAGTTTATAATCATACAATAATATCATATTAATATCATCCTATCCACCTTTACATATATATATATATATGTGTGTGTGTGGCTACTAGCTTTTATAGAATAATTTACAAACTATATATATCAAAACTTTAGTTTGATAGACTACTGGACTGAACAAAACCTAATCACGTATATCACAACAACTTGAAAACTGTAACCCACATCTCTCCCTGGGAGTCGACCGCAATGTAAAACTGAATCCTATGTGGTATTAGCTTCTCACCCTCAGGCACCACGTCCTTCGTTAACTAAAAAAACTATCATGAGTATTGCTATAATATTGTTTGTCAAGAGTGTTTGCAGTAAAGTCTCTTCCCACTCTTCCCTTCTCCTTTTCTGGAAGGAGCGTATTATGGCATATAAAACTTACAAAACATAGAAGTAACCACACAATTAATTGCAAGCATATTACAGATTTACACTTAACAATGCTCTGCAGTTCAGATATGATGTGTTAAAATACCAAATTGAATTCCTATATATGGTTCCCAAATGCCTCATTTGCCAGAATAGGCTGTTAACACAAGAGTTTGGCAACCTTCGAACTAAGCATGCATGAGAAGCATATGAAGCTTTTTCCCCTTAAGATTTCTGGTGTAAGATCCTGTCAGAACTGCAATATGACCAGCTGCATGACTTACGGCTGCCAAGGAAAACAAAAAATTACTAAGGAATATATATGCAGTTCATGTCATGCAGACTGTAACATGTAAGAGGGTGTTTGAAGAGCTTATAAAGAGTTATTTGGGCATATATAATAGCTTACGATAATAAGCCGATGAAAATAGCTTATAAAATAAATTATGAAAATAGTTTTTGAAATACTTGAATTATTTCAAAAAGTTTATCAACGAAGCTTATGACAATAAGTTTTTTTAGCTCATTTCAAAACAACTTATTGAATAAGCAGTCAAAAAAAAAAACTTATTGAATATGAGTTTAATCAAGCTGTTTACCCAAACGGGTACAAATGTTACAAACTTCTACTTTTATGTAGTCACTAGATGATTGCATTGCAGATGAAAAGATGAAGGATATGGTATAGAAATTATACAGGTATCTTTCAATTGTTCTCCACATCATTGTTCATTTCAACTCTTTAACCAAATACAGTTGAAGCAACGGAATGCTGCAATTTCACAGTTAATAGGCAGAACATAGACTAAAGTTTGTGTCAGGTTTTTACTCTGTTGAAATGAATTTCTATGTTTTGCGAAAATTTACCAATCCCTGTTTCAGAAGGAAGCAATTTTTGAAGTACATAATTTTCTTTTAGACTTGTCTAAATTTTCTATAATGCACTGAAAAGATTTTTGACACCACAATTATGAATACATATCAATAGTCTTTGTCATGTTAATTTCTATAAGGTGCTGCAGTAAAAGAGAATTATCTCTCTACAAATCCTATTATGTGGAAGGAGTCTGAAGATGCTTCTTCAAGTCAAGCTGGACAAATGATCCCACAAGACAAAGAAACTGAATGAAATTGTGGTACTGAAACCAAGCATCAAGCAAGGAGAATGGATGCTTAATTGCTTATTCACTAAACAACTATCCCAGTACTTGGATGATTGAATGATGCCGTGCTTTAAATTCCATTTAGAGAATCATTTAATAATAGAATACATAACAAAATCCACAACCACATGACATTAGAGATGAATGCAACAACACTTACATAAGAAGAAACAGATGAAATTATGCTATCGGGGTTTAAGTTTCATTAACCTATTAAGCCTTTTTAAGGAGATGAGTTGAATATTACTACTTTCATGTGTAACATGCTGTTACCATAGAAGAAATCTGTAAACATGTCAGAGAAATTTACTTTCCATGCACTCTAACCTGATTATTTGATGTTTGTTCAGGAGGTATTCTGTGCGGCTTCATGTTCAAATCAATCGTCTTAGTTTCCATCATGGCATCAGCATCAGGTTCTTCTGGTGTTGGAACCATAGGCATTCTGTGATTTTGTTGGTTCTCTCCCATTCTTGATTTGGGCAGTGGATATTGTCTTCTTTTAGCCTCACCTGGGTTCAGAGGCTGTGAAGCTGGGGTTTCTGCATGACTTTGTTTATCTACTGGAAACTATTGAGCAAGCAGATATTATGCATTTTTTAAGGAAAGCTAAAGGCATGACCAATTCATGTTAGCATTGAGAGGCATACCTCAACTCTCTGCCTAAAAAGAAGATATCTTCCATGTGTTCTTTTCCCACCAACATGTACCATCATATCACACTGCAAACAAAGGGAACTTCCATCTGTTTCGCAGTAGAAGAAAGCTGCAACCAGATTCAAAGGGCAAACACATATAAGCAAAAGGCATGTGAGGAACAAGATAAGGCATATGAAGAAAACTGCATACCAGGTGCATTTTCACATATGTCACAGCGTGGCACATCACTTGGACTTGCAAGACCAACCCTTACATGCCGGTTAGCTAGCTTATTACACATGTGAACCTGTCACTCAAATAGTTTAAGCTTTGAACCATTGCTTGAAAGATGTTGACCAAGACAAGTAAGACCAGTTCAAAGTAAATCAACTTAGATTTCAAATTCACACAAGTCCAGAGAAAGATCAATCTGACCAAGGTATGCTTATGAAGTATCAACAAAGCTGGTGAGTCAAATTGCAAGTCCTTCAATATTTGGCACCCCATAGGTATTCATTTCCTCTATCAATGGACTTCTCCAAGTTTAGTCCATGATTTCAATATTTTTATCTTACTTATGAAACATGATTTATCACCATCCAGAAAACATCAAGGTGCTAAATATATAAGTGTGTCTCTAAATATAAATATATGGATTGGATTGATGTGCACAGTGAGCGTAAAGATTTTTTACATTATCAATTAATCATAAATTGGCACATCATTAAATGTTGGACTCTTATCATGATTATCTTAAAAGTTACACACATAGAACGGTTTGTGACTGGTTTATAGTGTAAAAACTTCCGTCAGACAATGTATCAAAAGATTCAAAACTAAAATCTATTCTAACTATCTTAAAAGTTACACATAAAATAATTTGTGATTGATTTAGGATAGGAGTCACGGAGTGTAAAAACTGTACACTAACATGACACCCTGTATGGTTAGGATCCATTTCTTTAATTATTTTGCCTATTCTATTCTATATCCACTGTGCAGTGAAATGCTGGAGAGAAACAAAGTGCAGACGATGTGAGAGAGAAAATGGGGGAAGGAATGTGTGAGGTTGTGGGAGAGGAGAGAGAAGATTGTTAGTTTTTTTTTTTTTTTTAATCAATTTAAATAAATGAAATTAACTAAAATATCAAAACAGAGTTTTTTGTCAAAATAAAATGGTGTAGCTTGCTAACACTAACTAACATCCTGCTTCCAAAATATGACATCAGTATTCTGAAGTGCTGGCACTGGAACAAAACATGACATCAGATTATAATTGATCAAGTGTGAAACACTGACACATTATTCTGAACATGGATCAAGGGGCCAAAGCAATAAGATATGAACACAAAAATCACCATAGAAGATTAACAAAACAAAAAAAATTATTGCTCAATAAATCATGACACCATATACCAGTCAAGTTTAGTTAATTAGGAACAGAAGGTTTCGACTTCCAACCATAACTACACCTCCAAAACAAGCAACTCTCACCCAATAATTTTTTTTTTTTTTGATAGGAACCAATAAAAGTAAGAAAGAAAGATTAAAAAAAAAAGCAGAAAGAAAGATTAAAAAAAAAGCTACCTTCTCATCACAGTCGCGGCAGAGAGCAGCTTCATCAGCGGCGCAAAAAACGATAGCGGCGGCGCTCTCACAAGCATCACAAAGCGTTCGCATAGTTGAACTTGAACCCTCTCACTTTCATTGCTTCATGCAACAAATACAATTAGAAGTTGAAGTCAGACACTACTACATAGAAGTAACACCTGAATTTGTTCCTTTTAAATAATACTATAGTACTAATAATAATAATGATAACATATTTATTTATACAGAACAAGACAGATTTTTCACCATATCCATGTGGGTATGATGGTTTTGTTTTTCTCTCAATTGTTTGATTACAGGTGGTGTAGTGAAGGTGTTCCTTAGTGAATAATGATGATGGGGAAGGATTAGGTTAGTGTTTGTAGTATAAAAAAAAGGGAGGATTAATTGTGAAGGTGTTGGGGAGTGGGCACCATGGTGGCTATTGCAGGAGAGATGGAAACTACAATTATCTTCACACACTACTTTCTTTTTTAATGTTTTTATATTTATTTAGAATAACTATTGATAAAATAATTTGTTTTATGTCGGGCCGGTCTAAGAGCGAGTGAAGTCTAAAACAAATTTTGATTGAGATCTTTTTATTTCAAGTGAGAGTATATCTGAATAATGATGTGTTTTAGGGTGGGCTTTTTTATTAGCATGTATGACCTTTTTACTTTATAAAATTAAGAATTTTTTTTTTTTTGCTCTGGACTTAAAACTAAGGTTTTAGTGACTTCATCCTTGGGTTGACATAGTTTTATGAATAACATTTGGTAAATAATAAATGATTAAAACCTAAATATAAAAATAAGAATTTAAGTGATATGTATAGTAGTATAAAAATTTTTAATATTTAAATTAATTAAGTTAATAATAAATATCTTAATGATCTGTCAATTTATAATAGATCGACTTTGTATATAATTTTAATTTGATATTACATATTAATTAAATCCTAAAAATAATATGATAAAATTTTTTAAAAAAAGGTGTTTAAATTAATGTTTAATGGATTCTAATTATCTTTTTTTTTTCTTATTTTAGATAGAGAAAGACACAAAAAGTAAAGTTATTTTTTATATAATATAGGTCCCATTACAACTCACTTTTATATATTGATCTCTTTTTAACACAAGAGAAAAAAGAAGGAAAGAAAAGGAGAACATCCAAAAATAAAATCCTAATCATGTTTGGGAACGCTTATTCTTTTAGATTGTTGCTGTTTTATCTTTAAAAAGTTATTTTTAAAATAATTTAACATATTTGGTATTTTGCTTAAATTTATAGAAAAAACTTTTTTAGAAAAAAATTGTTTTATATTATCTAGTTTGTTTTAGTTTAAAATTGTTGTAATTTGATTATTTTTTATTATCAAAACTCTCATTTTATTTTCCCTGCACAACTAGCTTCTAAACAAAAATTATTAAATTATATAAATAATTTCATATTATTTTTCGTAATTTACAATATAAAAATAATTATTTTTAAGCTACCATATAAAATAAATTATCTTAATATTTTTTTTCACGTATACACTTTAATGGGAGAACTTTGTTGGTTTCAACTTTCTCAAATAGACTCTAACGTGGGAAGTGGGAACTTTGTTGGTCTCAACTTTCAACAACGGTTACTTCTCAGCCACGAGTTCAAAGCCATTGTGGGGTTGATTGATAGCACCTCTTGCTTCATTCCGAACCACCAGTTGTGATAAACATTGGGACCCACCCACAATTTTAAGTGTTTATTGTTTAAGGCTAATATTTTCTTGAAAGATTTGTGCTACCTAAATAAGAAAAGGTTTATATTTTATATTGGTTAATGGGTATCATCTTTTTTTTTTACTGGTTCATGGGTATCATCTTAATTATGTAAGTTATCATTAATTTTTATTTTAATAATATTTTTAATATTATAACTATAACTATAATGGTAAATAATAAATAGTATAAAGTAAAAACTTCTCTTGAACTAGAAAATCCTTTATCTTCCTTTCATTCATGCCCGTTCATTTCATTCCACGTGCAAAAGAATCTTAACTCTCAGCTATGTATGAAATTGGATTCCCTCCTGCAGGAATAAGATCTAGCACCCCTCCTGCAAAAATCGAATGGTTGGTGTGATGTATGAAGAAAGAGATCTAGATATTATGATGTGTAAGAGAAGGATCCAATGATGAAAAAAAAGCCAGGACCCTCCTACTGCAGGAGCCAATCCGAGTCCGATATGTATATGTATATGGGTGATAGAATAGGAAACTGCTTTTGCTAGCTGCGAGCAAGTTTCAAAACCTGAAAGCTTTTTTCTTCTCCCTCTGGTTTCATGAAATTTCCATGGTCAATAGAAATGGAAGTCTCTATTCTCTAATTATATATTAATTATTACTTAATATTATTTTGTCACTAATGTCATTATTCATTAATAGTGGTTATGTGATAATTCGTTACTTTAATTTATCACTAATGACTAGAATATATGATTCACAAGTAATTTTTTTTTTTACTAAAAAAGATATTCATTCATTCAAATTGGTAAAATACATCGAAAACAACACAAATTTAACATCGCTAAAAACCGAAAAGGATGAATATGAGAACAAACTCACAGCATCCAGGTTAATAGCATAATACGGCAAAATGCCTACAAATGTGACAAAATCAAAGTGACCGGAATACCCATGCCTCCGGATTTGTAACGTTGACGCTCAAGTCTTGATTGAATTTGTAATGGATCAAAGTTGATCTGTCAATCTGAATCAAACGAATACCGCAACAAGACGGGAAACCAAACGACGTCGCAACAAGACAACGAACAAAACACCGCTGCACGCAAACGACGAAAATACGGAAAAACACGAAAGAAAAACCAGATTTATGTGGAAAAACCACTTATTTAGTTAAAAGGAGAGAAAAACGATGTAGAGGGGTGATTCCAGGCCAAAAAATGACCCAAACCATCCTTCCGATGGATGAGGAAGAAGGAAAAGAGGAGTAGAGTAAAGGTTGAGAGAGAGATATCACAAGTAATTTTTTTGAAGGCAAGTCTCATGTAATTCTTCATTAATATTTTATGTTAGTATTTAATTTTAGTTTCTCACTATAAGATCATCATCAAAATGACAATGGATAGATTATGGTACTCCAGGTTTGAAAAAAAAACGCATAACCGAACTCATATCTATGTGAATAGAAATTTTAATATTCGTACCCTTATTCGTTTGGTACCTTACCTATATCTTCACCTAACACATGCACTTTAATCAACTATGAAAATTTAATGAATAAAAACATATTGATTAAAAATCCAACTATAACTCAATTGAAAAACTTTTCAAAGATCATTCAAACTTAATCTTAAAACATTACAGAGAGACCTACTTAACTAAATTAAAATACAACATAATGGTTATAAAATACACTGCATAATATAAAGTTTGAACAATGAGTAAATGTTACTATCGCTTGACCACTGCGTCGAACATCCCAGAATCACCACTTCTTCTCCTTTGTTGGGTGAGTGAAAATTTCAGCTAACATGCTTTTAGATTCAAACCCCCGATTTCCTCAAATCATATCCCTGACAATTTGATTTCAAACCTTAAATGTGAAATTAACTCTATTTTATGCAATTGGGACTGTAATTTCGTGTTTTCCTAAGCTAATTTCACTACTCTTTGATCAAATTGATTTTTCCCCAATTGTGTTGATGAACCCTAATTTTCCAATCTGATTTTTTAATTAAAAATTATTTTGTTTTTGTTAAATTAATGTTTTGTTTCATTAGATTGTATGTTTTGAAGATGAGTTATTGATTTTTGGATTGTCTGGTTGCCGCAAATGCTTGGACTCCTCTTTTGGATGTTGGTTGGGACCGTGCTTGCTTGGGGGAGCAGCCACCTCATTAATGCTATTTAACCATACACTACCTCTGAACTCAATTATAAGCAAAAAACTGCATATATTTTGTGGACTCAAATATAAGCAAAAGCCAACCAATTCAACTCTATTTAATTTCAGTATTCCAAAAGTCAAGACAATCAACCAATCTAACCATTTCTCCTTTTACTTTTCAAGAGCATTGCACACCCCCGAGATAATCAAATGGTAGTTTAGTAATTGTAACTCATTTTTTTTTACATAAATCAAGACAATTAAACTAAATTAACCAACTTCCTTAATAAGTGTGAAGTTAATTAATTTTACTTATAATTGAATCTGGAGGGAATACTTAGTTAACCCAATTATTATTATCATCCTCATTTAGTCATTCATATTGGAAACAACAAGCAAATTAAAACTTAGTAACATGCACAACTGATTTAAAATATTACACATACACATTATATATGCATATAGAGTAATGTTAGTACAAATGATCCCCAAAAGGGTTACAACAACTACAAAACAGAAAGGTAAATTACTCTTAACTCCTATCTCTCATACCCACTCACCTTATGAAGATACATCAAAAGGTTAAACTCTCAAAATCTCAAACCTAATTTAGACGCACTAGCCGACCACGAATATCAGTAAGGATATGGTGGTCTAGAACTACCCTGACCCTCGCCATACCTATGTCCATAGACTCCAGGCTGCCACTCGTAAGATTACAAATTCATAATCGTTGGCCATACCTACGTCCATATACTCTAGGCTCCCACTGGAACTACTCTACTCTTACCTCTTCGACGATTGCAAATTCTTTATCCCCTCCTTGTAGTATACGTGTGAAGCTTTTTGGATACAGAAGGATCACGAACACCCCAGTCTTGTCACCATCATGACTCTTCCTTCCACCATACGGGTACGTTTGTTGCATCGAGCTTTGCCCTAGTCATGCAAAGAATGGGCAAACCACACTGGTAACCCCCTAAAACGATTCAAACGTCAAGATAAAAGCTAGGAACGATCGAAGAATAGAAAAATCAATTGTTGAGCCTTCATGTGAATCTGCTTCTTGTTCTAATAATTTTGAGCTTGAACCTAGAAGGAGTAAAAGAATTAGAAAAGAAACCAACTTAGGAGATGACTTTTTCATCTACTTAATGGATGGAGATCCCTTGACATATAGTGAAGCAATTTCTTCTCCTGATGGTCCTCTTTGGAAAGAAGCTATTAATAATGAGATAGAATCAATTATGAGTAATCATACATGGGAGATAGTTGATCTACCTCAAGGAGCAAAAGCAATAGGTTGTAAGTGGATATTTAAAAAGAAATTGAAACCCGATGGTTCTGTTGAAAAATATAAAGCAAGGTTGGTAGCTATGGGGCATAACAGAAAAAGGACTTAGATTATTTTGATACATATTCACCAGTAGCTAGAATTTCTTCCATTAGAATATTGATAGCTCTTGCTTCTATTCATAATTTGATAGTACATCAGATGGATGTAAAAACGCTTTCTTAAATGGAGATTTAGAGGAAGAAATTTACATGGATCAACATGAAGGGTTTATTGTTTCTGGTAGTCAAAATAAAGTGTGTAAATTAGTCAAATCCTTATATGGTCTTAAGCAAGCACCTAAACAATGGCATGAGAAGTTTGATACAGTTATGTTGTTAGATGGCTATCAAGTGAATAATTCTGATAAGTGCATCTATAGTAAATTTGATGATAGTTTAAATGGTGTTATTGTTTGTCTATATGTTGATGATATGCTTATATTGGGCTCCAACATAGAAGCTGTTAATGAGACTAAACAATTTTTATCATCAAAATTTGACACGAAAGATTTGGGAGAAGCTAAATTAATTTTGGGAATTAAGTTAACCAGATTAAATA
Organism: Sophora flavescens; assembly: GCA_030762895.1. NCBI lineage: Eukaryota > Viridiplantae > Streptophyta > Magnoliopsida > Fabales > Fabaceae > Sophora > Sophora flavescens. Next base: position 163,162,345 of record CM061064.1, on the reverse strand, counting down.
ATGGTTTCAGGATGTCCCAAGAACACTTGGTTGAGAAAATATTAAGAAAATATGATTTTTATGATTCTAAACCTGTGAGTACTCCATATGATGCTAGTTTACACTTGAAAAAGAATAATGGGAGTAGTGTGTCACAAACCCAATATGCTCAAATAATTGGTAGTCCCATGTATTTGATAAATTGTTCAAGACCTGATATTGCATATGCTGTAAACAGATTGAGTAGATATACTCATAATCCTAACAAGGATCATTGGAATGCTTTGTATAGAGTCTTGAAATATCTTCGAGGAACCATTGATCTTGGTTTGTGTTATGTGGGATACCCTTCTGTACTTGAAGGGTATGCAGATGCAAATTGGATATATGATTCTGATGATTCTAAATCCACGAGTGGATTTATTTTTACTCTTGGTGGTGGTGATGTCGCTTGGAAGTCATCCAAGCAGACCTGTATAGGTCGATCTACTATAGAGGCCGAGTTTATTGCTCTTGACTTGGTAGGATCGGAGGTTGAGTGATTAAGAAATATCTTAGTAGATATTCCTTTATGGGGGAGACCCGTTCCCTCCGTATCTATAAATTGTGATTGCCAAGCTGCAATAGCAAGAGCAAATAATAAAGATTATAATGGAAAACAGAGACATATACGTATACGTCATAATTGTGTAAAACAACTGCTAAATGATGGGGTTATATCCCTAAACTATGTGAGATCAGAAATGAATCTGGCGGATCCTTTTACAAAACCACTAAGCAGGAAGTTGGTGGAAAATACATCAAGGGGGATGGGACTTATGCCTAATACAAAAATTGAGAGTGATGGTAACCCAACATAGTTTGTGAAAATTGTCTATGTTCATATGGGTAAAAACAAGTCACTTATCAACTTGATGAGACACTATCCATTATTTATGATAGTTCATCCCTATGGTGTAGGATAGTGTAATACTACAGCGTTGGAGGTTGAGTTTTTACTCTTAATGAATCTATAGCTCATAAATGAGTGGTATGCTTGATTGTAGTGTACACTTGATAGATTCACCTATATGAGTGTTGAGGTGGGGCCGCCTCTATGAAAGCTTGGGCAGACTTTCTAGAGCCACTCATGAAATCCAGGTAACGATGCAAGGCCAAAAAGCACCACACCGTGTTGAACAACTTTGGATGAGAGATCAGTATGAGTGATGAGTTCACCGATTCACAAACGGAATGAGGTTTATAGAGGTTCTAATCTCACTGACATTCTAGTGAGTCATAGCTCATTTGCCCTATGTGATAGTTCATAGTCCAAAAGACACTAGTGCTTATGCATTGATTTCTCAAGCTCTTGGGAACACTCTTTTATTTGACTTAAAAATAAATATTGGGGGGATTGTCATATTATTATCTTATTTTTTGATTATTTATTTTAAAGCCAAATGTTAATATAATAATAATTTTGTTTTGAATGAGTCTTTATTCCATAAACGGTTCAACCCATGATTTATTGCTAGTTTGCTACAACGGTTTAATTTCCACGTTTTCTAATTTTTGTTCCTACTTTTAAGGCTTTCGGTTTTTGATTGATCACAATAAATAAATTCTGCCGTTGATGAAGTTCTATAACGGAGACATATGTTTTTGATTAAAACACTGCACACGGGTTAATGGCCAAGAGAGATTTCTATAAAAACCAAAAAGTATTTTGCACTCAGGGGGACTACTTTCTTCCTTTCTTCTACTTTGCAATATAACCACCAAAAAGGCACGCTCATCTTGGGGTTTTTCACTTCTAAGATTGGTTTCTTTATATAACACTATAAACACTATATTAATAAAGTGTTGGAGCTTGAAGGGGCAGTGCATTGAAACTGAGCGCAGCACAGCAGATACCATTTAGATTCCGGGGAAAATTAAGTTGGGAATTTTTTGAGTTTCTTGTTCACTTGAGCATTCAAATAGTTGTTTATGTGTCGTTGCTATATATTTCACGTGCAGTGCTATCAACTACACTTGGTGATTTACTCATGATGGTGAAATACTTTTAAGTTCAGTGTTTTGCACCCCTCAGTCAAAATCAATAAGTTTATCTTTACGAGCTTTATTTTATTTAATTGCATATATAGTTGCTGTCTATTTTTCTTAATTTTTTCCAACAAAACGAACGATGATGTCAACAATTCCGACTTATAAAGATCTTAGACTTACATTTGACGATACGGAGAATCGATCGATTAGAAATGAAGAAAATGAAGATAAGAGCACGATGATGTAATCAGATTAGGGTTCTAATGCATGAACCAATCAAACCGAGCTTCGGAAGCTCCAACTATTGCCTCCATGTGTTTTTACAGTGAGGAATGTGTTTTTACAATGAGAAAGAAGAAAGATAAATGTGTTTTTACAAGATGCAAACAAGTGTATATTGGTTGGATGTAATACCCGTAAAAATGACATAAGTTGGATCCTAACATTAGACCTTCCATGACACGAATTGGATAAAATGCGATCAGTTAGATATAGTGGAAGATATATGCAGGTTTGCTGGAGGTGTCTTCAAGGACTGAACTAGCGTGTTGGTTGCTAGGTTTGCCCGTAATTTGGGAGCCACTACAATCATTTTAGCATAATTATGGGGTATTTATATAGCTCCCAAGTTGACCTGGGATAGACGGTTGTCTCAAGTGTGGGTGGAATGTGACTTTTCCTCAATAGTTGCTTTAGTTCTGGGTGTTTGTATTTATTCTCATATGTGTGCACCTCTGATCCGCTCTATTCTACTCAATATGCAACGTGCCTGGACTTTTAGGCCTTGTTTGGTTGAGAAGAAAAAATGGAAAGAGAAAAAATAAAAAGAGAAAAAATGAGAAGAGAGAAGATGATGAGAAAAATAGTGGATTTAAAGGGTTGTTTGGTATGAGAGAAATATAAAAGAAAATGAAGAGAAAGAAGTTGAGGAAAATTAAAAAAGATGAGAAAAAATATGCAAAATGACATAAGTGTCATTTTATTAAAAAATATTTTTTATTTTATATATCTAATAATTAAATATTTATATATAACTGTAACACAATTTTTTATATATATAACTAAATATTTATACATCTAATTAAATTTATTTTTATTAAATATATCTAATAATATATTATTTTATATATATACTAAGTATCCGTGCGATGCACGGGAAATCAATGTTTTAGGATATAATTAAGATTTTCAAAATTAGCTTTCAACGTCAACAAATCTAAATGGCTTTTTGACCAAACTGAGTTCCTTTTAGAAACTATTTACCAGTTTAGGGTTATTCTGAAACTATTTACCAATGGGGGGTCCTTTTGGACACGTGGCATATTTTATTTTTTTCACTCTGACGGGTCAAAGGCGCCAGTCTTCAAAGGCACCAGTCTGACTGGTGCCTACCACTTTTTGACAAAAGGTGGGCGCCACGGCAGATGGCGCCTTCAAAGGCGCCAGGTGCAGTGGCGCCTCCCCAGCAGTGCGCCACGTGGCACTGTAGAGGGCGCCCCTCACCCCACCCCAACAAAAAATTGGACGCCTGCAATTTTAAAGGAACAACGCTACAATTTTAAAGGAACAAAGCTACAAAAAAATTATACTATAAGTATAGGGAGTAACGATGACATTAATGATAAAGTATCTATTTAAAACAGTAAGAGACAATAAAAAAAATCTCGTAATAATGAGTAACAAATTATATCACAGGAGGCATAAAAAAATAATAGCAATAACAATTTACACCAATAAATATTCATCAATTATTACAGTAGTAAAAAAATTTTAACTTATAAGAATTAAAAGAAAGTCACATGCAATTTTAAAGGAACAACGTGACAAAAAAAATTATACTATAAATATCGGGAATAACGATGATATTAATAATAAAATATCTATTTAAAACAACAAGAATCAATAAAAAAATTATCCTAATAATTTTGTCATGATGTTTCCTGTTATTTTAAATAGATATTTTATCCTATTTTTGGAAAGTCAACAGCATTAGCAACCATGGACACAAGTCACGGTGGACTGTAATGCTTTCATGCCAATATTGAAATTTTTGCATAGGTTGGCAAGGAGTCAATTTTGGTGCTGTGGTGATATAAAATAACTGAATTGTACTCCTATTTATTAGACTAATAATCTAGGTCTATTACTGGTGCTATACAGCTTGTACAAGTCTAGCCTGACAACACTCCTAATTAATAAGAGTCCTAACTCAAACCATTGTGAATATTACCATTGGAATTTGGTTGCTGCTTCTAATTACCATGGTTGTTTACTTGTTGGGGGAAGTTCTTCCATATTAATGGTGAAAATGTTCCCGGAAGATGACTAGGTATTCCTTCAAACAAGAACTACTGGTACATGGTTCAAATGTTAGCAGTGTTACCTGCTTAAATTTTATTTTATTTTTAATTTTTAATATTCCTGCCAAAGGATTTATACGATGGTCGATGGTAAAGATCTATTTTAAATTGGAGGAAGTAGTTTTGTTGCTTAACTTTAGTTACATGGATGTGGATCAAACATCAACTTTGCTAGTTTCACTTGCAACTGAATTTATTGTTTAAACTTTATTTATCCTATAAGTATCGGGAGTAACGATAATATATTAATGATAAAATATCTATTTAAAACAATAGGAAACATCATGACAAACTTATTAGGATAATTTTTTTATTGCCTCTTGTTGTTTTAAATAGATATTTTATCATTAATGTCATCGTTACTCCCGATACTTATAGTATAATTTTTTTTGTCGCGTTGTTCCTTTAAAATTGCAGGTGACTTTCTTTTAATTCTTATAAGGTAAATTTTTTTTACTACTGTAATAATTGATGAATATTTATTGGTGTAAATTGTTATTGCTATTATTTTTTTATGCCTCCTGTGATATTATTTGCTACTTATTATTACGAGATTTTTTTTATTGTCTTTTGTTGTTTTAAATAGATACTTTATCATTAATGTCATCGTTACTCCCTATACTTATAGTACAATTTTTTTTGTAGCTTTGTTCTTTTAAAATTGTAGCGTTGTTCCTTTAAAATTGCAGGCGTCCAATTTTTGGTTGGGGTGGGGTGGGCGCCCCCTGCAGTGCCACGTGGCGCACTGCATGGGGAGGCGCCATCTGCAGTGGCGCCTACCTTTTGTCAAAAAGTGGTAGGCGCCAGTCTGACTGGCGCCTTTGACCCGTCAGAGTGAAAAAAAAATAAAATATGCCACGTGTCCAAAAGGACCCCCATTGGTAAATAGTTTCAGAATAACCCTAAACTGGTAAATAGTTTCTAAAAGGAATCCAGTTTGGTCAAAAAGCCAATCTAAATGGAAAAAACATCACAATCTTCCGAAAAAAAGTACTTCATAAACAATGAGTAAGCGATGTTGTAACGTACAAAATAAATTTAATAAATGCTATGTCACATGCCTATGTTAAATTCTGTAATACGTATTTATATACTACATTGGAGGTGGAATTTGAAATGTGACCTTCATTGTCACATATCAGTATCTTCAAACCTTAACGTGATATAACCCTTGATATTGCAATATACAACTGCCCATGTGAAAAAACAGATTGTGAGAGATAAATGCCCACATGTTTTAGGGATTGTCCTTGACTCTTATTTATTGTCATTGCAAAAGAAACAACCATAAGAAATTGTCTACGTTGGAATTTAAAAGGGATCATGATGTCGGTTGGCATCAATGACAATCGAGGAATCAGAACCTTTTGTCCAATATTACTTCCGGAAATGATTTTTGCCTCCAAAACATAGTTGCCCATGTGGGTAATGATGAGTCGTGTGTCATTGCATAACCCAGAAGACTGATCTATGTTTCTTAACAATGTAACACCCCAGTTTTTTTGCATATGATTAAATTATTTTATTTGGATGTTTATGGTTATTTTTGTTTATGTGGTTTAGTTTGAGTAATTTAATTACTCTTTTTAAATTACTTTATTGGGTGCGTTAGCACTAACTTATTTCAGTGTATGCACGCTTACTAGTCAATAATTTACGTTATTGTCACTATTATTATCTATATAGAAAAATGTTTTAAATAATATGATTGAGCGAAAAGTATTTTCATATTTTACTCTATTTTATTTTAGATTTAAAAATAAACTGATTTGACTATAATCGGAGATTAAATGTTAGACTGTGGATTTTCTTTCTATATCTCATTCTTATTCCTTTTTTTTTCTTCATTTGAAATCTTCCCCAAAAACTCATCACTCAAAAACTTCCTCTTCTCTTCTCACGCCCCTTTTGCCCTCAGCCACGTCGACCACCACCTTGGAGCGCTGTTCGACCACCACGTAGTAGGAAGAAGATGGTCGCACACCGCCACTCGTCGCCCCGCGGTGCTGTTCTGTTCGACACCACTCTTGGCCGCCGTCACCACCACGATGAGTTTCCCGGCCATTGCCATGGTGGTTCCCACCTTTCTGTTTCTTTGAACCTCTTCTACCTATTATATGGAACCCACCTTCATTTGGGCTTTTCTGATACAGAGTACGAAGATCGTCGTCTCCGTCGCGTCGCCGCCGCCGCTGCCGCACCGGAGTCTCCTCAGCCACCATCTAGTTTCATCTTCTTCTATGGGTGAGTGAAACCCACCTATTGTATTTCAATTTCAAAAAGGCCCAAAATTGAATTTTAAACCCTAACCCTAAGATTTTAATTTCAGTTTTTAAGTGTGAAATTGACTATGTTTTAGAACCATTGGGACTGTTAGTTGATAAATTACAATGGCAATTTCATATTCCTATGACCCAATCTCATTTCCCCTCATTTCACTCGAAAACCCCAACTTTTCATTTTACTTCAATCATGAAATTGGTTCAGTTTTAGTGTAATTAGGACTAGTAATTGATAACTTCTAAGGTTAATTTCATGATTCTCTAATTGAGTCAAATTTCCCCAATTTTAACGATGGACCCAAATTGATTTTATTGAGAAACCAAGTCTATTTTGTTAAATTAAATATATGGTTCTTTTGATTTTATGCTTTGAGGATGAAAATTGATTTGGTGAATTGCCTGTTTGTTATCATGCTTGATTTGTGTCTCTGGGACGTTGAACACGGCTATGCTTGCTTGATGGAGTAGATAGTTACACTCTTGGGGCTAACGTGAGCATTAAGACGAGGATCATTTACTTGTTTTCAAAGGTAAGGGGAGCTTGTCTAGGGATATTTAATAACTATATGCATGTGTGTATGTGTTTAATTGAGTGTTGTGAATATTATTGTGATATTGAGCCAATACTTGAATAACTTGTTTACTTGAACTATTTGTGGTTATTACTTGAAGTTGAACATTACTTGCTTTAAAGTGTTATGAACTATATGTATGCGATGAATTGTCATTAACTGTGGTATTATTATTGTTGTGAATATATTACTGTTGATTGAAGTTTGGGAAGCCGGATTTGAGCCTATGCCCAATGACTATAAGGATTAAAAGCCTTAATAAGCCTTGAATAGAAATTTGAAAGTTTTGGGTTCATTTATAAAAGTTCCTTGTTTAAAGTGCTTACTTTAGAAGAATAAGATCTTTGTTTTTAGAAAAATGTTGAAGTGATTTTAAGTTGAAGGAAACTACCTTTTTATGATCAAAAGTTTTGTACGAGAGAAAACCTTTTCGAACGGTGTGTTTTATGAAGGAAAGACCCTTTGAAAATATTTGACTTTATTCCATCAAGAATTTCAAAAGCAGACGAATTTCCTAAATGTTTTATAAAAGAAATTGTAAAGGAAAAGATTTTCTCCTAAATGATTTAGAAACATTCCGGTTACTTGGATAACTGACCGAGGTTTTATTTTGGTTTTTGATTTTCACTGAGTGAAAAGTAAGCACATGTGAAAGAGAATGTAGTTCGCGAGACGTCGCCTCTAGTATTGAGTTATATGCACGCGATCTGAGATCCGTGTCAAGAATTATGGACCAAGGGTCCTAATCGTGATGTTATGGGCTAGAAGTCCTAATCTTGGAATTGAGGACCGTGTGTCCTAATTTCGTTGTTATGGACTAGGAGTCCTTATCATGTTGAAATAAAACATGGATAAAATTATAATTGTTTCTACGACCATAACCTTGGACTGCGGCATAGGTCTAAGGTGTTGTGATTGATTACTCTGACTGCACGTCCTGTGTTATTGATTTTCAAGTAATGAAAATTGTGAATAGTCGTTAGCTTTGGGCTTCGACAACGGAAAAGAGTGAACACAAAGAAAAGTCTCGATAATGAAAAGTCTTTTATTCATATGCATTTCCCCTTAGTAGACGTGCTTGAGTTACCGAACATCCGCTTAAGATGTGGTATTCGATGATGTACATATCCGAATGACCGTTATAAGGGATTCATGATGATGTTGATCCGGGTGCATGAGGTGACGGAGACAACTCGCCAATGAGGCATACGAGCCTGATCAACTTTTTCTTTCTTAATGATAAACGGTGATGGTATCTCACTAGATTAAGTTTAGAGCCCGATGATTGAAGTGTCATGCATTATCTTTATAAAATTGATTGATTCGGGTATGAGACCCACTGATATAACACTTGTTGTTTTATCTATGAATAATGCTTAAATGCTAATATGCCAATGTATTGTATGTATCATGTATATGGTTGTTGTGTGATATATCCATTTGTCGGTATCTCACCCTTAGAGATATATTAGGTTTCTTCTGGTTCGCTCTTGTAACTTTAGTACAGATGGTGCAAATGAGTCTTCCTAAGTCACTCAGAGACTTGGATCTAGTTGTTTGATAAAGTATTTGATTGTGGAATGACCACATGAGTTTTCCTCAGAAATAACTTTTAGAACGACCAGCTTAGGGTTTGAGACTTAGATTTTTGATAGTATGTATGAGTGTGGATCAGAGAGTCTTTATTTTAAAATGGAATGTTCATGGCTCAGAGAACATATCTTTTGAATGAAAACCTAAGTTTTTCCTTTTGGGTCATGTATAGCTTATTGATGTAACTATTTTTAGCATATTACTGCCTGGTTGTATTTGATGTAACTGGAATTCTGGAAATGAAAATGTAATTATTTTAGCAGGTGTTCTTTACCTGGGATGTTCGAATTACAGAGGAGACTCTGTCGAAATTTTTGTAAAAATACTAGCTTTTATTCAAGTATATCTTTAAATTAAATAGGCTTGCTAGTCTAGAATTGTAAGCCTGTGTGTCGATCAAGGCTTAGGTTTGGAGTCGTGACAAATCTTTATACCCAATTTCAGACGCTTACGTACTTATATAAATTATTTTTCGAAAGCAACCAGCAAATTATCTTTTTAATTTAAATTCCACATGTGTTACGCAGTAATACCTAGTGGGGGTGTTACAAACAACATGATGGTAACACCAATTTTCAGCTTCAATTCATGATTAGGAAGTCTTGATGAAGTAATGGTATTCAAAAATTCAGGAGTATGAAAATCATCTGGCCTATCAACATTTCAACTAAGGGAGCATGGTCTGTCAAAACTCAAATAAGTTTTCATTTCCCCAAGGATCAACATCATATAATCATTCAACTTATCAACATCATTTTTTGTTGCAAAATAGCCCTATGTTGAAAAAATGTTGGATCATTCATATTCTCCAAAAGGGATAGAAAAGTACTATCCACAATAGAAGCGAGGGGGTCACCCGAATTTGTAATCAATATGTCATCCGGTATATCAATGACAACCTCTCCATCATTGATTTGACCAATGGTGTCATCCCCGATTCTCAATACCCAATATGAGAATTTTGTCATGTCTTCAACACTAATACCAGAAGAATGACACTGAAGTCTCTTGTTCTTACTTAAAGTTGGGATACAACAAAATTTCCAGAGGTATGAAGCATTAATACTTGCATGAACAACATCTTGTCTTGTCCCCTTCGGAATGACTTGAAGAATTTGCCTAAAATCACCACCCAAAACCACAACATTTCCCCTAAAGGGAAAATTCAAACTATCAGAATTATAAAATCGAACTATATCCCTAAATGTTCTGTCAACAGCTTCAAAGCAGTGCTTGTGCTTCATCTCATATAAACGTAACATGAAGATTCATGTACAACAAAATAAAATTGAATTTAATAAATTTATCAATTGTTTTAGTTTTAGATATTTTATGATGAGACAACCAACAATATAGATAATTCCATTTATTTTATCAATTCTCCAAATTGGAAAAAACAAATAAGATAAACACATAATATACCTTTGAAATGATCTGTCACAAATTTCATTAATACTCAATTAACACCTATTTCATTAATACTCAGTGTAGAGCCTATCTTTAAGTTTTTTTCCTCTCTTTTTTGTCTCGAAGGTCACACGTTACTTACACTCGCATATTATATATAGGAAAGTGCAAAAGGAGGCAAGCACTATATGCATGTTTACCAAAGTATCATCAAGGTAGTTGATTTCAATCCTTAGTAAAGCTTATTTATTACAGTAAAACAAAAACTTTAGTATGGAATTTGGAAAAGCAGAAAAAATAACACAACCAAATATATGGTTTGTCATGGAACAATTGAGACCAATCCGAAAGTTAAAATAATAAACTCCAACATAATGCAACATATATTAAACAAATATCTTCTGAAAATTCTGAAAGTTAACTTAAAAGTTAATGGAGAAAAGCACCAGGACCATCCCATCTAATTAAGTAATTAAGTAATAAAACTTTAAATTAAAAAGGCCACAAATTCTCAAATAAAACTCCAACCCTCATTCACTTGGTTCCTTCTTGACGACAACAATCACTACAACAGATTAGACTTTTAATAACACACCTTTTATACGGAAATGCTATTAAAAGTGATGGGGGACTTTTAATAGCGTTTCCTTTAGAAAACACTATCTTAGGTATCACCTAAGATAGCGTTTCCGTGTGGAACCGCTATTAAAAGTGCCACTTAGGAAAAGATAGCGGTTCCACACGGAAACGCTATCTTAGGTGATACCTAAGATAGCGTTTCCTTTAGGAAACGCTATCTTAGGTATCCCTTTTCTTCAGAAGAGCAAATTAAACGCGCGCGGGACTGGTTTCCTTCCCTTTGTTTCTTGCTCTCTTCATTCTACTGTAGCTCCTCGTTGCCATCTCTTTTTTCTTCCCTCACCTTCGTTGCTCGCCGCCGCTGCTGTTGTTGACCATCCTGCAGCCGTCACCGCCCGTTCAAGCCCTTCCCTCTTCCATCGCATTTTCCTCTTCGCTGATTGGTAAGTCCCCTGCGTGTTCAAGAACAATTATTTTTTTTTACCTACCAAGCCACCGTCGAACCCAAACCCCTGCACCGCTGCTACTCCGAAAGAGAAAGAACCCACTCGAACCCAAACCCCTGTGCCGCTGCTCCTACTGCCACTGCGAGTTCTCTCCATTCCCTCGAACCTTCACAACCTCACATTGTTGGGTTTTCCCTCACTGTTGCTCGAGCGACACTCTTGCTCGAAGAAGAAATTGTAGGTAATTCCTCACTGTTTTTGTGCATTGTTAAAATTGTAGGAAACTGAGTCATATTTATGCTTTTCGCCCTACACCTTGAGCGGCGGGCTCCTTATCTCCAAGTTAACGGCGGGCTCCCTAAATCCAAGTTAACGGTGTGTTTAATCCCTAAATCCAATTTCAGTTTCAGTTTTTATTTTGATTTTTTTGATTTTTTTAATTGTTAGTTCGTTGTTTTGTTGCTGTGGAATTGAGTTTTTGGGTTCCTAAGTAATTTTTATGCAACGAGGTACCTATCTGTCATATAAAGGAAATGTTGATGCTTTTTTAATTTTTACATGTGCGCTGTTTCCTGAGCAGTGAATGGTGTCATGTTGCTTCGGCTGGGTAGCAGCTATTGCCATTGAACTTACATGTTAATTGCTACCAAACTGTTCTTACAATCCTTTGATATCTTGTCATCTCTGTTCTTACATCGCATTTTACTCTTCACATCTCATTTTCTAACTGATCTACTGTTGCAAAAACTCTTGCCAGCATCATCCATAAATAAGTCAGACCACTCTCCGGTGAAGATCAAACCGTCTAGCTTGTCACTGCACCTAAATCGTCAAGGGAGAGTGCAACCATCTTTAACAAGAAGGCCTCTAACAGTTCAAGCTACATATAGGTATTCTATTTGGTGTTAATTTGTTATGAGATCTATGTAGTTTGTCTGCATGAGTGCATTGAATTAGTTACACAAAGGATGTATATGAATAGCTGATAAGAGTCTTAATTATGTTAATTGCTTAGTTATAGAAACTTAAGGGTTTCTGGGTTTCATTTTATACTTGTGCCACAATTTTTGTTAGACATGTGAGCAGTAGTGATTAACTCGGAGCTGAGAAGTTTTTATCTCTGTTATTTAGTGAGAACATTGGGGAGAAAAATCTAAACATGGTAAAGAACCATTTTTGGGATGTTTTGATATGTCAGTTTATGTTCCAAACAGGATCTTTGTCTAAACTTCAAAGAAACCTCGTTTAACTATGGATATTGTTCCGTAAATACTTTGAGACAAGATTTTCAAGGAAATCCCTGTCTCTTTCTTTTATACTAGGAAAGGCAGATAAGGTTGGAAAACTGAAACTGCTACACTGATCCTTTCCTTTACCCAACTGAATACCCCCCCCTCTCTCCCATCTTTCCCTTATGATGCTTCCCCACTAATACACAGCCCCTGTCCACACTCAATTTGCCATGCGGAAAAACGGTAAAAGTTTTCATTCCTTTCATTCCTTTAATCTGTATACATTGTATGTAGACCTCAACCACTCTAAACTCAAAGTAAATATGTTTAATAAATATCTTTGTAGATCGGGAAAACATGGATCGGAAATGGATGTCTGTCAATCGTTTAACGAAGGAGTATGAGGATGGGGTGAAAGAGTTCATTAGTTTTGCAGTTCGGCATGCGGAAAACCCTAGTACAATCATATGTCCTTGTTTAGATTGTTGTTATGCAAGGCGAGTTAGTGCAGCCGATTTGGAAGAACATTTAGTGTGTAATGGAATCGATCAAAGTTATACATGTTGGACAAAACATGGTGAGACAAGAGCTGAGTCTAGTGAAATGAGGAATCGTGTGAGATATTCATCATACGATACCGACACAAATACTTATGAGGGCAATCCGGCAGATTCTCCGCAATGGAAGAAATTTGATCATGATTATCTTGATTTTGGGCAAGAATCAAGAAACCTACGACTTGCATTGGCTACTGACGGATTTAACCCGCATGGTGTTCAAAGTAGCTCTCACAGTACATGGCCTGTGATTTTGGTGATTTATAACCTATCCCCATGGCTATGCATGAAGCGCAAATTTATGATGTTATCTATGTTAATTTCTGGGCCCAAACAACCAGGAAATGATATAGACGTCTGTTTGACTCCTTTGATTGAAGACTTGAAACAACTGTGGGAGACAGGTGTGGAGGTGTATGATGGGTATAAGGAAGAAAGTTTCAATTTGAGAGCTATGTTGTTTGGGACAATTAATGATTTTCCAGCCTACGTGTCTGTCGAGGATATAGCATCAAGGGTCGGTGTGCATGCCCTATATGTGAAGAGGGTACGATTGGATGCGGTTAGAACATTGTAAGAAGAATGTCTTTCTTGGGCATCGTAGATTTTTGCATCCAAGTCATCATTACCGGTGGTGGAGAAAGGCGTTCAATGGGAACTCGGAAGAAGGTAGAGCTCCTTCACCTTTGACGGGTGATCAACTTTTTGAAAAGGTAAAGGATTTGAATATCCAATTCGGTAAACCTTTTGCGAGAGATATTGTCACAAGAGGGTGGAAGAAAAGGTCGATTTTCTTTGAGTTGCCATATTGGAAATCATTATATGTAAGACATTTCCTCGATGTGATGCACGTTGAAAAAAATATCTGTGATAATGTCATTGGTACGTTACTCAATGTGCCAGGGAAGACTAAAGATGGCATCAATGCAAGGTTGGACTTGGTTAGTATGGGAATAAGAAGAGAATTGGGACCGACGAAGAAGGGTAAAAGTACATATCTTCCTCCGGTAGCTTACACTCTATCTAGAAAAGAAAAAACTATTTTTTGTAAGTTTCTTGAAGGAGTGGGTTTTGGCGTCTCTCTGTTAGGGGTGTGGGTTTTGGCGTCTCTCAAAAAGACTACTTCCCACCTGAAGGTCGTGCAAAAAATAACTCGGAAACGAAAAGGTGGGAGACATTGGTGTCTCAACTCTCTGAAAGATTGAACATTTTGGAAGAAAAGCTGAAACAAAAGGAGGATGAGGAGAGGCAGGCTAATTTCACTGACCCAAAGCGTCAAAGATAGTTGCACTCTACCATCTCACAAAGAGGCTTCAGAGGTAATGCATGCCTTTTTTTTTTACTATTATTTCATTCGCATTTAAATACATTCAATTGGATGCCTTAATTCACAGATTATTCATCTATCATTGGATTAGTGCGTCAACTCATATAATCTATATTTATCGACCCCAAACTATCGTATGGTTGCTATGGGTAAAGTATACAATGAGTCGGGTGTTACACTGCACACTGGACCAGTACCCCTTAACCATGTGAAAGTTGGAGTTGATGTTGCAACTGAGGGGGATGCGCCATTGCCGGTACCTATCGATCGTGCAGATGTAATGACAGTAAGAGATGCAATAGGTACTTATGTGGCATGGCCAATTGATCTCGTGGTTGTAATTAATATGGTATGTAATTGCATTTTTCCACCTTTTCATATACGGCATATATGCATTACATTAGTTGATCACTAACTGGCATATTGAAATGCAAAATTTCCAGGCACCTGCAAAAGCTAAAGGCAAGGCGAGTTTTCGGATATACAAAGGAGTCAATTACAACCCCGGAAAATAAAGGAGGCAACTCGAGGCCAACCCTCCTACTGACTGGTTCAACTACAATTTCTCCGGAATATTTGAATTTTCTTAAAATACATGAACGAAAGAATATGAAAAATGATGACCAGTTGTACATAGAGATGGAACAAAATATTTTTGGTCAAGCATTTCATTGAGATGATCAATACTGAAAATATCGGAGAAGTTGTAAATCATGAATGGGTATCTGCCTCCGTTATTTCCGTATATATCGGTACTAAATCAGGCTTAAAGTGTACAATATTTTTTTAGTCTTTCCATTTAAATATTGATGTCATTGGTGTAATCCATTTTTATATTTTAATTGAAGGTATTTGTATGAAGAATTGTTGCTTCCAAAGGAAATAACGAGGAGGTTTCTGTTCTTGTCCCCACACCAAACAAATACATACGGCTACTTCGGGAGGGATTCACAGACAACGTATCTAGATGACCGGTTTGCAACTAAAGAAAGAGAATATCAGCCCTTGTTTCTAGCAGTGCAATGTTGGGTGAGTCGCTTATCCTATAGGACTTAATTCACAATAATGAATTACATAAAAGTTGAGGTGCTTAGGATTTGTTATCTCAACATTTTTGTAGGAATCATTGGGTCTTTGTCTTGCGATAAATATTGTTGAAGAGATTATTTACTATCTGGATCCCTTGAATGTTGATCCTAGGGGTCACCCAGAATTAAAGAATCTGTTCGATAAGTAAGCATGCTTTTATATTTCTGATTTTCTATGATTTTGTCGAATGGCTTCCATGGTAGATACATGTTGCAAGTTGTCATGGTCCTAATGTGCTTTTGATTTTTGACATTAGAACATGTGTTGAATTGACATATACTGGGTTGTGGCTGTTGTGGTTCAAAATAAAAAAAAGCATGCGTGTGTTTGTGATGATTGAAAATATGTTGCTTAATGAACTCTGTTTGATTTTGTGATTAGTGCTTTGCAAGTTTATCGTGCAAATATCGGAGCTAAGGTGCCGCGTTTAAAGGCAACCAACATTAAATGGATTCAGATAGAGGTACATTTGCAAAAACTTAATGCGCAATTAGATAAAAAAACCTATATTGATTTACTATTTTATTTTTTATAGTGCCCAAGACAACCCAACAGTACAGATTGTGGGTACTATGTGATGCGTTTCATGAAGGAAACTATCTTGCAGAACCAAATTAAAATACCAATGGCGGTATGTTGTTTACTTAGCTTTTAACTGTGACTGTTCAAATGTTTTAGCAATTGTAACTTAATTTATTTAAATTTTATGTCGCAGTACTTCCCTGACTTCAAATGCTCCTCATACTCCACTGCTCAACTATCTGAAGTCAAGGAAGATTGGTGTCGCTATATTGTTGAGAAGTTCATTTGATTATGTCAAATTGATCACAATAGTTGCAGCAATACTCATTGGTATGCGAATAATGCTTTTGATCACAAAGTAATGCATGTTACAAGTGTATATATGTTTTGGCTTCGTAGGATGCAGAAAGTGAATGACAATTTATAAATATTACATGAAATTGTATATAGCACTTGCTTTCTTTGGTGATTGGGTTATTGATGCTAAATTTCAAAATCTTGTTCATAAAATGTTCATTATGGGAGTTTTCTATAACAACCAACAGGACGTATGGTTATACTTTTCTATTGGCAATCTTTAATTTATTTTATGCCTAATGAATCTGGAAATGGTGGTTGATATACACCTTTTTCAGCATATACATGCCTTCTCTTTAGCTCGGTGGATGTGTACTATCTTCTCTTGGTCAGGTACACTTAGTTCAAACCATATTGATTTGGTGCTTGTGTTTTCTTACAGACCCGACAGGCTTTTACACCAAAACAAATAAATGAAGCATGCTATGTTGACATGAAGGCTAACAAAGATGTTTTCCAGAGGACATTGCTTTTATTGACCTTAAGGATGCTTACCCAACTGTGATGGAGGACTTTTATTAGTTTCTTGTTATTTGTTGAACATTTGTGACATTGATGGTTCAGTAACATTGTTCATTAGGGCAGGTACAATGACTTGTATTAGTTTCTTGTTATTTGTTGAACAATTCACATTTCTGACATTGATGGTTAATTCAGTAACATTGGTAGATTTGTTCATTGATATATGTTTGTTCTTATTTTTCACCGATTTCCATCCTCTTTGCATAAATGAATTTTGGTGTAGTTCAATATGCAGGAATGGATTTAGTTAAGAAATATGTAAAAATTTAAAAAAAAAAAGGGGAATAGATAGCGTTTGTTATTAAAAAACGCTATCTAAAGTGACTTTAGATAGCGTTTGTTAATAAAAACGCTATCTAAAGTCAGACTTTAGATAGCGTTTCCGTGTACAAACGCTATCTAAAGTCTCATTTTAATAGCGCTTCCTAAATGCTATCTTTGCTAACGAGTTTTAATAGCGGTAGCATAGATAGCAGTTACAGACGCTATTAAAAGGCATACGGAAACGCTATCTAAAGTCTAATCTGTTGTAGTGAATCCTTAGAATTTTTGTGCTAGATGTCTGTTTTTCACCATCTTCAAACTTGGAAGATATATCCATATCATCACATGATCTTTTTTCACCTTTCTTGCATGAAGGAGTGTGGGACAGATCATCTTCATAACACTCCTAAAAAGTACAAAAATAGAAAAATTAGTTAAAAGTTAATACATAACTCATATGATCAATGCATTATATGTTGTATAGGATTGTGTTTGATACTTACCTAAGAATCATGTTGTCCCCGCTGTGACCTATTTGTTTCGACATTATTGACATAATCTTCAATAACCTTTGAGTTCATATCACAATATATCAATTACTTTCCACATGCAATTATATATCTTATTTATATAATAAGATGTGACCTTGCAATTGTCATCTACTTGTGGAGAGGGGGAATTCTTGGTACCAGCATCATCATCTTCAGGTTAAGGCTATGGTGCACTACTTACATGGTATACCACCCATTACATCACCCACATGTCAAGAGCTCCACCAATCCCTTGTACATGTGGCCATTTGACTTTTCAACTTGAAAGTAAGTTAAATATTAGATTTTATTTTTTCATAAACAATAATTTTTTTTGGATATATTAAAAAACAATAAATTTATTATGGGAAAAAATGCAAATACAAAAAATATATATACTACTATAATATACTGTATTTATATTAAGTACAAATACATGATTGAGTTTGAAATTTTGACCAGCCCATGTGGCAATTTCATTGGTCCAAAACTTGCCACATGGGTGGTGTAGTGGGTGGTGCATCAATTGGGTGGTGCACCTTAGCCCAAACCTCATCTTCATCATAGTTCTAGAACAGGCATAATGTAGTCATTAAGGAGGAAACCATAAACGTTAAACGAAAGAAAATAATTCATATAGGCTAGTGAATAACCTTGATCAAATGAAGTTTTTTAAACTGTTCAATTAACTCCTCATCATCAGACATCTTTTTTACCATGTAACTTTGCCAGTTGTTTTCAATGTTTGACCGACTAATTTATACCTTGAATAACAAAATTTTGTCAAACAATGAGTTAAATTTAGCAGGGCAAAAATCAATTTCTTTTCCCTACACCAAAAAAACCATGTTAATATCCTATTGCACTAAATTTAATACTCAAAAACTAAACTAAAAGAAGATTCCAATATTTGTTGTTGTTACAATTTTTTGGACCTTAGCCATTGAAGTAATCAAAGAAGCCGCAGTCTTTCCTATATAGTCAAATACGACATTATCAAATAATACAAAAGTAGTTGATCCGGCATTATCAATTACATTAACGATAGCTTGAAACTACAAAACAAAAAGAAATTAAAAAGTAGATCCATGTATTTGGATTAAAAATTAAAAAAATTAAAATTTAATACCTGGGAACCAGGACAACACTCTTGTTACATTTGTGACATTTGTATTTGGATCCTTCTCGTTTAACCTTTTTATTGCACTTGTTACACGCCTTATAAGGAAACTGTAGTATGTACGGAGGTATGACTTACAACTTGACTGAGAGAAACATTTCCATTTTCCAATCTGTGAAAATTACAAATAAATATAAAGAACATATCATTTTAATCAGTTTAATCACTCAAACCAACAAATTAAAATTAAACAGCATGATACATACTTCTGCTTATATTCAGATACTTGTGTGATATTTGGATTAATAAGCAACTTTGTACCATTAAAAGCATTTGCTATACCCAATGTCCCTAACAGGATGAATGGAATCTTCTTTGTCGAAGTAGGTGTGCATCTCCTTGGCATATTCTCCCCGTAGACTACATGTAACTTTATTGTTTCTATCATAATATCATTTGAACATTATACACTCGTTAAAATAAAGAAATGCAATGTACAGAGACAATTTAAGTCATATAACTCATAAAAGAACATATCTTTCATTTAATTTAATTTGAAGCTTCATAATTTAAGTCACCTTGAGTGGAGTCATATTTTATTTTTTATTCTAAAATGAAAATAAATTATTTTTTAATATATTAAATAAAAAAATGAAATTTTCCTAACTTAACGGTAACAAATATCATACCAACCATCATATTTTTTTAAATCTTATATTATATGATTTCAGAAAAGACAATATGCAAAAAATTCATTGATAAGAATATAATTTTAAGCTTTAAAAAATCTTTAGTATTGATCCATATAAAAACTTATACGCAAAAACCAAGATTCTTTTAAAATATAATAAGTCATACCTTAAACATTTATAAAAATCAGAATATTTTAGATATATTCTATAATGAGAACAGAAAAGTATAGAAAATAATAAGTGTATCACATTTTATAAATTCTATAACTTACTCCAAATCTTCAAGTACTATTTCTATTAGTTTATTATTATTTTTCCATTTTTCTCCATCTGCTTAAGGGCATCTTTCCCCACAATATGTCCCGTTACATCTAACAATCAAGGGTAAACAAAGACAATATATCAACAATTTTAAATATTTTTAAACACAATCAACCACATCAAAATTCTAAGTAAACAAATACTAACCAAACAAAAAGCCGTGACAGGTATCAGAAAGGATTTCAGGAAAGGACACAAAATCGAAATGAAGAGTTGGTATTGTGTCATCTACTATTTTTTTGCACTCGGTACTACGAATAAAATTTAGCTTAAACTTATGTCTCCACGTCTTGAACTTCAAATCATTTTGATCGACCATAAAATTTTCAACAAAATAGACAGCACTTTCTTCCATATATGACTCAAACTTTGGTATGATTCTACTTTTGTCTGTAGCATGTATCTTGTTAGACTTCCATTTAAAAAAAGAAAAGAAAAGAACATGTCAGTGAGGCATTCATCGACAAAAGGAGACAAATGCATTAAATAAATTTATACATTAATGCACAAAAAAAAAATTACTTACTTTTTCATCAAGGAAAACCATCTCAATACTACCGGTTTGCAAAAGATCCTTGAAATCGGTTAGCTTCCACATACAAATCACACGAACCTTGATCTTCCATTCAATCCTTCCAGCAACAATGTCATTAACTAAGGTAATTGTTGATGTCATTCTACAAAGTATGAAGCATTATGTTTAAGAGCAAATATCATTATTTAAAATCAACCCTCATATTTTAGCTCATCAAAACCAAATAATCATATAAAATACCAAAAGTTTAAAATTAAAAAGAGACAAAATAATAAAGGAAAAAAAGAAAAGAAAACAAACCTTCAATTGTAGTACAGAACTCCAATGATTTAATGGTGGACAATCTTCACACAAGGTATTGTGTACAGTGTATAAGAGACTAAAAGACTTAAATAATGAGAATTAAAAATGGCAATGAAAATAATAATAATATCATGATAATGATGATGATGATGATAATAATAATAATAATAATAATAATAATAATTTTTTCAATCAAGCATGATTTTGTTTCGTGGATATTTTTGAAATTAAGATCAATTTAATTGTGGAGAAGTATGCAAATCAATAAAATCATTCATATAAAAGAGCAACATTTTTTATTTTGGTAGCTTAAGAGTAACATTATTTGAATAATAATCAGTTTTTCGGATATGAATAAATAAATTAATCTGATTTCAAAAGATAATAGAAGATTTGATTAATGATTTCAAATATGAATCAATTTTAATTAATTGATTTAATTCAAATTTTCGAAATAATTTCCTTCTTGGAGAAATATTCAATAACACCATTTATTTAAAATTTTATTAAATTACCTGTCTACCATTTTTCTTGGAGGGAAAATATTTCAATCACTACCTTACTTTTATATATACTAAGATTAAGATATTTATAATCTCTCATAATAAATGTTAATAAATATTATTTTTATTAATCACCCACCCAAGTCGAACCTCGTAACCTGTAAGTTATAACCCATTCTCCTAAAGCTGATACGTTTGAAGATGAAGGAGGTTTTATTAATAAAACCCACCCAAAGACGGTGACGTAACTTGTTTGAGAGACATGGGAGAATAAGGGCAATCAGGGAAATAACACATGACAGATCCGTTTCTCCCTTCTTTCTTCGCAGGTTGGAGGAGAAATATTTTTCGGTGGGATTTTAGTTCTATCTTCTCTCTTTCTCTGCGGCACCAAACAAGTGAAAATGATCATTTCTCCTCCATTTCTCTCTTCTCTAATTCTTTCATCTCTAAATCACCTACACCAAACACAGTTAAGGAAGAGAACATATCAACATTTTTAGGGAGCCAAGATATAAGAGATAATTGATCTAAACTGATAGAAATAAAATTAAAAAATAGATCTGTTAATAATTATCTTAATAAAGTTGCATACTAGTGGAGTGGACATCCTCTCCATTTCTCAAAATAAATGGAGAGGTCCATTACTGTAGTTTTGGTGTATAAATGTATATATTTTTAAGGTTTAATTATTGAGTTGGTCCCCAAACTATTTGAGAATTTTCAATTAGGTCCCTGAACTAATTTTTTTTAAATTAGGTCCCTAAACTTATATAAAATTTTCAATTGAGTCCCTTAAATAAAAAAATTCTAATTGGATCCCTAGACTTATATAAAATTTTCAATCGGGTCCCTAAAATATAAATGTGACTATATATAATAAAAAAATAAAATAAAATAATAGATGATGAAATTTAGAAAAAAGAAAATACTATTTGATATAATAAAATAACAAAATGACAAAAGATGAATATGAGAGAAAAACTCATTATTTAAAATAATAATAATAGTAATAATAATAATAATAATAATAATAATAATAATAATAAAAAAAAAAAAATTAATGAGGAAAACTATTATTTAACATAATAACTAAATAAAAATATATAGATTTGAAAGACAAAATTTAGTTCTTGAAATGATAATAACAAAATAACGAAATATGGAATTTTGTTGAAAAATCCATATTTTATAACAAAATATTAAGATATTAAATTGAGTCAAATATTTAATATTTGAAATAATATTAAAATAATAATAATAAAAGTATCAAGAAAAAATATTATTTAAGAAATATTAAAATAGCTTAAGATAAACCTCAATTAAAATATAAAATAATATAATAAATAATAAAATTAAAATAACTCAAAATAAAATTTACAATCAAAATAAAATGTGATATTTACTTAACAAGATTCTTTATTTTATTTATTATTTCAAATAATAATTTTATTGTTAAATTATATTTTAATTTCTATTTTTTAAAAATATTGAATATTTTTACCCAGATTCATCTCTTGTTAGAATATTAGAATAAAAAATATTTCAAATAATAATATTCTATGCTAAGTTTCATCTTTTACTAATTTTTTTTTTTATTTGAAACATTTTTTTCTTCAAAATCATCCTTTAATAATATATTACTATTGTTGCTTCAAATATATATATATATATATATATATATATATATATATATATATATATATATATATATTACTATTTTTTTGGGGTAAACCTGTGTATCTTCCGACCACGAGCCAGAGACTAATCCCTCGAGGTAGTGAGATCCATTTTAGGGGTTGACCTCTCCCAACAGATGCTCTTCTGTACACATGAGCCAAGAATCGAACCTCTGACCACATGCTTAAAGAGCTCAGTTATCTACCAAATGTGTCACATCATGTTGATATATATATATATATATATATATATATATATATATACTATTTAAAATATTGAGATTTATCAATCTAATATCTTAATATTTTGTTATGAAACATGATTTTTTTAGCATGATTTTATATTTCATTGTTTTATTATCATTTCAAGAACAAAATTTTGTCTTTCAAATTTATCTATTTTTATTTAATTATTATGCTAATTGCTAAACATTAACTTTTCTCACTAAGTTTTATTTTATTATTTTATTATTATTATTATTATTTTAAATAGTGAGTTTTTTCCTCTCATATTCATCTTTTGCCATTTTATTATTATGTCAAATAGTATTTTTTCCTAAAAATTTCATCATCTATCATTTTTTTTATTTTATATAGTTACCTTTTTACTTTAGGGACCTAATTGAAAATTTTATATAAGTTTAGGGACCCAATTAGAAACTTTTTAGTTAAGGGACCCAATTGAAAATTTAATGTAAGTTCAAGGACCTGATTAGAAATTTTTTTTAGTTCAGGAACCTAATTGAAAATTTTCAAATAGTTTAAAGACCAACTCAATAATTAAACTTATTTTTAAAGCTCCATTTACGGGTTGAGGTGGGGAACAGCGGTGCTTCTACTTCAAAGTAGGCCAAAGGGTGTTCTTTTGGGCTCTATTGCATTTGCAGGGCTAAGGACAATGCTGGGCAGTCAAGAGGTTTGAAATGTGGTTTGTCTAAGATGTTTAGAAGACACTCACGGAAAAAAAAAAACATTTGGGCTCAAAGAACCAAATGGTGTCACTGAATTGCAGATTGACCAGGATGCCATCAAAAGGTCTGTCTTGCGCTGGCCTATATCAAAAAGAAACAAAAGGAGTTTAAGGCAAGGTTGCTCAATAGGAAGTGTGTCCCTTCTGAGCACTATGTAGGCTCTGCCAAAGCTTCTTCCGTTCAAGTTGTTCTAGAAACACTGGCTTCTTCTCCCATCCAGCGTCCTCTGGCTATTAGACATTTGAATATGGGTTCTATGAAGGAGATAATCAACCGCTTGGATGGAGGGTCTACGGCATTGGTTGTTGATGGTGTCCAAGAGCGAATTTGTTCGAAGGTGAAGTTGCGTAAAAGGTTAACCAAGGCTTACCAAGAGGCGAATCTCATCTAGGTGATGGGGGAATTGGGTTTTGGGTTTGGATTGGAGTAGAGGTTGAGCAGTGTTTGAAGTAGGTATTGTTGCTTATTTTTGGTGGTTTGTCTATGAAAATGGGCCTTGAGTTTTGGGTGGTAGGTGCTTGTTGTGGTTGCTTTGTGGGATTGAGGGTGGCTTGTATGGAAATCAAAGGTTTCGGTGTTTAGTATAGTTGGTGTTTTAAGTGGTCTAATATAGTTAGTTTCTTTTTTGGGTTGTTCAGCTTACGTTGCTACTCAGGCGTTTATTTGTTGTTTATGGGTTTTATTTTTTTTTGGAGATAAGAGATTGTAATGCTAATACTATTTCGATCGGAAGTAGTATTTTTTTTATAGTTTATCTATCGTTTTTTGTGGTTCTTCTATATTTAGGTCTGAGTATCCCTAATACTCTTATTTAATACATTTTGCTTATAAAAAAAAAAAAGAAATGCAGAGGATCTCGACTCATATTGGTAAACAAATTCAAGAGACAAAGAATAGGTAGAGAAAAACAGTAACAGAGTCTATTAAGATAGCTGATTGATTAGAACTCAAGCTCTCCTACGCTTAACAAATAAATAAGTTTTAAATAAACAAATAACAAGACGTACATGTTTTAAAAATAGTTTTTTTTAGAAAAATAAAGAAAAAGAGGCTAAACTTGTCTTTTTCTTAATGTTAAATACCAAATCGATCCACGGTGTCAATTTTAGATACCAAATAGATGATTTGCTTGCTTGTGATTTACGTTCACTTAACCTATAATCCACCCTGATAGCCAATGGTAATTCCTGGTTAGGCTATAAATCGTTGTTAATGAACCTATTTAACTACCCAAACCATGTTTTGGTGCTAATTAACTACTCATGCCATTTGTGTTTGTTTGTAGTTTACTTGATACAACATGTCCCCTCACCGAATGCACCTTAACTAACACCCAACAGCGACCACCAATATGTTCATCATTATTCATTACATGTACATCTTATTTTTCTTTTCTCCTTGCTATATTACCACTGCAACACATCGATCGTCTGCTCCTACTTTTCTTCATTAACTATGTGCAATTTTCCATTTTAATGAAAAACACATTTTCATTTTCTTTTATTGGTGTATATATGGAAAAGGAGGAGAAGACAAATAATCTTTAGATCTAGAGAGGAAACAAATCTATAAATTTATGTCAAGATGGTACGTTGGAGATCATATATATTATTAACTACAACTCTTAAATCAAACAATAATAAACTATATAATCTTTGTACTTGTTGGGTTTAGCATTTTGGCTGTGCACATGTATCCCAAACTGATAGTAAGATACTATTCTCTCATAAATGTAGAGGTCGAAATGAGTTTAATATTTAATGTTAATTTAGAAATTATAACTATTTAGTGGAAATATATTATTTTATAATTATGATAGTACATAGTGTTAGAAAATGGGGTCTGGTTCAACAACAAAGAAGAGAGTACAAAAGAAAATGAACAATCTCCAAGACGTGTGAGGACACTAGGCATTAGGTTCGATTCGCCCCCACCAATCTCTTATCGTAGATTGGATGCAACATGTGTAACCGGTGAATCCCCTTCAGGATACAATGGAGTAACCTTGGTTTGATTTGCACACCTTAAACCGAGCGTATCGTCAATGACAGTTTACAGAACAATAGTCTTCTTAACTCTCTCTGCGCACAAGGGAGAAAAGAACGTGATTTGGAGTGGAGAATGCTCGAGAGATTCTGAGTTTTTTTTTGTTTTAATGCATGCATATGGTTTTATTTATATACTAACTCACGTCACTTGGTGAAAGAAAACAACTTTTCAAAGGTTCCACATTCGTAAATTTGCACAAGTTATCCGTTGGCCTAGCAGATGTGTCCTTTGCATCATGGACCCGAGTTCGATTCTGGGCAACCTTTAGTTTTGCACATTTGACGTTTAAACTAAAATGGTTATTTTAAAACCAAAATTCGCACCGTACGGGAATCGAACTCACGCCAACCTGCTTAATTTGGAAGCAACACAACCACTGATATATTTAACCAGATTGTGCTAAATTAACAACATCATATCCATTTATTTGACCGTTCATAACCTTTAATCTTTTATAAATTTTGAAAATCTCTCACAATCCCCCATCATTTTCAAAATAAATCCAAATCTCATTATTCCGGAAATCGCATGCTTTCAAACAAAGGTATCTTGGGGATTTGAACCTTTGCTTAGTAAGCCATGTGTTTCACTCATCCCCGAATAATTTGGTAGACAAGCTTTGAACCAAATATTCATTAGTACAAGCGTGCATGACTTACACATGAAATCTCAGTACCATTGAACGACGTGGTAGTGTGACACATCTGGTAAGGCCTTGTGTCGTGTATCCTTTTCATGAGAGCTTACAGAGTCAAGCCCAACTCTAAGAAGCGCCCCCACCTCACTCTTATATAGGTGGACTTTACCAAAAGCACCCTCCATAAGTTGGGCACCTCAGCACATATATGCTATAGGTCCAGTAAGAGCAAAAGCTCACCATTTTCCTTTATATCCTTATGGTATATAAGTACTTTTAAACCTGGGATGTATCTATTCGTCAAGTACTTGCAATCACTCTCATAGTGTACTTTGACCCATTGAACTCAAGACTTGATGCTACTCAAGTGTGAGTCGGGTTTCCACCATTGGTGATCATGTAGATATGGGCTTGAGTCCCATCCCTAATGATGTTTTCAACACCATATCACTTGTCAGTCCTTTCATCAAAGGATGCAAGATTTCTTTTCGTCTTCTAAAGACCCTGGATATTACTCCATTTGCAATTAGTTCCTTGACATAACTATGTCTTAGCCCAATGTTCCTGGACTTCCCATTATAAACCTGGCTATATGCCCTTGATAGTGTTGATTGACTATCCCATTGTATGGATACCGGCGCCATTAAAATTGGTATCTCATACAACAAGTTTCTACGCCATTCAATCTCTTTATTACCTGCCGCCAATGCTATGAATTCTGCAGCCATGGTGGAATTTGCAATGCAAGTTTGTTTCTTGGATCCACAAGAAATAACACCCCCACCAAATGTGAAGACCCAACTGCTTGTCAAAGCATGGTCTTCTGTATAAGCCACCCAATTGGCATCCATGTAACCTTCTAATACCGAAGGATACCCATTATAGTTTAAAGTTTAAACTATTGTTCATTGTCCCCTTCAAGTATTTCAATACTCTTCAGACAACATGTCAGTGGTCCTTGCTTGGATTACCTGTATACCTACTTAGTCTCCCTACAACATATGCAATGTTTGCCCGGGTACATGTCATGGCATACATAAACATCCAATTACTTTTAAGTATTCAAGTTGTGCGACTAGACTACCTTTGTTTGGTACTGAATTAGTGTTATGATTAAAGGGAGTAGTGATAGGTTGATAATCAAAGTGATCATACTTCTTTAATATCTTTTCTATATAGTGAGATTGGGATAAACCTATATGTTGGAACCAAAGTGGTTCTGGTTTATTTAATCTCTAGGTTTTGATGTTAACAAAAGGATTAAATTTGCTTGGCAAAGTGTTAGTTGAGATCTAACAAGTGATTTCAATTTATGCAGGAATATCCAAAATAATATAAGGTATACAATGCTTGGACTCTTGCAAAGAGTTACCCGTCCAAAGGTTATTCAAACTGTTTATATTTTAATCTTTAAGTAGACGGCTAACTATATCTCAGTAGACGTCCATAATAGTCACGTCAACAGACGAGTGCTCTCCTTGAAAATCAAGTAGACATCCATAGTGCCTAACTAAAATTCAGTAGGCGCCCATAGTGCCACGTCATTGGACGGAGTTTCTCTAAAGACTTAGAAAATCCAAAGACTTATGTGGACGAGCGCTTCTGCCACATCAGTGGACGAGCAGAATAAAACCTTGTGTAGACACGTTCTAAAACTGAGTGCCTGTAGACGGTTCTATATCTTCTATATCTTTACTACCTTGAATGTGATTTAATGCAATCTAGACCACATTGAATTCAAATGATTGATATTTATTTCAAAGGAATATATGTTCTTTATAATTGTTTTATCTGGTTAATGCCTTGTTCCTTTGTGAGAAAATTCATAGTACTATCAAGGAAATACAAAAAGCAAATAGTACAATTGGAATTGTAAAACGATCTGTACGATGACAACTTTATTCCTGGACAAAAGCTAGGTTATACACAAAGGAGGAAAGAAAGTTTTTTAAGGTACGATTGCTCAGGACAGTGAGCCTCCATTTCGTGCTTTTCTGATAACCAAGGATGCTTTTCAACACGGCCAAAATCAAGCTATCA
This sequence comes from Sophora flavescens, assembly GCA_030762895.1. Taxonomy (NCBI): domain Eukaryota; kingdom Viridiplantae; phylum Streptophyta; class Magnoliopsida; order Fabales; family Fabaceae; genus Sophora; species Sophora flavescens. The sequence continues at coordinate 163,133,846 of CM061064.1, read as the reverse complement.
GTCTCAACAGATATCATACATTTAATACTATCTCTATAACGGGACTACTCGAATAACCGTTGAAGATTTGCAAGAGAAGCTGAAGACCACTATATATAGAAGGTCTCAAGAACTGAAGAATAACTTTTTCCTTTTGAACATTTGCAAGATATTCAAAGCTCATATTCCCTTTGTAAAGCAAAAGTCTGTAATTCTTAAGGTTGAATATTTGTAAAAATATTCAAGAGATCTTAAACCTTCATACCCTCACACATAGTGAGTTACAAAGATCTTAGAAAAATCTGTGATTGAATTAGAGCCTGAAGAGGCTTGGCAAGAAAGCAATACTTGTAGCCTGGAGAGGTGTAGAATACTTGTTGTAGAACCTGTTTGGAAATAGTGGAGAAAATCCCTCAAGTGGAAGAGACTGGACGTAGCTCTTGGTTGGAAGAGAGTGAACCAGGATAAAATACCTGAGTGAATTTTCTATCTCTTATCTTTTATAGTTCTATTTATTTATACTGACTGTGGGATTTGATTTTGGTTTTGTTAATTTTTTAAAAAAGATTTCTTGTGTGCTTAAACTTTTTATCTTCTGCTTGTGAAAAAGGTTTCTCAAAAAGGGTTTTTGAGAAAATAATTAACAAACACAATTCAACCCCCTTCTTGTGTTTGCCTGTGCCAACTTCACTATACTCTCATCATCTCTTATTATTCTAATTCCTAGAATCATATCAACTCCTTAAGTCTTTCGTATCAAAATTTCTAGATAATAAACTCTTAGTTTCTTCTACTTCATCTAGACTAGTACCAAATAAAAACATATCATTAAAATATAAACAAATCATGACCCTTTTTCCACTGTGGAATTTACTATAAATACACTTGTCAGATTTATTTATTTTATATCCATTAGCTAGCACAACTTGATCAAAATTTGATCCCATTGCTTAGGATCTTATTCTAGTCCATACAATGACTTATTCAATTTACACACTTTCTTTTCCTGACCAATAACCACAAACCCTTCAGGTTTTGTCATATACATCTCTTCATCTATTTCCTCATTTAGGAATACCACATCCATTTGATGGATGACAAACTTATAGATGGATCCAAGTGTCAATAACACTCTAATTAAGGCAATTCTTGCCACAGGTGCATATATCAAAATAGTCTATTCACTCGTTTTTGTGTAAATCCCTTAGCAATTAGTCTTTCCTTAACCTTATCAATGGTTCCACCTACTTTGATCTTCTTTTTGACAATCCATTTACAACCTGTTGGTTCGGTACCAGATGGGAGGTCTACTAATCTCTATGTTTTATTCCCCCCATTAATTGAGTCCACTTCCTCTTGTATAGCTTCCTTCCAGAAAATAACATATAGAGACTTCATTTCCTCTTCAAATGTCTATGGACCACTTTCTATAAAATAACACATATATTGGTTCATATATGTTTATGGACTCTCTTGTTCATTCAACACGGAATATTAAAAACATTGGCCTCTACATTTTCTCATTTCTAGCCCTCTCACTTCTCCTAAGTTCCGAACCTACCAAAGTATCTTTATTTGATACAATGCTTTCCGGATTATGTGCATTACTATGAACATTATCCATGTGACTTGGAATTGAGTTAAACTTATCTTTTTGAAAGATTGCTTCCCTAAACTCAATTACTGTATTTACATAATATGAGTTATTAGATTCTATAACCATGAATCTATATGCTTTGCTAATTTTAGCATAGCCCGGGAATACACATTCAATTCTCCTTTCACATAATTTATTTCTTCTGGTTCAAGAACTTTTACTATTGCCCTACAACCTCAAAATTTGAAAAAATTTGAGAATGAGTTTTTCTATTTTCCAGAGCTAATATGGAGTTATCTTGTTCAATTGTTTGGAAACCTATTTACTATCTAACAAGCCTTAAACATGGCTTCTTCCCAATATCATTTTGCTAGACTAACATATGATATCATCCTAATTTTCTTTTCAACTATACTTTGTAATGGGGAATAAGGTGCAGTTGTTTGGTCAACTATTCTAGTAAACTCAAAGCAACTAGGGTTATACAATTATCCTAACCTTAATTATAACTCCTAAACATTTAATAAATGTCTTATAACAAACAATTTCAATTTACCCACACTATATAATAACATATATATAAGCATCGAAATTTATGAATAATTGAGAGTCATGTTATAATCTAACATTTATTATATATCCTTTACTTTGTTGACTAATAACTCGGTCATAATATTAATATTAAATGAGTGCAGCATTCAAAACATACCACATAGATAAATTAAATGAAATGGCACTAATCCTACAACATAACCGTTGGCCTGGTGGTTAATCCAATTGCTCCCTCTGTAAACTATCCGTGTTCGAATCGCAGCGGTTGAATCTTTTCATATATTTCTTAAATTCCATTTTGTTTAAAATTTGAAAAATGGTTCAAAACATCAAAATTCTGATTCGAACTCGTGACCTGAGTGTGAATGAGCAACCGCATCTACCACCAAATCGACACATCACTTGATTTTATTACATAACTTTAATTTCCAATTATAGCAAAGATCTCTTTGGGCACCACATATGCAACCAAACGGTCAACCCAGACCCACTTTGCAGAAAAACTGGGTTCACATGAACCATTCATCACCCACATCATTTTTTAGCCATTTTTATAACTTGCCAACCCAAAATTAAACATATTTTGTTGTCTCTATGTCTTGGATTCATGTCTAAACATGTTCCAAAAATAAAACTACATAATTGTTATCATAGAAAACTAAAAACCAATGATCTAAAATCAATTTCAGTTTTCTATAACATTATTTCATGAATACGTACTCATGTCTATCTTGACAACTTAGAACAATCTAAACAACATCCAAACATTTCTAATTTTTACAGAGGCAAGAAATAATCCTCATCTTATATTTACAAAATCATGCACTCATAATATAAAAAATATAAACTCTAAAATTAATTGGTTCTTGCATGGATCAAATCAATTAATGCATGCACTTGATATAATCATTTATATCTAAGACCTTTCTATCAATATAGAGCAACATACATGCATGCATCAAAGTCAAACATATTCATGTTCATCAAAATTCACATACTTGATTTTATTCTAAATCATGCATCTAATTAAGGCTCTAATATCACATGTTAATTTTAACATAAACAAAGAATGCCTTTAAGATTGAACATACATGAATTTAGAATATCAAGCATATCATAGTTATAGAAAGTAATTGTGCACCTTTCACCATGGTCACAAATAAACATATTTTTGATGAAGTATATGAGTGCTCATTTCTCCTTGTTGTAAAACGACCATGCATCTCTTTCTACCAACGAACGAAGTTTCCACCCTTGAACCTCTCTACTTTGATAATGTCAAATGTCATCTCATTCATTGTTGCAAACCATTTTATAAAATGAAAATCGAACCTAAAGATTGTTAGAAAATGAGGTTTAGTTCTGCAACAAAGAAGAGAATACAAAAGAAAATGCGCAATCTTCAAGACGTGTGAACCGTGAGGACGCTAGGCTTTAGGTTCGATTCGCCCCCACCAATCTCTCCTCGTAGATTGGATGCAACAGGTGTAACCGACAAATCCCCTTCAGGATACAATGGAGTAACCTTGGTTTGGTTTGCACACCCTAAACCAAGCGTATCATCAATGATAGTTTGCAGAACAATAGTCTCCTTAACTCTCTCTGCACACAAGGAAGAAAAGAAGGTGATTTGGAATGAAGAATGCTTGAGATATTCTGAGTTTTTTTTTTGTTTTGTTTTAATGCATGCAGATGGTTTTATTTATAGACCAACTCATGTCACTTGGTGAAAGAAAACAACTTTTCAAAGGTTCCACAGACCATCCAATTCAATAAATAAGTAACATTAACTTCGTAAATTTGCACAAGTTATTCATTTGCGTCCTTTGCGTCATGGACCCGAGTTCGATGGCAACCTACAGTTTTGAGCGTTTAACGTTTAAACTAAAATGGTTATTTTAAAACAAAAATTCGCATCGTGTGGGAATCGAACTCGTGCTAATGAGCTTAATTTGGAAGCAACACAGCCGCTGATCCATTTAACCAAATTGTGTTAAATTTATAACATCATATCTATTTATTTGAGCGTTCATAACCTTTAATCTTTTATAAATTTTGAAAATCTCTCACACATAATATTAAAATTATATTTTTAACATGTTGTGGGGGAGTCTGAAGAGCTTTGCAATGCATTGGGGTAACAAAAGAATCCATTTAACCATCATCAATCAATCTATCCACATATAAATCAAATCCAATTCATTCATTTATTAAAAAAGTTCAAATGGGTATTAATGATCCATATATTCAAATTTACTAATAAATGGTTAGTGATGCATCCATATTTTTTCTTTTCAATCCATTAATCACTATTAATTTTGACATATCCATTATAATTCGAACCAAAATCCTGATGGATCCTTCCTTTGCCTCCTATACAATCCCCTCGAAGAGATTGTGCTATCAAGTACAATTATACTCCCACATCTAAAATTAATTACTGTGCACATAAAAGAACTTATATGAATTTGGATTAAATATGATAAACAATCGGTTTGAGAAACAGAAACTAGATAAACCAATCGAAACTAAGACTGGTTGATTATTTCTACACATTGCAAGTTCAAAGAGCAACATCACCTTCAACACTTTTTGGTAATTCAAACATTGAAACTCTACCAAATTGTGTCTCCTCAATCCTCCCCTTTCTGTGTCAAGAGTAGCCTATTGACATTCAAAGCAGTTCATTTTATGATTTAGAAATAACAACTAACAAGACATTTTTATCAATGGTCATACAAAATAAATTAAATAAAACATGGGCACGGAATAGAAGGACACTTAGCTATATATATTTTTGAGTGGATTACAAATCGCTTGGGGATAAAGATTTGAAGCACAATTCCCATGACTACCTACCATATGGGTCATCTCCAGCTAAAATATCCAGAGACCGTGAATTGAACCTGAGTAATCTATTATTTGTGGAAGAACTTGGACCAAGTGTGGAGTGTATAATAATTATCACATTTAAGCTTGATGTCAAAGGGATTAAAAGTGACTTTTTAGTCATGCTTATTTTTAAGCTAATTGAGCCTCAAATTGAATGGCTAAATTTGGCCACAAATCTAATGGATTGGAGAACGAAGGATCCTTTTGGAAGACTGTATAGGAGTTTCATTTCCTAGGATTGTCTTGTGCCTGATTTGGACCTTAGCCCCTGCATGTGCACCAAAGACAAAATAGTGTTAGCGTTTTAGGTTTAAAGTATTGTGGGGGATCAATCATGGGATTGTCATGCCTCCCTAGTCCCTTCCAAGGTACGTACATGTAGTAGTTAATTAACAATTTTGTTATTATACACTTACCCCCTATATCTATTATATTTGGAAAATTCTCAAATCTCCCTTACTTTTCTCCATTTTCTCTTCTCATTTTTTTCAAAAATAATGTGTGTAGAGAGTGATATATGAGTTTGGACTTAGCTTGGAGAAATATTGAAAGTATTTAATTAATAAGTTAATGTCTCATTAATTATGCATGGCCTAGAGAATGCAAATATATAATGCAGCGGCCGGTTCATAATCAAGGATTTGCCCTTGTTATTAGTGGATCATATATTTATTTATTTTAATTTATATTTGTTTTTCTGTATTCGAGTTTATGAAAAAAAAAAAAAAAACTGTTGGTTGTAGTGACGATGGTAAGGGGTTGGTCGTTAGTCGTTTACCTTTATTATACACTCGCAAAAGGTGGAAAGGCCCGAAAAAGTACCACGTGCTTCACCCCATTTATGGCCTTTTTGCATAATTGAAAGCTTGCTTTCCAGTTCACTCATATATCTCCATGTTCCTTTATTCATATGAGATAATGTAGACGAAGCAGATGTAGCATGAAATCTATGCATTCCTAATGAGATGAAATTGAGATCTCCATTTTCAATATATATATTCATGACATGCCATAAACTTTAACAATGATTTAAAATGATACTTACATAATTATCAACGAAAGATCGTTAACAATAAAGATTTCTTGCCATTTCATGATAAAAATAAATATTAAACTTCTTCTACAATTATAAAAAAGATTTCTTGCCATTTACCTCTTTATTCAAAAATTTATATGAGAATTTATCTAAAGGTCACATATTATAACTCTAGCTTATATGGAAAAGAAAATGAGAAGAAAGAAAGTGTGAGGAAAAAAAAAGGAAAAAGAAAAGGAGTAGAAAATAATTATTGTTTAGTTGTTTGGTAGGAGAGAAAATAAAAAGAAAGATAACTAATATTTTTTTCTCCTTTTATTTAATTGGGTAAAAAGTGAGAAGGAAAAAAAATGTATTTTAAAATGACATAAATAACGTTAAAAAGGTTAATAATATTTACTTTACGTGCTATTTACTTCTCCCTCACTTTTCTATCCAAAATGGGATTAAAACTTTTTTCCCGTGTCCACACATTTTTTTTTCTTTAATTCCCTTTTCCAATACAACCAAATGAAAGACTCTTTCCATTTTATTTTTGTTGATGAAGAAGAGAATCAATGGTACCTCATTGCTAGGGGTTGGAATAGGCTAGACCCTAACATAAATAAATCCGATCAATGTTCCATTCTCGATGTATGAGTCTGACCTATTGACCTGATATATATCAATTTTTAAGGTCTGACTTGACTTATTTCAAAATTTGATTTTACTTGGAAGCTTATTTAATAGCTTACTTTAATTTCAACAAGTTTTTAAATATATCTCCACGTATAAATAACTCATATGTCTATACTTACCAATAGACTCTAATGATAAATACGCCAATAGTTATATACTGATAAACAGGATATAAGGTCTTTCAATAAACACAAGTAAGCTTCTAAACTTAAATAGGCGGATAGGCTTTTACTATTGAATATTATAAAATTATAAATAACGATGCCTTGTAAATTAGGTACAGGGGTTGTTGGTGATTTCAAGTCACATTGATTCATAGGAGGAGAGTAATAAGATTTTTATTAAGCGCGGTAGTTATATTTTGTTTGTTTGAAAAAACAAAAAGCTGAAAGAAATGTAGCGTGGACTGCAGCAACTAACAAATTAAGAGGGAGACGCTATAACCTCTTCCCACAAACAAATCCTGAAATTCACAGTCACGAAAGGAAGAAAGAGAGAAACACTACCCATTATTCATGCTTTCTCTCTTTTCCTTTTTCAGCTCTCATTTCATTATATCGTAACTTTACATTTCTCTGCAGTTCAAGCATTTTGAATTCGGCATCGTTTCATATACTCCTTACTCAATTCCTCTTCTCACATTGTTTTCAGTTTCGATTTCAGATCAGCATTTGCACAGGTGAAGTATTGTTTCAACTTCTAATTTTTTTTATATATAAATTTCGTGCAATTTTTTTTGTTTTGTTTTCTGGTTTCTCTTTTCTAATTGTTGACTTTGAGTTTGAACTTCTGCATTTGTAGTAAAATCCACAACCTAGAGTTTTTTTTTTTTTTGAGCTGAATTTGATCTGGAGTTAGTTTTGTTTATGCTGAAAATGTGAATTTCTCTGTGTTTGATAGATAATAACAGTTATCTCATGATCTGTATCTCGTGTTTTAAATTGGATTCTGTTCCTTCCTAAACACGGCAAAATTTGCTGTCAGAGGAACAGTTATGATATTAATATGTTTTTATGATCTCTATTAAGTAAGATACTTGTCCCTTAGGTCATTGTTTAGTGGGTGGTGGAGATTTATATGTACCTTTTTTTTTTTTGGTTACAAGGAGATTGATATGTACTTTATTAAATTACGGTATGTTATTTGAACACAAAATTTGAATGACAACGTATGTGACATCGTATATATTTATCTTCATCTCTCACTTACTTTTTATCTTCGTCATGTACACACATTCCAAGAATACATAAAAAACACAAAGGGACACTATATGGTTTCCCATTTTTTGTGTTCAAAAACATTTACCTTAAATTAAGATGGATATCTTTATTCATGTTTTTATTAAATAAATTCATTTTGGATGAGTCTTAATCATGATACTTTGCAATTTCAGCTTATTTTTAAATTTATGTTTTTTAAGAATAAAATCTACTTTTTGATTCACATTCTATTTCAGGAATTTTCTTCTAGGTTCTGTTTGGATTATGTTTTAAATAGACTAATTTTGGAAGATTATATAGACTAAATTTAGGAGAACTGAAACTACTCCAACAACAACAACAAAAACAAGCTAGGATTTTTAGTAAGATAATTACATCCATTCATTTACTTTCCTTCTGCCAATTCGTTTTCAGACTTTTATTTCTGAAATTCTCAGAACTTGAAGCTGGTGAAGAATTCTCCTTGAAAAATTTAACTCCCCAGTCTTTGTCACCTTAGGTAAAAAAAAAAAAATATTTATTACAAGTTCTAAATTTTCTATGTTCTACCATGTGATGAAGAATCTGACAGTGAGTTCTTTATATTGGGGACCATCTCAGAAAACTAAGTTTTCCGTAAGAATACAGAAAACACGGCATTTTGGTGTCAAAATTATAGGAGCTTATGTTGTTGGTCAATTATTACTATTTTATTTCACCCTATCTGACATCTTTGAATTTAAAATAGAATATTATCTATTTATCTTATTAAATTTTCTTTGCTTGTTTATGACTAAATGGAGTGGTAACCTTCGATTAGCTTGTTGCTGCAGATAAATGATTGGGGGTTGAAAGCTTCGGTGGCGCTTGTGTTCCATACCATCCCTGCAATAATACAATACAAGCTTTGTGAAACAACTTGAAAAGTAATAAAATAACTGCATGCCAAAGTGGCTTTGTAATGCACTGAATTTATGACATGATCTCATTATCATCGTTGGAATTGGAGGTTTAGAGAAAATAAAAAAGTTGAGAAGGAGGTAAGAAAATGGGTTCCATTGCAGAGGAGGAGACAATGCAAGGACCGACAGGGTGTGAAGAGAGAATTCTTGTTTCTGTTCGTGTGCGACCTCTGAATGATAAGGAGCTTGCAAAAAATGATTTGTCAGAATGGGAATGCATCAATGACACTACAATCATATACAGAAGCAACGTTCCAGCTTCTGAAAGGTCCCTGTATCCAACAGCATATTCATTTGGTATGAAGAGGCTTATCTTACAATTCCATATGTATAAAAAGCTTATAATCAAAATGCAGAGTGCTTTGGACTAAAAAACCACTTTTTAGTGAAAAATAAACTCATCGAAACATGCACTTAGTCTAATTTAATCCTTACAATGCAGCTGGGATTACGTATATTTTCATGTGTTTGAATGATTTTTCATTTATAAGATAAGGCTGAGTTAACTTGGATAATATATGGTGGTAATTTACCATTATTGATGTCGATCACACAAGTTACTGGAGTTTTGTGTGCTTCGATCAATGACTTGACATGTCTTCTGGATCTTTGTTCAATCTTGTATGTTATATTTCTTGTTTAGATGACTTGTTACCATCTGCTTTGGAGAAAATTTGTGTAATATGTTATATATCTGGTTGTATCTATGCATGAAAGTTGAAGGTGACCGATTGGTTTTGTCAGTGAAACCATTCTACCAAGACCATATTTGGCTTTTATTCCTTCAGATACATGGGTGAAAAACAAAACTTGCTTCCCTCTTCTGATCCATCTTGATTTCTTTTGCCTGTAGACCGAGTATTTAGGACTGATTGCCCCACAAGGAAGGTGTATGAAGAAGCAGCTAAGGAAGTTGCTCTTTCAGTTCTCAGTGGCATCAACTGTGAGTTTTTCTTTCTTCCTTTATTCGCCTTTCCTCCTTCATAAGCATCCACATCAATGGGACTTCTGAAATAACTTCTTTGGCTGGGCCTATTGGGTCTTCGATTATCTGTTTGATCAGCAAGCATTTTTGCATATGGACAAACAAGCAGTGGAAAGACATACACCATGAGTGGTATAACTGAGTATGCTGTAACAGACATTTTTAACTACATAGAAGAGGTAAATAAAATCTGAGCACATTGCTGCAATACCTTGTCTTTCTCAAAATGTTATTTGACTGATTTTAACTTTTTGCAGCATGAGGAAAGGGAATTTGTTTTGAAGTTTTCAGCATTGGAGATCTATAATGAATCTGTCAGGGACCTCCTTAGCACGGATAGTACACCTCTCAGACTTCTTGATGATCCAGAGGTGAGAACATTTATATCATTTTCTCAGGAGATCTAGTCTATATACATTTAACTAACAATTTGTCATTTTAACAGAGAGGGACAGTTGTAGAGAAACTCACTGAGGAAACTTTGCGTGACTGGGACCATTTTACAGAACTTATTTCTTTCTGTGAAGGTAAGGATGGTTTCGATGATTCTTGCTTCAACCAAGTTAGCTAAATTTACTTTCTTTATTTATTTTTCATTGTTTTCTTTTCCTCTTTACAAATCTTTTGTTCAGTTAGACCTAACTGCATACTTATCCTACAACGATTGCTTCTTTTCAGCTCAAAGGCAGATAGGGGAGACAGCACTGAATGAAGCAAGCTCCAGATCTCATCAGATTCTCAGACTGGTAAATATGTTCCTATTTTTGTTTCAGGGCTGTGAAATTTACAGTGCATCATTGCTTACAATTCCTAAATATTGTGGTTCTTCAGACAATTGAAAGTTCCGCACGTGAATTTCTGGGAAATGACAAATCAAGCTCTCTTGCTGCCTCTGTGGTATGACTGATTCTCTCAGATTACAGGAAAATATACAAGAAGCACTTTATTATGTTAAGGCATATCAATAGGAAATCAAAATGATAATTTATTTCGTGGGTACAGAATTTTGTTGATCTTGCTGGGAGTGAGCGTGCATCCCAAACTAATTCAGCTGGTACGAGGTTGAAAGAGGGTGGCCACATAAATCGAAGTCTACTAACTCTAGGAACTGTTATCCGCAAACTCAGGTTAGCTTGTAAAGGTGGCGTTCAATACATTTTACTTAAATGCAGAATATGTCTCCATACTGCCCATAATTTTAATCTTTGCCCCACATGCAACTGACCTTTGGTAGTTTGGAAGAGCATATAGAGTAGAGACACATTCTGTATTCATGCACTTTTATGCATCTATATATTTGATTCAATGACTCAATAGCCACTTTTATGCATCTATATATTGATTAATGGGCAGCTCCGTTTTTTTTTTCCATCTTTGCTTTTAGCACAATTAGATTAGTGGTAGCAAGTATTGAGAAGAAATTGAAGGAACTCTATGATTTACCATACAAAGCCCCACATTCCAGTTCACTCATTTATCATGAATTTACATTGTTTTTATGCATTCATTCTAATCCAATAGACTCTGTTACTACATAGTTTACTACTTTTGGAAATTATGAGCGGATGAGACTCTTTTTTTATGAACTCGTTGAACTTGTCAATGTAATTACCGTTTAATATATATTAATAATTTATGCACATTTTTGGGAAATATTTCTTTGCTTTTATCTTTAAAAATTGCAAATTTGATTGCAGCAAGGGGAGAAACGGACATATTCCTTTCAGAGATTCAAAGCTAACTCGCATACTGCAGTCCTCATTAGGAGGGAATGCTAGGACTGCAGTCATCTGCACCATGAGCCCTGCACGGAGCCATGTTGAACAAAGCAGAAATACCCTCTTATTTGCAAGCTGTGCAAAAGAAGTCGCAACTAATGCACAAGTCAATGTAGTGATGTCTGATAAAGTGTTGGTCAAGCAATTGCAAAGAGAGTTGGCTAGACTGGAAAGTGAGCTGAGAAATTCAGGGTCAACCCGACTTAAATCTGATCCAGCAACATTGCTGAGAGAAAAAGACCTCCAAATTGAGATGGTAATGATCAGGATTTTTGCAACAAAAATTGATTACTTCTCTATGTTTTAAATAGAATTTGTTCTATATCTCTGACATCAAGGCAAAATTCAAAATTTCCACATTGATAAATTGATGAAATATATTAGGCTCAATGTTACATATGGTATATGCTTTTCCTTGAAAAGTAGTTTGTACTATATGTAAGGTAGTATATGTTCTCAATGGATTGTTGTTTCAACTATTTGTTACTGGTCCTGCAAGGCTAAAATAATCTTATTTTGATCTCAAATATTTCAATGTTGTCAACTTCTGTGAGATGCCTTCAACAAATAGAGAAAATGGGTGAACTTAGGGGATTCTCATTTTAATACCCTGCCCTAAACATTCATTTCTGAAGCAACTTCTTTGGTTTTTATATTTTAATTTCATTTTGAGGACACACCAAACATTATGTGCAACCAGAATACGAGTTTTATGAAATGCATGAGGAATGAGGACATTGTATTTTTCTTGTGAGCATTTGTTTCTTTTTAGATTTGAAATCTGAACTCTGTTGTTGGTCATCTATATTTGCAGTTAAGGAAAGAGGTAACGGATCTGACTTTGCAGCGGGACCTTGCTCAATCTCAAATTACGGACATGCTTCAAGTTGTTGGAGATGATACGTCCTCAACTGACTTGGTAAGTGTATTTGCCTACTCGAAAGCATTAAAAGTAGTGATCGGTATTCCTTGTAAATCTAATTTATGTTCATACCCAATATCCAGGAAAGTTTGGATCCTCAATATCCCAAATTGCGTGTGCGAAGTTCATGGGACTTTGAAAATCAGACAGAGGAACCAAATTTATCAAATTTTGATTGCTTGGAGAGTATTAGATCTTTTGATGCATCTCAATATTCGGATGGACACAGTTTTAGTTCTGACGATAACTATTTCCAACTCCCTGACTTGGAAAAGAATCTTCCCATTAGAATTTCTTCCACAGCGCTGTCTGTTGATAGTCTTGATGCTGTAAGGAATGATTTGGACCAGAAGAACATTAAAGTACAGCATGATGAGAATTTTGGGGACAGTAGCATGGAAGTTAGTTGCATTGAGTCAGAAGACCTAATGACAAACACCCATACACCCTCAAAGGCAGCAGATTTAAGTCCAAATTTATACACAGACTCTAATGGATCATCTCCAGGGGCAAATACTGCTGTCTCAGGATTGACTGAAGTTGACAATAGGGACAAAGAAAATCTAGATTTGTGTTCACCTGCTTTAAAGGAAAACAAAGTATTGAACCGGTTCCACCAAGATTTAGTTCTTCCCTCTCCAGAGAAAATATCCTCATTGCTTGCTGAATATGGTGCATCTAGTTCTAGAAGCTTGAAGTTGATCAGAAGCAGAAGTTGCAAAGCAAGTCTCTTGAGGGATTCATCTTCAGATTGGTTTCACCAGGATGACATAATTCAGAACACATCCGCACTAGGAATCGCAAATGACTTCACTGGAAGACTTCAGGACTTTCAAAGGAAGACCTATACACTAAATTATAATGATGCCAAAGGTGAGAGGCTGTCATGGGCTGGTGATGGGAATTTTGTGGCAAGTGCTGTTTTTGATATACAGAATGTCAAAACCTCCACTGATAAGGTAAGTGATGGCAATGGTGTTTTATCTCCAGAAAGAGAGGAAAATAAAGATCTTGGGAGTTCAAATCTACCGGCGAACCATGAGGTATGCTATTGTTCATCTTACTTCCTTTGTTGTTTCTTAATGGTCTTATTACCCAATGTTGGTAGCCAAATATCAGTTACAGGATGTAATTGAGAATGTTTCTTTTTTTTTTTTTGACAAGAAATAATTGAAAATGTTTCTAAATCTCTATAGATTCATTTTTGTATACATTTTTTTTAATCCTGTTGTTATATTGAAAATTCAGCCAGTGATTCATCAAGTTGTTTTGTATGGCAGGCTCCAGAGACAGGATTGGAGCCAATCATTTCAGCAAAGAAGTTCAAAGATGTTGGATTGGACCCAATGGAATCAGATGAAGAAAAACATTCAGATTGGCCTTCAGAATTTAAGAGGCTGCAAAGGGAGATTATTGAACTTTGGCATGCTTGTAATGTTTCATTGGTTCACAGGACTTACTTTTTCCTTCTATTCAAAGGGGATGTATCAGATTCTATCTATATGGAGGTAGAGCTGAGAAGGATGTCCTATCTGAAGCTAACTTTTTCCCAAGGGAATCATACTGTGGAAGATGGACGAATCCTTACCCCTCATTCAAGGTAAGATTTCAAGAATGCAGATTTTGCTAAAACTCAGATTTTTCTTGTGATTAGAAGTTCATATTTTGTGTAATAAAACTTACTACGCGTTTCCTTTGCAATCAGCATGAGATATCTTCGAAGAGAAAGGCAGATGTTGAGCAAGCAAATACAGAGGAAGCTGTCAAAATCTGAGAGAGAGAACCTCTACTTGAAGTGGGGTATTCGCATGAGTTCGAAGCATAGGAGTTTGCAATTGGCTCATCGCCTGTGGTCTGAAACAGGAGACATAGACCACGTTAGAGAGAGTGCTGCTATTGTTTCAAAGTTGGTTGGTACAGTAGAACCAGATCAGGCTTTTAAGGAGATGTTTGGTCTTAACTTTGCCCCACGGCGCATGAAGAAGAAATCTTTTGGGTGGACAGCCAGTATAAGGCATATTTTGTGAGGTGGATTGTTGACGCGGATTAACTCTAGTAAGTTTGATGTAAAATGAAAATTCCCCCGGCTCCGTTTAACATAGGAAAACTCCCCCCTCCCCCCCATCAAACAATTTGATCTCTATTGTATGTTAAGGACTTCCATTGCTATTGAGTGTAAAGAGGTTTGTACAGAGGATGTGTAACTCCAAGTTTGTAAATTCTTGTAGACTTTTTTTTAAGGGTTTTGGCAACTGGTCATTGACACTCGTTAAGAAACTCAAAACAAGAAGTTTGACAAAGACTCTTAAATTTTCAATGTATTAAATGTTTTAAAATTTTCTAACAAATTTGATATGATGGTGGTTTGGATGGTGGTCTTACTCTGCTGCTGGTTTACTTTTTTCACTTCTTGTTGTGATTTGGGTCTGCTATTACTGGGCTTGCTTCCTGCTGCTGCCAGCTGTTGTTGAATTGGGTTCTTTATGTTTTCTGCTAGCTGGTTTTTTATCTGGTGTATGTATGTTCTCTTTTGGAAAGTAAATTACCTTCTGTAATATCAAGTACTATCTTTGGGAACTCTCAGGTCTATAGCCATTTCTTGGGGGTCTTTTCAATGTATACACAGGGACTAGGTGCTTAGAAACCGTTTTTGTTGCAACTGCTGCATCTGATGCCATGACAATTATATCGTGTCTGCAGGAAGAGAAGGCATAAATGCAAATGGAAACAAGGTAGTATACCGGATGATGATAGAAGGAAGAGTAGCCTATGGTGAAGAAGATATCAATATTCTGCTAGAAATACATAAAAGAAGAGTAAGGACGAATCACTTTCCAAAAAAAAAAAGAGCTTGAAGCTTATAGGCAGATGGGTTTTAGATGAAGTAACCAATCAAATGGTAAGGCTAATGTGTTGCTGGTAGACTTGGGACAAAAATCACTTGAAAATGATAAGATTCACTACCATGTCAATTGTAAACAAAGGTGAAATTGCAAATATTTCCGCAAATTGCAAGATGCTTCAAACTTACATTAATACAAAAGATGGAGAAGAGTTGGAGAAAAATACAGAACACAAGGATCAAGCTCAAGTCAATAATACTGAACCTAAGGGTGTGTTTGGATGAGGTAATTGTAGAGGATGAAGTATTTTAAGAGGGTAATTAAAATACTTCACTCTAGAATACTTTTTTTGGTATGAAAGATTTTAGAAATCAAGAGATTTTATGGGGTATTTTGTTTAAGGTAAATTTGAGGAATTTGAAATACCAGCTAAAGAGGTGGTATTTTGAAAATCCCCTTCTTTACTCATGTGTCACCTACCACCGATGCCGGGCCCCAGACCTGGCCGTAGCCCCTAAACCAACAAGACCCAACCCACGGACACGGCCCAGTTCCCCTGACCATCGGGGCCCGTCCCCTGCCTCTGCACCACCCCGGACACCCGATGCGGGGTACCGGCCCCCGCACCACCTTGGGCACTCAGTGCGGGGGCACCAACCCCCGGACACTCGGTGCGGGGGTGCCGGCTCCTGGACACCCGATGCGGGGGCGCCGACCAACGCACCACCCCGGACACCCAGTGCAGGGGCGCCAGCCCTGCACCACCCCGGACACCCGGTGCGGGACGTTGGCCCCCGGACACCCGATGCGAGGGCGTCGACTCTCGGACACCCGATGCAGGGGCGGTAGCCCTCGGACACCCGGTGCGGGGTCGTCGGCTCCTGGACACCCGGTGCGGGGCGCCGACCCCTGCACCACCCTAGACAACTGATGCAGGGGCATCGGCCCCGGGACACTCGATGTGGCAACGTCGACCCCTGGACACCTGATGCGGGGGCGTCAGCTCCCGGACACCCGTTGCCCGGCGCCGGCCACCAGACAATCGAAATCCCAATTTTTTAAATGAATTTTCAAAAAAAATTGTAATTGAAGGTAATTGAAATGCTTTATCCAAACAAAGAATTTAAAAATTCAAGGTATTTGAATTACCCAATCCAAACAAAGTATTTTCAAAATGAAAGTAATTCAATTGAAGTAATTGAATTGCATTGTATTTCAAATTCCTTGGAATTTTGAAATATCCCATCCAAACACACCGTAAGGGTTTTGATGTCCATGTCATGCCATGACAACAAAGAACTTAAAGAGAAGTAATAAAATTGTATCTATATATGTGAAGGGAAATTTTCAATGACTTCAAAAAAAAAAAAAAATCTATGTATACTATTCTTTCACCTTACATTTCAATTTCAAAAAATTTACTAAGGCTGCTTGTGTATTCATGAATGTCCAACTCTTTAATAAGAGAGCAAAAATTTCAATTTTTTTTATAAACACTAATTGTATTCATAAAGGGGATACTTGGTGTACCCCAACCCTTTTACAAACAGCACACCCCACAGCCATCAAATGTAAATAAAATATTGCTCTAGAAATAGTAACAATATTACCTTTATTTACAAAAGACCAAAACTCTATGCACCAAATGACTCAGATAAAAAGCTTACCCACCCAACCAAAAGATTCCACTGAAGTCAAACTCCACAAAATTCCTAATTACCTTTTAACCCCATTTGTTTTCTATATTTCAAAACCTCAAAACAAAAAACAAACCAAAGCCAAACTTAAAGCGTCGGTAGTCCAATAACAAAAACAGCAGAAATAACATCACCACAATAAAACTACACCAAAACCTAGAGCCAAAGCAGACGAAAACCCACTCCCAGCTATACGTCACCTATAACACCAATAAACCTACCGAAGATAAGACTTCCCGGAGAACCTGAGTAGATTTATCCTTGAATGAATATATTTAGTAGGGGAAAGAAACAAAACAAAACCACCAGAGTTTGGTTGCCATAAATTATTTCAATCACTGCTATAGCTAGTATAAGAAGGAACCCTTTGAAGACCTAAAGGGTTCTAAATTGCAGTCTGCAACCACTAATGCGGCCGCAATAAACCGATAACGGCACCGGTTGCAACCACATCACGCCGCAATAGCGGTATATTTCCAAACCGCAGAAAACGACTGCAACGAATGTCTTCGTTAAGTGCTTTTGTGTATGCCTTGTTTGTTAGGAAGGTTTAGAATGGGCTAAGTTGAGCATGCCCGTGCTCGATAGTGAACACGCCCGTGCTCAATAGCAGACCGCGCCTCGTAAGCTCTAAGTTGAGCACGACCGTGCTCAACGAGGAGCACGACCGTGCTCGAGTCTGATGCTTTATATATAGAACAGTAACTGAGGGTTTTAGTTGTAAACCCTATTTTGGCACGTCAGCCACCCTAGTGCAGCTACACCTTGTTTCTTCCCTACTTTCTCTAAATCCATCGCTTTATTGGAGTTTTGGAGGTTCCTTGGGAAGCTTAGTTGGTCTGTGCCAATCTTAGAAGGTAACTGTTGCTCCTCTTTTGGTTCCCTTTCTGTTGTTTAAGTTTGGGAACTAATTAGTTAACTTTCCTTGTTGACCAAGGCTTTGAAGCTGATCAAGCCGCTTAGAGGATCGTGTTGGTTATCGTTTGGTCTACCGTTTGAATTATCACTACCGGATTCTTCATACCAGGTATGGGGAGAATGATAGTGTAGACATTAGGCAAGGGGGTAGCGTAAGATGAGGGGTTATCATAGCCCCGTTGTATATTGTTAATTGTTATGCTTATTTATGAGTATGTCATGTTCTGTTTGATTATATGGTTAATTGCTATATTTATTGGTTAGTTGTTTGGAATGCCTGTTTTTTATAATTGTTAAATTGTTCATGATGTGGTATACTCTATTAATCTGTTTTATGCCATTAGTTTGGTAGAATTGGTATGAATACCTATGTTATGAATATTGCTGTTGTGTTATGGATTATGTTGACTACATTGATTGGCTGAGTGTTGGTTGTTGTTGAAACAGTTAATAAGACCCTAATTGAGTAAATAGGACTCTTAATTAACATGACGATTAAAGGACTTAATTCCCCAAAATGTTTATAAAATATGGATTGATAGCAATGAGAGGTGAGTTACTGTTTGATGGTCCTTGACTAGACCCTAGGATCTGATTTGAGAGTGTTAAGGAGTTTTGGCTCCAAGAACATAAGTTGAATATGCCTAGAACAGTACGACTAGCCCAGGAGCACGGCCGTGCTGAATAGGGAGCATGGTCGTGCTCCCAGTTGAATTCTGGAAGATGGCCGCGCATTGAGCACTGCCGTGGAAAACAGTGAGCACGACCGTGCTCCACTTAAGTGGCAGCACGACCGTGCTGGGGTGAGCACGCCTGTGCTCCCCCTACTGGTCAGAATCCGAGATTAATGGAATTAAGGGGTGTTTCACCCCAAATGCCCCCAATAATGTAATAACACACCAATTGAACAAAGAAGAGATAGATAACTTGAATAAAAGATTAATTAAGATAACAAAACTTTTAAGTTTGGTTAAGCCGGTGCCCTTTGGGTTGCCGCATGTTGACATGCTTTGGTGCTTTTTGGCCAAAGTGACCTCGATGCTTTTTGGTCGAGGTGTTGATGAGTTGAACCTTGGTGCTTTTTGGCCAAGGGGGCCTTGACCTAAGGGTCAGGGTGTTGATGTTGATGTTAGTGATAATCCTTGGGTGCTTATTGGCCCAACCAAAGGAGGTGGTTGCCTTGTCTGTCGTTGTGCTCATGCATTCATACGTTGAAGTTGTTAGTGGATGGGGGAAGTTCAACATAGGGGAGGTTGTCCTAGAGTACGATGATCTAGCCAAGTCTCGGTGGTCCACCCAAGGTTTGGTGAACCGTGCGCCCCGTGGTGGCGTGTCCTCGTTATGATGTGTCGGCTATCTAAGGGGTTCACCCATGGTTTGGTGGACTGATAACTCATTTTTGAGTTACCTTTTAGTGTGTATACTTGGCCTAATTAATTGTTATATGTGTTTAATATTGGTGATTTGGCTGAGTTTTACATTATTGGGCTTAATTGGGCTTAATTGCTAAACATTGTTAATTTTTGGATTTTTCACTCATCCTGACCTTGTTGCCTTGCGCAGAGCATAACTAGAGCTACATATATCGGATTTTGGTGATCTTACTGTCCCTAGAAAGATAAGGAAGATACCTACAATTTCAGGTTTCACAAGAATTGTCAAATTAGGCCAAAATCAAGGCTAAATTGGGTCCCGAGTTCTCTAGCGTGGATCAGTGCGCAGTCCATGATGTTCCTTCACTTAAATGGGCCTAACTTACTCATCTTAAGCCCAATTAAGGCATATGATACCTTGTTGGAAAGCTTATTCAGAGGCCCTTAATTTGGTCTAGGGTTAGGTTAGGATTAATAAGCATAAATAGCAGTTTACAGCCGCACAAAAGAGAGACGAAAATTAGACACTTTTGCAATCCTTGTTTTTGCAAGTTTTGGAATTCTCTTCCCCTCTCTTCTCCCTTTTTTAGTTTTATGCACTTTGTTGGATGTTTTGTTGTTAAAGCTTCTCCAATGGTAATGACTATGGAAGGCTAAACCTTTTATCAATCCTAGACATTCAAGTAATTTGGTTTGAATTCCGAGTTTCTTATTTTTAATTGTTTTTCAATTACTTCTTCTCCTTTTCTCTTCTTTCAATTATGATTTCTGTGTTGTGAGTGTGATTACACTTGATCTATGTCTGATTGGATGTAGATTCAGTTTTCATGATTGAATTGGAATTAGGAATTAGGATTGATTAATCCAAAAATCTAATAGAGATTAGGGAACCGATTGGTAACCTAGGTTAATTGAATTTGTACATAAATCAACATTATTAGGGATTGCGATTGTGACTCCAATTTTGTTGTTTAAACACTACATGATCATGTAGTAGATTTCAAATTAACAGAGGAGGAGGGCAAACAAATTTATATCTTTTGGAACAATGACGAATTCTACCAAAGAACTTGACGTCTTCGATTGATGTTTATAATTAATTGAATTTATTTGTTTATTACAAACTATTTTCTCCTTGAAAGTTTAGAAAATACCCTTTCTCTAACATTCTCGATTGGATAATAATTTTAAAGATCCTCGTGAGACGACCAAGGTTGTTTTGCCTTGTACTACAGTTTTTAATTACTATTATTTTGACCCGTGTACGGTCTCGGTTCATGGACTGCCGGCGTTGGTGCTTTTATGGACAATGTGGATATGTAACTCTGAAGTTGCCTTCCTGAGATAGTTTGGATCCACATGCATAATGGAGCAGTGGAGTAGCGTTGCATTTCATAGCATATGCTGGTTGAGATGATATGTTGATATGATTATTTATATGTTGATGTTATATGTTGTGTATTTCTATGCCGTGCTATGATGTATGTTCATCTTGATTACTACTTCCATGCCGTTGTGTTTACATGTTTTCTTACTCCCCGTTTCTATTTCCCTGTTGTTGGCATGTATCTCTTCTTGCAGAGGACGGTAAGCAGCCAGTGGAGGAGTGACTCTGAGGAGCCGCGACTCTAGTTAGGATGCTTAGTTTTACAGTTGTTAGTTGTTAGTTTTAGTTGTATTCCGAGGATTTTATTTTGGAATGGTTGTACCAGCTCTGTATGTGACATCGGGGTTGGGTTATGTTTATGCTATGTTTACGTTTATGGTTATGTTTTATCTTTTTAAAACTATGTTTCTTTCCATGTTGAGATGTTACAATGTGGTATATTTTACCCCGTTTTTATTTTAATGAAATAAATGCATGTTTTTATATTACCTCCTTTATGTAAACGTTTTATATTAATATGCGGGGTAGAGGGTGTTACATTTAGTGGTATCAGAGCAGGTCTGTCCTATCAGGCCGTGGTATGAGTCTATTGTGAGTGTGTTGTGTGCTCTTGTTTGAATTGTCTATACTTGTTATAGGCAATGATGCTTAAAGCTGTGAGCCTATCGCTTTTTCCTGCTTAAAGTTCTCTGTATTAAATGACTGTTTTGGACATGTACCGGAACTCATGGCAGGAAGAGAAAGGAATGATCAGGCAATCGCTGATGCGTTGGCACTCCTTGCCAATGCGATCGGACAAGTTCAGAACAACAACAATGGAGGACCGGCTGAGTTTCAGGGTCTTGACAAGTTCTAGTGGAGCAATCCACCGTCTTTTAGAGGAGCTTATGATCCCGAGGGAGCTTTGTTGTGGATGAGGGAGACCGAGAAGATATTTAGAGCTATGGACTGCAATGATCAGCAGCGGGTTATCTTCACCACGTTTATACTCAATGAGGAGGCTGAGCACTGGTGGGAGAACTGTCGTCAGAGGATGGTGGCTGAGGGTACAGCAGTCACCTGGGCCTTGACAAGAAGGTAATGGAATTCTTGGCACTGAAGCAGGGAAATATGTCAATGGGCGAGTATGCGGCAAAGTTCGAGGAGCTGGCTAGGTATTACACACCTTATCAGGTCATGGTTGATGATCGGTCAAAGTGTGTAAAGTTCGAGGTTGACCTTCGTTTGGAGGTCAAGCAGGCGATCTGTTACCAGGAGATCAGTGTCTTCCCAACCTTGGTGAACAAGTGCAGGATCTTTGAGGATACCTACAAGTATAGGGTTGTTAGTTTCAGAAATTAAGATAGTTAGAGCAGCAGGAAGACCGAGCAGAAGGACAAGGGCAAGCCGCGTTAGGCTCTTGCCAGCAGGGATTTCAAACAGAGCGGCAGGAAGCCACAATTTTCGTATGATAGGTCCAGAGGTGGTAACTCCAATTCCTCTAGGCCCATGAAGTGCGGCAAGTGCGGCGCACCAGATCACTTCACTACCCAATGCAAGGAATTGGACGTCATTTGCTTTAGGTGTGGAAAGCTTGGCCACATTGGTCGGAATTGTAAAGGATAAAAGTCAGAGCCTCCAAGTGCTAGCAAGAGTCAGCAGTCTCAGGCTAATCGACTGAAGACCACTGGGAGAGTCCTTACTCTTAGTGGAGCTGAGGCCTCTGAGTCTGATGATTTGATTCAAGGTATGTGCTTAATTGATGGAACTCCTTTAACTGTATTGTATGATTCGGGTGCTACACACTAGTTTATATCGCATGATAGGGTCAATAGTCTTAATTTACCTGTTACTTTTCTTGAGTATGATTTAGTTGTTTCTACACCTACAAACAAGCATGTTTACTTCTCATGCATGCAAGAACTGTCATATCACCATCAATGGTAGAGCTTTTATTGTAAATCTCGTATGCTTACCTTTAAAGGACCTTGATGTCATTCTTGGCATGGACTGGTTATCTTCCAACCATGTCCTTTTGAACTGTTTTGATAAAACCATAGTTTTTGGGACTCTTGTGGAGTCTAAGGATCCAATCCTTCTATCTGCCAACCAAGTTAAGGCTTCGATGAAAGACGAGGCCCAAGTGTACATGATGTTGTCTTCCCTAGAAGTAGAGAGCCCTCCTGATGTCGGAAGTGTTCCTGTTGTGCGGGAATTTCCTGAAGTGTTTCCGGGTGATGTTTATAACTTGCCCCCTGAGAGAGATGTCGAGTTCACGATAGACTTAGTGCCTGGCACCGGGCCAATATCCACAGTACCCTATAGAATGCCTCCTCTAGAGCTAGCTGGGTTGAAGAAACAAATAGAGGATCTGATCCAAAAGCAGTTTATCAGGCCTAGCATATCCCAATGGGGAGCGCCAGTGTTGCTAGTAAAGAAAAAGGATGGTAGTATGAGATTGTGTGTCGACTATCAGCAACTCAACAAGGTGACCATTAAGAATCGGTATCCCCTCCCTAGGATTGATGATCTCATGGATCAGTTGATCGGAGCTTATGTTTTCTCAAAGATAGATTTGAGATCAGGGTACCATCAGATTCAGGTTAAGTCTGAGGACATCCCGAAGACAGCGTTTAGGACGCGTTATGGTCACTATGAGTTCTTGGTTATGCCCTTTGGTGTGACCAATGCTCCTGCTGTGTTCATGGACTACATGAACAAGACTTTTCACCCTTAGTTGGATAAGTTTGTGGTGGTTTTCATGGATGACATCTTAGTGTACTCCGAGACCAAGGAGGAACATGAGGAACACCTGAGGGTTGTCTTGCAGACCCTTAAGAAAAAGCAGTTGTATGCTAAGTTGTCTAAGTGTGAGTTCTAGCTAGGAGATGTGAGTTTCTTAGGACATGTCATCTCTAAAGGTGCCATAGTCGTGGATTCGGCTAAGGTAGAGTCGGTGCTGCAGTGGGAAGCGCCGAAGTTAGTGGCCGATATTAGGAATTTCTTGGGTTTAGCAGGGTATTATAGGAGGTTCATAGAAGGTTCCCCTAAGTTAGCTTTACCCTTAACCCGCCTCACCATGAAGGGACAACTGTTTTGAAGTTCAATATATGGTTTTGATGATGATCTCCAAATGCTATCTAATTGTTGAAGGCTTTAATTTTTCTTAAGGAATATTTTTGTAAACTTGCCTTTAAGATTGAAGTATAAGTTGTAAGTGATGTAATAAGTGTTTTAGAGTTAAAATGTTTAGAAGATTATTTCACTTTGATTCAAGACATTAAAAACAAGTTTCTGGACTTGCCTTTGAAAAGAAAAAATTGATTCTTTATGTGAAAAAGGCAAGTAGTCGACTACTTGGGTTAAGTAGTCAACTACTTTGTTCTTCAACATTCCAGAAACATGTTTTAATCAAAGTAATCGACTACTTAGGTCCGGTAATCGACTACCTACCTGATTTTCTTGAATCTTGGTTCTGTTACACTAAAGTAGACGATTACTACTATAAAGTAGTTGACTACTTCAGGTAAAATAGAATTAAAAATTTTCAAATTTTCAAAATCTCTTCTAAACTTTTTTTCTATAAATAGGGGTTACTTTGCCACGAAAATTAAGACTTTTTGAGCTAACAAAACTCTGCCAAAATACCTCCACAAAAATCATTAGAGCTTCCATACTTCATCTTGAAAAAGGTAATTATAGTTTCTTTTGTATTTCCTTTTTGGAAACAATTTTCTTGTAAGAAATAGGAGAGTTGCTTCATTGATTTGGTGGGGCATCCAAATCAATTTCAAGGTGGGAAATCCTTGAAGCCAAGGTGGGGAATCCTTAGAGCTAAGGCGAGGCATCCTTAGGAGGTAAGGAATAATTTGAGTAAGGCATCTCAAAGTAATCAAGGTAAAGGTGTTGTATCATTTAGTTTTTGATAATTGTAATCTTGTTGTAAAGAACAATTTTCAAAATAGTGGAATCTCTCAAGGTTTCTTGAGAGCTGGATGTAGATCACTCAGATTGTGATCAAACCAGTAAAATCGTTTGTGTGATCTTCTCTTTCCCTCACTCTTCTAGTGCTTGCAATTATTGTTCAATTGTTGTTCTTTATTGTATTTGGTTAATTGTGGTGGATTTAATTCTATAATTTTTAATTGAGGCCATTCATTC
The DNA here is from genome assembly GCA_030762895.1 of Sophora flavescens. Taxonomy (NCBI): domain Eukaryota; kingdom Viridiplantae; phylum Streptophyta; class Magnoliopsida; order Fabales; family Fabaceae; genus Sophora; species Sophora flavescens. The sequence goes on along the minus strand of CM061064.1, from coordinate 163,108,908 downwards.
ATAATCACTCTCTTCTTCTACTCAATTTCTTTGCATCATTCATAATCTTTCTTGAACAATTTTTTTAAGAAAGCAAAGTTTTTAAAGAAAGTGATTAAATCTCAATCTCCGCCCCTCTTGAGGTGCCATATTGATTAACAATTGGTATCTAGAGCTAGGGTCTTGAATAAGGCTTAATAGCTTTCAAGATTATTTTCGAAAATGGCACTTGAATCAAGTAGGAAATATAAACACATTTCTACCACCTCTCCTCCAATTTTTGATGGTGAAGGATATCCTTATTGGAAGGCAAGGATGAAATTTTTTATTGAAGGAATAAACATAGACTTATGGGATACTATTGAAAATGGTCCCTTCGTCCCCAAACAAGGTGTTGGAGATGAAGAGAGAAACAAACCCAAAACTCTATGGACTAAAGAAGAAAAGCAAAAAGTTCAACTTGACTTTGAAGCTAAGAATATCCTCACCACCGCTTTGTCAATTGATGAATTCTTTCGTATCTCTAAATTCAAGAGTGCAAAAGAGTTTTGGGACACTTTAAAAGTGACCCATGAAGGAACTAGTGAGGTTATTAGATCTAAGATTAACACCTTGATGCATCAATATGAATTATTTAGAATGAATCATGGTGAATCTATCAAAGAGGTTCAAAATCATTTTCAAGTTGTTGTAAATCAATCGCTTTCATTTGAGAAAGCTTTCACTAATGAAGATCTTGTGACTAAGGTACTTAGGTGTCTTAGTAGAGAATGGCAACCAAAGGTAACGACCATCATGGAGTCTAGGGATCTTTCAACCATGTCTCTAGCAACATTTTTTGGAAAGCTCAAGGAGCACGAATTGGAGCTAACAAGGCTCAAGGAGAATGAAGAAGTGGATAAAAATGGCAAAGGAATATCACTTATGGCTTCTTCCTCCAAGAGAGATGAAAGTGACAAAGAATGCAATGATTCTAGTGAAGATGACAAGGAAGATGAACAAATCAATCTACTAGTAAGGAGATTTGGAAAGTTTCTCAAGAATAAAGGTAAATGGAAAAGATTAAACAATTCCAAGAAACCTATCAAGAAAGATGCACCATCACCAACACCTCTATACTACGAATGTGGAAAGCCCATGCACATCAAATTCGAATATCCTAACTCTCCAAAATAAAGATAAAGGTGACAAGAGGCCTAAGAAGGAAAAGAAGGGGAGAAGGGCATACATAGCATGGGAGGACAACGATCTAAGTTCATCAAGTAGTGATAGCACGGATGATGAAGTTTCAAATCTTTGCTTGATGTCAAGTCAAAAGGATGACCAAGAGGTACGTGATGATGAATATGCATTATCTTTCAATTATGATGAATTGCAATTAGCCTTTCAAGAATTGCATGAGGAATCTATAGAACTTGCTAGAAAGGTAACCAAACAAAAGTCAATGATCTCTATGCATGAAAATGATAAAATAAAATTAGCTAAGGAGATAAATGACTTGAAATTAGAAATTAATTCTATTACCTTGATGCATGCTAGTTCTAGAAATAATATACCTAGTTCCTCAAAATGTGATCAATGCATGTATCTTGAAAAGGAGAATAAGGACTTAAAGAATACTCTTGCTAAATTTATAAATGGTAGAAGGAATTTGAATAATTTGCTTGGTAATCAACAATCTCCTTTTGTAAAAACCGGCTTAGGGTATAATTCTTATGATAAGAAAGAAACACATTCAACAATATTTGTTCCATCTAGTAAAAATGCTAGAAATAAAGTAACATGTCATTATTGTTGTAAACATGTTCATATTTCTCCAAGATTCTATGTTAAAAGAATTGGTCTTGAGAAGGCCAAGATGATGTGGGTTCCAAAAAATATGGTACCCAAGACTAATATTCAAGGATCCAATCAAGATTGGGTACCTAAGATCTAAACTTGCTTTGTTGGATTGCTTGAGGACCCATGGAAAGGAATGGTATCTTGATAGCGGGTGCTCCAAGCATATGACGGGAAACATATCAAAGTTCATTCATCTCTCCCCAAAGCAAAGTGGTCATGTAACCTATGGTGACAACAATAGAGGTAAAATTCTTGGTATTGGTAAAATAGGAAATGAGTCTACTATCATTGAAAATGTTCTTTTAGTTGATCGTTTAAAGCATAATTTACTTACCATAAGCCAACTTTGTGATAAAGGTTATAGGGTTGTGTTTGATAGTAAATGTTGCATGATTGAATGTTTGCATGATAACCAAATTAAATTTGTTGGAAAAAGAATTAATAACATTTATATGCTAGACCTAGTTGACATCAATAATAATATTCAATGCTTGTTGAGTAAAAATGATGAGGCTTGGTTATGGTATAGAAGGGTAGCAGACATTCACATGGAGCATCTTAACAAATTAATTTCAAAGGACTTAGTTATAGGTCTCCCTAAAATCAAATTTCAAAAAGAAGGCTTATGCGATGCTTGTCAAAAAAGTAAGCAAGTTAAAACTAGCTTTAAATCCAAGAATATAGTCTCTACTAATAGACCACTACAACTTTTGCATATGGACTTATTTGGACCATTTAGAACTATGAGTTTAGGTGGAAATTATTATCAACTTGTGATTGTTGATGATTTTTCATGGTTTACATGGACTCTTTTTCTTGCACATAAAAATAATGCCTTTCATGCCTTTAGAAAATTGGCTAAACAAATTCAAAATGAAAAGGATCTAAAATTGCATGTATTAGAAGTGACCATGAACGCGAGTTTGAAAATCATGATTTTGAAATTTTTTGCGATAAGGGTTGGAAAAACTTATGGCTGGAGTGTGATTCTCTTATTGTGGTAAATGCTTTTGTGAAAGGAAATAAAGTCCCTTGGAAGATTAAAAATAGGTAGGATAATTGCATTATGTTGTCTAAGCAATGAATTTGGTTGTAACCCACATCTATAGAGAAGGAAATGTTTGTGCTGATAAACTGACAGCTCATGGTTTTTCCATTCAGGATTTTATTTGGTGGAACTCTGTTCCTAGTTTTATTTTGTCAGATTTCTTCCAGAATAGGCTAGGCTTGCATTGTTATAGATTTAGGTAATTTTCACGGGTAAGGTTTGGTCCCCTCATGATCTTTTGTATTTTCTTTTTTCTTTTCTTTTTCTTTTATTAATAAAATGCAAGGGTACTCTTTTTCCTTCATGATGTTTTTATCCCTAAAGAGGGTTTTGCATCATAAGGTTTTAACGAGGCCCTTTTGTTTTTCTTAAAAAACAAAAAAACATAATTTTTCAGCACCTAGGACCCCTCAACAAAATTGAGTTGTTGAGAGGAAAAATAGGTCTCTAGAAGAATTAGCTAGAACCATGTTAAGTGAATCAAACTTACCAAAGTATTTTTGGGCCGATGCGGTTAGTACCGCTTGCTATGTAACTAATAGTGTTATCATTAGACAAATAATTAAAAAGACTCCCTATGAGTTATATAAAGGAAGAAAGCCCAACATAGCTCACTTACATGTTTTTGGATGCAAATGTTTTATTTTGAATAATGATAAAGACAATCTTGACAAATTTGATGCAAAGGCGGATGAAGGAATTTTCTTAGGCTATGCATTATTTAGTAAATCTTTTAGAGTCTTTAATAAAAGAACTATGGTTGTTGAAGATTCAATTCATGTTACTTTTGATGAGACTAACCCCCCAAAGGATGGGGAATGTATTATTGATGATTTTGTAGATATTCCTCATAATCCTTATAGAGGACAAAAATCGGATGATGATCAAGTACCACACCAAGAATCAAGAATTGAAGAAACAAATGAAGGACTTCCCAATGAATGGAGATTTGCCAAAGACCATCCAATTGATAATATAATTGGAGATATATCAAAGGGAGTTACAACAAGGTCGTTTTTAAGGCAATTATGTAATTGTATATCTTTCGTTTCTCAATTTGAGCTTAAATCCATAGACGATGCCATTCTAGATGAGCATTGGCTAATAGCTATGAATGAAGAATTAAACCCATTCAATAGAAATCAAGTTTGGGAATTAGTCCCAAGACCCAATAATAAGCAAATAATAGGAACTAAATGGGTCTTTCGCAATAAACTTGATGAAAATGACATAATAGTTAGAAACAAAGCTAGGTTAGTGGCGAAAGGCTACAATCAAGAAAAAGGAATTGACTATGATGAAACCTATGCCTCGGTTGCTAGGTTGGAAGCTATTCGTCTTTTACTTTCATTTGCATGTTTTATGGATTTTCAATTATTTCAAATGGATTTTAAAAACTCTTTTTTAAATGGTTTAATTAATGAAGACGTGTATGCTACTCAACCCCCCGGTTTTGAGAATTTTGATAACCCAAATCATGTTTATAAACTCAAAAAGGCTCTCTATGGTTTAAAATAAGCTCCAAGAGCATGGTATGAGAGACTTCGCAAATTTTTATTTGAAAATGGTTTTAATAGAGGGAAAGTTGAAACTACACTCTTCATTAAAAATAAAAACAAAGATATCTTGATTGTGCAAATATATGTTTATGATATTATTTTTGGTGCCACTAATGATAGTTTGTGCAGAGAATTTTCCAAGTTAAAGCAAAGCGAATTCGAAATGTCAATGATGGGGAGTTAAACTTTCTTCCTCGAATTACAAATAAAGCAAACTCCTGGTGGGATATTCATCAATCAAGCAAAATATTGAAGGAGTTGCTTAAACGCTTTGGAATGGAAAATGCAAATCATGCTACAACACCAATGGGAACATCTTGCTACCTTGATAAAGATGAAGGTGGTAAGGCCGTAGAAATAACCAAGTATCGAGGTATAATCGGTTCTCTTTTATATTTGACCGCAACTAGACCCGATATTATGTTTAGCATTTGTATGTGTTTAATATATGAAAAATGCATGATTTGTATGTATTTTTATATAGAAATGATGGTTTTGCTTATCACATTATACTCTTTACTCCCTATGCGCTTCCATTCTAGCTATTTAATAATTATTTTTTCTTAATAAAATAATTATTTTTTCATTTAATAAAAACTACCTAAACTTATTTAAATGATGCAAATGGGATGTGATAATTAGAAAAAAATCTCAAAGGCACGCATTGGTTATCTGTGCAATTAATTTGTACTAGATATCTAGGTTCTTTATTTTATTTTATTTTTGTGTAAAAAACAAAGTTTAGTGAGTTGGGTAGTCTAGGTTCTTTATTTGACTGGAAGAATATCTAGGCTCTAGATCATTCTCTTTTAGTTTTATTATTCATTAAAAAAACACACAGTTATATCAATAAATAATTGATTTATTTTTATTTAGTCAGTTTTTTAAAACTTATTTAGTCAGTTGGTAGCTTCTATTGTATCTTATATTATTATTATTATTATTATTTACATTACTTGTTGATAAGTAGCTTGTTTGTGCTTAATTAATTATTAGTTTATATTAAAGTTTAGAGATATTAAAACAATTGGAAAAAAATAGATGAATCATGTTAAGTTAGTATTTATTCAAATTATATGTTTTTTAAGCATATTCAAATTATATGTTAATAATTTATCTATTGTATTTAGTCAATTAGTGGATTATATTGTATGTTAACTACAATTAAAGTTAAATTATTCATAAAGATAATGCAATGTCTTAAAAATGAATAAAAATTTATTCAACACTATTAATAAAAGATATATAAAGAATTACAATAATTATATATATATTTTTTATATTTTGTGCGAACATAAACTTATTTCACGCCGCAACGATCGCGTTTTGCATCGTAGCACCCGCAATGACCGTAATTACAGCGGTCGCATCCGCAACCGCAATTTAGAACCACACGGCCATAACCCAAACATCCGAAAAAACAGAAAGACACCCAACCATATAGGAAAATCACCTATGCAATTATACTTGATGACAAATCAACAAAAAGTAAAAGCAAAACTAGCACACCATTGAAACATACTTTCAAAACGTGACCAACTAAGATTCACAAACCACATTAAGAACATAATCTTACCTCCATATGAAAATCTTTTTCCTTTCATTTTTCTTTCATTTCTTTTTATAACTTATTTATTTTTCCTTTCTTCTCAACCTTTTTTTCCGGGTTTTTTTTTTTCTTTTTCAAAGTTTTCCTATTTTTTCCCCCTTTTTTCCCCCTCATCTTTTCCTAATAGCAGAATTTCCATTTAATTGCAGTAAAACATCCAAGAGAAATAAATCTTACAATTCAATACAGCTTGCCTTTATGAAAACTATGGTGAGTGTTGCTCCTTTAACAATGAAGAGTATTTGAAGGTAGGTTTGCATGAGTTGGAACTACGGTGTCTTAAAGCTTTGTTTATGCAGGTCTCCCTAGAGTTGAATGCTCCTTGGTGTGGTCACTGCTCCAACATTTGGAAGAAGAAATAGATGGAATGAGAATTAAAAAAAACTACTTGCTTAAACCTAGTGTTGAATTTTTTTTTTTGATAAAAGCAAAAGTATCATTTTTAGAGTAAAGGGGTACCCTAAAACTCATTTACAAAATAAGAGTTAAACTGTCCAACACCTGTTACAAAATACATCTCCCTAATAGCAACAAAACCAATATCAAGTCAGCTATTTATCTAGACAAGTAAGTGGATCAATACATCATTCAGAGAAAGAGCAAGAGTTAGTATGTGACAAGGATGTAAACCACCTCCAAGAGCATACTTTAATCATATCAACCAAATAAATCAAAACAAATGACTCATCTCCATAGATAATACCATTCAGGGTCTCCCAAATGCACCAAACTATAGCATGTCACAATAGCAAACAACCACCCACATTCACCTTCCTTCTCAACCCTGCCACAAAAAAACACTATAAGATAAGATAGTGTAGCAGGAATAGTAGAACCCGTCCCTAGCCAAGTGAACATGCGTGACCAGAGATTAAAAGAACAAGGGCACTGTAAAAAAAGGTGTTCCACGTTTTCAACAAGCTGATTGCAAAACCCACACAATAAAGAGTCATTTTGCATCCAGCACCTTCCTAGAAAAAAAGTTTACTTCTAGTAGGTGCCCTATCCAATAAAAGTTGCCAAGAAAAGGCTTTAACCTTGAGGGGGGAAAGGCTTTTACATAAAAGTTTGAACACTTTTACCTGCAACTCTGGAAGGATCTTATGCTGCAAGTTTTTATCTTAAAGATAAACATAACTTGATTTAACAGTAAAGTCACCATGGGGATGCAATTTCAAAACCCACCTATCCTCTTGTTGATATAAAAAACATAACTAAGTGAATTTTCTAATTCTAATCTTTGCTTCCCAAACAAAAATGGTCGTCTCCACCGCAAATCCCATACCCAAACCGAACCCCCCCATCTACCTGATGAGTGTGATTTCACCTCATTTTCCATGTACATTTCTGCATGCATTTGCATATAGTTAGGCCAATTTAGTGTTGATTTTGTATAGTTTTTCCTTTGGAACGGATGAGGTGGTTTTTGTGTGTTGTTTTGCAGAAATTGAAGGAAAACTGTGCATATTTGGCTATAATGAAGCTTGGATGATTTTGGAGCTTAAAAAGAGAAGAATATGAGCCAAACAGAGCCTATCACGGTCATCACGGCCGTGATCAAGCAGAGAAGAAGGCAAAAGTCAGAGACTGTCACGGCCTGGCCGTGACAGACATTACGGCCGTGACCAACCAGAAAATGAGGGCTCGCGTCGCGAACACTTCTCTCGCCTCGCGAGAGTTAAAAACTTGAAGACACGCCTTGGACAGAAAGCATCACGACCTGGCCGTGATGGACATCACGGCCGTGACGCGCGACGGATCTATAAATAACAGCACAGCAGATAGAAAAAGGGGACATTTTGCAGAGGCTTGGAAACCCTAAAGAGGGCTGATGGCTGGGGGAAGGCTGGGACCTTAAAGATGACATCTCTCTGCTCTTGGATTGGAAGGAGATTGAAGGATTCGTCATGAAGTTTTCTTCCTCTCTTCTCTCTTTCTCTTTTGTAGAATTTATCATGTATAGCTAATTCCCCCATTGTTGGGTTTAGATGTAGCTTTTCTGAACTTGATTGTTAATTGATTTGATTTCAATACAAGTTTCTATTTCTTTATGAGTATGTGATTCTGTGCTTAATGCTTTCCTTGGATTAGCTACCCATAGGAATGATATGTTGCTTTGATAGATGACTGAAAGGTTGGTGTTAAGGCATGCTCATGAATCATATGCCAAGTAGTCCAAGAATCTAGACATAGGTGTTGGATGCTTGCAATCTTATAAGTCTTGACTTAATGCAAAATCACAGATTAATCCACCTAAGACATTAGGGTTTGATTTGGGGTTTTAGGCTCAATGCATCTAAGACATTAGGCTTGAGTATTTTAGAAAAGGCTTGATTGGCATAATTGAATTAGGACTTATGTTGTTAGCCATTCCATTGCAATCAAGGGAGGATTAGTGTAGTCTAAACCTGACAATTCTATCCAGTTATAAATTCTGCACTCCAAGTGTTTGTTAAAAGTCCAAAAAGACCAAAAATATTGTATTGCTTTGTTTTCTGTTTTGATATCTCATACCATAGTTTAGTCTAGATAGTTGTTGAGTTTGTGAATTGGTAATTGACATCCGATCCCTGTGGATACGATAACCGGTCTCACCACCGTATTACTTGATTGCGACAAGGTGCACTTGCCTTTATATCTAAAAATCACGCATCAAGTTTTTGGCGCCGTTGCCGGGGATTGGCTTTGCCAATATCAGTAGTAACAAATGAGATAACTAGTTTAGACATTTTTATTTTATTTTTCTGTATATATTTGATATCTTTCTTTTGTTAGTTTTGTATATATTTGTTTTTGTGTTTCTTTGATCTTGGGCTTAATTGTCTGTGAGGTGAAAATTGGTTTGGCAGGATCATGGACTATAATTATTATCAGTCATCTGATGCAGAAATGGAGATATCTGAGCTGCAGCTGCGGGTAGATATGCTGCAATTAGCCGTAAACATCCAACAAGTGAGTAATGAGTTGTCAAGGGCAACTGTCTCTCCTCCACCAATGGTAGGTTATTCTGAATGGGGAAATCAATATCCCAACACTTACACTCCATGGTGGGGGAACCCTCCAAACAATACTTTGATGGATGAAGAGGAACATTGGTAATCTTCCACACCTTCATATCAACCACAACCATCTCAATGGTATGATGAGCCATCCCCATTGGAAGTTGCTTGGGAGAACTTCAAATCCGCATTCCCAGTCGAGGTTGAGCAACCTATCCCGGATAGTCGACCTCACTTAGAGGCTGTTTTGGAGAACTTCATGGTAACAACAATGGAAGAATTAAAAAATCAAGAAGACACCATTCAAAGTTTCGGGGTACGTATTGAGAAAATCTCTAACCAACTATCCGGAATGTCAAAAAGGAACTTGATAGATGATGATGAAGGTGATGCAATAAAGTATGATGATGAAGATGATGCCAAAATGGATGAGGAGGAAGAAGAAGAAGTGGGAGCGACCGAGTCAAGAAGTGAAGACCCTGTTTTGGAGAACATAGTCGCACCATTCCCCATTGAACCCTTGACTAAGGAGCCTGAAAGGAAGAGGCAATTGGAGGACATCTATTTCACCATGCTTGGGGATGATGAAAAACTTTTGGAATTAGATGATGCTATTAGTTCCAATGCATGTGTGGAATGTGATGGGAGAAACACTTGTGTGGTTTGTGTTGAGATTTCTGCATATTTGGAAGGTGATGGATTTGGTAATGCTGAGAGTGAAGATTGTACAGAAGCCAGAACAACACCAATGATCCTCTCGAATTGTTTGCCACCTCACATTTTAAAGCAGTCAACAATGGAGTTCATGCCTCTGCCTGAGAAACCAGACTTTGGATCTTTAAAAATGCAGGCACCATGGCCAGTCCAAGAGGTTGAACCCCATTTTTATTGGGAAGATTTTGTTGATAAAGGGGTCATCTTTGACTCGAGAGGAATTGAAAAGCGCTTCCCATTTGAAGAAGTCAGCATGAATTTCGAGCGCTCACTTCCACATTTTTGCTGCAAACCGTGGGATCCAGGTGAAAGATCTCACATGGTTAGCATCCCTTGGTCCTTATACCACAGGTTATGGGATCCAGGTGGATGCTTCTTAATAAGTCAAGCTAGTGACGTTAAAGAAGCGCTTATTGGGAGGCAACCCAAGTTTCTTAACCCTTCTCTTCAGTTAGATTTTGTTTTTGATTTTAACTCTTGAATAATTTGAGAAGATCAAGAGTTTTCTTTTACTAATAAATTTGTCAAGTGTTTTCAGGATAATAAGGAAGGAGAAGCAAAAAGAGCAGGGAGAAATAAAGCCAGAAAAGCAAAGTCAGCACCCGCTACCGCCTCGGTAAGCCGTTCCAATTTTTTTTTTTTTTGCTTTATTTTATTTTTCTTCTCCTCTCTCCAACTTGATTGTTTACATTGGGGACAATGTAAATCCTTAAGCTTGGGGTAGGGGTAATCTTTTTGCTTGCATTGTAAATATTGCATTCATATAGGCTTAAGTTTGCATGATCGCATGATTCGGTTACCCCTGCTTAGATTGAGCTTATGATTGTGAGAGCTAAGTGCCAATTTTTCTGTGATAGTGAATTTTTGGACCCTGATTTTCTATTCTTGTGATATGGCTTCATTAAATATGCTTGAGATGATCTGGGATAGTTGATGATTAGCATATGTTTCTTTAGACTTGTGTTTCTCACTGGTTCTTGAACTGATAAATGTGAGCTTTTGAGCCATTAGGGGGTACTCACTAAATCTGCCCCCGTTCTTTGTGTTGAGTGTTGCTCCTCTTGGATGAACTTCTCTAGAACTTGACTTGAAACCATTTTGAAGCTTAAAAATTTTTGAAAACATTTTTGAAAATGATTGAGGCAATAGGTATTTTTTCGGCCTTCTGAGCTTTGAATGATGAAATGCTACCCCTTAGTTGCCCAAATTTGAGCCTGAATGAATAAAATGCTTTTCTTGGTACCCTGAAAATTTTTGATAAATATACTTGATAAGGGACCTTCTAAAGTATTACAAAAAGGGTGAAAAAGGTAGTTGAAAGTTTGGGATAAGAATCAGAAAAAAAAAATTCTTTTGAGTTGAATAATCTCCCCTCTTCAAAAAAAAAAAAAAAAAGGGGATGACAAACAAGAGAAGTGAGAAATAAAAGAAAAAAGAAAGAAAAGAAAGGTGGAAAAATGTATTGAAAACCCAAGAAGGTATTTTAGAAGGTGTCTTGTGTTGAAATGTTTGATACTTGGTTTAGCCTTTTGAAATATCCCTTTCTTGTTATCCCCACCTAAAGATTAATCCCATGGCCACGTTACAACCAAATAAAGACCTCTTGATTCTTAGGTGTTTTCATAAATAAAGTGGAGATTTGGTTGATAGTCAAGCATATGGTAGGAATCATTCCTTGAGGAAAATGGAGCGAATTGTTATATATACTTGAACACTTGAGTGAGTGAGGCAAGAAAGAGAGCCAAGCAAATAAACAAGCTTGGGGTGAGCTTCAAGTGAGCAAGAGTGCCCGAATCAGTGAGAATGTGAGTCTAGGAAACCTAAGCCCCTAATTGGACTTGAATTGATTGTCTCTTGCTGAAATAATTGAATGCCTGTTACTTGGATCATTTTACTCGGGTTCTTAGTTCATTATCATTGCTCTGATTATTTTCATCTTCTGGCCTTAGTGATTGCTTGAGGACAAGCAAAGTCTTAAGCTTGGGGTGATTTGATGAGTGTGATTTCACCTCATTTTCCATGTACATTTCTGCATGCATTTGCATATAGTTAGGCCAATTTAGTGTTGATTTTGTATAGTTTTTCCTTTGGAACGGATGAGGTGGTTTTTGTGTGTTGTTTTGCAGAAATTGAAGGAAAACTGTGCATATTTGGCTATAATGAAGCTTGGATGATTTTGGAGCTTAAAAAGAGAAGAATATGAGCCAAACAGAGCCTATCACGGCCTGGCCGTGATGACCATCACGGCCGTGATCAAGCAGAGAAGAAGGCAAAAGTCAGAGACTGTCACGGCCTGGCCGTGACAGACATCACGGCCGTGACCAACCAGAAAATGAGGGCTCGCGTCGCGAACACTTCTCTCGCCTCGCGAGAGTTAAAAACTTGAAGACACGCCTTGGACAGAAAGCATCACGGCCTGGCCGTGATGGACATCACGGCCGTGACGCGCGACGGATCTATAAATAATAAAGACAATGAGACAGAAAAATGGGACTTTTTGCAGAGGCTTGGAAACCCTAAAGAGGGCTGATGGCTGGGGGAAGGCTGGGACCTTAAAGATGACATCTCTCTGCTCTTGGATTGGAAGGAGATTGAAGGATTCGTCATGAAGTTTTCTTCCTCTCTTCTCTCTTTCTCTTTTGTAGAATTTATCATGTATAGCTAATTCCCCCATTGTTGGGTTTAGATGTAGCTTTTCTGAACTTGATTGTTAATTGATTTGATTTCAATACAAGTTTCTATTTCTTTATGAGTATGTGATTCTGTGCTTAATGCTTTCCTTGGATTAGCTACCCATAGGAATGATATGTTGCTTTGATAGATGACTGAAAGGTTGGTGTTAAGGCATGCTCATGAATCATATGCCAAGTAGTCCAAGAATCTAGACATAGGTGTTGGATGCTTGCAATCTTATAAGTCTTGACTTAATGCAAAATCACAGATTAATCCACCTAAGACATTAGGGTTTGATTTGGGGTTTTAGGCTCAATGCACCTAAGACATTAGGCTTGAGTATTTTAGAAAAGGCTTGATTGGCATAATTGAATTAGGACTTGTGTTGTTAGCCATTCCATTGCAATCAAGGGAGGATTAGTGTAGTCTAAACCTGACAATTCTATCCAGTTATAAATTATGCACTCCAAGTGTTTGTTAAAAGTCCAAAAAGACCAAAAATATTGTATTGCTTTGTTTTCTGTTTTGATATCTCATACCATAGTTTAGTCTAGATAGTTGTTGAGTTTGTGAATTGGTAATTGACATCCGATCCCTGTGGATACGATAACCGGTCTCACCACCGTATTACTTGATTGCGACAAGGTGCACTTGCCTTTATATCTAAAAATCACGCATCACTACCAAACACTGGCTCTTTCTGGTTAGACAAAATGAATAGTCTTGGAAAAAGTTCCTGCAATGAGGTTCCCCCAAACCATTTATCCTTCCAAAACAGAATTGAGTGACCATCCCCTAATTTCTTGGACACACTTCCACCACCCAATCATCCGCCACACTTCTACAAAGACCAACGGAGCACAAATCCTTCCACCACACTGACACACCATTAGAATTTCCTACAGATTGTAGGTTAGGAGTAGCACACACATCCCCACCATACTTTGATTTTAGGACCCTACTCCAAAGAGCTTCTGAATCGGTCAAGAGCCTCCAACGCCATTTCACAAGGAAATTGAGGTTAAATAACTCTAAATCTTTTACCCCAAGACCCATTTTCTCCTTAGGTTTACATATATTTGACCATTTGACCCAAGGAATCTTCTTCCTATCTGAAGTGCCACCCCAAAGGAAATCCCTTTGAATCTTGACCACTAACCTTCAAACCTTCCTTGGCATCTTCATGAATGATAGAAAATAAATTGGTATACCAGTAAGAACCGAGTTGAGGAGCACAATCCTTCCTCCCCAGGACAAGTACATGTTCTTCCAAGAGTTTAACCTTTTATCAAGGGCATCGATCAAAGGTTTCCAGGTTGAGGCCCGCCTCGGATTCGCACCTACCAGCAGCCCCAAGTACTTGAAAGGTAGTCCTGCAACCTTACATCTCAAAAAATCAGTAGCCGAAACTAAAAAATATTTAGCAACATTAACCCCCATAAGACAACTTTTATGGTAATTGATTTTTAAGCCTAAAACCAACTCGAAACACCGAAGGACAACTTTCATAACCCACAAATTTTGGTCACTCGCCTCACCCACCAAAATTGTATCGTCCGCATACTGTAAATGTGAAACAGTGACCTTCGAAGAACTCACCTTGAAACCTTTAAACTTGCCAAAGGCTACTGCGTTCCTGAGAAGACCACCCAAACCTTCAGCCATAAGCAAGATCAGAAAAGGGGCAAGTGGATCTCCTTGCTTCAAACCCTTTTGAATGTTCACCTCCTCAGTAGGACTACCATTAACCAACACGAATAATTTTCTAGAAAATACACAAGCATGGATCCAACCTCTCCATTTCACATCAAAGTCGAATTTTTGTAGCATATAGTCCAAGAAATCCCAACAAACGGAGCCACATACCTTCTCGAAGTCCACTTTAAAAATGAGACACTCCTTCCACCGCTTCCGAGCAAGATCAATAATCTCTTTCATAACCACTACTCCATCCGCGATATGCCTCTTCTTGATGAAAGCCAATTGGTTGGGAGAAACTAATTTATCCATCACCTCTGCAAGTCTACCCGAAGAACCTTTGAGATAAGCTTACGGAGACTCCCAAGGAGAGAGATTGGCCTAAAATCCCCAATACTTTGCAGTCTTGAAGATTTTGGGATCAAAGTGAGAAAATAAGATGTGAGGCACTGTGGCAGACACCCATTTGTATATAATTCAGCAAACATACATGAAACATAATTTTTCAAAATACTACAATAGGATTTGAAAAAAGAGTAATTAAAGCCATCCAACCCCGAGCTCTTATCTCCATCACTTTGAGCTAAAATTTCCTCAATAATGAATTCTACCGTTAGCTGGGCATTCTGCAGGTCCGAAACTGAAGCAAAAGTAACACCATCTAACCGCGGCCTTGACTTGCAGATCTTTCCTCAAATATAAGGTGGTTCAAACTTACAATAATACAAAAGATGGAGAAGACATCGAAAAAAGTGTACTAGTATAGTACGCAAGTCAATCTGCATAGTTCCTTTTTGAACACCGAACCTAATATTCATGATGTCCATGTCATATATGACAACAAAGAACTTCAAATTAAAAGAGAAGGAAAATGAAGTTAATTAATATTAATATTCACCTTAATTTGGATCATAGAGTGAGTGAGTGCCAACATTAAGACTAATATAGGTTTTGTTGATGATAAGTAAGTGAAAAGTAAAAAGGTAGAACATGAAAGACATTCACTAAAGTTATAGCAGAAAGTGAAAATGAGTTAAAATTCTCTATTCAATGTGCAAGTTTCTTCAATGATTAACTCAAAATAAAAAATGTCAACGTCACAACTCACATACTTCAAACTCGAGATAAATTAATAAGCACATATGAAGAATAAAATAACAATGTTTTCTTTTATATTTTTGGTTTAAAACTTTATGAAGACCAATCTAATAATAGAATATTAAGGAGAGAAACAATTACCTCTTTGAAACATCACTCTCTAACTTAAAATAATAAATATAAAACAAAACAACTCCATCCAAAGGATCCAATACTTATAAATAGTGAATAAATAATCATCCAACAAAATAGTGATACTAAATCATAAAACAGGAAGGATTAAAAAAATAAACACGATTTAACATAAATTCATATAAGTAATCTATCATAGGTGACCTTAATTTCATGCTGTCGAAACCAAACTTTCAACATAACCTATGACATGAGGCCGCCATTTGTATATACTGCATAAAGTCTTAACAGATTCCACCCTATTGTCTCTCTGATTAAAAACAATTGCTTGCAACTGACGAGTGTCATCCACCGTGATTAGGATATCACCATTCTTGTATATACGAACTAATGACTCTGAAGTAAATTCCATGCCAAAAATTGGAGTATCATGGTAACTAATTTTTTTTTTTTGAAGGAAACCAAACTACTTTATTTCATTAGCAATCAGCGGTTTAATACAAAGAGGAATATAATGATAAATCTAGAGACTAGATGTAGATAAAGCTACCCTAGCAAGAGTATGAGCAACTTCATTTGCTTGCCTCCTAATAAACTTAACCTTAAAGTTTGGAAAAAAGACAACAACCTAGAGCAATCATTGACAATAATACCAAAATTTGAGAGGGAGGGAAGAGATAGATGGCCAGAGAGAATAGAGGCTAGATAATACTACCTCCGCCAGCTCGTGCTCGTCGATCTGTTGGGTGGAGAAGCTTGCGACGAGCTTCAACTCCTCCACCCCCGCACTGCCGCTCAACGCCGCCAGGTCCCAATACCGTGACCTTTCTTTTTCTGTCGCCATTGTCACCTTCAATCACAGATCTGAAAAAAAAATTAAAAGGGGCAAGGGTTTTCGGAGTCCATGGCAGATATGTCATTTTTGAGAGATGGTTCTTTTTTTTTTTTTAAGTTGCAAGCTTGAAGCTTGATGGCGGCAGCAACGCGAGGCTGGTTGAAGGCGGCAGCGACGCTAGGCTGGCCGAAGGCTGCAATGTGAGGATAGTGAAAGACGGCGACGAACAGACGATGGTGACTGGAGGAAGAAGAGGGTTGCTGGAGTTAAAATAAAAATAAAAAAGTTTAATATAAAAAAAAATAATCCTCGTTACCGGCGGACATTACCGTCGGTAAGTGTACATCAGAGTTTCTGACGGACATATCTGTCGATAAGGAGAGACCCCGTGTGAAGCGTTTCCGACGGCCTTTTCCATTGGAAATTTTCGACGGATTTGGTTCGTCCGTCAGAAACCCTTTCTTATGCGTCTAGCACCGACGGAACGGGGTCCGTCGGAAGCGTTGTTTTCCGACAGTTTTTGGTCGTCGGTAGTCAGCCTTTTTTTGTAGTGAAAACTCCCATTACTATCTCTTAGACAAAAACCCCAGCTAGTCCTCCCTGTGGCCACAGCAAAGGAAGTATCAATACAGCAAGAAACAAAATCCATAGGGGGAGGGGACCACTGAGAAGGGAATGCATGATCCTGTGCAGTGCCAGTATGGGGACGCAAATCCTGTGCCTGCTACCAATCCTTCAGGCAGGAGGCTGCTCTAGCACAGATGAAAGCTGTGCTAGCATCTTTTTGCTCCCAAAGAAGCTCGTTTCTATTACGCCAAATAGCCCACAGAGTTACCGAAAAGATGGCTCGAGCATCAACTGATAAAGAGCTCAACGAAGAGAACACCCATTCCTTGAACGATTCACAAGCTTGGGCAGCGTTTGATACCTGCGACCAGAGCCCTGAGCTATGCCAACAATCCTCAGTTTTGGAACAGGAAACAAAGATGTTCCAGTTTGATTCAACATCTCCTTGGCAATGGACACAAACGGATGAGCATTTCACTCCATGCCTTTGGAGCTGGACCCTATTAGGGAGGCATTCCCTACAAGCACGCCACAAGAAAACCTTCACTCGAGCTGGGACTTTAAGGTTCCAAATCCTCAACCAGTGGCCATCACTTCTCAAGTGGGTGGAGTCAATTAAAGAGCACATAGCAAGTTGATAGGCACTTCGGACTGTGTATAGCCCTTGCTTGTTTGGGCTCCAAATTCGTTCATCAACAGACACAATAGGAGAAAGGGGGGGTCCTCATAATTGCATTAGCTTGGTCATTAGGAAATAACATTTGGATAAGAGGCACATTCCAAGCTTTATGATTAGGAAGCCACAAGTCACAGACCCTTGTGTTCATATGATTCGCGTTCTGGTCCAAAATAGAGCTAGGATGGTTATCACACCTGATCCAAGGCTGGCCCTAAACCTTGATAGATTCCCCACTGCCTATGCACTATCGTGCACCTGCTTTCAGTAATGGGATGGACTCATGCAAGCTATGCCAAGTGTAGGACGAGTTATGACCCAAAGCAGCATCAAAGAGGTCCACATCTGGAAAATACTTAGCCTTAAAAATTCTTGAAACTAGAGCATCAGGATATCGAATAAACTTCCAAACTTGTTTGCCAAGCATGGCCAAATTAAAGGCATATAAATTCCTGAATCCCATACCACCCAAGCTCTTAGGCATAGATAATTTATCCTAAGCTAACCACTTGATGGCTTTGGAAGTATCATTATTTAAGCCCCACCAAAAAGAATTAAGCATACGTTGAATTTCATCACCAAGAGAGGGATGCATAAGGTACATACACATGCAATAAGTCGGGATAGACTGAGCAACAGATTTAATGAGCACCTCCCTACCAGTCATAGATAGAGTCTTACTTCTCGAAGAACTGATCTTCTGCCAAACTCTATCCTTAATAAAACCAAAGGTAGCCTTCCTATTCCTGCCAATCATAGAGGGGAGGCCTAAGTATTTACCCGAGCCCAAATTCTGGACAACGCCAAGAATACTAGCCAGAGAGTTCCTTTCAATCATACTAAATTTAGAACTGAAGAGAACCTCTGACTTCTGCAAATTAATGGACTGGCCTGAGGCACTTTCATAGGTGGATAAGATATCTTTCATGACACAGAACTCACTTTCCTTTGCCCTGAAAAACAAGAAGCTGTCATCTACAAAGAGTAAATGTGAAACAACAGGAGCTCCCCTACAAATACAAGCACCATGGATAGAGCCCTCTCGTTCCGCTTTCCTAATCAAAGAAGTCAACCCTTCAGCACAAATGATAAAAAGATAGGGGGTCTCCCTGTCTAAGGCCACGGCTCGGGGTGATAAGACCAACTTCATCCTCATTCACTTGGATGGAATAGTGAACAGAAGAAATACACATATGGATCCAATCAACCCATCTTCTAGCAAATCCCATCTTGGACATAATAGCACACAAATAATCCCAGCTTACTCTGTCATAGGCTTTGCTTATATCTATTTTCAATCCTGCTTCACCAACCTCCCCCTTCTTTTTACACTTCATATAATGAACTATTCAGAGGCCATCATAGCATTGTCAATAATAGATCTACCAGCTACAAAAGCAGATTGCTCCTCCGAAATACAGCTAGAAATATCTTGGTAACTAATTTTTAGTAATTGAGTCAAGGAGTTTTGAACTCCAAATTCCTTCATTTGCCATACAACAAAATGAGTTCCTTTGTAATCATGAAAAAGACGACACAGTCCATCAAAACCCTAAGAGTTGGATGACCACGGGAGTTACTTCTACGATGAGGTGACCACAATTGGGTGTATGTCTCTTTTCCCAAATCAAGCGAAACAATTATGTATGCTAACCAATTGTCAGGCTCAAGATTGAAGTTGTCAAATTCTAACCTATTAAGAGTGCCATTCATATATACTCCATTATCTTGTACTAGGTATCCAACACAGGAAAATTTTGAATGTTTCTCCAACATTTGTCATCCAAGCTATAAACTTTCACCACTGCGTCCTCCCTAGCTACCGGAATGACACCGACCACCTTGTAGGTGTCATTTAAGTTATCATAGCCAAACCCAAAGAATGGAAAAGTAATTGGATACCATCCCAAATCATTCCTTTCCAAATCGTCTAAAAGACATGTCGAAGTTTCAGATATCTGCCTTGTAGTTGGGTTCCAAAAAGCGGATACAATTTTTTTATATTGAACTGTGAATGACATTACTTCAACCAAACAGATCAACCCATTGCATGTACCAACACATCGGTTGCTTGTGTCAAAGTCTAAAGGGTAGGAGAAATCTTTAGTAACAATGAGCGATGATGGATTCTTGAGTGATGAACGTACATATAGCACGAATGGGCAAATTTCAAAGTATAAGCATATGTACTTTCTAAGTTTAACATGAGGTCAGAGTTTTTCCAAGATCTTTGAAGGTGCTCTTTTATGAAATCGTGATTGGAGATGATGGATTTCCAATACTTACACACGCATCTGAATCGCATAAGAGATTTCACTGGAAGCCATGACAGGATTTTGAACAAGAGTTCATCAAAGAGGATTGGTGGTGGCGCGTTGTCTTCATGCAACGCCAATGGTGAGCAAGCACAATTTACAAGGTCCATGTTTTCTGACTTTGGGTATTAGGTTAAATCAAAGTGAAACCCTCCTCTCTGCTCTGTATATATTATGATATCAAAAATGCAACTTCTCTCACACGGTGCCAACTTCAAAGTTGAAACAAAATTCCAAGAAGTTTGTTTACTCTTGGTTATTATGGAGTTATCCGTATCTTGATCTTGATTAGATAATAACAAAATAAGTTATCTAATAGCCTCAAATTAATGAAGGATTGGTCAACCTGCTCAAGCAGAAACAGTCACACACTCAATGTTGGATCAGACTATACAGTTTACCACAAGAATATTGGCGCCCAAGGATCCTTTTTGCTATTGCTGGTGGTCTAGGTTTGCCAATAGCTCTTGATGAGGCAACCAGTAGGAAAACATTTTGCCATTTTGCTAGAGTCCTAGTGGATATTGATTTGAATAAAAGTATCAGGGAAAGGTTATTAGTGGAGAGGGATGATTCTACTTTTCATGTAGATGTTGCATACGAAAATCATCCATTTACTGTACAAATTGTCAGGTCATTGGTCACGATGTTGAAAACTGTAGAAAGATATATGCTAGTTCCAATGATTTGAAGGCACCTGAAAAGAAGGTTGTGAAGTCTACTGGCATAATTGGCAACAGAAAACCTGCAATGCAATATGTTCCTAGAAAGACTGTGGTCAATGAAAGAAATAACATAAATGTTGATGGGAGAACAGATGTAGATAACAACAAAGACGATAGACTGAATCAAAACTTAGGAAATAAAGATGTTGCTGCTGTCATTGTATCCGAGAAAATACTAGCTTGCTGATGGAGGGAACAATAAAGGAAAGCAGATCATGATAGAGGAGGAACAACCTCGGGTTGAAATAGTAGACATTGAGGAAGAGGGATCCACCTCAAGAAGAGGCATCAATCTTCTGCTGGAAAATGGTTTGAATGATCCTAATCCTCTTTTAGTATTTGTTGATAAAAGAGAGATTGAGAAATATAGGCAATTCCAAGCCTTGAATGATTCTATTGAACTCTTGAGATCTCAGATTAATAATGAAGCAGGGGATAATTCTAATGCTGGTGTAGGAATCAGAACTCCAGTGGAGAGTATTCAATGTGATAATCACATAGTAGATGAGACCAATCCAGAGTTTGTGGTAGATTCTTTGGGAACAGATGGCATTATACAGGGATCTGGTAGTGGTACTGTATCAGGCAGATTTTTAGATACTCCTAATGTCACTCCAGTTAATCAAATCATCAATGCTAAGGCTCAGCATGATTTGAGGATTGTGGGCAGGTTGTGGAGTGCTCAAGCAGAAGACGAAGAAGAGGAGGAAGAGATTGAAGAAACTCAGTTTCCTATTGGAGGACATACTAATAAATACTTAGTTGATACTCAGTCAACTAGGCAGGAGGATTCAGGGTTCACTAAAGTGGTCTCCAAGTCTAAAAAGAAGAGGATGAGGAAAAAAGCTCAACAAGATAGTAGAGCTGGGAATGGAAGAGGCCGAAATAGGGGTGGTCCTAGGAATCTAGCTTAATGAATATTCTATTTTGGAATGCAAGAGGTGTTGCTAACAAAGACACGAGACTAGTGCTTAAAAGGCTGTGCAGAATTAATAAACCTGATTATCTATTCATTGCAGAACCCTGGATTTAAATTGATAGGTTTCTTGATAATTTTTGGAGTAAACTCAATATGAAAATGGTTGCTGTTAACACCAGAGATAATTTGATTCCTAATATCTGGTGTGCTTGTAATAAGAACTTGGATCCAAAGATCATTGCTGTTTCTAATCAGTACATTTCACTTGCTGTTGAAATAGACAGTAAAGAGGCTATGGTGGTTTCCATCTATGCTAGTAATGACTATATTGTGAGAAGGAGTTTGTGGTCAGAGCTTAATTCTTTGAAACAATCTCATATTGGTCCTTGGTGCTTCACTGGAGATTTTAATGTACTGTTGGGAGCACATGAGTATAGAGGCAAGGGCTCTCATTCCAGAGTTGCAGCTGAGGATTTTAGAACCTGGACAGACTCGAATAAGCTGATTCATCTAGAGACTAGAGGCTCTCAATTTACCCGGTCTAATGGGAGAAGAGGTAGTGCATACACTGAGAAGAGGTTGGACAGGTCAGTGGTTAATGAAGCTTGGATTTCTTTCTGGTCTGCTGTTTCTTGTTGCACATTGACAAGAAGCCAATCTGACCACTTTCCTTTGCTGTTAAATATGAAAAAGGAGGTCAGCGGCCATATATCGTACTTTAAATTCATGAAAATGTGGGCTAGCCACCCAGATTGTCAAAAGATAATATCAGAAGCTTGGAATACTTCTGTTCAGGGCTGTGCCATGTACATTTTTCTCAGAAGCTCAAGAATGTGAAGTTAAAGCTTAAAGATTGGAATAGGAACTATTTTGGTGATGTCAACTTGAGAATCAACTCAGCAAAGGTAAAAGTTAATGAAATTCAAGCAGAAGTGGATTCTAGAGGCTGTACAGATGATCTGATGTTGACAGAAAAAGAAGCTCAAGCTGAATTACAACAAGCTCTTCACTATCAAGAAGAATTCTGGTTGGAGAAGTCAAGATTAAATTGCAACTTGCATGGTGATAGAAACACTGAGTACTTTCACAAGGTAACTAGGATCAGGTGTGTAACTAAACAGATATCCTTGTTGAAAACTAAGGACAGATTGTTAACTAAGGCAGAGGATATTGAGCATCATGTGGTGAAGTTTTATGAAGACCTTTTTGCTTCTGAAAACTCATGTTGATAATGGTCTAATAGAATATGTAATCCCCAATTTAGTTTCTGCAGAGGATAATCATTTGTTAACAAAGCTGCCTAGCATAGAGGAGGTGAGGAATGATGTCTTCTCAATGAATGGAAATGTAGCACTTGGCCCGGATGGTTTTGGAGGATTCTTCTTCCAACATTATTGGGACATTATTGCTATGGATGTTCATAATGTAGTTATGCAGTTTTTCAATTCAGGTTGGATGCTTTCTAACTTTAACTCAAATGTGGTTGTGCTTATCCCTAAAGAGCAAGGAGCTGATAGAATTGAGCAGTTTAGACCAATAGATCTGGCTAACTTTAAATTTAAGATCATCTCCAAGGTGATGGCAGATAGATTAGCTCAAGTGGCCCCTAAGATTGTGTCTAATAATCAAAGAGGGTTTATCAAAAGAAGATAAATAGAGGACTGTATATGTGTAGCTTCGGAAGCAATTAACATGCTTGATAAGAAGGCTTTTGGTGGAAATGTGGCAATTAAAATTGACATAAAAAAGGCATTTGATACTTTGGATTGGAGATTTTTACTCAAAGTTCTGCAATGCTTTGGCTTTGATGATAAATTCTGTTTTTGGATTAAAATGATCCTTGAATCTTCCAGACTCTCAATCTCTGTGAATGGGAAATCAGCTGGCTATTTTAATTGTAAGAGAGGGGTTATACAAGGAGATCCTTTGTCCCCCCTTCTCTTTTGTCTTGCTGAAAAGGTCTTGAGTAGAGGTATCCTTAAATTGGTGCAAAATGGGAAATTGCAGCAGATGACAGGCCCTAAACAGTATCTTATTCCTTCCCATGTCCTTTATGCTGATGATGTGCTATTATTCTGTAGAGCAACTCAGAGAAATATGCATTGTTTGATGGAGCTTTTCAGGGATTATGAAGAAGCTTCAGGGCAGAAAATAAACACCAGCAAGTCTAAGTTTTATGCTGGTGGTATCTCTTCTCAAAGGAAAGTTGCTTTATCCTCATTTCTTGGTTTCAACTCAGGAGCACTTCCTTTTATTTATTAAGGGATTCCTCTATTTAAAGGCAAACCAAAGACATCATTCTTGCAACATATTGCTGATAGAATAAGCAACAAGCTTGCTACATGGAAAGCTTCTTTGCTGTCTATTATGGGGAGAGTGCAGCTTGTTAATTCAGTCATTCATAGCATGCTTATTTATAGTTTTCGTGTCTATTTGTGGCCTGTGAGTTTAATTAAAACTGTTGATAGTTGGTTAAGAAACTTTGTTTGGTCAGGAAATGTGGACATCCATAAAATTGTCATTGAGTCCTGGCACAAATTTTGCTGTCCTATTGCAGAAGGTGGCCTTGGATTGAGATCTCTTAGAGCAATCAATTAACAAAGCCTCAATGTTAAAGCTGTCACGGAACCTTGTTTCTTCTCATAATCAGTGGCCATGTCTCCTCAGATCAAGGATTTTCAGGAAGAATGTGCCTTTGTCCTATCATGTATCATCTTCGATTTGGGTTGGTCTAAAGGGAAACATTAAAACAGTGATGGAAAACATATCTTGGCAGATTGGCAATGGTGCAAAGATCAGTTTTTGGAAAGGCCAATGGCTCTCCAAGTCTCTGGTCAGTTTTCTAAACATACCTTGCTCTATATAGAAAACGTTGATTTCTAAAGTGCAAGACTTCATTGAGGACGGGGTTATGCAATTTCCCAATAGCCTTATCCAGCAATGCCCCTCTTTGGCCGAAGAGCTGAAGAGTATTTCCATTCCAATGGACAGTTGTGAGGACCAAATTAGATGGGCTGGTACTGATACATGGGAGTTGTCTTTGAAGGATGCCTTTACCTTCTTGTATCCGGCAGGTCAGCACCTTCCTTGGACCAAGCTGGTTTGGAACAGATTTATTGCACCCTCAAAATCCTTTTTACTTTGGAGGATAATTCAGGATCGAATGCCAACTGATGACATGCTTTGGAAGAGGGGATGTAATATTGTTTCAACATGCAGTCTTTGTTATGCAGCTGCTGAAACCACATCTCATCTTTTCTTTGACTGTAAGTTTGCGAAAAATCTATGGAATGGGCTTGGATCTGTGCTAAATGTAAACTTAAATAGATCTTCAATGTTGGATGTCCTCTCAATTTGTAATCACAATTGGAGCACTCAGCTTAAAGACGTAATTGTTGCTAACATTGTCAACACAGTCTGGATCATATGGTTTTGTCGAAATAGGGTCAGGTATGATAACAAGTTTATCTCCCTTTTCTCTGCCACTAAGCTAATTGCTGCAAATGTTGCTCTAACTGGAAAAATCAGTAATGATCATATGTCTTCTGATCTGAAGGAATTTAGTATCCTGAAATTTTTCTCAATTGAGGGTCATCCTAATCGGGCTCCTTCTATTAGAGAGGTTAACTGGATCAAGTGCAACACTGATGGTGTTGCTAAAGGGGCTCCAGGTCTAGCTGCATGTGGAGGCATTTTACGAGATCATAGTGCTGCCATTTTGGGTTGTTTCTCAACTGATGTTGGAAATAGTCATGCCTTGCAAGCTGAGCTTTTGGGTGCCATGCTTGCTATTGAGTTAGCCTATAAGAAAGGTTGGAAGAATCTTTGGCTAGAGTGTGATTCCCTGTTATTGACCAAAGCTTTCAAATCCGATAACTTGGTCCCATGGAGACTTAGAAATAGATGGGACAATTGCATGAAGCTCAAGAATGGGATGAATTTCGTTTGTTCTCATATTTTTCGTGAAGGCAACAAATGTGCGGATAAACTTGCTTCTCATGGTACTAGCATTCAGAGGTTTATATGGTGGGACTTAATCCCAAATTTTATTAGGGAAGATTTTTATCGTAATAGATATGGCCTCCAAAATTATAGGTTCAGATAATTTTGTTCATAGGTCAGGTTTATATCCCCTATGTTTTTTGTATTGTTTCATTTTTATTAATAAATAAGATGTGCTACAGATGATTGATAATGCTTGGGATGTCAACCTAGGTGGGATGTCTTGCATTGCAGTGATGCATTAGCATGTCTTTTTTGATTAAAAAATAATATTTATCATCCCCACAACTCATATATATTAAGATTATTTATATCCGTATCTTGATTAAATTATAAAGAAAAAAATATTTTTAAGATTTTACCCTTTTATTTATTTGGTTATATATGATAATGATAATAAAATAAGTCTATTAATCTCAAACGATTGCTCAGTTATCATCCCACCAACTCATAATATATATATATATATATATATATATATATATATATATATATATACTTTTAAATATATTTTTTTGCCTTTGACTGCATATTCCCACAAGCATGCAATGTTATCAAACTAACCCATTAGGGGTGTGTGTGGACGGGTTTTGCTTGTCCCTTACTTTAAATATTGATAGGGTCAATTCTTTGAACACGAACTCGTCCCTAGACTCGAAGGAACCCGATCATATACGGGTTGGTTTAAAATCGAGTCTAAATGGGACGAGACCCGGTTGACCCGAAGCTAAATAGATTCTTTGCAAACTAAATTTGTGAGTGAGAAAAATGTTATTTTTTTATATGCCAAAATATCGGCAAAAGATGCTACCTAAAAGTCAGCAATTGATCTCGTGTCACCAAATAGATCCAAAACTGGATGTTACAAAATATCAACAAATATATCTTTTTACTGGATGCTTCCTTGATGCTGGTATTACCAAAGTCACATTGTTAAAAATAGGATATTTTCATCAAACATGATTTTTTTTTCAATATTACAAAAACCACAAAATATATCAATGAAACGTAAGTTAGGGAGGGATAAAAATAAAAATAGATTTTTATTATATGGGATGAGTTAGGTAATCCGAAGGTCAACCCGAACCCGTCCCTGACCCGACACCGGGTCACTAAATGGGACGCAGGTTCGTCTTTTCTCTTTTACGGGTTAGGGTCAGACCTGGCCCGATCATCATGGGTTGGGACTGGTTTTAGGGCCGGGCCGGATTTTGCACACCCCTATAACCCACTGAGGATGGTGGTTAGATAAAATCTACTCCAAAATAATGTCTTCAGGAGATAAACCTCCAAATAGGCAAATGTGTTTTCCGAATTAGCTAATTAATTATATTATTTATTTTTTAATATTATTTTAATTTAGTAGATTCTCCAAACATTATATTATTCCGAGTGGAATTGGGTCCGAATCCTTTAAGCAAGTTGTAGATGGAAAAACATGGTTGGAAGGGGAAACTCTTCTAAAGTTGTCCAACCCACCAGTGGAAATAATGTAATATACGGGAACGTTGTACGTCAGTTGACCATATGTTTGACGTTAAAAATGAGGCGGTGGCAGTTTTGTAAATATTAAATCACTATTTGCGTCAGTTGTTTAATGAACTGACGTTAAAAGTGATTATTAACACTTTTAACGTCAGTTGTTTATACAAGCGGCGTTAAAAAGTGTGATTTTTACTTCAGTTAAATAAATAACTGACGTAAATAATCAACTCATTCCTATCTTTCTTTCGTTGTTATCTCCCTGTTGTCACTCTTAACGCAGATCATCACTCCATATATAGTGCAGTTTATTTCTAATCTTTTTTTAAAAAAAGTTTATTTTTAATCTTAATTAATTAGCTTGAATTAGTAAACAAATTCTTGTTCAAATTAAAATAAATAAACACTTAACATAAAAAAAGTTATATGTATAATCAAATCGTATCTCATTGAAGCGATTCATAAGTTACAATTACATGATTAAAACAAAGGTCTCAGAGCCATTTTGTGAAGGAATAGAAATATAGAGGAAAAGAAGAGGCAATATTACAGACTGATACAGAAGAATGGTACTTTATATAGAGAATGATTTTTACACAACACTTTTAATGTCAGTTGTATTCAACAACTGACGTTAAAAGTATTTTTTTTTAAAAAAATATTAATATTTAACGTCGGTTTTTTAATACAACTGACGTTAAACAATTACTTTTAACGTCAGTTGTTTAATACAACTGACGTTAAATGTTGTTTTATTTTTGGTTTTTGATTATAACATTTACACCCGCGCGCCTTCTGTACTTCGCTCTGTACGTACGTCTCTTTTCTCTTTTCATCACGCTCAACCCTAGATCACGCTCAACCCTCACTCTCACTCTCACCCAGCACAGAACCCTAATCGCGAGCTCATCTCCACCGCAACCACCGCGAGGGCTTCTTCACCACCATCGTGAGGTACACTATTAACCCTAACTCTGTCTTTCCATTCATTCTTTGCAATAACTTGACATCTCTCTTTCCATTCATTCTTTGCAATAACTTGACATCGTTGGCCACCACTCGAGCTCCCCTCCCCACCACCACGCGAGCACCTATTTCTGGTGAGTATTTAGGGCACATTTTTGTATTTTTGGTTTTGAGTGTATGTTGAAACCGTAGTCTCAGTAGTTGAAACTTGAAACCGTGAGTTTGAGTTGTTTGGAATGTACGTCTCTATTTTTGGTTTTGAGTGCATGTTGCTCTGCTGGTTGATCTGTCACGGCCGTGATGCTCATCACGGCTAGGCCGTGATCAGTTCTGCCTGTGATGGCATGGTCTGGTTCAGTTGGCACGTTACGGCCGTGATGGACATCACTGCCAGGCCGTGACCAGTGCTTGGCAATCTTCAAAAACTATAGTTTTCAATCTCCTATATTGTCCTTATATTGGATATATGTTTTGTATATCTACAGGACCTATCTAGTTATGGATTGTAGTTGGATGGTTTGTAAGCGTACTAGTGCTGAGTATTTGAAGGGGGTGGGAGAATTTATAGAATTTGCTCAAAGGAATGTTCCTAATAGTAATGGAATGTTCTGTTGTCCTTGTGTCAAGTGTTTGAATACGAGGAAATGTACGGTGAAGGATATACGTACTGATTTGATTTGTGAAGGGATTTGCTTGAGTTATACAAGATGGATATGGCATGGTGATGTGTTGTTGAGTAGTACGGCGAGTGTCTCCCAAAGTGAGGACGTTGACGTAGATATGGAGGATGATCGAGTAGAGGACATGATCCGTGATATTGGACAAGAATCTTTTCATCGAGCTCATGTGTATGATAGGTTGTGCGGTGATGCGGATAAGCCTTTATATCCAGGGTGTACTACTCATACACGGTTGTCGGCGGTGCTAAAATTGGTTTGTGTGAAGGCGAGAAATGGTTGGACCGATAAAAGCTTCACGGAATTGCTTGAAGTGTTGAAATACTTGCTTCTGGAGGACAACACATTGCCTGACCGTAACTATGAGGCCAAGAAGGTATTGTGTCCTATGGGTATGGAGTATAAGAAGATACACGCATGCCCCAATGATTGCATATTGTACACCGGTGTTCATGAAGACAATCACGATTGCCCCAAATGTGGGGGTTATCATGATACAAAGTGAAGGGTGGTGATGATGATGATGATCTTGATGATGTGAGAAAAAGGGTTCTCCTGCGATGGTGTTGTGGTATCTTCCAATAATTCCAAGGTTCAAGCGATTGTTTGCCAATGCGAAAGATGCGAAAAATCTTAGATGGCATAATGATGAGAGGAAACGTGATGGAAAGGTTCGTCATCCTACTGATTCTATTCAATGGAAGAATATCGATACTATGTTTCCGGATTTCGCCGATGAGCCAAGAAACCTAAGGCTTGGACTTGCTATGGATGGAATGAATCCTTATGGTAACATGAGTAGTATTCATAGTTCATGGCATGTTCTGTTGGTAATTTACAACATGCCCCCTTGGTTGTGCATGAAGCGCAAATACATGATGTTGTCTATGATGATTTCGGGCCCAAAGCAACCGGGAAATGACTTAGATGTTTATCTAGGTCCCTTGCTTGAAGACTTGAAAACGTTGTGGGTGGAAGGTGTTGATGTAGTTGATGGGTATTCTCATGAGACTTTCAAGCTTCGTGCCATGTTATTTTGCACCATCAACGACTTTCCAGCATACGGTAACTTGTCCGGGTACAATGTCAAGGGGCATAAAGCATGCCCTATATGTGAAGAAGGCACATGCTACACTCAGTTGCATCATGGAAAGAAGACGGTTTACCTTGGGCATCGAAGATTTCTAAGACGTGATCACCCATATCGTAAGATGAAAAAAGCTTTTAATGGATGCCAAGAGACAGAAGAAGCGCCGACGGCCTTAATTGGAGAGCAGGTTTATCAGAGGGTAAAGGACATCGATGTTATATTCGGCAAGTCCAAAAAGAAAGGTAAAGCTGCTGAGAAAAACATATGGAAGAAGATGTCGATATTCTTTGATCTTCCATACTGGCGCAAGCTTGATGTCAGACACTGCATTGATGTGATGCATGTGGAGAAAAATGTGTGTGATAGTGTGATCGGGACGCTTCTCAACATTCAGGGCAAGACAAAGGATGGTGTGAATGCTCATCTCGACCTCGTTGCTATGGGTATACGAGAGCAGTTAGCTCCAGTTGTTGAGGATGGTAAGCGGACTTATTTGCCGCCAGCATGTCATACTTTGTCAAAAAAAGAGAGACAAAGTTTCTGCGGGTGTCTTTGTGGCATCAAAGTTCCACATGGTTACTCTTCAAATATGAAGAGGCTTGTCTCTAGTGATCTTAAATTGGTTGGCTTGAAGTCTCATGATTGTCACATCTTGATGCAACAACTTTTGCCCGTTGCTATTCGTGGTATTGCTCCAAAAAATGTGAGACATGCCATTACTCGGTTGTGCTCATTCTTCAATTCTATATGTAGCAAAGTCGTTGACCCCCGTATGTTGGATGACTTGGAAGTTGAGGTTGCTACAATCTTGTGCCAATTGGAGATGTATTTTCCTCCTTCCTTTTTCGACATAATGGTTCACTTAATTGTTCATTTGGTGAGGGAGATTAGATTATGTGGGCCGGTTTTTCTGAGATGGATGTACCCGAGTTGGCGCTACATGAAGATCTTGAAAGGGTACGTGAAGAATCCTCATCGTCCGGAAGCATCTATTGTTCAAAGGTATGTTGCAGAAGAAGCTATTGAGTTTTGTTCGGACTACCTGCATAACACGGATCCTATAGGGGTTCCTAAGCCTCGGCATGATGAGATTAGATGTCAAGGTAAGGGTACACATGGCTTAAGAATTAATAGGAAGGATCGGGAGGAAGTGCTTCAAGCACATTTGTATGTATTGAACAACATCGAATGTGTTCAGCCTTTCTTATTTGAACATAAAAGAAAAGTCAATCAAGAAAACCCTTGAATGAGCGAAAGGTGGTTGTTGAACAAGCATAACAAGACTTTCTTACCATGGTTCAAGGAAGAAATGCTTAAGGATGGTAGTACTGCTTCTGATGACGTAAGATGGCTAGCACGTGGGCCTAGCTTCAACGTCATATGTTGGAGTGGATACGACATAAATAACTTTTTCTTTTATACAAAAGAACAAGATAACAAGAGTACCATGCAAAATAGTGGGGTTATGATCGTGGCCGAAGCAATGCACTTCTCTAGTGCAAAGGACACAAAACCCGTTACAGCACCGAGACCTTACTTTGGATATATTGAAGATATTTGGGTGCTCGATTACACTAAGCTTACGGTGCCGGTATTTAAATGTAAGTGGGTTGATAGTAACGGTGGTGTACAAACCGACGAATTGAGGTTCACATTGGTAGACCTCAACAAGTTAGGTCATATAAATGAGCCTTTCATAATGGCTTCCCAAGCAAAACAAGTGTTCTACATCACTGATCCTTCTAACAAAAGGTTGTCCGTAGTTCTCCAAGGAAAAAGCATGTATAATGGTAGTGATGAAAATGAAGATTCAAATCTTGATATTCCTGAGACTCCTTCTTTTTCAACAAACATGCCTACTATAATCGAGGAGACACAGGTGGACGATGTACATGCCACTCGTGATGATCATCACGAAGGGATATTGATATAGGTAGTTTAAACTTCGTATACATTTATTTTTATTTATATTTATGTATTTATTTTGAGTTATAACCTATGTTAATAAAATATATATTGTTTCTGAACAGGCATACATATGGATCATTGTTCCATTTTTCCTTTGCAATTCTGTAATGTGTGTGATATTACGTATTCTTGAGATATTTACTGAATGCAGGGATAGCTGAGGGGAGTGATATTTTAAAACTGAATTTAAAAAAAAAATACTATTAACGTCAGTTGTATCATACAACTGACGTTAATAGTATTTTATAAAATATACAGTACACTATTAACGTCAGTTGTTTATTACAACTGACGTTAAAATTAAGACCTTTAACGTCAATTCTTTATAACAATTGACGTTAGTTTTAACAAAATTAACGTCAGTTTTGTTAAAGAACTGACGTTAATTTTGACAAAATTAACGTCAGTTGTGTTAAAGAACCGACGTTAATAGTGTTATATTTAACGTCAGTTCTCAACTGACGTTAAAATTTTAACTTTTAACGTCAGCTGTATTTACGTCAGTCAGTATTCTGACGTAAAAAATCAATTTTAACTGACGTAAAAATCACTTATTGCACTAGTGACCATATTCTTCGATGGAAACTATTTACCCAAAAAAAAAGAGAGTAGATTCTACTATCACACCAATTAATTTTATTAGTTATTTTCTACATTATTTCGATTAAACATATTCTAATCAGATATGTTATTAATGATTCATACTTTAATAGAGCATATTTTAATGTGTTCCAAATCTCCTAATTAATTATATTATTTTTTAATATTACTTCAATTTAGTATATGGTATAATCACATTAATTAATTGCTTAGTTTATTTTTATATTATTTTAGTTTAACATATTCTAATAAGATATGCCGATTAATTGATTTTTTTCTTATTGACTGATTTTTTTTAATAGATCAAATCACAATCTTGATCTTTCAATTACTTCCAAATTAATAAATCACAATTTATTAGGACAACATGTAGTAGGAAATGAGACAGGGTCGGGGTGATAAGTTAGGCTTGGTGGTTTGGGTATGAGATTTAAGAAATGGAGTGATAAGGAGAATGAATGTTCAAAATCAAACCCCACTTGCTAACAAAATACTAACATTTGTCTATAAATATGAACCAATCACTTTAAAAATAATAACTATATTGTGGGTTAAATATGTTTTTAGTCCCTCAAATTTGGGAGATGTTTAATTTTAGTCCCTCGTTTGTAAAACGTACTAAAACTTGTTAGTTATGATCCCCAAACATACGTTTAGAATTTTCCAAACGTATGTTTTAGTCTCGTTTAGGGACCACAAGTAACACACTTTAGAATTGGGAGACTAAAAAAAATAGGTTTTCCATATGAGGGACTAAAATCGAACATCACGAAAATTTGAGGGACTAGAAAGCATATTTAACCCTAATATTATTTTAATTATCAAGATTAATATATTAATATATTATTCCTAAAATTAATATATTAAATAACTTTTTGTCATATTTTAAATTTTATTTTTAACATTTTTTCAAAATCAAAATTAAAGTAAATAAAAAATTGGGTAATCAAATTATCCGATCCAAACTACCCCGACTTAATTTAATCGAATTGGTTCACTTCGGATTCATAGATATTTTTTATAAAATTTGAATCAATCCGATCTGATCAAATTCAATCATATTGGATCCCAAATTATCCCAAATCCGATCTAAGTACACCCTTAGGATGGTGTTAGAAATCCTACATCGCCAGCCTCAGATTCTTGAAATGCAATTTATATACATATTGGGTAACTCGATGGAATCTAACATCTAACAATAATATTAAAATTGAAGATTATTTACATTTTTTCTCTTTGAAATCATAAAAGAAGACTATATAGTATAGCTTATGAAAAAACTAGTACTTGAGAGGGATAAAACACTCTCAAGATGACATGTGGTATAGGAACTAATAACAGAAACTTTACATTTTATTGGTACATCATATATACTATGCGAGAAAGATAAAAAAAAAAACATAATATTATACATATCCTAATAAAATTAATTTCTAAATAATAAAAATAGCATTTTTTAACAATTAAATGAAACATCTTTTTGCATGTTTCCCTTGCTTGTTTTCAGCTTACCTTATGATGGTAATATAAGTAGAGACAAAACTATATTGACAGCATAAATACTGTTTAAGAGAAAGAAGTTAGTGAAGTAGGTAAGTGAGAAATTATCCATGTAGTCAACGATTTCTGGTGAAGTTGCATATTCTGATATGCCTAATCCAAATATGTCTTCTAACAGATGGAACAATCCATTCCTATAAATTACAAACTTTATCATTCATTCAAACCTCTAAAGTTCAACACCTGGTGATTACAACCATAAATAACATTCTAGGCTTTCAAAGGGACAACAAGATGAAAAGTTTGAACTTGGAAAATCCTATGGTTGAATCTTATTGAACATCTAATCTTTATATTATATATTGTTTAATACATCCTGGACTTTTGCTTTTAACTCCATTCATATGTCCAATATGCGCAAATTGGTCTTGATATGGAATTATGGATTAAAAGACCTGCAATATCGATGAATTTAGTGGATCAATGGTTGATAGTCATAGACAGGGCAAATATTCATCTTCACTAGGAAACTGTGTAACTAATGCACAATATAAGGGTCCACATTGTTAGAAGAGGCACTTGAAGAAGAGAAAGCTGCCTATGTTGCACTATACCTAGAGATAGAGAAATAGAGAGATGAAACTGCAACTGCTGCTGCTGATGCCATGGCAATGATATCGCGTTTGCAGGAAGAGAAGGAATCAATGGAAATGGAAACAAGGTAGTACCAGATGATGATAGAAGGAAGAGTAGTCTATGGTGAAGGAGAGATCAATATTTTGCTAGAGATACATATAAGAAGAGTAATCAAATGGTAAGCCAAAGGTGTTGCAGTTGCTGGTAGGCTTGGGACCAAGATCATCAATTTCACTTGAAATATATAATTAAACTTCACTACCATGTCAATTGTAAACAAAGGTGAAATTGCAAATCTTTCCTCAAATTATAAGATGGTTCAAACATTAATACCAAAGATGGAGAAGAGTTGGGAAAAATACAGAACACAAGGATCAAGCTCAAGTCAATAATATTGAACCTCATGTTCTTGATGTAGGAAAATGAAAAGATGAGTAGCTCTTCATTCAATACTGCTTCAAATGAAGGGTGTAATTGTCTAAGGACAAGCTATGAAATAAATGTTGCCTTTATGAAACTCTGGTGAGTGTTTCTCCTTTAGCAATGGAGAGTATTTTAAGGTAGGTTTGCATGAGTTGTAACTATGGTGTCTTAAAGCTATGTTTATGCAGGTCTTGCTGGAGTTTTATGCTCCTTGGTGTGGTCACTGCTCCAACATTGGAGGAAGAAATAGACGGAATGAGAATTAAAATAAAACTACTTCCTTAAATTTAGCCATGGTTTAGATTGTGGTGAAATTGCAGATATTTTCTCAAATTATAAAATGGTTCAAACTTATAATAATACAGAAGATGGAGAAAACTTGGAGAAAAGTGTACTTGTGTAATACAAAAGTCAATCTGCATAGTTCCTTTTTGAACATCGAACCTAATATTCATGATGTGCATGTCATATATGACAACAAACAACTTCAAATTGGATGAGAAGGAAAATGAGGTTAATATTAATATTCACCTTTGGATCATAAAGTGAAACAACAGCAAAGGGTGATAGATTTTAATATTCACCATTATAAAAACCTCATAATCTAATACCCGACTTTTCGCTGTTTTCTAATATCGGAAATTTATATAAATATGTTTATATATTTATCTGAGACTTAGAAAGTTCTTTTAATTAAACCGGAACCTTATTCATACTCTACTTGATTGTAGAAAGCTACGATTAAAAGTTAGGTTGAAAAGTCAGGTTAAACCCGGTCTGTGAATTTCACTGACAGTATATTTATACTGCTCAGAAGACCTAATTTTAACTCGTGAATGAAAAACTTAAGGTTTTTATTTAATTTACTACGATTTTGGTTATTTTGAAATATTGCACTAAAAAGTGAAATATTATATTTTATCCGAGCGTCATATTGAATCGGGGAAGCAACAGAGCAAATTACGGGATTTCCGGGAGCCCATAATGGATAAAACCATTGAGTCATACATGAGTCACCCATGTGAAAGCATTAATGGTCCACATGGCATCATGATGACAAACTATGTGGAAATTGCATTTAGGTCCTTATACTTTTGGAATTTTGCAAACTAGTCCTTCAAAATAATTGCAATTTGATCCTTCAAGAAGCCACCTCCTTTCCTTTTACTCCCTTGCTTTGTGCGCAGTCCCCATACCCTTCTTAAACACTTGCACCCTTCATTTTTCCTTCCTATTGCAAGCTTAACACTTAAACACAAAAGTTCATAAGTTCATCAAGCATTTTGTGAAGCAAGTCCTTGTTTTCTTTCTAGTTTTGGAACTACAAGAGGTAAACCTTGTTCTCCTTACTCAATCATCTTCATGTTCTTCAATAAATTTCATGATTCAATGCCTTTTTCATCCATGTTCATTTCTTTAAAGTCCTAGATCTAGAAACTTTGGAATTCTCTAGAAAACCATAGAAAAATCCTAAAAATGTGAAACCAATTTCTATGTTCCTATTATCATCCCTATAATCATAATCCAAGAGATTGTTGGAAACAAAATTTTCCTCACCATGTATCTTGTCAAGGCCGAACCTATGCCACGTGGGTGTAGGATGGTTTTGTTCATTTTTCTTGAAAGTAATCTTGTATCTCATCCATTTACCATATATCTATGTTGAATCCAAGTGCTTATGTCAAACTAAAATTTCTTACTCTATTTTCATGCCTTGACCGAATTTGAGTCTTAGAGAACTAGGAAGATTTTGTTGGTTTTCATGGAAGTAATCTTGTTTATCATCTTGTTAATATATGTCCTTATTGAATCCAAGTTGTTTTATCAAACAAAAATCCCTAGCTCCATAAAGTATCATGGCCGGTCGAAATCCTACCTTGAGGAGTTTGGAAGTTTTTGGTTCAAACTTTGTTGTTTAATCACTAATCTATTGTCTTAAGTGCTCAGGATCATTAATCCAATGACTTAAGCAAGTTTATAAATTTTTAGTCACAAAACCTCTCTAGACCGTGACCTATCATAGAGGATTGAGTGATTTTATTTGCTTGTTTTAATTTGGATGATTGTGTTTTGTTGAAGGAAAAAGTGTGTTGATCGTACGTAAGTCGTGACACCGGAGTTGACATACGTTCAAGAAAGGAAATTGGAAACTTAGTTCTTCAAGAGGTAAATGGGGATTGCCTGAGGGATTTTTCCGATGGCTATGTGCTATCTGTTTGTGGTCTGTATGTTTATTTGGGGTTGTTAGTAATGGTACTTTATCTGTAAGAAGTAAATTGAAAGAAGTAAATTGCAAGAATTAAAGGACAAGAATTAAAGAACAAAAGTAGAAAATGGAATAGGAAGATGATAAAGGGGAAGATGCCACAATTGAATCATCTTTGAGAAGAATATTGAATCGATAAGTCAAAGGAGGATTCACCACTTGAATATGAAAATTCAAGATAAGAATCAATGGTTCAACTCATGAACCAAGAAGAGAAGAACTCTCAACTCTCTCTAGAAATCTCATGTGAGAAAACTCAATTGTATTCAAACATGTAAAATGAATTACATGAAGCCTATTTATAGATGAGCAAAAGTCCTCATCTTACTTAAGGTGCAAGCTAGCGCCTCTTTCCTCTACAACCCAAGTGTGGGCTTTGTTTTGGTCCTAATGCTTCCTACTCATATGCTTATGTCCCAATAGGCCCAATTCCTAAACTATTCATAAGTGCCTTTTGAATAAGCACTTCTATTACATGAACTCTACTCTATACAAGGGTCCTAATTCCTACTTTCATTACATGAACTCTACTCTATACAAAGGTCCTCAGCCCTATCCCTAACTAGGTATCTTGGATTCTTCTTTAGAGTATTTTGGACTCTTCTTAGCCTTGACCTTATCATAGGCCATGTGAGTCTTCAATGGTTTGTCCTTTGCTTTGTGAATCCATGTTCATATCATTTTGACATTTAAATAATTAGCGTCCCTTGAATAATGACTTGTCACTAATGTTTTTTATTACTTAGATACTTGGGCGACTCTAAACAACCAGTTAAAAACAAGGCTATGGTGGAAGGATCAATCTGTGCGTCTTACTTACATCGTGAGACAACTCATTTATGTTCCCACTATTTCAACAACTTCATGTTGGCCCCGAGAAATATTAGGAACGAGGTAGATGCTTATAGTGCATGGTATCCTTATATGATATCCATATTTAATCTTCCTGACCATCATGCTGGCAAGGAGCTTACTTACTGGTTAAGTGATGAGGAGTATGCATCGGCCCATGTTCATGTCTTGATAAATTGCACAGAGATGAATGGAACGTAGGCAAAAAGACAATTAATAGAGGGGTTATTGTACAAGGTGAAGGTACTGGTGTTTTTTGGGGTCATAAAACACATATACGAGTTACAGTACAATACTACTACTTATTTTTAAAAAGTAGTCTTATTTTATTGTAACTGGTTTGATCCATCGAGTACAAGCATAAAGGTGGATCCCAAGTATGGAACTGTTGACATTAGCATGGATAGAAGATATCAACAATTTGATCCGTTTATAATGGCTCAGAATGCAAAACAAGTTTATTATGTCCCTTATCCAGCAATGCGAACGGACAAACGAGGTTGGTGTGTTGCTGTCACTACCAAGCCTAGGGGTCGCATGGAAATCGATGATGCAGAGGATGAGACGCCCTTCCAGGCGGACGAATCGTCACATGTCAATGAAGTAATTGAGGTTAAGCATATTACTGACATGTTGAGATCTGCAAATGAAGGGGAAGAAGTGGTCATTGGTAATCAGTCATCGATGCATGCATCATTGGAGGAAGAAATCCAAAGTGATGACTCAATGCAAGAAGAAGAAGAGTCGGACTTACAATCAGATGACGATATAGAGTATGAGTAGGAATTTTACTGTTAACTTAATTTTATTATATTTTAAATATTTGCTTATGCAATTAAATGCAAGACTTGACAAATATTGTTGTATTTTAAATATTTGCTTAGATTAGTCTGTTAGATGTCGATTGATTTATTGTTTTTACATTGATTTATAATTGTGCTATAAAAATAGATATGTCAGCATCGGGAGGATAGCCGCCCAGCCCCCCACCGCCTAGCAGTGATAAGGGGAAGGGGACGGCTAAGAGAGGACGATACACCATCAAGTCCCAGGTGCTTGCTCGTTTTGCTGCAGGTCCCTCAGTACCCATCGCACCCACCCCCATCCCTTCCGCACCCACCCCAGCGGCACCTACGGGAGCCTCCCCCACCCATTCTACACCCTCTCCCACCCATTCAACACCCTCACCGACCCATACTACACCATCCCCTACCCATACTACACTATCCCCGACCCACACTACCCCCATCCTCCACCCATGTCAAGACCTCCACTCGCATTGCCCCACGACGTGCACTAGACGGCTACTCGCCGCCCCCTAGTGAACCCACACCACACCCACACCCAGCACCACCGTCATCATCGATTGCGCCGGCCACACAGCCAGCAGGATTATCATTTATGCCGACTCCTGGGATGTTGCCAAAGCCGGACACGGCCATTCCATCCTCATCATCCGCGCTCGCATACGGTCACGACAGGACCATTCCATCATCATCGTCTGTGCAACAGTCGACCACGATGGAGAACCTGCCCTAGTGGGCCAGGGTTCCTGCACCTAAGGATTAACCATGGATCCGGCATGTTTCTGGATCGTAAGTTTTATTTAATTTAATGTTTTTTATCTTTGACTATTTAAGTTATTATTCAATAAGTATATATTTGTTGGTTGTCATATTGTTGAATTAATAAAATTATAAAATTTTCAGCTTCATACCATCGAAAGTGGGATTGAATCACGTTACTTATGCCATCAAGGCGTAGTATCGTCGCTTCTGGCCATCACGGGGGTGATCCCTGGGGACGACCGCGATCATATCTTCAGATGATTCGGGGTAAGTTGTTGTTTATTATTTCATGTAATTTTCCCTTTATTTTTCATGCATTATATATATATTTTTTGTATAATGTTATTAATTTTTTTTCTTTGTTAACAGGAGCTTGTGCGCTGGTTACCAGAGCATGCCTTAGAGATACGTGCTATCTTTGACGACCGAGTAGCTGTTCGACTTATGGACATGCTCCGAGAGCGTAGGGAGACCCGTATACGTCTGTATTATGTCGGTCATGGTTTTTGTCCTAATTATTCGAGTTTAATCTCGTTTTTGCCCAAATTTGGCTTTAATTGTCATCGAGCAACATTTTGAATCTTTTAAGTAGTCTTTAGTACATTTTTGGTTATTTTGAGTCAATTAAAGCATTTAATGCTTCTTTTATTTTCAGGTTAAAAGTGAAGCTCAAGGAAACTTAGAAAATTGAAGAAAACAAACAAAAAGGAGAATTTCAAGGTCTCGCCCCGCGAGACAATGCTAGCCTCGCGAGCCAGAGCAGCAGACTGAGCAGGAAAAGGTAACTCTTTAGGCTCGCCCCGTGAGCCCAATTCCTCTCCCCGCGAAGTAGACAACAGAGGAGCTGAAATCTTTCTGTCTTTCCTCGCGAGATCCTTCACCCCGCGGAATTCAAATTTGAATTGGAGCCAATTTATGGGCTCTGGCCTCGCGAGCCGAAGCTCTCCCGGCGAGCGAGCGCAACCCAGTTTGCCTATATATAGCTTGTTCAGTGCGAATTGAACGATATAACTTAAGTAGGTAGTTTTGGATAGAAACCTAATCCTAGTTTTTTGGAGCTGCGTCTCCCTTAGTTTTAGGATTGTTTTTTGTTTTCTTTTCAATTATTGGTTGTTGATTATGAACGTGATGAGGAGCTAATCCTCTTTTCTGAGGGATCAATGAAGCTACTCATGACGGCATAGTTCAATGTGATGTTTTCTTCTCCTTATTTTAATTCTTGCTTCTTAATTCTGATTTGATTGCATTAATCAAAAGCATGCGTGGTTAACTAGTCAAGTGTGATGAGTCCAACCGGAGATTCACGCTTTAGGACTTGAATTAAGAACACAATTTGAATATTGATAAAAATATAATAGGAGATTTGTGCAATCGTTATAAGGAACCAAGAACTTAATGAATCTTGCATGTTTGTCATCATAGAGATATCGTTGATTTGCATGTTTAGGTATTTTCTCTTATGCTCAACCGAGGCATTAGGATAATTTTGGGTTGCTGGTTGGCATGCAATTGAACTTAGGGATAAGAAGATAATCACTTAGATATATGGTTGAATTGAGTAGGTGAACTCGTGAACTTAGATCTCACTATCATAATTAACATCTTGATAATTGATTCTTAGTTTTAGATTTTGATAATTGAATTAGATAACTCTTTTTATCCCAACAACTTTCTCTCTCTTATCAACTCTTATCCAATTGCCTTGGTCAAAAATATTAGTTATTATCTTCAAATCTAGAGAAATTGGCCACCCAATCCTTGTGTTCGATACTCGATAATTACTTACCATTTTAATTATTA
This sequence comes from Sophora flavescens, assembly GCA_030762895.1. NCBI lineage: Eukaryota > Viridiplantae > Streptophyta > Magnoliopsida > Fabales > Fabaceae > Sophora > Sophora flavescens. The sequence goes on along the minus strand of CM061064.1, from coordinate 163,067,690 downwards.
CTTGCTTCGATCCGGTCCACTTGCCGGAGCCCATCAAGTTTTTGGCGCCATTGCCGAGGATTGGCTTAACCAATTTTCTTTATTTGAAGACAATAATTATTTTTGAAGAAGTCAAAATTATTCTTTTTAATTTTTGTTATTATTTTCTATTTAATTTCTTTGATTTCACTTGGTCTTGTGAGTTTTTGTGTATGCAAGGTGCCGTTCTATCCGGGAGATTTGCTATACAACCCAGAAAGTCATAGGACCAAAAAAAAACAGTAACACATGGACCATTGTTACTATCCAAGATGGAAATATCAATTTGATTGGGTCATGTTTGATGGGATTGTCAATAAGCATGCAAAGATATACTCCAAAAAGGAATGAAATTCCTACTTATCATCTTTGCAACCATCTCCACACTTCAAGCTGGATCCCGATTTCCTAGAGATTCTTTGGGATATAGATACTTATTTTTTGAGCCTGAGCATTGGGCGTAGCAAGGAGGAAGTTAGTCCCATGATTCAGAAGGCTAAAATGTGAGCTGGGGAACATGCTAGAGAGATAGCGGCATCGCTAAGTGACGACTTTTATAAGTTAGAAGAGCAAGCTAATGAAATTTATAAATTGCTAGCAGAAAAGCCGCAAGAGACTCAAAGTGAAGAGAATGTTTTTACTAGCATGGACTTAAAAGAAGATGAAGTACTGGTGGTGGAAGATGATTCAAGATGAGAGGATCATGAAGAGTAGTGCAATGAGGAAATATCTCCTACTGTTCCTTTGCAAGGGACAAATGAGACCAATCATGTGGAAAATCCTTCTCTCACCATTCCTATTGAGGAGCCTCGAAATTCTGAGTTGGATAAGTACGTTGGTTTGCATTGAAGCTTAGCAATGTAAATGTTGTTTGGAAACTAAGTTTGGGGTGGCTACAAGGGTTTATTATGTTGTTTTGGGTTGAGAAAAAGAAAAATAGAGGTTGAAGCCAAGGGCAAAAAGAAAAAAAAACTAGAAAAGTGTAAAAATTTCAAAAAGGGAATTCAAAGGAAAAGGTTGTGGCCACCCAAAGTAAAAAAAAAAACAAGAAGGAAAAAGGAAAAAGGAATTAGAGTGAAAATAAAAGTGTAAAAAGTTTCATTCTCTCTTAGTTCCTAGGGTTTTAGCCTTGTACCTTTGTATATCCTACCCTTAGCCAAGCCACATTACAACCTTTAAAAGACCTTTTAATGTTGCATACATGTTTTTGTGGGAACTTTGTTTGAGACAAAAATCAAATTCGTGGAAAGTGCTCTTAAAATGTGAAATTGAGTGAAAGTTGATAGCCAAGACAAATTGATCGAATGAGTGAATTACTATATGCCCTTGTGAGAAAGGCAATTGTTTAAAATTGGTGATCTCCCTTTTGTATGTAACTTGGATCCTTGACTTAGATTAATGATTGCTTGAATGATTGAATTCTCACTTGTTTAAAGTAAATGAATGTGGGGATTACATTAATGAAATAGGGGGGAAACATTGAATAAAATTGAATTGATAAAATTGCATGAAATTTGTGCGAAAATAATTGAGTCCATTGAGCTTACCCAGTTTTGAGTCTTTTTGAGTTTTAGTTTTCTTGGGGACAAGCAAAGTTTAAGTTTGGGGTATTTTAATAAGCCTTTGGCTTATCTAATTTTATAGCTAGTAAGGTCACGGTTTTTGTGCTAATTATTCGAGTTTAATCTCGTTTTCGCCCAAATTTGACTTTAATTGACCTCGAGCAACATTTTAAGTCTTTTAAGTAGTCTTTTGTATATTTTGGGTAATTTTGAGTCAAATAAAGCATTTAATGCTTCTTTTATTTTCAGGTTAAAAGTGAAGCTCAATGAAACTTGGAAAATTGAAGAAAACAAGAAAAAAGGAGAGTTTCAAAGTCTCACCCCGTGAGACAATGCTAGCCTCGCGAGCCAGAGCAGCAGACTGAACAGGAAAAGGCAACTCTTTAGGCTCGCCCCGTGAGCCCAATTCTTCGCCCCACGAAGCAGACAACAGAGGAGCTGAAATCTTTCTGTCTTTCCTCGCGAGATCCTTCGCCCCGCGGAATTCAAATTTGAATTGGAGCCAATTTATGGGCTCTCCTCGCGAGCCGAAGCTCGCCCAGCGAGCGAGCGCAGCCCAGTTTGCCTATATATAGCTTGTTCAGTGCGAATTGAACTATATAACTTAAGTAGGTAGTTTTGGATAGAAACCTAATCCTAGTTTTTTGGAGCTGCGTCTCCCTTAGTTTTAGGATTGTTTTTTGTTTTCTTTTCAATTATTGGTTGTTGAATATGAACGTGATGAGGAGCTAATCCTCTTTTCCGAGGGATCAATGAAGCCACTCATGACGGCATAGTTCAATGTGATGTTTTCTTCTCCTTATTTTAATTCTTGCTTCTTAATTCTGATTTGATTGCATTAATCAAAAGCATGTGTGGTTAACCAGTCAAGTGTGATGAGTCCAACCGGAGATTCACGCTTTAGCACTTGAATTAAGAACACAATTTGAATATTGATAAAAATATAATAGGAGATTTGTGCAATCGTTATAAGGAACCAAGAACTTAATGAATCTTGCATGTTTGTTATCATAGAGATATCGTTGATTTGCATGTTTAGGTATTTTCTCTTGTGCTCAATCGAGGCATTAGGATAATTTCGGGTTCCTGGTTGACATGTAATTGAACTTAGGGATAAGAAGATAATCACTTAGATATATGGTTGAATTGAGTAGGTGAACTCGTGAACTTAGATCTCACTATCATAATTAACATCTTGATAATTGATTCTTAGTTTTAGATTTAGATAATTGAATTAGATAACTCTTTTTATCCCAACAACTTTCTCTCTCTTACCAACTCTTATCCCATTGACTTGGTCAAAAATATTAGTTATTATCTTCCAATCTAGACAAATTGGCCACCCAATACTTGTGTTCGATACTCGGTAATTACTTACTGTTTTATTTATTACTTGCTTCGATCCAGTACACTTGTCGGAGACCATCGGCCCAACATCTGGGCCCAACTATGTGCGTACTGGAACACTCCAGCTTACAAGCTGAATTGTCAGCAGGCAAAGAGGAATCGGGCTTCCGAGAAGGGTGGGAGCATGCACACTGGTGGTTCGGTTAGCCACATGCACCATGCCATTAACATGGTATGCATAAATTAATAATTTTATTTATAAACTGTATATTTTTATTAAATATTTATTTTATAACTAATTGATTTTATTTGTGTGTCGGTTGCAAGCAGGAGAGCTTGCCCGGTCCGTTAATGTCCCTATGGTCTTTGAGCAGACACATATTCGCTCGGACAATGGTGAATTTGTTGATGAGAGGTCGAGGCAGACAATGGTGAGCTAAAGTGTCTTTTTACATTTAAAGTATATGTTATTATTATATATATTGCCCGATCCGTTAATATCCCTACGGACTTTGAGCAGATACATATTAGCTCGGACAATGGCGAATTTGTTGATGAGAGGTCGAGGCAGATAGTGGTGAGCTAAAGTGTCTTTTTACATTTAAAGTATAGGTTATTATTATTATTATTATTATTATTATTATTATTATTATTATTATTATTATTATTTTATATATATATATAGTTTAATAATATATTCATTGTAATGTGTTGATCGCAGGCGGAGTACAATGTCAAGTTTAGTCAGGTAGCATCTGAGGCTGCCTCCTGCTCTGGTGCCTCGGATCCTTCTCAATTGGACCCTGTCAAGGTTAAGCGACTACAGACCCAGGTCAGGATGGATGTTGCGGGCGGGAAGAAGAAGGTGCGGATTTTCGGTATTGCGACCTTAGACAAGTCAATCAATCGGGGGTCGACCCCATGCTTGACCATTCGGGAGCCTACATCCTCCGGCCCACAAGACATGAAGGAGGTGCAGCGACCGATGCAGGAGGTGCAGCAACAGAGGGAAGCGAACGAGCGCATAATGCAGCAGATAAAGACATTCTCTACGGTCATGACCATTGTGCTCGATTTCCTCCCATTAGACAGGCACAACGCTCTGCAGTGGGATCTCCATACCAGTCAACCCTCCACTACTTCTAACGATCCACCACCGCGGCTGCATGATATGACACCCTTCTACCCCACACGTTAATATAAAACATTTACTTAACATAGGTAATATAAAAACATGCATTTGTTTGATAAAAATAAAACTTGATAGAAAGATACCACATTGTAACACTTAACGCGGAAAGAACATAGTTTTAAAACAATAAAACATAAACAACGTATAGCACAAACATAACCCAACCCGAATGTCACATACAGAGTTGGTATAACCGTTCCGAGATAAAATCCTCGTAATACAACTGAAACAACTAAACAAAACTAACAACTATAACTAAGCATGCTCGATTTCCTCCCATCAGACAGGCACAACGCTCTGCAGGGGGTCCTCCATGGCAGTCAGCCCTCCACTACTTCTAAGATCCACCACCGCGGCTGCATGATATGACACCCTTCTACCCCACACGTTAATATAAAACATTTACTTAAAATAGGTAATATAAAAACATGAATTTGTTTGATAAAAATAAAACTTGATAGAAAGATACCACATTGTAACACTTAACGTGGAAAGAACATAGTTTTAAAACAATAAAACTTAAACAACGTATAGCACAAACATAACCCAACCCGAATGTCACATACATAGCTGGTATAACTGTTCCGAGATAAAATCCTCGTAATACAACTGAAACAACTAAACAAAACTAACAACTATAACTAAACATGCTAACTAGAGTCGCGGCTCCTCAGAGTCACTCCTCCACTGGCTGCTCACCGTCCTCTACATAAGTTATACATGCAACAACAGAAACAGGAAAAACAGGGAGTAAGAAATCATATAAACACATCGGCATGGAAGTAGTTAAGCAAGATGAACATACATCATAGCATGACATAACAATACAACATAACATCAATATTAAATAACATAACAACACATCATCTCAATCAACATATGCTATATGGTGCAACACTACTCCCGTACTTCGTTATGCTTGTGGATCCAACTATCTCAGGAAGTCAACTTCGGAGTTACATATCCACATTGGCCATAAAAGCACCAACGCCGGTAGTTCACCAAACCATGGGTGAACCGCTTGGATAACCGACGTATCATAACTGGATACGGCACCTCGGGGGTGCACGGTTCACCAAACCTTGGGTGAACCACCCGAGACTTAGGCTAGATCATCATATCTTGGACGACCTCCCTTATGTTGAACATCCCCCACTAATCAACTTCAATGTATGAATGCATGAGCAAATGACATACAAAGCAACCACCTCATTTGCTCGGGCCGATAAGCAGCCCAGACTTATCACCATCATCATCAACAACAACAACAACGCCTTGGCCAAAAAGCACCAAGGTTCAACTCATCAAAGCCGCGACCAAAAAGCATCAAGGGCACTTTGGCCAAAAAGAACCCAAAGTGTATCAACGTGCGGTAACCCAATGGTACCGACTTAACCAACTTATTATTCTTTGTTATCTTAATTAATCCTTTAATTAAATTATCTAACTATTCTTTATTCGATTGATGTATTATTGCATTATTGGGGACAACTGGGGTGAAATACCCCTTTATTCCTTTAGTCTCAGATTCTGACAAGCAAGGGGAGAACGAGCATGTTCACCCCAGCACGATCGTGCTGCCACTTGAGTGGAGCACGGTCGTGCTCACTGTCTTGCACGGTCGTGCTCAATGCGCGTCCTGCCTTCCAGAATGCAACTGGGAGCACGGGCGTGCTTCCTGTTCAGCACGGCCGTGCTCCTGGGCCAGTCGTACTGTTCAAGGCAGATTCATAAGTATTCTTAGAGTCAAAACTCCCTAACACTCTCAAATCAGATCCTAGGGTCCTTTGACTAATCCAGTTGGCATAAAACCTCACCTCTCACTGACAGTTCATGTCTTATGAAGTATTCGGGAATTAACCCCATTAATCCTATGTTAACTAAGAGTCCTATTTAAAACTGATTAGGGTCTTATTAACGTGTTCATCATAACAACCACACGGCCTCATCCAATCAACATTCAGCCAGTCAATACATAGCGACAACAACATAACGATCATAATCAGATCATGAACAGATTCAACTATTATACATCATTGACGAACAACATGATAATCATAAACATTGAGCATACCATCAACCAATTAGCAATTATAACAATTAACTCATACAACCAGGCAGATCATGGCATCAACAACAGTTTAGGCATAGTCATACTAAACGTAGTAATATCAATAACAATTAATAACAACATATGACGAATAGCCATTAATATCAATTAACAACAATAATGGGGTTATGGGAAGCCCTTATCTTACGCTACCCCCTTGCCTAATGTATACACTATCCTTCTCCCTATACCTGGAATGAAGATTCCCAAAACGATAATGTTGGCAAACTAGAGACGTTCCCTCGAGCGGCTCGATGAGTTCCTCCAGCCTTGGTCAAACAAGAAGGGAAGAGAATAACCAATTAATCCCCAATTCAAAAGAAAGGGAAAAGGAGATTAAGGAGGGATAACTACGTTACCTTAAATGATGCTAACAAGTGTAACTTCTCTCTCAAACGAACTCACAAACTCTAAGAACTTCAAGGGGTTCAAGGGAAAGGTAAGAAAGATGAAGAGAGGCAGCTATTCTGAGTTTAACAATGTGAGAAATAGGTTTTAGGTCGAGTTTTATGGTATAAATACAAGTTGGGGCATAACGGACTCCTATTTCAGTCCAAACTGTATACAGATCGGTATTTTGACCATAACCTGAGCTACAAGTTTCCGATTGAGGCGTTCTTGGTGTCGTTAGAAAGCTCAGAGAAATATCTACAAACTAATGGCTAATGACCGAATCCTAAATCGTACTCTAAGATGGTCAAAAGTTCAACGGACGTTTAGCGACATATTTTGTAGTTATTCCTAGATATGATCCTTAGGAGATTATGATAAGATCTTAAGAGGTAACCAAAAAAGGATTGTCCTTTATTAATAAGGACTCAAATCTGATTGTTTGAGGGGCTAAAATCTAAGAATTACACTATCTCTATTTAAATACCAAATCACACGATATCTCGTCATATCATTCTTAATCACTTATAATAACAACAACAACAACAACAACTAGGCATCCATAGTAACATAATCCCTTGTACAAAAATCGGGGTGTTACACATGATGCCGGTCTGTCTTCTGAGCCGCAGCCTGATGGTCATCTGACGCCGTTAGATTCCCCTCTAGGACGACGATGACGGATATTATGGTGATCAATATTAGGATAGTTATAGATGTAGTAGCGTTTTGTAGCTAGACAGATATTTTATGTATGGATTATATGTTGATTTTGTTTTTATTTTAAATTAATTTTAATTTAATTTCTTTTTCAAATTTATTTATAATTTCAATTTTTTAATTAATAATATAATAATAATTAATTCAAATAAAATATAATAATAATTAATATTCAAAATATAAAATTTAAATTTTAATATAAAATTAATTAAAATTAATAAATAATTATTAATATAAAACAACCTTGTTTCCGACAGACAATTCCGTCGGTAAATTTAGTTTAGATTTTTCGACGGAAATGCCCGTCGGTAACCTCCACTGATACTTACCGACGGACATATCAATCGGTAATGAGGGGCTCCGTGTTACTAGTTTTCCGAAGAATAAGGCCGTCGGAAATTTCCGATGGACGACCTAGATCTGTCGGAAACCCTTTGCAACGCGCATAGTACTGACGGAATTTGGTCTGTCAGAAATGCAGTTTTCCCATGGCTTTTCGTCTTTTCTGACGGTTTTAGGCCATCGGTAATACCCCATTTATTGTAGTGTGTTAATCGTTTCTAAAATAGGTGTATAATGTTTTTCACTAGCTTATAGAGTTTTTTTTAGACGCTACTCGAAGTAGCGTTTGAGCCATATAGCTTATCAATTTTTCTTCCATTTTTATCCCTAATATCTTATTTAAATTCTTCACTTATCCTTAACTAATAAAATACTAATCATTTAACATAGTATATAAATAAGAATTGATTTCACTATTTAGATTTATATTTAAGATGAAAAATAGAAAATATATTTTTATCTATAAAAAATAATGTTTACATAAAAATCATAAAAATATATTATTTTATTTTATTATTCCATTTTATTTATTAAAAATAATTAAAACTAAATTAAAATTAAAACTAAAAAAATAATATTTTAAATGATAAATAATTTAAAGAAACTAAAGTGTTAAAATGGATAATTATTTAAAATAAATAATATAAATATTATATATATATATTATATAAAAATGGAAATATATCCTTTTTACGTCATTTTGCAATTATCAATTACTTCATCTGTTGTCTGTTAGAGAGCCTAGGCATCTCCTTGTATGCCAAGGTTGTCCTCTTTAGCAAGGTAGTCTAAACTGGACCAGACCGACTGATTCAACATGTTTGATCGAAAATCGAGCAAAAGTCCGGTCCAAACTGACCCTAAAATCAGAATTTAAAGAAACCAGACTGAAACCGGCTAACCGATATTACATCGGCAAAACTGGACATAAGGTGGTTTGCCGGTTTGGACTAGTTCACGAAATGAACAATGTTCCTGCTAGGTGTCGTCTAATATACACCACCTTAAAAGAGCTGATGCGTTCACCTTCTCCAATGACTTGCTACAACTGGTTTTTTATATTTATAAAATGAATCAGATAAGTTTATAATTGCAAATTGTTGTATGAGACCATCTGAGGAAAATGAAGAAGGAAGTTGGGCCACTGTCTGTATCATATCCACATTGTCGTCGACCATGGGATCAAAATCTAGAACTCGATGGATCTGCGTGGATAGGGAGGCTGTCTTCGGAGACAGAAACGATGATGAAGATCGAAATATGTCAATCAAACTGGTAAGGAAGATAGACTGATGGGTTAGTGATTCTAGAAGCCATTGATTACTGCTATCCCCCAAAATAAATTAATTTAGCTTGTAGCCAAGTTAACGGCTAATAGAAAAATTAGCTGGGAAAATTAGTTGGGTAAAATTCAGTCGAGGAGTAAAACAGCCGAGGATGCTTAGTAATGGATCGGCTAGAGAGCTTCTTGGGTTGGGCCTTGTTGATGGGCCTGTAAGACTAAGTCCTCATTCATGTTTTGATGTATGACAAACAAAGTGTATTTTGCGTAAGATTTTTAATTCTGACTACGTACTCATTACGTGTTAAGTTGTATGCAAGATCACTCGTCCAACAAAGCAAAACTAGCGCACGTCCAACACAGGAAAAATATAAGTGCTCGTCCAATGAAGTGAACCAAGAATGACGTCCAACAAAGTAAAAAGCTGAAGTCCAATGAACAATTAAAGAGCTCGTCCACTAAAGGAACAACAAAGTAAAAAGCTGACGTCCACTGAAAGAACAAAGAGAGCGCATCCACTAAAAGAACAAAGTAAAAGTTGTCGTCCACTGAAAGAGCACGGAAGCACGTCCACTAAAGGAAATAGAAGATCTCGTCTGCTGACGTGGCACATGAAGCGCGTCCACTAAGGAAACAGAAGATCTCGTCTGCTGACGTGGCACAAGAAGCGTGTCCACTAAGAAAACAGAAGATCTCATCTGCCGACGTGGCACTTGTAGCACGCGTCCATTGATATAACAGAAGCACGCGTCCATTGATGTAAAAGAAGCACGCGTCCGCTGATGTAAAAGAAGAGTCAAGTAATTCATCAAAATAATTTATCCTTCAATGTTCCCCCCTTTTCCAACAAAGCAATCCCCACATGCATTCACTCTAGACACTGAGAATTTCATCATTCAAACAATCATTAATCTAAGCAAAGGATCCAAGTTACACATAAGAGGGAGATCACCAAATTCAAACAACTGCCTTCCTCACAAGGGCATTTAGTGTTTCACTCAATCGCTCAGTTTTTTGTCAGGCTATCAACATTTCACTCAATTTCACTTTTAAGAGCACTTCCCATGAATTTGATTTTCATCTCAAAATGGTTCCCACAGAAACATGCATGCAACATCAAAAGGTCTTTTAAGGTTGTAATGGGGCCTGGTTAAGGGTAGGATATACAAAGGTACTGGGCTAAAGTCCCTAGGAACTAAGAGAGCATGACACTTTTTACACTTTTGAATTTCCACTCAAATTCCTTTTTCCATTTTTCTTTATGCTTTTGGCCTTGGGTGACTACAGCCTTTTCCTTCTTTAGATAATCTTTTTTTTTTCTTTTCTTTTTACCTTTGGCTCCAACCTTTTTATTATTATTTTTTTCTCACCCCAGAATGACATGTCACATCCTTGTAGCCAGCCCAAACTTAGTTTCTCGCAACCTTTGTCTTGCTAAGGATCCATGCTCTCCTAATCCTAAGATCGGGTTAACATGGTTTTTTTTTTCCAGATTTTAAGCTCATAACATAGGGTCAACAAGAATTAATAGGCTAATTAGGCTCAATGGGGCTAACTAGGGAGCATGCATTAGGGACTGGTTCAATTTTAGGCTAAGTAGTTATTTACAAAGAAAATGCCTAAATCATTTGATGCAAACACATAAACAATCAAACCATAAAGAGATTCAAGCAAATTCGGGAAAGTGCAACTTGAAAGTGATTCTCACAGTTAAAAACATGCTAGAGGCTCAAATCCTCACCTGGACATTTTTGCAATTTGTTTGACTGAGATTCTATCCCTAGTGTGTGCTTCCCTTCACCCCAAACTTATCATAAATCATGCAATCATAACAAAATATCTCAAAGTTCAGTTTTCAATTCTTCACATGGGGATCACTTTTCAAAAAAAAAAAAATTCAACCTAGGGGAAAATCATCAACAATAACATGCAATCCATCTATGCAAATTTTAATGAAAACCAATCAAACTTGCCAACACAAGACTCAACACACATACTCCTGATCTTCTCAAATTATTCAGGAGCTAAAAGAAAACAAAACAAAAGCAAAGAAAAGCAGAAACTAACAAGTAAATGAAAGTAAACTAAAGAGAAAGGGTTTAAGAAAACTCATGGGGGTGGTTCCACCAGGATCCCACTGTCTGTGATACAGTGGCCACGGAATGCCCAAATTACAGTATGATCCTCCCGGATCCCATGGCATGCAGCATAAAGCCCAAATGATAGACAAGGAGTGGGAGTTCATTCCATGGTCCCCTAACTTGCAACCTTGATATGGAAGTGGGTGCTTGACAATCATGGTGACTCCGCCAATTGCGGCGGACTTCTCACTCCCTCTTGGGTCAAGGTTGACCTCTTTTTCAATAAAGTCCTCCCAATAAAATCGGGGTTCAACCTCTTGGACTGGCCACAGTGTCTTCATATCCAAGGGTGCAAAATCCAGAGGATTGAACTCCATCACCGGTTGTTCCACAGGGAGAGGTGACAAACAGGTAGAGAGTGCTACTGGTGCTGCTTCATCTTCTGCACGTTCTTCATTCACTGCACTGACAAATCCATCACCTGCTAAACCTGCAGAAATCTCAGCACACACCACAGAAAGGTTAGAGTTAGTACAGTCAGTAGATATAGTACAATAAACTGAATCAGTAAAGGCCTGAATGTCTTGAAATTCAGCACACATTTCATCCATCCCATCACTCCCAACACATGCATCTAATTCCAACGGTTCTTCATTATCCTCAAGCTTATTGCCTTGATTGTAAGGATGGACTGCATAAGCTTGAGGCAAATTAGTAACTGACCCTTCTTTCAGAATGGGGCATGCATCAAACAGGTGCTCAGGAGAGCCGCACATGCCACACAACCTTGCCGACTGAACCTTATCCATTACCAATTTCCTCACCAAGGAAGTGAGCTCATCAATTTTATTCTCAAGGGTCTGGTTGGAAGAAGAGCTATGGACCTCATTCACACCAATCATGTCAAAACCACTGCTAAACTCATAACTTCCAGCAAAATTAGGATAATTTATGCATGGTGGTGGTTTACTAAAATCAGGATAATACATGCATGGTGGTGGCCTATCAAAGTTAGGATAATATATGTATGGTTCATAATCAACATTATGCATAAAATCTTGCACATAATTATCCATGGGAAGTACTAAGATTCACAACCAGACAAAGCAGCCAAAACTAATTCAGCAAAGAGATTATTATTTTTTTATTTTTTTTATTTTTTTATTTTTAAATTATTTTCTGTTAATAACAACAAGAGTCCCCGGCAACGGCGCCAATTTTTGATCGCGCTGTCGCGCACGCGCCAAAAAGCGAGCGATTTACAAAAATATGTAGATAGGGAGCGACAACTCGAGTATCGTCTCACAAGGACTCTTGGGTTGTTGTTAACAGAAAAAGTTAGAATTGGGGGGTTTGGATTAAGGATGCAAATAAGAAAACAAAGCAAAAACAGAGCAATAAAAACAGAGCAGTTTAAGAGATTAACAAATAAGCTAAAGACGATTAATCTACTGTTCTCGATTCCCAACTATCATCGGTTCATGTAAATTCCAAGCCCTAAGCAGATTCTAATCCCCTTTCGGTTGTAGCAACAATTAACAAGCGAAATCACTACTACAGATATATGTTCCTAATTCCCGAATTAAGCAAACGGGGTGAAGTACTCATGAACTAAGCGAACATGAATGAACACACGCGAATTAAGCAAACGCGATTTGATATAGGAACATAACATCACCGAAATAAATCAACACAACACTATACACTCCTGAATTAAGCAAACAAAAATATATAGCATAGCATTGAAAAGGGAAAAGCAAACAAAACATGAATTACATAACCTCAAGTGCGGTGGAAATCAATTACAATAGACTAATCCAAGAAGATTAGTTCTCCATTACCAACATAAACCTAAAACTACTGTTGCAGCCGCAACTGTGAAAATAAAAGAAAAGAAAGATGGTAAAAAAAACTGATTGTTCTATCCTAAAACAGACTTAAATACAGTTTCTGGATTCCGCGGGCTCTCGAGGCGAGCCTACCTTCGCGAGGTGAATAATACGAACGGTCTTTAGTGTTTGGCGAGCTCGCGAGGCGAGCTTATCATTCGCGAGGCGAGACTCTTCAAATTCCAAACTGTCACAGCCGTGACCTTCAACATGGGTAAGCCGTGTTGGCTTCTAGTCTTCCAGGGTTGGATTACTCGCGAGGCGAGTCAAGTGTTCGCGGGGTGAGACAGAGAGGATTGCATTTTCTGGAACAGTCACGCTTCAGGTTCGCGAGGCGAATAGCCTTTCGCGGGGCGAAGAACTCCAGAACTGCTTCACTTTATTACCTGAAAGCAAGTATTAACAGTAAGTACTTTATTCGACTCTAAATCAACTAAATTAACCTAAAAATACTTTACAGACTCAAAATGCTGCTTAAAGACAATCAAGTCTAATTTGGGCGAAAATGATATATAATTAGCACAAAACCACGGTCATACTAGCCATAAAACTAGATGAGCCAGAGGCTGATCAAAGAGCTCATCTACTGATGGAAAAAGGAGAGCTCGTCCACTGAAAGTAACAAGATCGCACGTCTACTGATATATAAAGCTCGTCTACAAATTAGAGCCCGTCCAATTACCTTGAGCTAATACTCCCGCCTGCTGACGTGGCAAATGGACACGGATATTTTTCTCTTCAATTAAACACGGTTATATTACTCTTCAAAAAGACTTGGCAATCCTTTCAGATGGAAACGGTTATATTTCAAGAAGGACGCACACTCTACAAAGATCAAACAGAATCTCATTTCAAGATCAAGAATCAAGAAAGCAGATTTTGTTAAATCAGATCCAAATCTGTTTTAAATTATCCCAACGGCTATAATATGACCTCTATATAAAGAGGGATCAAAAGGAACACAATACAGAACACATATAATAACAACAACACAAACTCATTCTGATCAAAAGTGCTTCATCGCTGAGAAAAGTGTGATAGTTAGAACTTCAATTTGTTTTATCAGGCTTTTAGAGTCTTGCTTCTACTCAATTCTTTTTTGTGAATTAGAGTGACTTAGAGAGGGTATCTCTTAGGGTTCAACAAGGATAGAAGGGATCCTTGGGTAAAGAAAGCTAGTGTGCTTTCTGGAGATTTTTCAAGCAAGGAGGGTATCCTTGTGTTGCTGTAATTAGAATTGTATAATTGCTGATTATAGTGAAGAAATCCACAGAGGTGTGGGACTGGATGTAGGCTTACCAGAGGAGGTAGCCGAACCAGGATAAATCGGTTTGCGTGTTCTTCTAATCCATAAACTCCATATACTTGTTAAACTTGAATCTTTAAATTTGCAATCTGTGTTAAAATCTGTTGTTACTACTTATAATTCTTCTTGTCATCATTACTTGTTCCATAACCTAATTCTTGGGAATTAAAATTGAGTTAAAACCAATTTTCTTTAAAGAAACGCTGTTTTGCTTTAAATTGTTGAATAATTTTTCAATATCTCAATTCACCCCCCCTCTTGAGACCGTAGCCACTACCAACATGGCCAGGTTTGAAAGGCATAATTGGGCTAAAGCACAATGGGCCACGAGCTGCTGGAAGGAGTCATCAGAACGTGCAAGGCTAAGGAAGGAAGCTGTTACCAATGGATGCCACAAAAACACACCGAGAAAATAGGAGTTGAGCTATTGAGGGGTAGCCGTTGTGGTCATAGCGGTTAAGAGGCGTGGGCAGCTCAGTTGAGGAAAGTTGCATGTATTTAGGGAGTTTAGCCAATTATAAAGGGGTTGTTAATGGTTAGATTTAGCCTATAAATACCCATTGTACTTACTGTTAAGGACACACGAGAAAGTCCAATACAAATTTTAAGCTTTGTTTTTTCCACTTGCCTTTACTTTCAGCTCTTTATTAATTCTGCTTTTACTTAGTGCTATTTAATTTACGCAGGCTTATTTCATAGCCGATTAAGTCCTTATTCTTTAATTCTTAGCCTTTTCTTATTCACCTTATTACCAAACACTTTCTTTAGTGAGTTTGGAAACCCTTTGCTAGAAGTTGGATTTTACTTCTAGTTCAAATCGCCTGATCCTTATTAAAATCCATATATACGTGATTCTCGACTGATTTCTAGATCGACCGATAACTTATTTTTCACGTTATACAAATTTGGCATGCTCGGCGGGACTCTCAAAGGTGAACAAATTGAGAAGTTTCCATCTCCTGGTTCAGATCATCATTGGCGTATGCGCCTAAGATCCGGCAAGAACCTTAGCAGTATGGATCTGAGTCAATCGAGCAAGACTAACAGGAGCAAGAGGACACCAGAGGGGGCTCCACAGCTTACTCTGGGGATGCCAACCACTCCCCAACCCGTGGGTACCTCAGCATCTTCAACCTTAACTACTACCTCTGGGGTAGAAATCTCTGGTCAGCCTCAGTCGATAATGATGACCACTTCATTTATTCGGGACCAGATTGATCAAGGGATGAATGACTGGATGTACCGGATGTCAAGGCAACTTTCAGACACCGTGAAACCTATGGTACATAATGAATTACATTTTGTTAGAGAAGTTGAGAAAAGACAATCCAATGCGGGTGAGACTTCAGCCCATTCGACTGTAGATGGCACTCCTGCTGGCGGATAAACTCAGGCAAGACAACAACCAATGGTCCAGTTGAGTCTGGGCATGCTACAAGTGGTTCCTATGTACCGGCCTCCACACCCTGACAGTAGTGTGCAGCCGAACTTACAATTTTGGCAAGTACAAGTGCCCAGGAGGCCTCCCCAAGTAACATGAACAGTTGGCTTGCCGTGTTTGGCACCTAACACTTCTATGGTAGGCGCTAGTCCACAGGTGGCCATGACTGGGGGCACCATCTACGTGCTGCTGCAGGCCCTAGTAGGTATATTGCCGATTACGTGGAAGAGTTGCCCTGGTCCAATATCCCTCATACTCTAGTAGGTACTCCTGAAGGGTTTCCTTACAGGAAAACTATTCCTGTCAGAATGGATCAGCCATGGGCTAATGTACCCCAGGTGACCCCAATTCTACCGATTCCTCAGCCATGGATGAATAATCATCCATACCCAGCTAATAACCAGGGGGCAA
Organism: Sophora flavescens; assembly: GCA_030762895.1. Lineage (NCBI taxonomy): Eukaryota > Viridiplantae > Streptophyta > Magnoliopsida > Fabales > Fabaceae > Sophora > Sophora flavescens. Next base: position 163,051,599 of record CM061064.1, on the reverse strand, counting down.
TCCCCATCCAGGAGCATCAATATCAGATGCCCTATCAGCCAGGGGGTGCACCTGCTAGGCCTATCAGACCTGTTCAGCCACCGGTACCAAATTGTGCAAGTGACAGGGCTCATCAGCTGATAGACCTAGAAATGATAGCTGAAACTATGAAGAGACATTTTGGAATCCAGCTAAGATTGCTAGATAGGCTTGTGTACAAGAAGCCATATCCTGAATGGGTGGATAGGATGATGCCTCTGCCTAGGGGATTTAAGACTCCTGACTTTACTACCTTCTCAGGGGAGGATGGTAAATCGACTATGGAGCACATCAGCAGGTTTACCGCCCAGTGTGGGGAAGCCAATCAAAACGAGTTCTACAAGCTCTAGCTGTTCCCTTTGTCCTTGACTGGAGCACCATTTACTTGGTATTTTACCTTAGCCCCTAATTCCATTCAAAACTGGACTGACATGGAGCGATGTTTCTATGATATATTCTATATGCCTTAGCCAGACGTGACTGTGGTTGACATAATGAATCTGAGGCAGCTGGTGGATGAACCAGTGGCTGACTATTTGGGAATATTCAGAAAATTAAGGATCAAGTGTGCTGTGCAGCTCCCTTAGGCTGAATACTCTTCTATGGCCATTAGCAACATGCATCCTCAGCTCAGGGAAGCTAGTAGGACAAGATTGCATTGAGGAGTGTGAGTGATCTAGACAGGATTCGTCCCTCCTACATAACATGGGAATGTCTTGGGCCTCTCGATAGAGTGAGATGTCAAATATGCGTGGCCACGCAGAAATGGGTCAATATGTGATTACACGTCTACTCGGGATCAAGAAATAAATAATTGAACATAACAAGGATGACACTCTTATGCCTTGTGTTCAATTAAGACATATGGACGAAGGGACATTTACTGTACAGTAAATTTTGGTCGCAGTAAGGCTAAAATCGGATCACTTACACTCTTTCTAATTGGGTAGTAATGATGCATTGCTAGATGTCGCTCATTATTTATAATATTTAATATTATAATTAATATTTGATATTATTATAATATTTAATATTAATGCCAACTTAGTGGGAGCCTATAGGGTCACACGCATAGAGCAAATGCGGAGCAGTTATATTAATTAAATATGATTTAATTAATATAAGGACAATTGGGCTTGTAGTGTACAAAGCCCAATAGGGTAAGCAGTTAGGTTAAAGGGAGCTGCCAACTTATAAACAGAAGTGCTCTCCCCTCTAACCCAGGGCTTGCTAACCGTGCCTCCCCGTAGCCGTCAGCTAGCACAAGACGCACAGCTCTGACGCTCATTTGCTCGCGTGGACTGAGCAGAGGTGCCGCCCCTTTGTGGCACTAGTGATCCAAACGAGAATCACGCTTCAAGAGGTAAACACAATAGCCTTTTATGTGATTCATGTTTGTAATGCACAATCCCTGGATAAGGTTTTCTTCCGTCTTGAGATTTGATTTTAGAAGAGGATAATCTCAAGAAACCCCAACATAGATGGCCTCACCTAATCAGCATGATTGATGTTGAAGATTCTAATTTTCTATCAGATGACTCAGCCAAGCAATCGACAGACATCATGGCTGCTGAGATAGGAGAGGAAAACCATATTCCTGCCCAGCTTTGAGACCCCCCCAAAGGGAAGGAGCTAAAGACTTCTGAGAGCAGGGTGGAATAATCGTTTGACATTTCTAAGGCACATCAAATCTTTGATTATCTGTTGAAGGACCGGCATATTAAGATGAACGAAGGACACCAAGTTCCCCCAGCCGAGGAATTAAAGGGAACGAAATATTGTAAGTGGCATAATTCTTACACTCATGCTACTATCAACTGTATGGTGTTCAGAAAGGCTATACAAAAATCTATGAAATAAGGAAGGTTTAAACTAGCCGAAAAGGAGATGACTATCATCATTGATACATTCCCTTCAGTTAGGGTCAATATGGTTTCCTTTTTCGGGGAGACAGTATCTGGCTCACCATCCAAAAGATGGAAACAATCGATACGTCACCAATGGAGACAAAGGGGAGTGTTTGATGAGCCAAACGGGGCTGGAAGAGCCCTAGCCGTGTCTGATCAGTCCAAAACAATAGATCAGAAACTATCTATGTCCGACAGACTAAAAAGGCCTCAGATGAATAAGAAGGAGGAAGTCAAGAGAGATGCACCAGCTGAATATAATAGGTCTACGATGTTCAACAGGCTGGAAAGGTCTCAGCTGAGGAGACAGGCTGAAGATAAACAACATTCGGCAGACTGTGATGTATACAGAGGCCCAAATGGGAAGACTATTCTGGTCCACAGAGACAGAGCAGATGAAGTTAAGCTTGGGTTGTTGGAGAGATTGGATTTCTCAGGTGCGAGAAAGAATTTTGAAAGAACAAGAAATTCTGCACTCGAATTTGGGGAAGCAACAAAGGCTCTAGGAGGGAACATAGGAAGAAATGTTATCGATGAGCATGATAGTACTTCGGCTAATGGAAGGCTACCTATAATGGACGAGACTCCTATACCAGGTAAAGGTAAAAGAGTAGCTCGTTTTGATGTAGAAGAGGGCATGATTACACTGAAGATTACTATAAAGAATGAGGAAACCATCAGGCCCCAACATATGGTTAAACCACCAGCGAGGTGGAAAAGGAACACTGGTTCATCAACAAGTATGCAAAAGGGAAAGTTCCTATGGTAAAGGAACCAGTGGAGATGACCGAAACTCAAAAGAAGGGCCCAAAGGAAAATATCAGTATGACGAATGAAACAAACCTTGGCCATGTCAGCCGAGGCAAAAAGAATTGATCATGCTAAAATCAAATCTCCTAGGGTGGCCGAGATCCTAAAGGATGCTTTTGGGCAACAAAAAGGAGAAATGGCTGAGGAGATAAAACAGGACCCGTTGTAGTCAGGAAACCAAGATTGTTTGGGAAAGGAAGAGCAAGATTTCCAGAAGATGATTAGTGAGTTGGAGATAGCCGAATTGGTAGAGGTACCAGTCATAACAACAGAAGAACAAGTTCCTCTAACAGTAGAGGAAATGGAGGAGGAACTCGGGACATATTTTCTATTAGAAGATTCTGTGTTGGATTCCATACTGGGAGAAGACAGAAACCGACCTTCGACTGACACCAACATGGTGGGGCTGATTCCTAGTGAGTTCTTGGCTCGGCGGGAGCAACCCGAGAAATTGAAAGGCGGTGTGTTTACTGAGGAGGTTGAATGGGTTGTGTTAGATCCCATTCCATAATAGCCCAAAATGGAGATTCCTAAACCATTATGGGAGATGACCAAGCACCTAAAACCCCTGTACATTAGGGCTCAGGTCAATGGTAAGACTATTAGCCGAATCTTGAGGATGGAGGAGCAGTGTTAAACATGATGCCTTCAACCACAATGAAGAAGCTAGGAAGAACTAAGCAGGATTTGATCCCCACTAATATGAAAATGACTAACCTTACAGGGGATGCCATGGCTGCCTTAGGAATTTTGGTAGCTGATATCACTGTGGGAAGCAAAACCTTGAGCTCTGACTTCTTTGTGGTAGATTGTAAATCCACTTACTCCATATTGCTGGGAAGGGATTGGATTCATTCCAGTCAGTGTGTGCCTTCCACTCTACATCAAATGTTAATGTTTTGGGATGGGGATAAGGTAGAGTCAGTGGCAGCCGATAAGAATCCTTTTACGGCTGACGTCAAAATGGCTGAGGCTGTATTCTATTCCCCCGTCTAGAACCTATAACCATCCCTGAAGGATGTGAAGAAGGATCATGGGAATCTTGCAACCTGACAGTCGATGGGTTTGCTATCAGAATTCAGACCGACTTACGGCCTCTACAATTTTTATGAATAGCAAGACTCAAGTAATTGAGGACCTGAGACATGGGCTGACATCCTTGGAAGTTGAACAAAGGATTGGTATGGCCATGTCTATGGAGTTAGAAGAGATCCGGGAAGAAGAATGCTTGACTGACATGCTTAGGGGGCATAAGCTTGAGGAAATGTGGGAGTCCCTAATCAGCAGGAAGATTCCTACATTTTCAGCTGAAGATCCTTTGCTTGATGTCAACCTAGGAACTGAGCAGGAGCCGAGAATGACAAGAATAAGTGGTTTACTGAGTGAGGAAGAAATAAATCAGCTGATCGATCTGGTAAAGAATTACAAAGGCTGTTTTGCATGGGACTACCATGAGATGTCAGGACTTTCCAGAGAGTTGGTAGAACATCGGTTACCGATTAAAGAAGGATTTAAGCCTCATAAGCAAGCTGCTAGAAGGTTCAGTCCAGAATTAAAGCCAAAGATTAAAGAAGAGATGGAACGGCTACTTAAAGCAGGATTTATTCGTAGGGACAGATATGTAGAATGACTGCCGAATATTGTTCCTGTAATTAAGAAAAGTGGAAAGGTTATAATTTTTACTGACTATAGGAATTTAAATCTCGCCACTCCCAAAGACGAGTATGTAATGCCCATAGCTGACATGCTTGTTGATTCTGTAGCCAAAAATGGCATTCTGACATTAATGGATGGATATTCTGGATGTAATCAAATATTCATAGCCGAGGAAGATGTTCATAAGACGGCTTTCAGGTATCCTGGCGCCATTGGGATAATCAAATGGCTAGTCATTCCATTTGGGTTGAAAAATGCTGGCGCCATGTACCAAAGAGCCATGAATGCTATCTTTCGTGAGTTGATAGGAAAAAAACGTGGAAGTATATGTTGATGATGTCATAGTGAAATATCATGATTTTAATAAACACTTAGCTGATTTAGAACAAGCCCTTAAGAGGATGAGAAGTCATAATTTAAAAATGAATCTTGCCAAATGCTCTTTTGGTGTATCGCCTGGTAACTTTTTAGGTTTTCTAGTGCATAAACATGGGATTGAAGTAGACAAAAACAAGGCCAAAGCCATTCTGGACGCAAGGCCTCCTCATAATAAAAAAGAATTGCAAAGCCTGATTGGTAAAATCAATTTTCTGAGAAGGTTCATTTCAAACTCACCTGGTATGCTGAAAGCTTTATCTCCACTGTTAAAGTTAAAGGATGTTGATGAAATGGTGTGGGGAGAAGAACAACAACTTGCTTTTGAGCAAATAAATCAATACTTAGCTAGCCCTCCAGTGCTAGTTCCACCAGTGTCAGGGAGACCGTTAAAATTATATATATCAGCTGGCCCAGAGTCAATCGGCTGCCTGTTGGCACAGGATGATGAGGATGGGAATAAAAGATCCATCTATTATCTTAGCAGATTGCTCAATGATCCCGAAATAATATATACTCCCATAGAAAAACTATGCTTGTCCCTTTTTCATGCGTGTACTAAGCTGGAATATTACCTCTTACCGAGAGAAGTCCAAGTAGTATGCAAGATCGACATTGTAAAGTACTATCTACATAGGCCCTGCAAGGACGATTGATGAAGTGGGCCATCAAGCTAAGTGCTTATGCATTGAAATATGTGCCTCTCAGGGTAGTGAAAGGGCAAGCGTTAGCAGGCTTCCTGGCTCAGCATCCCTATGTAGATATTTGTGACACCCTTAACCCGAGTATCACATTAACTACATTAATGAAAATTGATTAATCACTTTTTACGAGTAGTCGATTTACTTTTGGAAAACTTATGATTTTTAAAACTCTTCTAAAAATGATGTTTACTTACTTAAACCATTTAAAACATAAACAACATGCACAAGGTGAAGACAGAGAATACTGAAAACATAACAAGTTCATTAATACTTAAGCCTTTATATAGTCAGGCTTCATGACAGAAATTTACAGAGTGATAATTCATAAGCTACATGATCTCTAGGTTGAAGTTAAAGGTAAGGTTAAAAAGTCATAACTAAACATGAGTTTCAAAATACATTGTTCATATCAAACTACCTCGAAAGAAAGACTTCCTAAAAGCTGGCCAAACCTACAGATTCCCATTAGGGAGACCATGGTAGTCATCCCCACCCCTACGAGGTGTAGCCAGTGCAGCCACCTCCATCTCTACTCCTTCGCCGGGAGCGTCGACATCATCATCATCTCCAATGGGTTGAAACGGGGGCTCCTCCTCCATCAGTTCTACAGGATCCTCCTCCATCAGCTCCTCAGGGTCCTCCTCGATCAGGGAAGCTGGAACTTCTTCCGGCTGAGGCTGTGCTTGAGGAAACTCAAGATCCAAAAGGCCCAGGTTAGCCAGTTGTTGCATATAAAGCTCCATAGGTGGCAGTCGGATATGAACAGTCTCAACAGTATGAACACGCCTCATAGATGCTTCCTCTGTACCCTCTACGGAACAAACGGGTCCCGTATACGTCACTGCACGGGATGAGCCTGGAGCAAAGGTCCACGCAGCAGGGTCATCATTGTTCTCAAACAGAAGAGCCCGGGACCGAGAGTGTGCCAACTGTATCATGGCCGGATCCATCTATTCTCAATTATATAGCATATATACATATAACAAGAAGAAAACAACAAAATGCAAGGGTGAGATACCAATACATGGATGAATTATGACGACTAAATGCCCAAACACAGAGCAGTAAATATATGCAAGTATTCATGTTCAACATATAATTTCTCACAAAATAATCACATCAATCACCAATCGTCCTCGTAATTGAAAACATGGCACTTCTATAGTTCCTCATTCTATCCTAATCTCCGGTGACCCCAACACCATGTAGTTTTTGAAAAATGGTGAGCTGATTAGGCTCATTTGCCACAAAGGTACACCACCTCGAATACCTCGTTTACCAAGATATCCGGAATAACACCGTCTCGAATACCTTATCCATGAATATATCCGGAATAACACCGTCTCAAATACCTCATTTACCAAGATATCCAGAATAATCGGCACGTCTGCCAAAAACCAACAGTGCATGTAAAACCTTTTATTGTCACGACTTTTCTTTGTGCTTTATTCTTTCCTTGTCAAGGCTCAAGGCTCACGACCACCCGTGAATTTTTAAGTGTCTTAAAGTTTTTAATTATCAACACAGGACATTAAAGTCCCAGTGTTCAATAACAATAGCCCTAGACTCGTGCACTAGTCTAGAACCTTGTGGTCGTAGAAAAACAGTCTTTACCCTTTTTACTCCTTTCTCCACGTTTATCACAACGTTTGTAGGACACACAGTCCACAACAACGCTTATAGGACACACAGTCCACAACAACATTTATAGGACACACAGTCCACAATATCATATATAGGACACACAGTCCGCAGCGTTGTGATACGGATCATGGATCCACGTTCCAGAACTCTAGTACCGCGACATCTCGATTACTAGGTTCACTTTTCATCTAATTTTTCGTTCATTGAAAAACAAATAATAAACCAAAATTTTCCATAACTTATCCAAGTTATCGGACATTTTCCTTTGAACAAAGTCTTTTAAATAAAAACTTTTCTTTTGAAATCCTTTTATTTAAAACTTTAAGTTTTGGACAAATCCATTTCTAAAACCATTTTATTTTCAAATCTTGTTCTTCCTAAAATATTTGAAATTTCCAAATAAATTCCTTTTAAGTTCCAACAAACTTTTGTTTTCTCCAAACATTTTCAAAGAAATTACTTTTCTTTTTATGTAAAATCATTTAAATTTTCAATTGAAGTTTCTTTATAAAAACTGTTTTTATTTCTAACATTTTCACAAATCATTAAAATTATTCCACTTTCCTTTTTATCAAAACTTTGTTAAAAAGAAATCTTTACTTGTGATTTTCTTTGTAAATATTCTCTTAAAGCTTTGTCCTTATTGTTTGAGTTCTAACCAATGGTTAGGCTTCCATGAAACAATCACCACATATATACAACAACTTCAACATATACAAGCATCATGCATATATTCATAAGTCATTAATCAATACTTATAAAGCATCAAGTACATCATCAATTCATCATGAACTCAAAAATCCAGCCAAATCAGTCACAGCAAGAACCATATCAATCAAACACATCAAACAAGCACACAAGGCATGTAGTCATCATAACATAATTGTCCCTCAGCCTTTCTCCCCTTACCTTAAAGCGAAGTGTAAAAGGAGTGCAGTTATCTCGCAGTTTTAAGAGAACCGATTCGGACTTCGGTCATGACTGCGAATCTAAACAAAATCATGTATTTACATCAGTTAAAATTTTATAAAATCACCCTAAATCTCTTATGCATGTCTCGGCCATGACTAGCCAAGTATGATAAATTTTTTGAATTTTTACAAGCTTTTGGATTTATGATCCTTAAGCATTATAGTGATAAAATAAAGGTTTAATCCATAAGAATAAAAACTTAGCTCATCTACTCTACAAAGAGTAGGTTTCGGCCACCATAAAAAATTCAGGCTAGGAATTCATTTTCAAATTTCTAGCTTTATGCATGTAAACAGAATGAAGTTTCCTTTAAAAATTAAATTAAACAAAAATCCTTTTAAATTTTTATCTTTATGCATGTCATACTAACTCAAGTAATTGTCTTCTTTTTATAAAAAAAAAAAAAAGAAACAAGGCTTCCCCAACTCTTCCAATGGAGTTTTGGCCTTCATAAAAACATAGGTTAGAAAATTAATTTTTCAACCTTATAAACACATGCATGTATTTAAAATAGTGATTAAAGCAAGTATTATTCTTAGTATAAATATAACTTAAAATCTCTTCAACTTTTTATTAAAATTCTTGAAATCAACATGATAATCAAAGTACCTTTTTCCTTCATAAATTTAAAATAAGGTCATTCTCTACTTGGAAAACACATGCTTGTTTAAGAGAAATGGTTAGAAACAAGTGTTTTCTTTAAAAATCAAAGTCAAGCTTCCTTAACCCAAAAAATAGGGTTTCGACCCTATTAAGCAAAATGAGAAGAAAATCTCATTTTTTTGTGTAGCTTAAGAGTTTAGAAATTACATGCATTAAGGTTTTAAAGACATGCAAGCAAAATTTTTAACAAAACTCTAACTTTCCTCTACATATCATTTTCGGCCTTAGCAAGTAAAAATGAGAAGGAAAACTCAATTTTTATACAACTTATGAACTTAAAAATAACATGCATTCAAAGTTCTAAGTCATGCATGTAAAGATTTTTGTAAGAACATCATCCTTTTCACTATAGGGGTTTCGGCCACCCCACAAAATTGTTTTGTAACATGCAAGTGAAGTAGATGATAGTAAAGGTGAAGATGAGCTCAAATAAATTAGTTTTGAGAACATGCATCAAAAGACACTACAAAAAAAAACCTATTTAGCGACCGAATATTTCGGTCGCTAAACTTGATAATTCGGTTGCTATACTGCATAGCGACCGAATTAGCGACCGAATTAAGGGGGTAGTAGAAACCCTGGTCGCTAAATGTTTAGCGACCGAACTTATATTTCGGTCGCGGATCTGCGACCGATATTTCGGTCGCAAAATTATATATTTCGGTCGCCGTATAGTTGGTCGCATGCCCATCTCGCCTAGTTTGGTGACCGATATTCGGTCGCTATTTCGGTCGCAAATTTTGATTTTCTTTTTCTTTTTTTAATTTTCCTGTAACTTAATCCTGCCGACCAAATATTGTTTTTCAACTATTACCCCATTGATTTTTAATTTCTGATATAAACAAAATACACCAATATTTTTTTTAAATAAATGGAAAACGTAAATATGATGTACTAACGATCCAAAACACCACAGTCAATATGATCAAGAAAACATATACATTAATTAACGCAAGTTTAATAATGGTTTATAAAAAAAAGTTTAATAAGTACTAATTAACGATCAAAACATAAAAATACACCACAGTCAATAAGTACTAATCAAAATATCAAAACTCATCAATCTTCCAAAGGGATGAACATGTAGAAGCGAGAACCCCCAAGGTACTTAAACTTTGCCAATGCACCAGTAGACAACAAATACAACTCCCTGATACCATTTGTATCTGTTGCAAAATATGGGCGATCCTCATGGATTACTATATTCCCATTGAACAAATTTCCGCTTTTGTCTTCAATAGTCACAACACGCGGTATTTGTTGTCCCCAACGACGGTAGAATGATCGCGGGATTGAAATCAAATCCTGCAAATACACAAGAACAATTTAGTAAATGATTAGTTTATGCCTTAACCATCATTACGTGAATCCGATCGTTATTCTTAAGTTGATGAGATACTGTACCTGGTTTATATGGATGTTGTCTCAAAACATTTAGTCGGATCCATTTTCTGATAAAACGATAAGGAAAACAAGTCATATGTCTAAACTTCATCAAGTGATAATAAGAAAAGATGGAAAGATCCATGTAGCATACTAGCATGTTAAAATAGAAAAAAGAAATGCAACTTCACATGCAACTTTACAGATTAGTAAACATAGTAGTTTTCAGGAAAGCAGATGCTTTTACGTCGTTTTGAAGGATGGTCATAGAGGACTTTTCCTACCGGAAGTGCCTAGATAACCTAGTAAGGATGGTCATCAACAACTATTTCTGGAAAGCTCCATTTCCTAGTGAAACAAATGAGTAAAAAACCAGAGTTGTTTTCATAATATTGTGTACAAAGCTGCTTTCTAATGTGAATAATGTTTTAATGATGACGGCACGTCATGCATGTGCCTGGCAAACTGTGCCTAGCCCTTCATTTTATCTAACCCTATAATTAATCCTTCATTATCTAAGAGACTCGCTTTTGTTGGCTTCAAGAAGAGACTTTCTTAAGCTCGTGGACTTTAAATTAGTAAATGAATATTAACAACAACAAAGTCATGCCATTTACGAACTAATAACACTTTATCAATTCATTCCAATGCTTATAATGTAAATATATACAAATATGATTCCATAATCATTTCCAAACAAGTTATCAATAAATACATATCAAATTATTCTAATTACATTGATTCATTGTTATTGAAAGAATTTTATTTTAAAGAGAATAAACTATTCTTCATAGCAATCCAAATGTATGAACATGCTCAGATATAAGTACCAGCCTTCAATAAATTTACATCATCAAACAGAAAAGAGATAAGTAGAATTACCAAATGAATCTGATTCAAAATGAGTGAAAAGCTCTCTTGGAATTACAGGCTACAATAATGTTTTTAGATCATTTCATACTCCAACAAAGAATATTTTTTTGTTTACAAAGAAGTGAACAAGAACTTGAAATCCCTAAAACCCTCTTTTGAAATTTTTGAAACAGATTCAGACAAGAACCAACAAATTCATGGATTCCAAACGAATCAAAATGCAATACAATCAGAATGCATACACGTACAATACAGTATGAAATTATTCACAAGAAGCAAAGAGTTGCATCACGAGAGGCTATAGATCATACTATTGTGAGATATTCCCGAGGCAATATAATGTAACAATGAACAGCCTTCAAAGACATAAATTCAGCCAAGATATGGAAAGATAAACAGACCAGAAATTACAAGTTCCATATTTAATAGAAAACACATCATTAACACAGGGACAATCTTGTTACTGGACATGTTAAACTAGAATGGTCTTCAAACAACTGCCTCAGTATTGGTCATTTGTTTGAACTATAGCCATGAACTATCCATGTTTGAAATTGTAGACACCTAGCACAAAACAAATTGAAAATCCATAGCACACATCCTCACTAACCAATTTAGATGCATTTCACAAAGCAGAACTGAATCTAAATCAAAGACTAAGATGCTGAAATGGAAGGTAATTTCACAGCTAATTCAACAAGAAGCAAACCAGAAGGGTTCTCAAATTAAATTTTCCCATTAAATTGGTACGTCAATAGTCAACAAAAAACCAAAACCTGTTTATGTTTCGCAGTCTCACAAGCAGCAATGGCATTCTGTGGCTCAAGTAAACATCAATTCTAATCTCACAATCTTGACTTTTGATATTTCAATGCATTAAAAAAAAAGTTACAAAAACATATTTCTCGTGCTTTCTCAATGAGAGCTTCCTAATCCTAATAGGAGTGATTAAATAATGACACATGAAAACAAATGATCATCACAACTCACATGAAATACACAAGTAGCTCTTCTCAGTAGTAAGCAATAAAGCAAGCAATGAAATACATACAATCCACAAAATTTTTGAAATGAAACAATGAAGCAAAATTAAAAATATACATAGAGAGTCCATGGTTACCTCAAGGCAGAGCAGGGAATGCACAAAATGAGGAGAGAAGAGGGTAGGAGGAGCTCTGCGCGTGGTGACCGGAGGGCTGCGTGTTGGTAGCCGGAGTATTGGTTGGCGGCCTAAAACGGAGGGGGGGGATTAAAAACAGAGCAGGAAGAGGGGAAAGGAAGAGAGGAGAGGAAGAGGGAAGAGATGGAAGAAGAGGAGGATGAGGACGGAGGCTTACCGGAGATGGCGATGGTGGCGGTGCGCACTACGCGGTGGTGGCGACGGTGACTGGCGGCCTGAACGCGAGGGAGAGAAAAGGGGTGAGGAAGGAAGAGATGGCAGAAATGAGGAAGAAGGGAAAGATTTCACGATTTTAGGGATTTATAATTTGGCGACCGAAATAATCGGTCGCTAAATTCGGTTGCGGGATGAGTTAATTTGAAATTTGAATTCATAAATTTAGCGACGGAGTTTTAAATCGGTCGCTAACACGCGCGGTTTTAATTTTTTTACGCGCCGTTTAGCGACCGAGTTAATATCGGTCGCAAATGTAAATAAAATTTAACCGTTGCATTTAATTCGGTCGCTATTTCGGTCGGTAAGAATACATAAAATTTCTGACTTTTAACCGTTGCATTTAATTCGGTCGCTATTTCGGTCGCTAAGAAGACATAAAATTTCTGACTTTTAAGTTCCTTTATTTAGCGACGGAAATAGCGACCGATAACCCTGCTACGCTCTATTTCGGTCGCTATTTCGGTCGCAATATTGTCTCTAATCAGTCTTTCATGTAGATCCTACAATCGGTCGCCATTTCGGTCGCAAAAAGCAACCGAAAAATTCGGTCACTATTTTCGGTCGCTAAACAACCTTTTTTTTGTAGTGAGAAAATTAACTTGCAACATAGGACCATTAACATGCATGTTGATAAAATTTAGGTTTTTGGATAGATGAAGAGTAGAGTGGGAAGGTTATACCCTTGGTGATATTGATGGTGATTAGGATAAGCAAGTTTGGTCCTTCTAAGAGTAAGATGATGAAGAGCTTTGAAGCTTCTAAGTATGGTAATGGAGGAAATAGAAAGTGAATAAGTTTGTGGGTTTGAGTGAATGAGAGAAAAGTGATAAGAGGTGAAAGAATAAGGTTTTTATAGAGAAGGGTGGGAGGGGCGCTGCTGGGTAGAGGATTTTAGGGAGGGATTTTAAATTTTTTATTAAAAGAAAAAGGCTTAATTTAAATAAATAAAAAATAATAATAATGTTTTCTTGTAAAATTAAACAAAATGACGATCTGTCATAAATAATTCACTATTCACATGAAATCTATCAAAGGGTTTTCACATCAAATCTGCATCAAATATGATTTTATTTAGATTTTGCTCGTCCCGGTTCCATTTGTTTCCCGTCTGTGAAAATCGATCGTATTTTCTTTCATAAATTTCCATCCGAAAAATTCTTATATTGATAGAAGATTTATAAAATCATGGAAGTGATTATAATTAAGTTAGGAAAATAAAAAATTTATTTTACTAATCAAAATTCAGTTTCCGGGTCGGTATAGCTTAACTGATAGTGAAAACTCAGACCGGGTTTGTTTGAAATTTCTACCGGAAATTTATTAGTAGTTTTATACTATAAAATACATTATGAAAATAATTTAGATTTATTAAAATAATTTACTCAAAATTAGAATATTAAATATTCACAGACATGCATAAGTACAGATTATAGAGTAACCGAAAAATCGGGGCGTTACAATATTGTTGATCCCTTAGCCGAGGTGAGCCATTGTGTTAACCTAAAGACTTGGGTCTTGAATTTTGATGGATACAGAACTAATAAGGGAGCTGGGGCTGGAATTGCAATCACAAGCCCTACAGGAGAAAACTGGAAAATCGTGCATCAGCTGATGTTTGGATGCTCAAAGAACCAAGCTGAGTATGAAGCTTTAATCTTAGGGTTAAAAATATTATGGTCCATGGAAGTCAAGTATATCCAGGTTATGGGAGATTCCCAGTTAGTCATAAAGCAACTGTCTGGGGAGTATAAGTGCACGAACCCGAACTTGGCAGAATGTCATGAAACGGCTAGCAGTTTGTTAAAACAGTTTGCCAATGTTGTGATAATGCATATACCCAGAGGGGTTAATAGAGAAGCAAATGATTTAGCACAACATGCTTCTGGGTATAAGGAAACTTTTGAAGACGTTTAGCCTTTGGATAATCGGCTCAAGGAGCTCCTAATTGGAGAAGTAGATACAGCTGATGACTGGAGAGCTGAACTAACAAAGTATTTGCAAGATCCTTCCTCCTCTTCAACTTTCTAACTAAGGAAAAAGGTCTTAAAATATACCTTGGTAGATGAAGAACTACATAAGAGAGGATTGGAGGGGATTTTGCTAAAGTGTCCTAGCAAAGCCGCGACCATGAAAATTATGGGGGAAGCGCATGAAGGGATATGTGGTTCACATAGGTCAGGATCTGTGATGCGCTGGATAATATATAGGTATGGATATTATTGGCCAACCATTAATGCAGATTGCCATGCTTATGCCAAAGGTTGTGAAGAATGTCAAAAGCATGGGCCAATTCAGAGGATCCTAGCCGAGGAGATGCACTCTGTTGTTAAGCCTTGGCCATTCCAAGGTTGGGCAATGGATCTGATTGGAAAGATATACCTGTCATCTTCCAAAAGACACTCATTCATTATTGTTGCCACTGATTATTTTACTAAGTGGGTGGAGACCCAGCCGATGGTTAATGTTATCCAAGCCGATGTCATCAGGTTTATTAAAAATCAAATTATCTATCGGTATGGTATTCCAGAAACCATTACAATAGATCAGGGAACAATGTTCACCAGAGAAAAGATGGTTGCTTTTGAACAAGAATATGGGATCAAGTTGATCCAATCTTCACCATATTATGCACAGGCAAATGCGCAAGACGAGGCTACAAAAAAAATACTAACCAGCTTGATTAAGAAGACCATAGATGACAAACCTAAAATATGGCATGAAGCGTTAGTCGAAGTACTATGGGCATACAAAAACTCTAATTCTACTGTGTCGGGGATTACCCCTTGTCGGCTGACTTATGGTCAGAATGATGTGTTACCTTTATAAATTAACGTAAAATCACTAAGGGTAGCCAAATAGCATTGCTTGACTATTGATGAGTACCAGCAAGCTATGTTCATGGAGCTAGAATCGGCTGATGAGGACAAGTTAATGGCTTTGGAAAATATTTGAAAGAATAAAGAGAAAGTGGCCAGTGCATATAATAAACATGTCAAAACTAAAAGGTTTGTCGAGGGGGAATTAGTTTGGAAAGCTATTTTACCAATAGCATCCAAAGATCCTAAGTTAGGAAAATGGTCACCAAATTGGGAAGGACTTTATATAGTTAGTCAAGTTATGATTAATGGAGCTTATCGAGTAGCGAACATGCATGGTGAAGAAATGGCTAGAAGCATTAATGGAAAATATTTGAAAAACTACTTTCCTTCAATATGGGGCAATTAAAGAGTTGAGTCAAAATGTCGGCTACAGTCCATCCGATTAGCTTTTTCAATATAGAAAAACAAAATTAAAATTTAGGCATTATTGAAAATAGAAAACAAGTTCATGAATCGACATGAGTGGTAGCCGTAAGAGTAGATGCTGGAGCTGGATCAAGATTAGGAGCAATAGCTGAGGAAATTGGCTCAGCAGCAGAAGGAGGGATCTGACCAACTGCAGTCTCGGGGACAGAAATGGCTTCCACTTCTGGCTGATTAATTACTGTATCAGTCGAGGATGGTGCCACTTTCTTCTTCGCTTCAACCAGGAGCTTCTTCAAACTTGCCCAAGCCTCTTTGATGGTGAAAAGTCCGCGATCTGCAGCAGTTAAGTCCTCTTCAAATGCATCATTCTACCGGAATAAAGGAATCATCTCAGCATCCAGTGCTGTTGATTGGTGGTACAACGGTAACTTGAAATTAGAACTGGAAGTCAACTCGAGTGAGGGCTGCCAGTTTGGGCTCTGTCTTGGTAATCTCCTTGTTGATTCTCTCTCTCTCTTTCTCTCAGCAATGAGTTCGGCTAGGCGACTGGACATTTTCTCCTTCTCACCGAGGTCGACTTTCCTTTTAGCTTCTGCTTATTGGAAGGAGGATTGGAAGTGCAGTTTTTGATCCTGAAGTTCTGCCAGTGTAACAGCCTGATTTTAATTATGCTGTTCAACCGGTTAGAATATAATTAATTATATTTTAATTGGAGAGTTAGAAAGTGTTTTTGATTAAAATAAAATCGTATTCATAGTCTACTTTATGGTAGAGGGTTACGGTAAAATTTTTGGTTGAAAATTCAGACGAAAGCCGGTCTGCGTTTTCACTGGCGGTATAAGTTTACTGTGCAGAAAACCTAATTTTGACCCGTGAATGAGACGGTTAGTATTTTTAATATGTTTCCTTCAACTTTGGTTATTTTGAAAATTGTCGTTCAAAAATAGAATATAATATTTTATTCAGGCGAAAACGTCGGAAGAATTACGATCGGAAAATACAACGGGGTACGAAATAGAGCAGATTGGGGAGCACAAAAGAAGTGAAGTGACTTGATGGGACTTGATGGAAATGGGTTATGACACACTCCAAAAGTGTAATCATCACACTTTTCAAATTATAACATATTATATTCTAAAAACCTATTTTTTTGTCTCTTCTCAAACCAAACAAGGCACAAGGTCAAAACTTGCTCTCCAAGCTCATTCCTCTCTCCTCAATTTCGTGCCACTGTCTCCCTTCTCTATATATACACCTCTCATTTTCACTTCATCATCTTCCTCCTTCAAACTCCATTAAACCTTCATCTGCTTCCTTTATTCTAAAAGTTCAAGCTCTTACAGCTTTAGTTTTTATTCATCTTTTCTACTTAAGTTCTTCATTAAAGTTCTTCCTTACACTAAGGGTAATTCTCTCATATGAATCTTTTTTCAAGTTTCATATTTTATTTCTTAGTTTACTTTATGTGTTCTTTATATGCTTTAAACTTCTAAAATCTCTCTAAAATGGTAGAAAATTCCTTTTGAGTTGAAACCACTTTCTATAGTCTTGTATTAACTTATATTTTCACATACTAAGAGGTTGTGTTAAACAAAAAATCTCTACCTATCTCTTCCAACGAAGGCCGAATGCTTGCATTTGTGACCTAGGAAGTTTTTGTTTCAACTTTTGGAATATGATCACGTGTTTGAGTTTCTAACTATCCATTAATCTTAAATCTATAAATCTTGGAAGTTTTGATAGCTTGTTCCTATGATGCCTGAAAATATGAATAAGTAAGCCTAGGATACTATGTTTCAACTTTCCAAGTATGATCATGGATTTAGAACGCTTAATACCTTGTGATTCTAAACCTAAGAGTTATTGTTAAACAAAGAATATTTTCCTCATCATCCTATGATGGCCGAAACTTAGTGTTTAGGTGATAGGATGTTTGAATTTTTATTTTTCTAAAATGATCGTGGACTTAAGCTCCATAAGATATTTGTATGCTAAGTCTAAGAGATTGGAAAGTTTAAGGATTTCTAACTTGTTTATTCTATGTTATTAAAGCTAGGATGTATTACTTTCATTTTTCCAAGATGATCATGGACTTGAGCTCCATAAGATATTTGGATGCTAAGTCTAAGTGATTGGAATGTTTAAGTTTCCATTGTTTTCCAAAATGATCATGGACTTGAGCTCCATAAGATATTTGGATGCTAAGTCTAAGAGATTGGAAAGTATAAAGATTTCTAACCTATAAATCATATGAAGACCAAACCTAAAAGGTTATGGACCTAGGATACTTTGTTCTTATTTTTCCAAAATGATTATGGTTTTGAGCTCCTTAATACATATGGATGCTAAACCTAAGAGATTGGAAAGTTTAGTGAATGCTAGCCTATTTTACTAGCCTTGGCCGAATACCCTAAGTTTATAACTTAGTGGAATTTTAATTCAACTTTGTTAAATGGTCATTGTTTATGAACTCCTAACACTTAAGGATCATAAATCCATGAGTTGTATAATTTTTGGGAACCTCTAACCCTAAGAACTAGTCTTGACCGAACCTATACCTTGTGGTTTAGTGTTCTTGATTGATTTTAACTTGTGATTTTGTGTTCATAACCTTAGACTTCCATCGCGGAGGAAACGAGGACGTTCGTGGTATACCTCTTCGAGCATCTAATCTCCTTACCTTCACAGAAGGTGGAGTTAGTACTTTGTGGTGTGACAACGAGGAGCTTCGAGTTCGGGAGTTCGGTGATAACCCGGGTGGGGGAAAGAACCAACCTATCATCGGAATGGATAAGTAGTAGATTATATAATAATTGTGTAGGGCGGCCTAAACCCTACTAGTAGTCGAGTAATCGACAAGACCAAAATCACATTGTAAACCTTTTCTGAAAAACCAATGGCGATTCGAGGATTGTAGGTTTATCAATATTAGGTTGATTTTAGATTATTGATGGTTGATTTGATTTTATTACCTTTATTGAATTGATTTTGTGCTATATTGGTGATATGGGAATATTTTGATTGATATTGTGTTATGCATGATCTGCCTGGTTTGTGTTATTATGTTTAGCGGTTTATAAGCAAAGATATATATGTTGTCTAAGAGATGATTGTTTTGGGTGTGAGGATAATAATGATTTTGAAGTGCCTAACCTAGATGATGTATGTTAAAGAGGTGTTATGGCATAGAATATGTGTCAAGTTCTAATGGAAGGTTAAGGCACTAGGATGTTGTTAAAACGGGTTGGTGAGATTCAAGTATAGGTGTTGTCGTCCACAACCATGTATTGGTAATATAATACACAAGGACAAAAGTGTATTGGTAATATAATACACAAGGACATCTGTGTATTGGTAATATGATACACCGTGTATTGGTAATATAATACACGTAAAACACTTCTGTGTATTGGTAATATAATACACTACCAATATAATACACCGTGTATTGGTAATATAATACACGTAAAACACTTCTATGTATTGGTAATATAATACATCGTGTATTGGTAATATAATACACGTAAAATCAAGAGTTCTCACGAGACCGCTTCCACCTTAGGGAATGGGGGTGGAACACCTTAATGGGAATGAAGGTGTACACTAGGTGGAACATCCTAACGGGAATGAGGGTGTGCCCCGATGCAAATGAGGGATGGTGACAGGAGTGATAGTGTCCACAATAACATAAAGACATGGTGACATGATTAGAGAGGTTACGTTAAAATAAAGTGTTAGATTGCCTGAGAGTAAGGGTAGAGGATGGTATATATTAACTTGAGGATGATGCGTTAGTTATGTGTGCTGATTGTCTGTGACAATTACTATATAATTTACTATGACTCTTTTCCGCTTTTTGATGATAGATTTGTTTCTTATCCCCTGTATATTTCTGTATATTTTATTTTACCTTTGATTGGATCGTGCGTGAAGACCCTGTGAATGAGCTAACAGAAGAGGAGTTGGATGGAACTCCCTACGAACCGAAAGCCGGAGGACGAGCTGTGATCCATGGTGATTAGGGTCTAGTTAGTTATGGCCAGTGCGTCTTGTGAGGCGTATTTTTAATATGTTTTCTGCTGTTTAGCACTTTGTCTAAGTATATACCTGTGAGGGATCCTACTGATAGGATATCCTCAACAGTGTTTTGTAATATGCATAATATACTTATATTGTGATATTCCATTCTATATGAAGTTGTATACTTTATAAGTTAAGTTTTAATTTTTATGTATTTTCACGTTAAGCGTGCGATTAAGTAATTAAATAATGAGGTTTTAACCTAATGGCACAAAGGGGCACATCGGTGTGTCTCAGCCAGCCGAGCAAGATCCTTAGCAGCTTGGTCATGACGACCTTTGAAAATTTGGAAATTGCAAGATACCTCGCCAATCTGAACGACCATAAGATTGAAGATGGCTCTTTGATTTTCGTCAGTGTTAGGAGACTTGGCGAGCTTCGATAATGCAATCCGAAGGTCAGTAATTGTATGTTGCTCCGTAGGAATGTCTTGATCAAGCAGGGTCTCCACCATGGATAGATGTTGATCCGAAGGAGAGCTTGGAGCTGCAACAGATTTTGGAACTGGAGAGGAAAAGTATTGGGCCAAGTCTTCCTCATAAACAGGCACTTCAGATGGTCGAGCAGTGGGAGCCTGAGGAACAGGAATAGAAGGAGTTGTGTGAGGCGCAGATTCATGTTCCTGACAAAAACAAAGTAAGCTTATATAAGAATGAAGGATAAAGGTTAGATCATGTTAATCGAATAAAAGATTGAAAGATTACTGGTGTTAGAGGGCGCCACCTTGCAGGGGAAAGCCTTGGAGAGCCAGCCTTGGGACGAGCCTCGGGAGACTGTTGATATGTCTAAGAAGATAAGGAAAATGTTAGAGTCAGAGATTTTAAAATCAATGAAAGCATATTGGAAAGACATATACCTTTCTCAGTTTCTTCTTCTTTGGAGCCGATTGTTGAGCAGCAGCTTTGGAAGCTGTTTGTTGAGTAGCAGGAGTTGGGTGTTCAACAGCCAATGGGGATTCTCGGATAACAACCCATGTTTGCCTGGTTGAATATCTAGTAGGTCTGAGGCGGACAGCCTTTGAAGTAGGAGTATCTTCGAGTGCTTCAAGATCTATGGCCATCGGTTGAGAAGTTCCTAAAAGAAAGAAATGAAAGCATTAGGAAAATTCAGAAGGTAGCCGATGGTTAAAGAATAAGATTTAAAATAACCTATTGTATCGATTGCAGTTCTGCTTCTTGTAGCTTTGGGCTTCCTTACCGATATAGGTTGGGCATTAATTGCTGGTTGATCTATGCCTCCGAATATCAGCTTGGAGAGATAGCTGGAGATACTGGCAAAAAATATCTTGTTGGTCACTGAAGGGCACCAGTTGATGAAAGTTGATGACTCTCCAGGAAGTTGTTTGAAAGTTTTAAACTCAAAAGCATTCAGCTTCTTCAGGTTCTGTCGAGTTAAAGACACCACATTTTGTCAGATAATGTGGGCCGTCCGAAAGCTGTGACCATTGACTGGTACGCCAGAGGGATAGTTTGGAGAAGTCCAAATTGCTGAGCCAGGAGCTAGGGGCAGTAAAATTCAGCCGATGTTTTATTGTATTGGCTGGACGGCTTCACACCACACATCAAGTCCCTAGCTGATAGTACACTGCCCCAGCAGAGAGAAATGTAGTTGACCAATTGAGGGTCTTGGGAGTTAACATGGCTACTCATCCAGAATAGATTATGGGGTTTGTCAGCTAAGGGGAAGAATTCCTTGGCATGCCAAGTAGGGGTAAAAAGCTCAGTTGCAAAATTGAAGGCTGAATGTTTGACGATAGGGATGTTTTGCAAAGCCCGACCAAGAGCAATTGGAGATGAGGAAGAATAAGTAAAGCTCTTTTGGGATAGGGGAATGAACTCTGGAAAGTAAAGGATTACCTAGAGTTGAAGAAACCAGAGAGGCCCTGCTACATTATCCAGCTTTTCATTATTTTGGAGTCTGGATACCATGGTGAAAAGGCTTTTATATAGAAAGGATAGCAACATGGAACCTAGAGCTAAGGGTTTACCAGAAGTTACCAAGGAAACGAGGTGTGAAATCTCAAGGACTACCGCGACTGAGCTAGAGCAAATAAAATATTTACAAAACCAATAAAGGAGAAAAGCTTGGTGTTCACCTTCAGAAACTTGGTGGGAAGTTTTGGTATTGGAAGCTAGAAAATTGGAATAGGAAGAGGTGTTCTTGGAAAAATTGACCTTTAATGCTGAATAGAAGAGTTCAAATAGCAAGTTGACATCCTCCCCAATTACTGGAATACAAATAACGGCTGCTACATCCAACAAGGTGGGACTTATAATTCCTGAAGGAAAGATGAACCCGTTCACAGAGGTAGACCAGAAACCAAGGAAGATGAATAGAAGGTCAAGGTTCAAAGGTATGTCATGTTGAGAAAGCATGATAATGTCATAAATTCCCCCATGCCTTCCAGTCTTCTCCTCGACTAGCCGAAACCTGTTTTAACCAATCGGCATAATGAGAAGAAGGGCGAGGCCAGGTCCGGAGATCATTAGGGCATTTCTTGATAGAATACCAGCTAGCAGTAATAGGAAGTTCAAAGTGCTTGGGATACAAATGATGATCGAGGAAAAGTCTGCCCTTATAGATGTCTAAGGTGCATGAGGTTATGGTGAAGGAATTCATAAGTGGCGTAAGGACAGGGGAATTAGAGTCTTGCTCTTGATTCAATGGTTGTTGATTGTTGAAAGCAGAATCAGATGAAGAAGATGAAGAATCATCATCCCCATAAGAATAGGTCTTGTTTTAAGAGTCAAAATTATCAGACATGATTAAAAAGCTGGGAAAGGATGATCTGGTAGAGGTTTGGAAAACGAAATGGTGAAAGTAAGTCGACTAAAATGAGGTTCGGCCGAATATATAAGTATTGAACGAAGGAATGGCAAATGTTTTCGACCATTTAGCATTTAAAATCCAAGTTACTGTTTGGCCGAATATTTCTCATAAAAGGTTAAACAAACTAAGCGGTTGAGGTACAAAGCTCGAGAATAGTGGGGAAATCTTGTTACATCATTTCAGCTTCAATTCACTCAGTTGAAAGTTGCAAGGGGCAATTGTTATCCCCCAAAATAAATTAATTTTGCTGGTAGCCAAGTTAATGGCTAATAGCAAAATTAGATGAGAATATTAGCTGGGTAAAATTCAGCCGAGGAGTAAAACAGTCAACGATGCTTAGTAATGGATCGGCTAGAGAGCTTATTAGGTTAGGCCTTGTTGATGTGCCGGGTTTGAAAGGCATAATTGGGCTAAAGCACAATGGCCCACGAGCTGCTAGAAGGAGTCATAGGAACGTGCAAGGCTAAGGAAGGAAGCTGTTACCAACGGATGCCACAAAACATGCCAAGAAAATAGGAGTTTAGCTGTTGAGGGGTAGCCGTTGTGGCCATAGCAGTTAAGAGGCGTGGGCAGCTGAGTTGAGGATAGTTGCATGTATTTAAGGAGTTTAGCCAATTAGAAATGGGTTGTTAATGGTTAGATTTAGCCTATAAATACCCATTGTACTTACTGTTGAGGACTCACGACAAAATCCAATACAGCTTTTAAGCTTTGCTTATTTCCACTTGCCTTTACTTTCAGCTCTTTACTAATTCTTCTTTTACTTAGTGGTATTTAATTTACGCAAGCTTATTTCCTAGCCGATTAAGTCTTTATTCTTTAGTTCTTAGCCTTTTCTTGTTCACCTTATTACCAAACGCTTTCTTTAGTGAGTTTGGGAACCCTTTGCTAGAAGTTGGATTTTTCTTCTAGTTCAAATCCCCTGATCCTTGTTAAAATCCGTATGTGATTCTCGGCTGATTTCTAGATCGGCTGATAACTTATTTTTCATGTTAAACAATTACATACATGCACTTTCTTTGGTGGTTTGTTGGGTGAAGGCAACACGAAGGATTTGTTGGTACTAGGGGTGTTCACGGATTAGATTGGATCGATTTTTAGCTAAAAAGTGCCTGCTTGTTTGTGTTCTAATTTTTTTGTTTTGGAAAACTATTTTCTAAAACAAAAAAAGGAAAAAAAA
Organism: Sophora flavescens; assembly: GCA_030762895.1. NCBI lineage: Eukaryota > Viridiplantae > Streptophyta > Magnoliopsida > Fabales > Fabaceae > Sophora > Sophora flavescens. Next base: position 163,027,864 of record CM061064.1, on the reverse strand, counting down.
TTGATAATGTTATTTTTAAAAACAATTTTAAAACTGAAAACAAAAAAGTATGTTTGGTAAACTTATTTTAAAAATACGTTTTTACAATGCAAAATGGAAAGCTCCTTTGATTTATATTTTTAACTTTATATATGATTTTTAATTATGAAAAATAGAAAAATTCTCCCCCTTTTTGGATTATTCCTCTACCGTTCCCCACCAGCCCCTTCTCCATCGTCCCTCACCAACTACCTTGATTTTAAGGAATAATAACAAGCAAAACCTAAATGAAAAAGTTTTTGAAGGTTAGAAATTTTGGAGCCTATGAGAGATATCAGTGTTGTGGCTTGTTTATTTATAGCCATTGTTGTGAGGTGAGAAATAAGGGAGATAAACTACAAATAAAAAAGGGAGATGGGTCGGAAGAGCTTAACGAGTAGACACGCACAATCTTAATGGTTGGGTATGGTGGTCGTTGTGCAGCTAAGACTGGGATCAGCGGCTCTGTTCGACTGATTTGCAGCAGAACATGTGGTGGATCACGGTGACTGTCGGCGTGTCGCAGTTCCGGTCGTGGTGGTGAGCGGTTGTGGTAGGAGGGAAGTGTGTCTTGCTGAGATGAAGAAGAAGATGAGAGGCTTCTGTGAGTGAGAAAGAGAGAAACGAAAGAAGGTTGGAGTGTTTTAGATGATCCAATAATTACATGATTGCCATTAATGAGCGGTTAGTGGATTCTAGAATGAAGCTTGTGATTTATGGGTATACCAGTATACCACTAAATAACATATTTTTTTATTTTTTTATTGGAAAACCAAATTATACCCTTGTCTTCCTCCTTCCATCCAACCTCCAACTCCATGACTGAACCCTTGCCATTGGACCACCTTCAACTACCCACCGCCGCCGTCGCCACCGCCCTCAACCTCTCCAACCACCAACTCTCCTGCCCATCCCCCACCTCTTTTCTCCCCCTCTCTCCTTCAACAACCTCAACTCCTCCGACCCATCCCCAACACCCTCTCCTCACTCCCGTGCTCCACCACTTCCGGGACCAGATCTGACTTGTACAGGGATGGGGTCGTGAAGCGGAGGCGCGACAACGGTAGATTCTGGCGAAGCGGAGACGAACAACGATGGTGGTGGATCCTCTGCCCTCCTCCGCCTCTGTCTGTGGTTGATTTATCATATGAAGTTCTCGGCCCCTCCACCGCTTTCACTCCCGCGGTTCATTCGGCTGCAAGATGATGGTGGAGGACGACCTCATTTGGTCTCTAGATGACCACAGCGACTTAGAGCGGGGTTGAGCTAGCGAAGCAAAGGCCCGTGACGATGGCGACGGATGCTCGAAGCCTAACTGCGCGACGATGGCGGTGGATATTCTAACCTCCTCCCCCTCTGTCTATGGAACCTTCCTGCATGTGGCTACTTGATGCTTATTTTGGTTTTCCAGGTTTCTAGGTTTCTTGGTGCTTATGGTGGGGTGGCAGAGGGGTGGGGGTGGTTGTTGCTGGTAGGTGGAAGAGGGGTGGGGGTAGAGACGAAGGTGGCGACGGCGGCTATTTGGACAGCGGTGGTGGAAATTCGAAGTTCTAGGGTTTGGACATGAGGGTGGAAGAGGAAGGGGAATGGGCAGGGCAAAGTAGTATTTTTTTTTAAAATTATTTTGGACCAATAAATCTGGACTGTTGATTATTTAATTAATATATCCAATGGTGCAAAATCATTCATGATGAAAAAAATTATGGGTATACTGGTACACCCATAAATTAATAGCTTCATGCTACAATGCACCGGGGAGGTTCTCTAATTTATGTTTTAAAAACTAAAAACAAATCTTGTTTTCTGAATCATTTTCACAAAAAACTATTTTCAAACAAGTTTTTTTTATTCTTTTGTTCTGGAAAATAATAAAACAGTTTTGTAAAATAGTAATCAAACAGGCCAAAGTCATTCGATCCAATGATGAAAACAAAGTTTGGATTGGATCGGTTTGCTTCCTTATGAAAACCCGATCTGATCCAATCCAATTAAAAGCGGTTTGGATTGGATTGGAGAATTCATTTTTTTCATAGTTTTTTTCCTATGTCAAGTGTCCTTTTTATTTATTTAATAGTTAGCAAAAGATAATCTATATTTAAGTGAGCTAGTTTATGATGCTCAATACTTATTTTAACATCTATTTATATTCTAACAGTAGAACCTTTATGAAAGGCAACAAATATTTTTCCTTATTAACCATTATTTGATTTGATGTCGAGTGAGGAAAATTCTAGAGAATTCTTGACAAAATTTAAATTTAGGAGTATGAGAAAAAATAATTATTGATATTTTTTAACACGTTCTTTTATCTTAAACATTTTATTATGTTAATTCTCTATATATACTTTCAGTTATCCTATTTTTTTCCTTGAATCAGCTACAAATAAATTGTAGCAAATTATTTTTCAAATTTACTTAATTGATTTCCTATTTTCATGTTTACTAAATCAAGTATATATATGTTATTCTTCAAAATGTTTAGCAAAATATAACTTCAAGATATTAATATTTATTCTAAATAGTCTCATATGTGTTATTCCAACAAAAATATTAAAGAAAATGAGGGACATAAAAGTATGAAAAACAATGCTTAAGTATGAGTAATACTATAATTTCAATAATATATATATATATATATATATATATATATATATATATATATACGTGTGTGTGTGTGTGTGCGTGCGTGTGTATATAATAGATCTGTTTGGATTGGATTTCACTAGGGGAACCAAAATCCGATCCAATCCAATTAAAAAAAGTAGTTTTTTTGGTTTTCAGTTTTTTCGGTTCGATTTTTGCTGTTTGGATCCGTTGATGAACACCCCTAGTTGGTGGGTTATGATGGCGGTGCAGTGACATTGTTTCTCGATAGTAAGCTTGGATTGCACGTGGTTCGAGGTTGACCGTACATTTGCGGTAGCAAGTTGTTGCAAAGGTTGGTAGTGTGACAGATTTGTGGTGGCGAAGGGTGACCATAGATTAGGTTGGGTCGGATTCAGTGGGTTTTAGCACCAAACTCAATCAATAGTGAGTGGGTCGGGTTTATGAAAAAATATGAAACCCGAACTGACCCAACCGATCACTTGCGGGTTGGGTTAGGTAGTCAGGTCTGGCTAGAAACACACCGATTTCCACCTTTGGGTGGGGTTAGGTCAGGTCCTTGGGTTTGTCAAGGCACAAAAACATGAAAAGGGAATAAAATCACAAATAAACTTGTTATCCAACTGAAACCAAGTTAAAACATTACAATGAAGTCATCAAAATTTACCAAACTACATTCTACAACGATCAACTAAAATGTTACACTGAAATCATTAACAGTCATCAACTAAAAGTCTAAATTATTACAATGAAAGAGTGAAAGTCATCAACATTCAACAACCATCAACACAAAAATAAGTCTAAAATCATCCACTAAGCAGCAATCAAGCAACACAACCATCAACTAGGCAGCAGTAACACAACACTTAATAAGTAATAACAACCAATAGCAAGATTCAGTAAGGTTAAACACTTGAATATAAATTGCAAATTGCAGAGCACTTATATGGGTTGGGTTGGGTTTAGTGGGTTTGGAAAGTACTCTATTTGTTCTATGTATTTTTACCTAACCCAACCCAAGCACCCTAACCAACCCACGAAATTTGGGTTGAGTTGGGTCGGGTTCGCGGGTCAACCCAGACCCATGACCACCTCTAGTGGTGGTAACAACAAAAATATATTTTTTTTTCACAACGGAAATTCATTATAGGCCACGCAGGACCCCTGTTGGGCCAAATAGGATGATTATGAGACACGTATGCAAGTAAGTGGGCGTAGGAACTAAATCTAGGGACTAATGTGTCCCGCGTCTGAAAATTTGAGAGACTAAATGGTTAATTTATTTTTTTATGGACTAAAAGTGAATCCCAAATATTTATAGGGACCAATTTGGGCTTTCACTCTATTTTAAATGACAGTTGGATTAAAAAATAATGTTTGAACTTAGACGGTAGTGATGTGGCAACTATGATGAGACATCTCTTTAGCCACATTAGTAGTTAATGGTTAACTATAATCATTTTGAACTCATGGGATTAAATCCTACGAAAAAATTATAGGAATGAAAAAATGGGGAAAAAAAGGAATGAAAATCAAAACTCAATGACTTTCCAAGGATTGAAAAGTTCATTAAACCATAAAACAATTGAAGATTAAATTAAGGGAGAAAAGGTACTACTTGAAATAATAGTAAAATAATGGAATGTGAAATTACGCATAAGTCGATGTTTTGAATAATAACAAATAGTGAAAAAATCATTGTTCAAAATAATAATAGACTAAACCCCCAATTTGTTTCCTGAGAAAAACACTCGGGTCTGAAATAGTCCATATCCAAAAAAAAACTACCCATTGAATCCTTAAGAAATTATTATCGGGACACGTTAGTCCCTCCTATCGTTGACCACCTTTGACCTCCGTTAAATTACTGAGGTGTCCTGTTATGTTGCTTATGTGGCCGTTACGGTACTCTTATGAGGCTTTTTTTTTCCTCTCGTCCGTATCAAAACGACGCCGTTTAGGCCTCCCACCTCCCCTATTAAGTTTCTTCCCCCTCCTCCTTCTCTGTTACACTTATAGAAACCCTAGGCCTTCACCATGGATTCATATCTCCATTATGAACCTTCTTCTCACTCTCTTCTCTGATTTCAACCCTCCTCACTGCCCCCCCCTCCCCCTTTTCCCCTCATCAATTTGAACAGAAACCTGATCACCCATTTCCTGAAATGAGACAGATCAAACCAGTGAGGAACATAATACATCATAATTTTGAGGGCCAAATTAGTCCCTTTCAAATTGATTAGTAACCCAAATTCATCCCTTACAATATTCAAAGTGTACAAATTAGTCCCTCGTGGCTGTGCAGAGTGTGTTGTCTGGTTTCTTTGAACTGGTTCCTGGTTTCCTTGAATTGGTTCCTGAGTCTGAAACACAAAAATGTCAATTAGTTAGCAACCCCCATTCCCAAAAATAGAAACCAGAGACCCACAAATGCATGAGAAAACCAAAACCATTAACAACACAATAAGAACCCTAACAATCGAATCTCCACAATTCAAATACGAAAAATGCAAACCACACAGATTAGGAAAGACAAAGGAACATTACCTTCAGAAATCGGACTTTATCAAGTAACAAATCCTTCCCTTAAGATGCTTTTATTTAGTCAAAACCCTTCACTTCTTCTCCTTTGTGTTGTAGTTCTCCTTTCTTTGCCACTGATACTTTGCAGAGGATAAGGAACGATTGTTTGATAGTGAATGAAGCTTAAGGGTTTGGCAGAGACGACCTACACATTCAGAGAGGTCCACTAACGAAATGTCGTCGTTTCAGACTCTCCCCTCCCCTTCATACGTCTGCGTTTTGGGGTCAACCGAATTTTGTCTTCTATTTTTAATTTCTTTTTATGTTAATATACATGCTGGACTAGAAATAACCAAGGATGACTGACAACTCAGCAAAAATACGGGACACCTCAGCAATTTAAAGGAGTTCAAAGGTGGTCAACGATAGGAGGGACTAACGTGTCCCGATAATAATTTCTTAAGGATTAAATGAATAGTTTTTTTTGGATAGGGATTATTTCAAATCCGAGTGTTTTTCTCAGGGACCAAATTGAGGCTTTAGTCATAATAATAAGATAATAAGATGGAACTATATCGATTTTTTTTTTTGGTTTCGCAGGGTATCCTCCCGTGTAATTGCAGAGACTAATCCCTCGAGGTACTGGACGATATTTAAGGGCTGACATCTCACAACCAGATTTTTCTCTGTATGCAAGAGTCAGGGATTGAACCCCTAGCCACTTGCTTAAGGGGCTCAAGCTCGTTACCACCTGGATCAACCATATATTGGTGGGAAAAAAAAGTGGAAAATCACTGTTTTAAATATGAAATTAATTCTTGTAAAAAAATATATGAAATTAATTAAATAGTTGGGTTGGAAAAAACACTATTTCGTTTGTAGAAGATTGATGTCAATATTTGAAGAGTAAAGATATTTGGACACATAATTTGGACACCTTGTATAGACATCATAGAGCTTATGAGTGTTTTGGGAGTGATGAAAAACATGATGAGAGAAGAAAACAATAAATAAGTGGGGATGAGTACTTTTATATGGTGTTGGACATTATTTTTATGTCCAAATATCACTACTCATATTTGAATAACTTAATGATAAATCATTTCGAGTTAAATGATTTTTTTTGGGTAACCATGACATAGGTACGAAGTATCTACCACCATTAACAGTGACTAATCTCCGTCAGGAAACCTGTCGGGCACAAAAAGTAGGTTCGCCCCTCCCAACCTGACGAGTTAAATGATTTGCTAATGAGTAAAGATTTTATTTTAAAAAATAACTTTTTAAAAGTTTGATTTTGATAGATTGAAATATGTTTTGATCCTCTAATTTATTTGTTTCGAGTCCATCCTCTAAATAATAAATGTTTCAATTGGGTCCTCTATGAAATTTTCTACGACGGTTTTAGATTTTAACTATTAGTCGTTAGAATCTCATCAAAGAAACCCTCTCGTCAAAAAAAAAAAAAAAGAAACTATGAAATTAGTTATCAAAAAAAAAAATTATGAACTTATAAAAAAATATTTATTAGTGATATGATATTTAAATTTAAATATGAAATTAAATAAAAAGATTTATGTTTAATCTATTAATAAATTTTATATATGTTTGAAAATTCACTATTACAAATCTTCTTATTACCTGCGGATTTTTCAACAGATTTTTCTCAAAATTCGTAGGAAACAGATTTCTACGGATTTTCCTACGAGTTTCTGTTCCCAACTAACACTTTCGTCGGTAATTTTTTCTTGCGAATTTTAAAATCCTCAAGAAAATTCCTACTGGTTTTTTTGGAAAAATGTCAAAATTTCCTACGAATTTAAATCTATAAGAAAAACCTTATTCTCTGAAAAAATTGCAGTAAAATTCGTGGGAAACTCCTACGAAAAAAAAATCTGCAGGAAAATCTACAAGAAATTCATGAATTTTTAGTAGAGATTCAAATATATTATCTACTATTTTTTATCTTCTATTATTTATAATAAAAGAAGGTTTGTTGAATAAAGAAATGTACATGTGACATTATCAGGATAATTGCATTTTCCGTGGAAACTTTTGGCCACTAATCAAATCCGATCATATTATCTTATTAATTATCTTCTAAAATATCCTTCATTATTTATCCTTCTATTATTTATTATAAAAGAAGGTTTGTTGAATAAAGAAATGTACATGTGACATTATCAGGATAATTGCATTTTCCGTGGAAACTTTTGGCCACTAATCAAATCCGATCATATTATCTTACTAATTATCTTCTGAAATATCCTTCATTATTTATATCTGTCAATTTTATAGTTTGAGATTTAAATTTTTTATTTTTAATAATGTGTTACAATAATTGCCTTTATCAATTCAAATTAATTTGTTAATAATTATTATAATTACATTCAGATAAATTGGTCAAAGATTTTCTATGTAAACTAGAGTTTATACCCCTTTTTTCCCGACAATTATGAGGATCCATTGATAAAGTCTAACTTAAGCATCATAGTGAAAACTCTCCCCATCTTTTAGGAAATGTTGAAAAGCATCACCCTATCATGTGCTCAAAGTTAGACAAAAGAAATACAATTGTCTTAAAAAATAAACAACACACCCCTTTACGTTTTCTAGAACATACCACCTAAAAACATTCCCTGTACATGTAAATCATCTCCCCAAAACCAAAGGTAGCAGCAGGACTACCTCTCATTACAATCAATCATGCTTCAATACAATCAGCATAACACAAACACCTCACTACAATGAAATAGCCCTCACTTTAACACAACTGATACAAGCAGTCAAAAATAGATGCACAACTACCATACTACTTGACAATCCTTATGCAAAATACTGTTAGAAATAGTATGAACGATGGTTGTGTCGTGGTCAAACCACTGCCTTAAAAAAAACATTCCAGTAGACCCAAGGTACAATCTGACAGTCTGTTATCCCCAAAAAATAATTTAGCTGATAGCCGGTTGTGGTAATTAGCTTATTTGATTATTTAGCTGAAACCAATGGCTGAACCAAGGTCAGCTGAATTAGGATGAGCTGAAAGCAGTTGCTAAGTTGAGATTGGTAGCTGATAACCAGTCGCTGAGGAAATTTAGCTGATGTAGAATCAGCTGATGCAGAATTAGCCGATCCAGAATTAGCCGATGCAGAATCAGCTGAATGTCGCTGCTAAGTCTAGATAGGCTTGGAGGCTATTAACTTATGCAAAATCTGCTGATGCAGAAATTAGCTGATGCAGAATATCAGCTGATGCAGAATTAGATGATGTAGAATCAGCTGAGCGGAATCAGCTGGTACAGATTCAGCTGAACGTGGCTGCTAAGTCTAGATGGGCTTGAAGGCTGTTATTGGGCACGTGTGAATGTTGATTAAGGGCCCAAGAGATTATTATTATATTTAGAAAAAGGAAATAACATGAAAAATGACCAAGTAAGAGCACGGTAACAACTTTCCTAAATTTATGGGATGAAGATTGAAGGTGGTTTCAGAGAGAGAATATGAAGATAAGAAGTTGACTGCCTACAATCAAGGGATAACTAATTCAAAAACGTGCACCAACTCTCTTGAGAGTAGGGATACAGAGAACATGGTCAGATGGTGAACAACTAGCCGTTATATGAATCTTTGGCCCATAACTTAGCTGAATGAGCAGATATGTGAGTTCTATGAGTTGGCCAAGCCTAGGACGTGAGTGAAGACCTATTTCCTTAAAAATAGGATTATGGAGGATGTGGTCAGCTGATATGGTAGTCAATAAGTTAGCTGACCAAGCATTTTTGGCACTAACTCAGCTGATTTGGTAGTTACCTATATTTATGTTGTTAGCCATGATCTTATATGATGTAATATGTGAGTTAGTGGGTTAAGAATGTGGTAAATAGTGTTAGTATAGGTTTAGCCATGATGCGCATGATGTGCCTAGAAAATAGGAGTTAGTATCTGACGGTATTAGTGGCTTTAGCATAGCTTACAATTTTGCCTATTAATACTAGTTGTATAGATTGTAAAGAGAAAAAACACCCATCAATCAAACAATTTATTCATATTGTTCTTTACTTTTCATTTTTTTCCTTTATCGCTTTCCTTTACCGCTTTCCTTTATCAGTTTTCCTTTATAGCTTTCCTTTATCATTTCCTTTATCGCTTTCCTTTACCGCTTTCCTTTATTAGTTTTCCTTTATAGCTTTCCTTTAGCATTTCCTTTATCGCCTTTCCTTTACCGTTTTCATGCAAACTTAGATAAACTTCCTACCTCACCTTCTCAACCAGACGCTTTCTTTAGTTAGTCTGGGAACCCATGCCGAGGGTTGGATTTTGTCCTCGGTACTCACAAGTCGCTTGATCGCTTCAAAATCTACACTCACGTGATTTCCTCTCTCGGCTGAGTCCTCACTCGTCTGGATCGGGGAGAAAATTTTCACACGTGAGCAACAAATTGGCACGCCCGGTGGGACCAAGCTAGAAGGTGAACTCATTGGGAAGTTTACCTCTTCGGATCACAATTACATTATTTTAGCCTGGAACAGTCTCAAGCAACTACCAAGAAGATTGGTAGCCGTATAGCAGTTGAACCTTCAATTGCCTTAGGCATGCCAACTTCTCAACTATCAATGTCTACTGCATCGGTGACGACTGTCGGTGGACATTCAACAGTAGCAGCTTATACGGCTGATCAAAATCATCCAAGTGTGATGACCACTTCGTCTATTCGCCAGTAAATAGATATGAGAGTACGTGACATTATATACAATGTGTCTAAGCAGCTGGCAGACATTGTTAAACCAATGGTACATAACGAAGTTCTTCAGGTGAGGGAACAAGAACTACCAGAATTGAATTTTGGAGAAAACTTTGCGAATTCTACTATTATTGGGCAACCAAGACGGCTGAATCCTATGCAACAAATATCATTTGGTGATGCACAACAAATGCAGCCAAGTTCAAATCAATATGATCAGGTAGGATCATTTCAGTTGGGCCAGCCGAACATGCTTCAGCAGACCCCTTAACCAAGTTTTGTCACACAAACGCTTACTGGTCTTACTGCTGCTAGCCTTAGGGGGCAAGTGGTTGTAAATTATATTGTATCTCAACCAATATTACAGTATGGACAGGTTCACTCGGCTAGAAATTCATCAAATACGTCAGGCCAACCTGGTATGCCGTGTTTTGTATCGGATACTATGGCTATTGGTACAGACTCACGGGTGACTATGCTTGGGGATATGATGTATCCTGCCATGGGCTATGCGGCAATTCAAACAAAGTTGCCTAGAAATTATGCTAGGGAGAAACCATGGAACACGATTCCACCTACCTCGGCTAATATGCCAGACTATCAGCTAGCCCCGGAACAGTCGCTTTATGTTCAAGTAGGTTCAATTCCTCCTCGAGGGATTTTGTATAAGGCACTTGGAAATTATGTTAGGGAGAAGCCATGGAACATGATTCCACCTACCTTGGCTAATATGCTAAACTGTCAGCAAGCCCCGGAACAGCCGCTTTATGATCAAGTGGGTTCAATTCCTCCTTAAGGGATTTTGTATAGAGCACCTGATGATTATGTTAGGGAGCAGCAATGGAATCCAATTCCACCTACCTCGGCTAATCAATCAGCTGTCAACAGGGCTCAATGTACGAATCTTGATGATTATGTAGTAGAGCAGTCATGGATATCAATCCCACCTACTGTGGCTAATCAAACAGTCAGGTCTTGATCCAACCCAAGTACCTATCATTGGCCAGCCGAAAACAGCTGAGAGTGGACCGACTGTCCCTCAGCTTATCGATCCCAACATGATAGCTGACACTATAAAAAGATACTTTGGCATGCAACTAAGGCCATTAAATAGGCTTGAGTATCGAAAGCCATATCCTGAATGGGTGGACAGAGTGATGCCATTGCTGAAAGAGGTTGAGACCCCAAAATTCTCAACTTTCTCGGGAGAAGATGGCAAGTTTACCATTGAGCATATGAGCAGATTTACTGCCCAGTGTGGAGAGGCAAACCAGAATGAGTACTACAAGCTGCAGTTATTCCTTTTATCATTGACAGGGATATCATTCACTTGGTATTCCTCTCTACCTCCTAATTTTGTGTAAAATTGGTCAAACATGGAAAGGTTCTTCCATGATAGGTTCCATAAACCTCAACCCGAAGTTACAGTAGCTAACTTGATGAATTTGAAACAACAAGAGAATGAGACGGCTATTGACTTCATAGAAAGATTCAGGAAGCTGAATAGAAAGTGTACAACACAGCTTCCAAAAGCAGAATATGCTGCTATAGTTGTAGGTAACATGCACCCTCAGTTGAGAGAAAAGTTGCTAGCCCAAGAATGTTCAAACTTGAGTCAGCTAGCAACCAAAGCTTCCGCAGCTGAACGATTCATTCTAGATATGAAGCACATAATCTCCATTGAATATTGTGATGAGTCTGAAGAAGTAACCGATTATTACTGTGATTAGGCAACTAATGTCATGGCAGCCGAGATCCTGAGGGAATGTTGTCCAAAAGACTTTGAAGGGAGGAAAGTCTAAATTAGCTTACAAGGGTATAGCTAAGATGACAGCTGATAATAATTTTTTCTCAGCTGCATTCACTAACATGGTTTCAGTGTACGGCTTGCCATTTCCTACATCAAAGGGTGAGTGGAAATAGATGATGCATATCAAAGGGTGAGTGGAAATAGCCGATGCATAGTTTACGACTTACCATTTCCTACATCAAAGGGTAAATGGAAATAGCTGAGGCACAAGCAAGCAGTGGGAACATAAGTGCATACCAACTGAATAAGACAAAGTGAAAGGACATTTAGCTATGTGTCAAATCGACAACATAAGTCTACTAACTGCCAACATAATGTCTTCAAGAGGTTGGAGTGCCCAAGATCAACTGAATAAGATAGAATGGGGAGACATTTAGCCGTGTCAAGTAGGCAAGATTAGGCTACTATCTGTAAACCCAGTCTCTTTGGAAGGTTGGAGCTTCCTGGATCAGCTGAATCAGTTAAAGTTGGGGGGCATTTAGACATCATGTCTACTATCTGCAAACCTAGTGGTTCCAGGAGATTCAAGTTTCTACATACAGGAGAGCGGGGGACACTTAGTCGTGTCAACTAGGCAAGATGAGGCTACTATCTGTAAACCCAGACTTTTTTGGAAGGTTGGATTTTCTTGGATCAGTTGAATCAGTTAAACTAGGGGGCATTTAGTCATGTCTACTATCTGCAAACCTAGTGGTTCCAGGAGATTCAAGTTTCTACACGCAGCAGAGTCATGTTAGTCGAGAGCAAGGGCAGTAGAAAGAAGATCCTTCAAGTCAATGAATTATGTCAGCTGAGAACTAGAACAATTGATAGGATGAAGGTTCAGTATCAAAATCGACAATTGGATTCGGCTGACTTAATGCATCTTTCACCTTCCTCTTATCGTCTTCAGCTAAAAGATGCAGGGGGCATTTGTTATCCCCAAAAAATAATTTAGCTGATAGCCGGTTGCGGTAATTAGCTTATTTGATTATTTAGCTGAAACCAATGGCTGAACCAAGGTCAGCTGAATTAGAATGAGCTGAAAGCAGTTGCTAAGCTGAGATTGGTAGCTAATAACCAGTAGCTGAGGAAATTTAGATGATGCAGAATTAGCTGATGCAGAATCAGCTGATGCAGAATTAGCCGATCCAGAATTAGCCGATGCAGAATCAGCTGAATGTCGCTGCTAAGTCTATATGGGCTTGGAGGCTTCTAACTTATGGAGAATCAGCTGTTGCAGAAATTAGCTGATGCAGAATATCAGCTGACACAGAATTAGATGATGCAGAATCAACTGAGCAGAATTAGCTGGTGCAGAATTAGCTGAACGTGGCTGCTAAGTCTAGATGGCCTTGGAGGCTTCTATTAGGCACGTGTGAATGTTGATTAAGGGCCCAAGTGATTATTATTATATATAGAAAAAGGAAATAGCATGAAAAATGACCAAGTCAGAGCAAGGTAACAACTTTCCTAAATTTTTGGGATGAAGATTGAAGGTGGTTTCAGAGAGAGAATATGAAGATAAGAAGTTGACTACCTACAATCAAGGGATAACTAATTCAAAAATGTGCACCAACTCACTTGAGATTAGAAATATGGAGAACATGGTCAGATGGTGAACAACTAGCCGTTATAGTGAATCTTTGGCCCATAACTTAGCTGAATGAGCAGATATGTGAGTTCTATGAGTTGGCCAAGCCTAGGACGTGAGTGAAGACCTATTTCCTTAAAAATAGGATTATGGAGGATGTGGTCAGCTGATATGGTAGTCAATAAGTTAGCTGACCAAGCATTTTTGGCAGTAACTCAGCTGATTGGGTAGTTACCTATATTTATGTTGTTAGTCATGATCTTATATGATGTAATATGTGAGGTAGTGGGTTAAGAATGTGGCAAATATTGTTAGTATAGGTTTAGCCATGATGCGCATGATGTGCCTAGAAAATAGGAGTTAGTGGCTGACGGTATTAGTGGCTTTAGCATAGCTTACAATTTTGCCTATAAATACCAGTTGAATAGATTGTAAAAAAAACACCCATCTATCAAACGATTTATTCATATTGCTCTTTACTTTATTTTTCTTTCCTTTACCGTTTTCCTTTCCTTTATCAGCTTTCCTTTACCGCTTTCATGCAAACTTAGATAAACTTCCCACCTCACCTTCTCAACCAGCCACTTTCTTTAGTTAGTCTGGGAACCCATGCCGAGGGTTTGATTTTGTCCTCGGTACTAACAAATCGACTGATCGCTTCAAAATCTACACTTACGTAATTTTCTCTCTCAGCTAAGTTCTCACTCGACTGGATCGGGGAAAAAATTTTCACACGTGAGCAATACAGTCTGGTTTGCTCCCCAAGGTTAACACAGCAACTCTTGAACTTGTGCACTCAAGGTCAAGAACAATGAAGTTTAAACAATTCAATTGCCCAAATATAAAGAGAGTCCGTGATGTAGAATTTTTTTCTCGCTAATATAAGAAACTTGATTAATATCTGTCTTCCTTGTTTCTCGATATGTCTTATATAGAGACATCTATGTGGGTATACTCTGACGCTCTACCGTTGGAGCCTTAACATCTACATATTTTTCATTTATGGCTTATGTTTAAAGTGAATAATGAAATGAACATTGAGCAACGTTCATAATGAATTAATATCATAGAATTATTCTAATACATGAAGGAGATGTTGGTCTTGCCATTATTCGACATTCCCCCACTAATGGCAAGCAAACAACAAATGTATATTTGGGAAAATGAAGGGATTGATGCTTAAGAGTTAATATCCTAATGGTTTGAATTAACACGTAGTGTAGTGAGAAAAAAACTTCCTCCAAGAAGTGAATTTCTCTTGAACTAAATGGACTTGGTTGAGACCCCCACTACATGCATTCTACCTTTGAACTTGTGTAAACTCCATGATAAGTAACAACAAAAATATATAAATTATTCAAGTACCTTGGGTTTCTTATGAGTGTTTTAGAAAGATTGCCTAAGTCTTTCATAGAAGGCAGCATCTACCTTCTCACTCACGTAGGTAGATACATCAAGTGCATCTCTCTAGCACCACCCAAAAATAGGCTTTGTATCAATTAAGAGTTTTATAACTCATCCTCACAAAAAACATTCTCATAATAAACATTTATAGATACATCAAGTGCGTCTGTGTAGCATCACCCAAATCAAGGGCTATGTATCTATTATCAACAAGCATTACCACATGCCATAGGGATGGAAATGTAATGCAATGAGTAATCATATGGCTTCGTTTGACCAACAAATGGGTATCCACCATGTTTTCCTCAACTCAAGGCTTAAGATCCATCCTCTCGACGAGTCCAAGACCACTTTCTTGGATAATCCTCTGATAAGAGAATCAAATATATTTCTTTCACTTCTCACATACTCAATAAAAATTAGACCATATCTTTTTTAATCAACTGTCTAACAACACTATGTCTAGCACATTTTTTTCTTTCCATTGTAGACTTTGTTGTTACTTTCTTCAATTGCAACTGTAATAGAAATACTTGGGTTACTAAAACAAATTCTAATATTAGAATCACAGTTCAATAAAAAAATCATATCATGCAATTTGGCACTCAAATAAAATCATACAAAACCAGAAACAATTTTTGGAAGGTCGAGAATTTCACTCTAAGGAAACTCATGAATTTTTCATCCAAATTCACCATGAAGATTAATTCAAACAATTTTATTTCATATCGACAGTGCTCAAAACAAACAGTCCACCATTCAAGTATCCATTCCCCAGAAAATCACCTATTCTAGTTATTATAATTTTATTAACCTCAAAAACAATTTTTAGTCCAGAATTATTAAGCAAAGATCCAGATACCAAATTTCTAGGCATGGATGGCACATATAATACATTAATTAAAGCCAAGATTTTACCAGAACTCAATTTGAGTAAAAGTTTCCCTTTACCGTACACTCCAGCAGTTGTTGCATTTCCCATGTATATTTTGTCACCATCATTAGCTTCTTCGAACTCCTGAAACAACTCCTTGAATGACGCAAATATGCCTAGATGCTCCAGTATCAAGTACCCATTCAGCTACGTTGCTCACCAGGTTGGCGTCTTCGACTACAGAAACCATGATTTTTTTATCTTTTGCCTCTACCTTTGGTTGATGATCAGTCATCGATCAAAATATCTTGCTTTTAAATTGTTAGAAATAGTATGAATGATGGATGTGTCGTGGTCAAACCACTGCCTTAAAAGCAAGATTCCGACAGCCCCAATGTGCAATCTGACAGTCCAATTTTCTCCCCAAGGTTAACACAAAAACTCTTGAACTTGTGCACTCAAGGCCAAGAACAATGGAGTTTACACAATTCAATTGCCCAAATATAAAGAGAGTCTGTGATGTAGAATTTTTTTTTCATTAATACAAGAAACTTGATTAACATATGTCTTCCTTGTTTCTCAATATGTCTTATACAGAGACATCTATGTGGGTATACTCTGATGCTCTACCGTTGGAGCCTTAACATCTACATATTTTTCATTTGTGGCTTATGTTTAAAGTGAATAATGAAATGAACGTTGAGCAACGTTCATAATGAATTAATATCATAGAATTATTCTAATACATGAAGGAGACGTTGGTGTTGCCATTATTCAACATTCCCCCACTAATGGCAAGAAAACAACAAAAGTATATTTGGGCAAAGGAAAGGATTGATGCTTAAGTGTTAATATACTAAAAGTTTGAATTAACACGTAATGTAGTGAGGCAACAACTTCGTCTAAGAAGTGAATTGCTCTTGAACTAAATGGACTTGGTTGTGTTAATTTTCAGAGTAAATGATAAGAGTAAGAGAGAGAGAGAGCTGAAACTTACATTCTCATTTCTGAATTTGAATATTACAGAGTATATGCTATTTATAAAATACCTAAGAGAGGAGGAGCTAATAACTGATTTAGTTGATCAGTTACAGCTACCTCTAACTAACTCGGGTAAGGGATACAGTGTGTGTCACTGTATTCCCTTACTGTGAACTCTAGTATACTCTATCACACACCCCTCAAGCTGAAGGTGGGTGAACAAACACCTTGAGCTTGTCCCTTTGGTACAAATATCGTGTCGGGGAAAGGGCTTTAGTGAGGATGTCAGCACATTGCTCTTCAGAAGAATATGGAGGATCTTCAACTGCTTGCTCAAGACTCTTTCCTGGACAAAGAATAAATCAAGTTCCATATGCTTTGTCCTTGCGTTCAGAATGGGGTTATGAGACAAAGCAATCGTGCTCATGTTGTCACAGTAGATTATTGGTGAAGGAAGCTGAATATGTAGCTCATGGAAAAGGGTCTGGAGCCAAATAATTTCAGCTAATGTGGTTACAAGGCTGCGGTATTCTGCCTCCGTGCTTAAGTGCGCAACCATTGTTTGCTTTTTAGTACACCATGAGACCAAATTGGGAACAAAGAAGACACAAGACCCTGATGTTAAGCGCCTGTCATCAGGGTCTGAGGCCTAATCTGCATCTGAAAAACCAGTTAACTGCAAGGGGAATTTGGAGGAGGATGACCGAAGGTGCAGGCCGTGAGTCAAAGTGCCTTTTAGATAACGCTAGATGCGCTTAACCGCTGTCCAATGTGATTCTAGAAGGTGTGCCATGAATTGGCATACTTTATTCACTGAATAGGAGATCTCTGGTCTTGTTATTATTGCGTATTGGAGTGCACCCACAATAGACCTATAGAGGGAAGGCTCACTGAAGTAGTCCGCACCTTCTTTGGATAATTTGCTGCCACCAACCATAGGGGAGGAAGTGGCTTTAGCCTCTGACATTTTGGCTCTTTCAAGTAGGTCACGAAGTTACTTAGTTTGTGTGAGAAGTAGAGAGCCATCTTGGAGTTGTTTGACTTGAATTCCCAGAAAATAATCCAAGGCACCAAGCTGTTTAAGAGCAAAGATAGAATGCCGCAGATGAATGATGTGTTGTATGAGAGATGGTGAGGTACCCGTGACAATGATGTCATCTACATAGACAAGCATATAGATAGTTTGATTTTCTTGCCTATAGATGAACAATGACGGATCACACTTGCTGCCAATGAACCCATGTGTCAAGAGAGCACCTTCAAGCTTGTCAAACCAAGCCCTTGGGGCTTGTTTTAGGCCATAGAGAGCCTTGTGTAATCTGCAGACTAGATTCGAATCATTGGAGGCAAACCCCAGAGGTTGCTCCATGTAGACCTCTTCTTCTAGATCTCCATTTAAGAAGGCGTGTTTACATCCAGTTGTTGAAGGGGCCAGTCATGTGACAGTGCAATGGTTAGGATAATCCGAATAGTAGTGGGTTTAACAACTGGACTGAATGTCTCTGTGTAGTCAAAGCTGGGCTGATGGTGGAACCTTTTTGCTACAAGCTGGGCCTTATACTTTTTGATGGAACCATCAGGGTTTTCCTTGACTCTGAAAACCCATTTACAACCAATCGCTAGCCTTTGAGGTGGTTGAGGAACCAAAGACCAAATAGAATTCTTGAGGAGAGCATCATATTCAGCCTTCATGGCTGAGTGCCAATTTAGAACAACAAGGGCCTGTTTTACAGTTTTGGGTTCTGCATGGGCTAGGAGAATGGTGGGGTTAAGTCTTGGTTTTAAATGCCATTCTTGGATCTAGTGGTCATAGGATTTGTGTTAAGAGGTCAGCAATAGAAGATGAGGTGGGAAAGGGAAATAAGGTACTAGGGATGTTTGGAGAGGGAGTAGGGGTACTGGAACCTGATGAGGCGGCGGAAGATTGAGATTCTGGAATTGTAGGTGGGGATAGGTTGGGAGGGGAGTTTTCGGGTAGGACAAGTTGTGGGGAGTTATTTGGTGTTGATTGTGAGCTATTTGGGAAGGTGGATTAAAGGGTGGAGTGTTAGGATAAGGAATTAGAGGAATGGGTGGGAGAGAGTAGGGGGAAGTGGTTGGAGCTGGTTCTTTATTTCCAAATAACTCTTGATATGGGAATCTGAGTTCATTGAAGATTACATCCTTGGAGATGAAGGTTCTTCCAGTAGGGGAAAGACACACATAACCTTTGTGAGAGGTAAAGTAGCCTAAGAAGACACACTCATTGGTTCTAAACTCAAGTTTGTGATGATTGTAAGGACGAATGAGGGGAAAACAAGAACATCCAAAAGTTTTTAGAAAGCTATAATCAGGAATTTGACCAAGAAGCTTAATGTGTGGCACTTCCTTATGTAGGGAGGTCGTAATCCATCTGTTTATTAGAGAAACAGTGGTGAGAAAGGCATGATCCTAGAATTTAAAGGGAAGGGAAGAATGAGCTAAGAGTGTTAGACCTAGTTCAACAATGTGTCGATGCTTACGTTCCACAACACAATTTTGGTGATGTGTATGAGGGCAAATAACCCGATGGTTGATTCCACATTCTTGTAGGATCTTGGAAAAGGAATGAAATTCTCCACCCCAATCAGTTTGGAGGGCTTTGATCTTTGTCTTAAATTAAAGCTCAATCATTGTTTTGAAGTTAAGAAATGTTGGTAGAGCATCAAATTTCTTTTTAAGAAGGAAAATCAAGTAAATCTTGTGTTGGCATCAATGAAAGAGATGTAGTACTGATAACCAGTGGAAGAAACAAAAGGGACAAGTCCCCATAAATCACTGTAAACAAGCTCTAACGGAGTGCTGTAAATTGTATGAGATTTAGTATAAGGTAGGCGATGAGCCTTACCAAGACAGCAAGATGAACAAAATTCAAAAGTTTTATTACTGATAGGAAGATTACAGTTTTGCAATACATGCCTAAGTGTGTCTTTATTAGGAGGGCCTAGTCTTAGGTGCCATGTGGTGAGTGGTACATGTGTTGTTGTATTGACAGAAGGAATGAAAGAAACATTACAAGAAACATCGGTGCTAGACCTAGAATGACTGGAAGCTGAGCTCTGCCGGGGGAGAAGATGAAGATCCGTGAACTGGTAGAGTCCATCAACTCCAACCTCTCCACGAAGCAAGATTTTACTGGTAACCTGGGATTTCACAAGACATTTGTCAAGATGGAATTCAAAGAAAATGCAATTATCTTTAGCAAACTTGCTTACACTGACTAAGTTTTTAGTGATATTAGGAACATGTAAAAGATTTTTGAACACTAGTTGGACATTAGAATTAACAGGGGAATTAAAGAAAGTAGAACCAGAAGAGGAAATTAATAAACCTTGACCATATCCCATTAGAATCTGATCTGAACCTTCATAGGGCATGGGTTGCTGAATGTTTTAAAGATTTGGGGTAACATGGTGGGAGGCACCCGAGTCAGGGTACCATTGATTTGAGAAGTGGTTGCTATGTAAGGTGGTCAATAGGGCTTGGAGTGAGGCCGCATGTTTGGAAAAGGAGGGTTGTTGCTGCCATGGCGGTGGGTTGGGTTGGGGTTGCTGGTAGTTTTGGTTAGGGTTTGGAATAGGGTTAGGTTGGGGACTGAACTGCTGGTCGAACCTGTGCTAGCAAGCAAAAGCATCATGGCTGAACTTACGGCAGAGTTAGCACTATATTGTGCTCCGACCACCGCGGCCTCTACCGCCGTGGCCACCGCGACTTCTACCACCGCGGCCACCGCAACCCCTTCCACTACCATTCTGGCCACGACGAAAGTATTGTGATGACGGAGCTGAGTAAAGTTGTTGGTTCTGGGCTAAGTTCACTTGTGGTGCCGGATCGAAGGGAGAGGAAGCAGCTGAAGACGCCACTGATGCAACGTTGACTGTGGCATTTGCTCGAGCAGCTTGTTTGTAACGATCTAGTTTCACTTCTTGAGTCAGAAGGAGAGCCTCCAACTCATCCAAATCCGACGCATCATATCTGGTGCTCACCAAATTTATCAACGAATAATACTCTTCCGGTTGTCCTTCTAAGATGACATCTAGCTGTTCTTGATCAGACACTGGATCGCCAATGGAGTAAAGTGCATCCACCAAGGCCTTTACTCGCAAGATGAACTCAGAGATACTACGATCATCTTTCTTAGTGTTTCTCGGCTCTGTACGAAGCATGCGAGCTCGTGCTCGAGTCTTGGATTGGAAATGGTTATGCAACTTCTCCCAAAGTTGCCAGGAATGGACACATCTGATCAAGCGGGTGAGGATCGGTGCCGTCACCGACGATTGGAGCCAAACAGGAGCAGCGAATCTTGGAGCTCCCAACGCGTGTAATCCGGATTTAGCGTTCCGGTGAGACAACCGCTTTGGAGAGATATCGGATCGGGATCTGAGGCTAAACCAGGAAGCGATGCAATTGATGAGCCTTGATAATAGGCTCCATCTGTTGTTTCTACAACAGAAAGTTATCTTCAATAAGCTTCTCCGATATTGGCAGGGAGAAAGCAGGTGGAGGAATAGAGGAAACCGGCACCGGCGCCGGAGGAGGGGGAGGAGGAGGAGAAGAATCAGAAGCCATTAGAGCTTCGCCTAGCTCTGTGATACCATGTTAATTTTCAGAGTAAATGGTAAGAGTAAAAGAGAAAGGACTGAAAGTTTCATTCTCATTTGAGTCTGAATATTACAGGGTATATGCTATTTATAAAATGCCTAAGAGAGGAGAAGCTGATAACTGATTCAGTTGATCAGTTACAACTGCCTCTAACTAACTCGGGTAAGGGATACAGTGTGTATCACTATATTCCCTTACTGTGAACTCTAGTATACTCTATCAAGTTGAGACCCCCAAAACACGCATTCTACCTTTGAACTTGTGTAAACTCCGCGATAAGTAACAACAAAAATATACACATTATTCAAGTACCTTGGGTTTCTCATGAGTGTTTTAGAAAGATTGCCTAAGTCTTTCATAGAAGGTGGCTTCTACCTTCTCACTCGTGTGGGTAGATACATCAAGTGAGTCTCTCTAGCACCACCCAAAAATAGGCTACGTATCTATTAAGAGTTTTATAACTCATCCTCACAATAAACATTTATAGATGCATCAGGTGCTTCTCTATAGAATCACCCAAATCAAGGTCTATGTATCTATTATCAACAAGCATTACCACACGCCATAGGGATGGAAATGTAATGCATTGAGTAATCATATGCCTTCGTTTGACCAACAAATGGGTATCCACCATGTTTTCCTCAACTCAAGGCTTAAGATCCATCCCCTCAACGAGTCCAAGACCGCTTTCTTGGATAATCCTCTGATAAGAGAATCAAATATATATCTTTCACTTCTCACATACTCAATAAATATTACACCATATCTTTTTTAATCAACTGTCTAACAACACTATGTCTAACACATTTTTTTTCTTTCCATTGTAGACATTGTTGTTACTTTCTTCAATTGCAACTGTAATAGAAATACTTGGGTTAAAAAAACAAATTCTAATATTAGAATCACAATTCAATAAAAAAATAATCATATCATGCAATTTGGCACTCAAATAAAATCATACAAAACCAGAAGCAATTTCTGGAAGGCCAAGAATTTCACTATGAGCAAACTCATGAAATTTTCATCCAAATTCACCATGAAGATAAATTCAAACAATTTTAGTTCCATAATTTTATTTCATATCTACAGTGCTCAAAATAAACAGTCCACCATTCAAGTATCCATTCCACACAAAATCACCATTTCTAGTTATTATAATTTTATTAGCCTCAAAAACAATTTTTAGTCCATAATTATTAAGCAAAGCTCCAAATACCAAATTTCTACGCATGGATGACACATATAATACATTAATTAAAGCTAAGATTTTACCAGAACTCAATTTGAGTAAAATTTTCCCTTTACCGTGCACTCCAGTAGTTGTTGCATTTCCCATGTATATTATGTCACCATCATTAGCTTCTTCGAACTCCTGAAACAACTCCTTGCTGGTGCAAATATGACTAGATGCTCCAGTATCAAGTACCCATTCAGCTACGTTGCTCACCAAGTTGGCGTCTTCGACTACAGCAACCATGATTTTTTTTATCTTTTGCCTCTACCTCTGGTTGATGATCAGCCATCGACCAAAATATCTTGCTTTTAAATTGTTAGAAATAGTATGAACGATGTATGTGTCGTTGTCAAACCACTGCCTTAAAAACAATATTCCAACAGAGCCAAGGTGCAATGTGACAGTCTGGTTTGCTCCCCTAGGTTAACACAACAACTCTTGAACTTGTGCACTCAATGTCAAGAGTAATGGAGTTTACACAATTCAATTTCCCAAATATAAAGAGACTGTGCACGGACATCTAATCCCCCCCTCTTCGGCATAATCACAATGTTGCTTTGCTTTGGATATAAACTCCTCAACTCCAGCTACAAATAATTGTTTCAGAAGTCGTCTCCCAAACTCATTCCTATCATACACCCAACTACGGTTCGGGGGATAATATTCCACCCTTATGAATTTTCAAATAAATTGAAGTATTTTTAAACATGATACTATGACCCCGAATCGCTTCATTTCCTTAAAAGGTGTGGCCCTATCCCATTCGAGGAAAAACTTTTTCATCACTGTATTATACTAGTTACTCATCACTTCTCATGTCTTATAGCTGACTAAATTTAGGCAGCATCTCCCATCGGTCTCCAAGTACACGACTTGACTGCGGTGAAATACCACAATCAAGTATGGACCCGGAGAACAAAAGGAAATGCTTCAATCCGAAATTTAATCAAATATTTGACAAATGCCAATCATCGAGTAACTAGTATATCAGTGGAGCAAAAGTTTCTTCCCAAACTGTCCTAATTGGACAATTCAAGATTCAATAAAATGAGCGATACCATGACCACGAGTACACATGCTCAATAATATTGAACCTTGAACGAGAAACTATGGTTTTTCTCAATTACGTATTAACATATATATATATATATATATATATATATATATATATATATATATATATATATATATACATACTCTAAGATAAAATAAAACTTTGAGTAACATAAATAATTTTCATAAAGTTTGACATTATTAGCAATCAATTAAACCAATATTTAAGCAACCATCATAAACAAAGCATCAGCAAAAAAAAAAATCACTTACTCTAATCAAAATTTATTAAATTGTTCGCCACTCTTTAGATTAAATCTTTATTTTTTATACTATTTTAATTTATTCAATCATTTTTATTTGATTATTTAATTCAATTTTGATGTTACATAATTATTAAGTTATTACATATTTAAGTTTATTATTGTTGAAAAAGTAATAATTATACTTATATATTTAACTATTTTCATATTCTATTTTTTACTTATTTAATCGTTAATGTTTTTAATTATTTAATCAATCTAATTTTATTGTTATGCAAATATTTTAAAAGATTTCGTCGTCAACGCTTCACGATGAGCCATGAGCAGATATCCCCAACGCGCCATTAATAGATATTCTGGATGCGGCATGTGCAACTATTAACTTATTTGTGAGATGAATGATTTAATTAACTTCTTAAATTACACATGATTTTTTAATTATTTAAATAATTAATACATTTTGTTATCCGTTAAATACTTAATTCATTATTCCAAATCGCGCTTAATTAATCAATGAACATGAGTTATTGCCATATATGCTCCATCATAGCTACAGGTGTGGGGGAAAACGATTTTACCAATTCTCTAATGTTATCTACAATAAATCTTATCAACACTAAATTTTGTCCTTACGATTTTATTATATTAAGGAAATACATTAAGTTTATTATGCATTTGGCAGAAACAAACATACCACATTTAGTAACTTTACATGCACGTAATACAATTAATTAATTGACAAAAAAACCCACACAAATTAATAACTTTACACACACTGGACATATATTTTTATAATAAATAAATTAAATACATGCACATAATACAACTAATTAATTAAAGCAGTATCATTCACTGAAATAAAATATATCAACAAAGACACAAACATCACATGTTGTTCAAAAAAAAATATATAAGACCATCAACAGGCATAAAACTTTCAATGTACCGCAATGGAAGTCGGGGGTTACTGCCGGAGGAAGCTGGTGACTCTGAAACAATGCAAAAAAAAAAAACCCTTTTAGAATCCAAACCAATAATCAGAAAAACGAGAAAATCTAATAAAAATAAAAATAAAAAAATGAAAATGAAAATAAAAAGGGATGGTGGTGGTTCTGTTCAGAGTGGTGGTGGTGGTAATAAAAATAAAATTAAAAAATGAAAATTAAAAGGGAATCCATACCACAAAGAGGTGGTGGTGGCACTGATGGTGGTGGCGCGGTGGCAGAGAGGGAAGGAGAAGACGGTGTGGTGACAGTGGCACGGTGGTGACATGTGAAGTGGTGGTGGTGTCGTGGAAAGGGAGAGGGAGGCATGGTGGTGGAGAGCGCGGCGGAGACTGGCGTTGAGGCGAAGCAGAGAGAAAGTAGAGAAGAGAGAAGAGAGAAAAGAGAAAAGTGAAGGAGAAGAGGGTTTTTGGTGGATTTGAGGTCAAAATTTCCGACGGCCAATTTTAAATTACCGACGACTTTTTCCATCGGTAATTCAAAATTACATTTACCGACGGAAATGGCCGTCGGTACTGATAATGAGATTTGCGATGGAAGTTTCATTGGTAGGTTTTTTCGTAGTTACCGACGGATTAGCCCGTCGGTAAGATTTCGTGCCTAATTTTTGCCATTCGCGCGCACTATTCTAACAGAAATACCGACAGATAAGTCATCGGTAACATTTCCAACGGGCATTCCGTCGGAAAATTCATAAACTTTTCATATTCACACTTACCGACGGCCAAATCCGTCGATAAGTCCATTGGAACCATAGTCGTCGGAAAACTTATGTCGGTAATTATGTGTTTTCTTGTAGTGCCTCACCGGTAGCGCCTCCTTCACCTCCGTTAAAGGTAAGTTCACCTCCTCCCCCTCTCTTAGTCTCCCCCCTCTCTGCGTCCGTCCCCACCCTGAGTCCCTCTCTCCTTCTCCTTCTCCTCCTCTCTGCTTTCTGTACTTTTTAAAAAAAAAAATTGTATAATTTTTCCAATTTCTGCAAGAAGCTCGACCTCTGTTCGCACCACCTCCGGGAGCTCCACCTTTGTTCGCACCACCACCACCACCACAGGTAAATACCTTTCTCTCTTACTCTATGCTCTCACTGTCTCTTAGGGTTTTATTTTATGTTTTGTGTTGATATATGTTCACATCATGTGGGTTACACATGGGGCTGTTAAGCAATAGACTCTGGTGATATAACCTATGACCTGTTTCTTAATGATTCATGCCTTAATGGTAAAATTGTAACTTTCTAACTTCATCAACAAAATTATTATATTTATTTTTCTTCCTAACTTCCCTAAGCAGACTTTCTTTTCATTACATTGTTAATTAAATACTCTTTGTTTCTTTGGAAGATTAAAGTTGTCTGATTTTTACATAAAAGAAGATAGATTCAACTATTCAAATATCAAGGAAATGTAAAATTGTAACCTTACCTGAGCAACAATTTTGCCATGGACCTTCGCAGTCTCTTACTTGGATGCCCATAACTTCATTGGTACCCCAATCGGGCCCAAAGATTGCATTTTCTAAACTTCACTTGTAACCTTTGCATCCTGCAACAACTCCGTATAATACAATTAGAAAAACCTGGAAATAAGCTCATTTTAGAAAAACCTCCAAGGTTGAGCAAATTATGGCCAGTTATTGGCTTATACACATTACACATTAATAGCCTCTCGAGCAAATTAGTCCCTAAGTTTTTTTTATGGGTATAGATACCTTTATTAGTTACCAAATTTTTTTAATTTGGCTTAACTTAATGTGGTCTCTCCTAACAACCAAACAAAATATTATATTTGATAAAGTAAAATCAAACAAACCAAATTTATGTTTTGTTTTCTTTTCTTCCATCAGCCCTTGATCTGAGATCACTGCTTAAACAAACCAAATTTATGCTTGGAGTTGAGGTAGGTCAAATACTCGATCTCTTATATCTTGTTGTTGCTAGTTCTAGTGGTGTACGATTAATGTTATATGTTTATTGTGTTATACGAAATGAATTGCTGTTTGTTAGTAGAGCGGAGCTCAATAGGTTTTCATTTTGTCTGAGATGCATGACTGGTTGTGTGTTGATATACATAAAAAGTGTGCATGTGTTTGATAATTTGATAAGTTGTTTTTAAGTAAAGAGCGGAGCTCAATAGGTTGTCTGACATGCATGACTGACTGTTTGGACTAGGGGTTATGTTGCCGAATTTTTTCCAAGTTTGTGTTGTGCCCCTAATATATAATTATATGTTTGTTTGTCGATTTTATCAGTCCCTACGCTTTATGTTAAGTGATATGACCACTAAGTATATATTTGTCTTGTCAACTTGATTTTCAAGTACAAAGGGTAGATGAGTTCAAGATAGATAGAGTTAAAGTTTTTTTATTTGCTTATATTGTTAGTAATTTTAGCAAAGCCATAGATTCCCGTTTGAGATGCAATATCAATGAGCATGTGTACCTTTTCAAGGTACCACTCATTATATTGAATCTTGAATTGTCCAAGTTGGACAATTTGGGAAACACATTTTCTTGGCAAAGTTAAAGGTTATTCTTTGGATTCTCGTGTCTTACACTATATTGAATTTTGGTATGTTACATTTCTTGTTATTCTCTAGGTGCATATTTGATCATGGAATAACTGCGTTCAATTCGTGTATATCGGAGACCAATGGGAAATACTGCCGAAATTTTGTTTGGAATAAGGCATGAGAATTAAGGAATAACTTTTAACGGAGTGTTGAAAAGGTTTGTTCTCGAATAGGTTAGGGTCATACCTTGTAATAAGAATTGGAGAACGATGGAGCTAGCTATGGGACTGAGAATTCTTGTGGTAGTTAAAAGTGATGGAAGCACCTGAGAATCGAAAGTGGGTGGATAGAAGGAAGGACCGTGGACGACTGACACATGAGTTCATAGAGGGAATGAATGAGTTCGTCATTTATACGAGCCAGTAAGAGGAATATCTAAGTCAAAAGTATTCAAAAATTATTAGGTGTCCTTGTAAGAAGTGCAAGTGTCTAAAATTCCAGTACGGGGATGATGTGATGGCACATCTCTATGAGAGAGGGTTTATGGCGAATTATTATTATTGGGTCAACCATGGTGAAAAATTGCCATTGGTCCCCCCGGTTGTGATGGAAGATGCATATTATGGTCCTGGTGAGGGGAGGGAACAATTCGCAACTTTTGAGCAGATGATTTTCGATCATGCTGGCCCTGCTGTTGGTATAGGAATTCAACAGGATCATGATCATGTTGAGGACCATTACACAGAGGAGGATACAAATCCGGATGCACAGAGATTTTATGACATGTTGGCGGCTACACAAGCTCCATTGTGGGATGGATGTCAGACCTATTCGGAATTGCCGGCTTCCTTGGTTGCTCTTAGCATCAAGTCCGACTACAATGAGACAGAGGGTTAGTTCGATCGTTGGGTTGGATTTATGGGTGATGCAATGCCAATCGATAACCGTATGCCTCGGAATCTATATCAAGTGAAGAAATCTGTGTCAAATTTGGGCTTGGGGGTTGAGAGAATTGAATGTTGCCAGAATGGATGCATGTTGTATCGTAATGAAGACGCAGACCTAACAGCTTATAGATTTTATCTAGCTGACCGGTATAAGATCAGAATTGATAGAAGGGGCATTGAAATAAAAACCCCTTTGAAAAGAATGTGGTATTTCTCGATTACCCCTAGACTCAAAAGGATGTACTCTTCAATGACCACCGCTCCTCATATGCGATGGCACGACAGCAATCGGAGGGATTCAAGTGTCTTGTGCCATCCGTCGGATGGAGAGGCATAGAAGCATTTTGACAGGATGTACCCAGAGTTCTCTCAAGAGTCTCAGAATGTAAGATTGGGCTTATGTACTGATGGATTTAATCCTTTTGGTCAATACGGTAAAGCTTACTCTTGTTGGCCGGTTATTCTGACCCCATATAATCTCCTACCAGGCATGTGCATGAAGCGGGAGTTTATGTTTCTGACGGTCATAATTCCTGGACCATCGAATCCAAAAAGCAAGATTGATGTGTATTTGCAGCCTCTCATTGAAGAGTTTAACCATTTGTGAAATTCCGGTGGAATGACATACGATGTATCATTGAGGCAAAATTTCATGCTTAAGGTAGCTTTGATGTGGACAATCAATTATTTTCCGGCGTATGGGATGTTGTCGGGATGGATGACTGCTGGGCGGCTTGGTTGCCCTTATTGCATGGGGAGTCGAAGGGTTTCACGCTCAACCATAGTCGGAAGACTTCTTATTTTGATTGTCACCTCCAGTTCCTTCCACAAGATCATCCTTATAGGAGGAATAGAACTGCATTCAAGAAGGGTCGTGTTGAGACCGTCGTACCTCCCCAACTGTTTACAGGGGAACTGGTTTGGCAGAGGGTTAGTATGCTCCCATTGAGTCATGAGTCTGTAGGTGGCTAGATACATGGATATGGTATTGAACATAACTGGACCAAAAAGAGTATTTTTTGGAGTTTGCCGTATTGGAAGATGCATTTGATACGCCATAACATTGATGTCATGCACATTAAGTGATAAGCCTCTGGCTCATCTAGTTTTATAACTAGTAAGACCATGGTTTTGTGCTAATTATTCTAGTTTAATCTCGTTTTCGCCCAAATTTGGATTTAATTGTCCTCAAGCAACACTTTGAGTCTCTTAAGTAGTTTTTAGGATATTTTAGTTAATTTTGAGTCAAATAAAGCATCTAATGCTATTTTATATTTTCAGGTTAAAAGGGAAGGAAGAGCAAAAAGGGAAGGACAATAAAGCATAAGTCATCACGCCCTAGCCATGATATCCATCACGGGCGTGATGAGAAGACCCTGAAGATCAGAGAGCATCACGGCCTAGCCGTGATAGAGGTCACGGCCGTGACAGGCAAGCTCCTATGAACAGAATTGATCACGGCCGTGACAGACAAAAAAGTGAAGAAGCACCCTTGGCAGAACCCGTCACGGCATCACGGCCGTGACGCGCACTATTTAGATCCAGACTTCTTTCATCTATAAATAGGGCATCAGACTTTTACCCTAGGGGGGACCTGCACTTGGAGGCTGGCGGCTGGAGAAGGTTCTAACCCTAAAAAGGGATGTTTTCCCTGCTCTGGGACTGGAAGAAGATGGGAGGATTCTTCATGGAGTTCTCTTCGTCTCTTCTCTCTTTCTCTTTTGTAGTTTCCTTTAGCATGAGTAGTTAACTCCCCTTGTTGTTGGGGTTAGATGTTTGCTTTTTTGAACTTGGTTGTCTCTTGATTTGGTTTTAATACAAGTTTCTAATTCTTTATGAGTATTTGATTCTATGCTTAATGCTTTTCTTGGCTTGATCACCCATGGAATGATATGTTGCTTTGATAGACAATTGACAGATTGATGTTAAGGCATGCTCATGAATCAAATGCCAAGTAGTTCATGAATCTAGACATAGGTCTTGGGGTGCTTGCAATCTTAGAAGTCTCGGCTCTTTATGCAAAATCTCGGGTTAATCCACCTAAGACATTAGGGTTTAATTTGGGATTTTAGGCTCATTCCACCTAAGACATTAGGGTTTGAGTATTTCAAAAGGCTTGATTGTCATAATTGAATTAGGACTTGTGTTAGTAACCATTTCATTGTAATTAAGGGAGGATTAGTGTAGTCTAACCCTGACAACTTTATCCATTTGTTAACCACATTTCTTTTCCCTCCCAAGTGTTTGATAAAATACCCAAAAGACCAAAAATATTTTATTGCTTTTGTTGTTTTATGTTTTGATATCTCTTCATGCCATAGTTTAGTCTAGATAGTTGTTTGTCTTGTGAATTGGTAATTGGCAACCGATCCCTGTGGACGATATCCAGTCTCACCACCGTATTACTTGTACGACTAGGTATACTTGCCTAGAATCGTCCAACACTAAGCGGAATGTGTTTATGAATGTGTTTGACACGGTGATGGATGACAACAGTAAGACGAAGGATACGTATAAGGCACGATTAGATATAGCAGAAATTTGGAGACGACGGGATGTAGAATTGGTGGACATCGGGGGTGGCAAGTTATGAAAACCGAAGGCAAAGTATGCACTGAGTAAACCCCGACGGGTAGCTGTCTGTGAATGGGTTAAACAACTTAAGTTACCAGATGGTTATGCTTCTAACCTGTCCATATGTGTTAATGTTAGGGAGGGAAAACTGCATGGGATGCAAAGTCATGACTGTAAAGTATTCCTGCAACGGTTGCTTTCCATTGCATTTGTCTCTTTACCTTTGGAGAATTGGAAGCCGATAGTTGAATTGAGTCAGTTCTTCAGACCATTAACTTCCACAACATTGAAGGTTGAGCAACTGAAGGATATGGAGTGGGACATTTCGATCTTGCTATGTAAGCTGGAACAAAGATTCCCTCCGAGCTTCTTTGATTCAATGGAACATCTTCCTATCCACTAATCGTACAAATCACGAGTGGGTGGTCTAGTTCAATATCGTTGGATGTACCCATTTGAGAGGTATTAAACTTATTTTGTCCATGCAATCAATAATGATATCAAAATTAGTATGTACATGTTAATAATCATTAACTTAGGGTTGTAATATATAGGTTTTTGTGTTCGTTAAAATTAAAAGTAAAGAACAAGGCTAGGATTAAAGGTTCTATTTGTGAACCATATCTAGTGGAGGAGACTTCTACTTTTGCCTCGTTTTACTATCCAGACAACATAGAGACAAGGAGAACTAGATTCCCGCGTAATGTTGATGTTGGTGAAGGATGTTCTTCTAGTCCCCAAATATCAATTTTTAATCATCCAGGCAGGGCATGTGGTGCAGAAAAGAAATCATGGTTGGGTGCCCGTGAAATGATAGCTATTGAGTTGTACATGCTTCAGAATTGCGAGGGGGTGGAGCCATTACTAGAGTAAGTTTCTATTAAATCATTAGTAACGTCTTAAATTGTGTTAGTATTTCTTATTTAATAGAGTTTGTATTGTATAATGATAGAATATATGCCAATGAACTGAAAGAGCTTGATCCTGACATCTTGGAGTCTCAAATTCCTCAAGAGGTTGCCAAACATTTTCCTAATTGGTTTAAAAATTATGTAAGCCATTTAATTTATATTGCTATCAACTACTACCTTACGATTGTTTTCACAACTAATAGTCTTGAGAACCATTAATCCTAGGTTAAGGAAAGCCAAATTCAAAATGCAGTATTGTACACTTTAGCATGGGACTAGACAGGAGGATTCGAACATTTGAGACTTACATTATAAATGGATATAAGTTTCACACAAGTAGATGGGGTCAAGGCATGAAAACTTCAAATTGCAGCGTTTGTGTTAGAGGGACCAACGGTCAACTAGAGGATGATTTTTTTGGAATCTTAACTGATATTTATGAATTAACGTATTCAGGTCATCCCAGTAAAAAGTTAATCTTATTCAAGTGTGAATGGTTTGATAACACTCCTAATAGGGGTACAAAAGTTGACAATATACATGGGACTGTAGAAGTTAGGAAGTCGCGAAGATATCAGGTGTACGACCCGTTTATATTTGCACAACAAGCGGAGCAGGTATATTTTACCCTATTTCCAAAGGGACATCAAGACTGGTTGGGTGTTATTCGAGTGAAGGAACGTAGTGCTATCACCGATAATGTGATAAGTCAACCTGAGCCAGAAGCTCCATATCAAGATGTTCATTAGATTCATGAGATTCAAATAATGTTGCAAATTGACCCGGACGAGTACCAGGGCATTCTTGCTGGGCCTGGTGACGAGGTAATTGACACGGAGTTGGAGACTCAGTATGACTTGGCCGCAGATAGCGAGGAAACATATGTCTCAACCGATGAGGACAAGAGGGAGGGTGAATTCAGTGATAGAGATTCCATCTAGGTAATCTGTAAATTGGTTATGACGCATATTTGTTATGATATATATATATTGTTATGATACTTAGTCTATTTTGGTTATGATATATTGTTATGTTATATGTAACTTGTGTTTTAATTATAGACAGTTGGCTGACGATGCTGGACGTGGGGGACGTTATTCCCGTGGACGTGGACGTGGGAGAGCAGCACCCACTGATAATCCGCTGACTTATGATATTTTATCTATTATTTTAGAGCGGATTATCAATGGGTGCATTTAATTAGATTTTTATTAATTTTCTGATATTTTCTTATTCTTATTTTTAGGAGAGGACAAAGAAGAAGGATTGAAATTAAATTGAAGATTGCCAAGTAAATTGCAAGGGCCCACATGACGGATTTGAATCCAAATCAATTTGGATTTGAATTATTATGATTAAAAGTTAATTCAATTGGCATTGAGATAAAAGATTGGATCCGAATTAATCAATTTGGATTTGGATAATAATTGCCTATCACAACAATAAAGGATATGATAAGATTTGGCAATTAATTTGGAGATATTGATTTGGATATGAAGATTAAAATGCTCAGGACCAATTATGATGGAGCTTGCATGAAGATGGAGCTTGAAAAGCAAGAAAACTGAGCCAAACAGAGGCCATCACGGCCTAGCCATGATAGCCATCACGACCATGACCGAGTGGAGCTGAAAAGAAAGAATGGAAAAGTCAGAACTGGTCACGGCCAGCCCGCGATGTCCATCATGGCCGTGACATGCCAACTGAACCAGACCCTCACAGGCAAAATTGATCACGGTCAGGCCGTGATGGTGGTCACGGCCGTGACAGACCAATCAGTGAAGCAACCTCCAAGGCAGAATCAGTCAAGGCCTGGCCGTGATGGCCATCATGGCCGTGACGCGCAATATATGGATCTTTAGAAACTGACTTGATCTGAAATTGTGATTGCTTGGGATTCAAGTTACCCTAATCTATAAATAAGAGCACTTAGGTTCGAAAATAGGGGGACTTTGAGGGACTTTTGAGCTGCTACCTTAGGCAACATTAGGATTCTTCTTCTTCTTCTTCTTCTTCTTCTTCTTCTTCTTCTTCTTCTTCTTCTTCTTCTTCTTCTCTTCTCTTAGGTTTTCTTTTATGTTATTTTTAATCAAGCTTGCCATGACCATGGCCATGCTTGAGTAGTAGTTTTATTTCTAGGGATTGGGGCTATGCCCAAGATCTGTTTTATGTTATGAATTGATGTTTTCCCCTTGTTAATTTCGATTTCTCTTTTGATTTGGTTTCTATCGCATGAATTACTTGTGAATCTGGTGCGCACTTATTTGCATGTCATAGATACTCTAAGGAGGAACCTAGCGGTGAACTTAGGTATTGGATCTATAGAAATCAAACTTAGGACTTAAATCACGAGAGTTAGAAGCGGTCCTTCGAGGGTTCACGAATTGTCACAAAGCTTAAAGGGTTCAATTTAAATTTAATTACCACGAGAGTAGGGGTTGGTTTAATTGGGTACGGTTTTTGTAACCCGAGAGGGAGCATTAACTTATTTAGGATAAATTCGCCTTCAAAGCAAATTTTGATAATTAATAAGGGGTAGTCAATTTAGTAACATAAACAATCTTGTTGGTAGCCCAATTCCTAGAAATCTCTTTTCATATTTAAAAACCCGAAAAATATTTTGTTTCTTTTTATTGTCTCTTTTATTTCCTTGAAATCTTTTCACACCTATTTCTCAGTCTAAAACAGTTGTTTAATTTGTGAAGTGACACTTGGTTTCCCAATCACTAAGTTCGATACTCGGTTTCTCACCGTTTTAATTATTACTTGCTTCGATCCGGTACGCTTGCCGGAGCCTATCAAGTTTTTGGCGCCGTTGCCGGAGATTGGCAATACCAATATCATTAGTAACAAAGGAGGCAACTACTTTAGATTTGTTAATTTTTAATTGTATATATCTGACCTTTTCTTTTGAGTTTTGTTTGTTCAAGGTTGATGAAACACATGGACTATCGTTGCTATCCAACTTAGGAATATCAACTTGATTGGATCGTGTTTGATGGTATCACTGACAAGCACATGAAGATATACTCCAAAGAGGAATGGAGATCCTATTTGTCATCCTTACAACCACCACCAGACATTAAGCTAGATCCCGAGGTGCTGGAATCACTTTGGGATATAGATGCTCAACATTTGATCTAGAGCATAGAGCGTAGCAAGGAGGAATTTAGTGGCATGATTCAAAGGAATAAAATGCGTAAGAAATGTTCTCAATTGGTAGCGGAGATGCTAAGTAACAACTTTCAAAAGTTAGAAGAACAAGCTAGTGAATTTTCTAAATTGCTAGCAGAAAAGCAGCGTGGAATTCAAATTGAAGAGAATCTATTTGCTAGCATGGACGTGAATGAAGATGAAGTGGTGGTGGAAGATGATTCAAGAGGAGAGGATCATGAAGAGGAGTGCAAGGAGGAAATATCTCCTATTGTTCCTTTGCAAGGGACAAAAAAGACCAATCATGTGGAAAATACTTCTCTCACCATTCCTATTGAGGAGCCTAAAAATTCTGAGTTGGATAAGTATGTTGGTTTGTATGCATATTTGGATATAACAAAGTTGGTACCTTCTATTTGTCTACAACATTACTTTGTGAAAATACCAACTTTGGAGCTCAAATCATTTCCTGAGAATTGGGAGTTTTCATCAATAGCCGCAAAGGCTATAAGGTCGCCTCAAAACGTTATGGTTCTAGTGCTTCATGGAGAAACTAATTACATAAAGGCCATTCTTGGAGTAGGTGACTTACCATTTGACCCAAGAGGAAGTGAGCTCATCATATCACTTAAAGAAGTCAACGGAATCTCATCACACTTACTTCTTCCATCTCCACTCCACAAGCCATGGGATCCGGGAGGAAGGTCTTACATCTTGGGCATCTCTTGGTCTTTTTACCACATGCTATGGGATCCGGGTGGAAGCGTCTTCAATGAGTTTTTCTAAACCCTTCTCTTTTTAATTATTTTGCTTTTCTTTACTTGAGTCATATGTGTATGAGTCTTGTGTTGGTAAGCTTGAAGGAATTAAATTGAATTTAGCATAGATGGATTGCATGATATATGTTGATTTTTGATGATTTCCCCCTAGGTTTTGAAAATCTGAAAATTGATCCCCATGAAAAATTGAAAATTGAACTTTGAGAAATTTTATTGCGATTGCATAATTTATGATAAGTTTGGGGTGAAGGGATGCACACATTAGGGGTTGTATCTCGGTTAAACAATTTGCAAAAAAATCCAGGTGAGGAATTTGAGCCTCCAACAATGTTTTTGAATTGTGTGAATCACTTTTAAGTCACACTTTCCCGGATTTGCTTGAATCTCTTCATGGTTTACATCTTTATATGTTTGCATCAAATGATTTAGGCAATTTTCTTTGAAATAGCTACTTGGCCTAAAAAGAACCATCCCTAATGCATGTTCCCTAGTTAGCCACATTGAGCCTAATAGCCTATTGTTTCTTGATGACCTTATGTTATAAGCCAAAAATCCGGAAAAACCATGTTAACCCAATCTTAGGATTTAGGAGAGCATGGATGCTTAGCAAGACAAGGGTTGAAGGAAACTAAGTTTGGGGTGGCTACAAGGATATGATATGTTGTTTTGGATTGAGAAAAATAAAAAAATATAGGTTAAAGCCAAAGGCAAAGGGAAAAAGAAAAAGAAGAAAAATAAAAAATTCCAAAAAGGGCAAAATAAAAGGGTGTCAAAGGAAATAGGTTGTAGCCACCCAAAGCGTCAAAAAGAAAAATGGAAAAAGGAATTAGAGTGAAAATAATAGTGTACAAAGTTTCATGCTCTCTTAATTCCTAGGGATGTAAAGCCTAGCACCTTTGTATATCATACCTT
Organism: Sophora flavescens; assembly: GCA_030762895.1. NCBI lineage: Eukaryota > Viridiplantae > Streptophyta > Magnoliopsida > Fabales > Fabaceae > Sophora > Sophora flavescens. The sequence continues at coordinate 162,991,379 of CM061064.1, read as the reverse complement.
TAGCCAGGCCACACTACAACCTATGAAAGACCTTTTGATGATGCATGCATGTTTTCTTGGGAACTTTTTTGAGATGAAAATCAAATTCATGGAAAGTGCTCTTGAAACGTGAAATTGAGTGAAAGTTGATATCCTAGGCAAATTGAGCGAATGAGTGAATTATTAAATGCCCCTGTGAGGAAGGCAAATGTTTGAAATTGGTGATCTCCCTTTTGGGTGTAACTCGAATCCTTTTCTTAGATTAATAATTGCATGAATGATGGAATTCTCTTTGTTTGAAGTAAATTAATGTGGGGATTACTATAATGAAATAGGGGGAAACAATGATTGGAATTGTTTTGGTAAAATTGCATGAAGATTATGTGAAGTTTGATTGAGTCCATTGAGCTTGCTAAGTTTTGAGTCTTTTTGCGCTTTAGTTTGCTTGAGGACAAGCAAAGTTTAAGTTTGGGGTGTTTGATAATCCACTGGCTTATGATATTTTATCTATTATTTTAGAGCGGATTTCATCAATTAAATTTTGTTAAATGCTTGATTTAGCCCAAATTAGACTTTGTTTTCGTATTTTGGTTATTTAAGAGTTAATGTGTGCATTTAATTAGATTTTTATTAATTTTCTGATATTTTCTTATTCTTATTTTTAGGAGACGACAAAGAAGAAGGATTGAAATTAAATTGAAGATTGCCAAGTAAATTGCAAGGGCCCACATGACGGATTTGAATCCAAATCAATTTGGATTTGAATTATTATGATTAAAAGATAATTCAATTGGCATTGAGATAAAAGATTGGATCCGAATTAATCAATTTGGATTTGGATAATAATTGCCTATCACGACAATAAAGGATATGATAAGATTTGGCAATTAATTTGGAGATATTGATTTGGATATGAAGATTAAAAT